>CM023860.1:38561921-39186921 GCA_013389735.1 Phaseolus lunatus
GTTAGTTTATAAACCTGTTCGTACATTAGTGAAGAAAATGTATATGCTTGTATGGAGCTGTATTTGGGTCATATTGTGTATGCAATAAATAGTCAAGAAAATTGTGCTTGAGATGAAAAAAATGTCTTCGTGTAGCATTCAAATGTTAGGTATACTTTAAAATAGAATCTAAGTTTATTTGGAATGCCCAAACAAATCTTATTCGTAAAAAAAAACATAAAAGTGTATCTAAGTTTATTTGGAATGCCCAAAAAAATCTTATCAGTAAAAACAAAACATAAAAGTATTTATTTCAATGTAAAAAATATACCAACTTAGTTATAATTAGTATAAATTATAATAAGTTATAAGTCTTTAATGTTAGAAAAGGATCATATTAGTAGGCATGTTTAGGTAATAAATAGTCTAGTTTCTTAACACTAAATAGTCTATAGAAAATATTTTATTCGTTCTGCTTTATTTAGGATTATTGTTCATTTATATTGAGATTTAATAAGATGATTGATGTAGTATTTTTATTTTCTTTTATTAAATTTTCCAATTAAAAAACTTGAAAACAATAATCATTTACTTGATTAATATGTATATATTAAGTCTTCCATTCTAATATGCGTATTGATGATGATAATGATGATGTGAACAATATAAAAAAGTTATTAAATTAAAATTAATTTTAAAAATAAAAAATAATTAAATATTATATTAATTAAGTTAAATACTATTTTATAAATTAAAAAAACTACTGATATATCTAAAGTAGTTTATTATTAATAAAAATTTATAAATTAGTTTTTAAAGTGACGAATTTAAAATTTAAAATAGTTATTAGAAATTAGTTTATATTTTTTATTAATAATATAAACTAATGTAAATATATGTAACACCCTAAAAATACATTTAACTATTACAATACAAGTTTTACATATTTATATCACTAGTGTAAAAAGACTCATTTACGACAATAAACTTACAGCGCTTTTACTACCAAACACTATCCATCAAAATGTGGTGGCATTTATGAAATTAAAGCGAGAGTAAAACAACAGCTGTGAGTAAAACTGTCATTTTACACCAAAGTTGGTTGGTCTCAAACGGTAGCTCCACTCATAATCGCCGTTTTAGACCAAACGCTTTGGTGTAAAACGGTGATTTTACTCACAGCTGTCGTTTCACACTAACCAGCTTTGGTGTAAAATGACTTAAGAGTCGCCGTTTTACACTCATTTTATTACCCTAATTCCTATCGCGTGCCACTTACGCTTTTGAATTTTCTTTGTCTTCTTGCACTTTTCTTCCTTCTTTGCCTTTGTGTTCTCTCTGCTTCTTCTTCATTTTCGAGATCTTTGTCATTGTAAGTTTCTTTCATTCACTCATTCCGGCATCCTCCATTGCTTATTTGTTTCTTTTATTCGTTTTTGTCCTCCATTGTTGGTGAAGGTTTTCATTGCCTATTGATTCATTACCTTCCACCATTGCTGTTTTCATCATTGGTTTTCTTGTGTCTCTATTGGTTCTTCGCCGCTACTAGCTGCCGCCACCACCATCGTGAGCTCGCTACTACTCTTCACCACCGTTGCCTTCACGCTCAAGGTTGATTTTAATTTTTTTTTAATATTTTTTAGTGCTATTAATTTGTATATTTTGTATTTATTATAATTTGTATTTATTTTTAATTTAAATTTATATTATGTTAGTTTTTAGGTTATAATAGAATTATTAAATTATTAAATTGTAAATAGATCTATATTATTTAGTATTTATTATTAATTTAATGATTTTTAATTTATATATTTAGTATTTATTATAATTTTTATTTGTAGTTATGGGAGAGGTATAAAACGACGACTTTTACCATAGTCACTGTTTTAGAGGGAATGCAACACGTGGTTAAATAGTCGTCGTCTTTGCTTGAAGAGAATAGACTACGTGTTGAAACACAATAGTCTGATTGTCGTTGTTTTGATGCTAAAATGAGCATCGTTTTTCACCTTTTCTGCACCACTATACAAGTTTAGAGTTTTTCAAAACATTCCTAATACATGATTGAGGCTTATAAAAATACAAATATTTATAATTCATAGTTCAAAACAAACCTCTAAAGCCTTTCAGGCTCTCCTGCACCTTTATGATCATTTGCTCGTGTGCATAGTACAGTCATCGCAGTTTACAACATAACAAGAAAAACAAGGGTAAGCTAGTGAAAATAAAATTTTATAATATACAAAATTCAATCAAAAGAGAAAACCAAATTATATTGATCAATTTCTCAATTATTCAATCTTCTTCCCAACATAAAACAATCACATATATCCCACATGGATATTCAACAAAAAAATTAATAACTAAAGCCTTCCGGAAGACGCCGTATTAAGTAAGTCCTACCAAAGACTAACACCTGATCCAAAGATTACCAGCGAATCCAAGAGAAAGAATTAGGGTAAGTTCAATACAATCCAAGTTGTGCATCTCGTATTAGCTTCTCAACACCTGATATTTTAGTCTATGTGACTTAGAACATCAGTGAAGCTCAGAGATCTCTGTTACCACATAGACATCAATACTTAATACATAAACAAATATCTATCTATACATTATCCCAAATTTATGAATTCAATCCCATACCATTTTCATCATACAATATCATTCAAAATGCAATCCACAACATTCAAAATCCTATTTAACATTAAAAAAACAACACTTAAATGCTAAACCATCAAAATCTAATATGTTTACAAGTTTAAACAATATATATAAACAAACCACACAATATATAAACAAACAACATCCTTGCAAGAGAAATTTAATATTAGGACCACGTCCCTTCCACATCTAGATCTTCTAGCATAGGGTACTATTAAAAATTAAAGTTATTTCCCTTCAACTTAATTGCTTTCTTTCCAAGCAACCTCTAAATTTTGGCCTCTCAATCTGGACAAACTTCAAAATATAAGGGTCTAATGCAAGTTATCCAAACATAACAGAAATTCAGTATATAGTAAAATAAGTTGAGAGCATTACTTTTCTCAACTGACCCCACCAATATTGATGACTAAATCCTAAGGAAAAACAGAGAATAAAGGATGTTTAGAGTAAAAAAATGAACTTACTTTGTTTGAAAATCTCATTGGATAGAAATGTAGCCTGACTCCTCAGCTCTTGAGGGTGTGATTAGATTTGGAAATAGATGAATTATGGAAGAGACATTGAAGAGAGAAGGGAGAGGGAAAGAGAGAAAAAAAAAAGAAGGTGAGGAGGGGGGGTTCCAGGTCTGACAATATCAATAATTTTTTAGTTTATAAAATAGTATCAAACTTAGTTAATAACTAATTTTTGTCTCTAAAATTAATTTCTATTTAATGATTTTTTTGTATATGTACAAGTAATATAGAAAATTTATAAGGGAAATTTAGATTTCTGATTATCCATGATTTTTGTTTTGTTTTTTTTGCTATATATAAATAAGAGTGTTACATTTAGATAAATCACCATATACTCTTAAAGGGAAAGTTTTCTATCTTACCTTACATTTTCCATGACATTGTTATGAATAGTATATATTTAAATTATGCGTATTTAACCTTAGGAATTTATTTGACATGACATTGTTTTGAATAGTATAAATTTAAATTATGCCTATTTAACCTTAAAAATTTGAACACAATAGCATAATCTTGTACATTGATAGAGCTAATGTATCCTAATTAACCATTATAAGAATAATTTAAATTTAGAACACGTAAATTATAAAGTGCATTAGAACTACTCATTGTATGAGTAGGGTGGAGAGAGAACAAAGAATAGAGAGTGGAGCGCAAACCCTTGGATAATGGCTAGAGTTACATATCCTGGTTGCCCCGTGAGTGGGGCGCTTGTTGTGGTTGGTTCGGTGCCATCTGGAGTTGTTTGTGGCTTCTCTCATGCCTAAGACTCAGGGTGTTGATTCCATTAAAGATTTCAAATCAATTATAGTTCTAATTTCAAATTTAAGATCATCTCCAAAATACTGGCCGATAGGCTTGCTATTGTGGCTGCTAGAATCATTTCTCCTAATCAATATGGGTTTGTGCAGGGTAGACAAATTCATGATTGTATTGGTATTGCTTCTGAAGCTATTAACATGCTTTCTAAAAATGTTAGAGGACGTAATGTGGCTTACAAAATTCATATTCATAAAGCATTTGACACTTTGAGTTGGAAATTCTTATTGATGGTTTTGACATGCTTTGGTTTTCATCCCTCATTTTTCAGTTGGATTAGTACAATCCTTCGTTCAACTATGCTTTCTATTAGGATAAATGGCATTTTTGTGGGTTTTTTTTCTTTGTAGTAGAGGTGTGAGACAAGGTGATCCATTATCTCCCTTGCTTTTCTGCCTCACAGAGAATGTTATAAGTAGAGGCATCTCTAAGCTTGTGAATCATAAGAAGATTCAGCATATGGCTAGTCTTAAAGGTTATATCACTCATTCTCACATTTTATATTTTGATGACATAGTTGTTTTCCGTAGGGCAGATAATAAGTCGCTTAAAAATTTTAGTAACTTTCTTAAAACATATGGTGATTTTTCTAGTCAATATTTTAATAATTCTAAAAGTAGCTTTTTCACCGTGGGTACTTCTGCAAGATATGTTACCAAAATTCAACATCTTCTTTTTTGCAATAATGGCTTTTTACCTTTTAATTATTTAAGGGTGTTTATTTTGTTGGTGCTCCAAAGTGTCGATTTCTTCAACCATTGGCTGATAAAGTCAAATTGAAGCTATCATCTTGGAAAGGAATATCTCTTAGCATGATGGGTCGGATCTAGTTGGTTAATGCGATGATTATTGGCTTTCTAGCTTATAGTTTAATATATATAAATGGCTTGTTTCTATTCTTAAGAAAGTTTAGCAGTGGAGTAGAAATTTCATTAGTATAATAAGCTTCCATCTAGTCTTTTCTTTGAATTCTTTATTAATAGGTATAGATTACCTATGTATCGTTTTTGCTAATATATGGACTTTGGTTTAGTCCCCCCATATTTACTTGTATTTCCTTTTCTTTTTTCTTTTAATAATATTTTTTTTTTTCATGTGGTGGCAGATGATTGTTATTACTTAAGGTGTAAGCCTAACTGAGATATCAAGTTTCATAGTGATGTCTAACATGAAAGTTTTTATAAAGAAATAAAAAAAAAATCAGAAAGTGCATTTAATCATACATATACTAATACTACTTTTTTCATGTAAAATTTTTTACATAATATTTATTCTCACTTCTTTTTATATTTATTGTATTTTCCTTAAAATAAAAATAATAAAAACCTTTTTAAGTATACCTACATTGCTACCCATATGTTTAACAATTTGCTACAAGTGTGGTGAGTATACACTCATAAACAACATTGGTATATTATTTTCTCTCTAGTTATATAATGACAGGGAATCCCTTATCTTTGATTGACTTTTCATAATAAAATTTATCACTTTTTTTTTTTAGAAATTTTCGTACTAGACATCACTATGAAATCTGACATCTCAGTTAGATTGACACCCTATGATCCAATAATCATTTGTCATTACATAAAAGTATTATTAAATAAGAAAAAGAGTACAAACAAGTATGTAAGGACTAGGACAACACCCATACATGAGAAGGAACCTCAAAGTAAGACTAAACGGACCTAGGAGCTAAACACCTAATATGATACAAATGTAGACCCCGTAAAACACCATCACAAAGCAAGGACCATGAAAAAATAGATAATTATTTCTTCTTAGTTGGACCTACATTATTAGACTTCGTAACACATTTTTTTTTATGCCCAAACTTTTTAGTAATTTAAATACCATCGTCTTCATTCAGACGAAGAGAGTCTTTCATATCGATTTATCCATCCAATACTTAAAAACAATCTTACATTCTTTCTGGAAGACGTTCTTCTAATTAGAAGACATATTTGAAACATGATTAAGAAGATCCTTATCTAAAGCATGTTTATCTATCTTCTCAACCCAATTTTCAGTATTGGTATGCACCTACTCTATATATCTTCACCACCCTATGTCGCGCATCCCTTTCCATTTATATCAATTTCCGTTTCGTGTATATACACTCTGCCCTTTTCTTTTTATCTATTCCCTAAAGTATTTACAGTTATTCTCTTTATTTATTCCTTTCCTATCTCCTGGTCTCTCATTCTCAGTATTTTCACTTTGTTTATTGTGTTGAAAGATTTGTATAAGACGTTGTGAAATCAATATTTTAAAATTTGAAAAAGAAAAAATAAAAGAAGGTTATGATTTATTGCTTATATTAAAGAAAAAAATGTTTTCTAAGAAATAAAACGGTTTCTAAGTTATAATTTTTTATACTATGTAACCTTTTTGCACATGTGCAGACTCTATGAGAAGAATCGGGTTATGAGAATATGCTTACTATCAATTTTGTTATATTTAAATTCTTCATCTACCAAAACTACATACTCATTATTTACAAACACATTGTTATCTAAGGGAGAGAGAGTGTTTCTAAGGGATTGAAAGTAATGGGATTTATACCAACAAAAACAATAATAATAACAATATATAACAATTAATATTACATTTAAAACTCAAATTGAGATTTTTCTTCTTCTTGCGTCATAATTACTGTGAAATGTAGCATTACATTGAGAATTTAACATTACACCTATATTTACAAATCATCAATAAATATTTCTCTTATTCTCCTTTAATCCTTCTATCATACCTCTTCCCATTTCTCTTGAGTCCATTTCATCCTGAAGATAAAAGAACTCATTCTTCAGTTTACGTAATGTTCTGCAATAAACAACATAATAAAGAAATATATGTGTAAAAACTAGAAAAGTATATGAATCTAATGAATTATATATATATATATATATATATATATATATATATATATATATATATATATATATATATATATATATATATAATACCTTTGGTACTTCCTTAATTTGATTTTGAGATTAATGTCATCACTCTTAGGAAAGTATATATATGTCTGTGTCTTCGTCGTCGCCATCTTTGCCCATTTGTTCAAACTCTAAATATTCAGAGATGGCTAAAGCATTATTTGTGTCCTTCATGGAAATTTACTTAATTGAGGAATATCTGATCTCGGCTTTAAATAGATGCAAGTTCAATGAAAATAAATCATAATTTATTAATTTTTTTTCTTAATTTTGTTTCTGAATTATTCATTTAAATAGATTTAAAATATATATAAAAAAATTCATATATGCATTTAATTATTAATTAATATCATTTATGAAATATTTAATGTTTTATATTAATTATTAATGTGATATCACAAGAAATTAATACAGAGATTAATATATTAAAGCAACATCAATAACAATAATTTATGTATTTAATCATTTATATAATATATTAATATATGCATTAATTTAATGTAGTATATAATTAATGTCACAAAACTTTTCTGGTAACATCCCACAATATACTAATCTTTTTCTCCAATATCTTTTAGGTTGTGTTTGGATTAAGGAAGAAAAGTATGAGAATTTGAGGGAGTTGATATGTGAGAAGTTGAGAGGAAAGTATGAAGAAAGTGAGTGTGTTTGAATTAGGGTATGTTAGAGTGAATTTGTGAGTAAAGTTTATTGAAATTTGTGAGTGATGTGATGGTTGTGAGGATATTTTGATTTTTTTTAAGGATGTATGAGGACAACACTACAAAAAAATCATTAAATCGAATCAATTTTAGAGATAAAAAATAATTAGTTATATTAAATAAATTATATATTCGTTTAGAGACCAAAAAAATAATTTGTATCTAAATTAATTTTTATTATTGATAAGTAGTTTTTAAATTGGTACACAATTAGATACTAATGTTTTAGCTACCAACTTTATAATCTAAATAATTGGTAGCTAAAACCTTGCTAACTAATTAGATATCAATTTATAAACTATTTATGAATAATAGAAACTAATTTAGATACCAATGATTGTTTTAGTCTCCAAAATAGTATCTAATTTAGTCAATATAACAACTAATTATTTTTTATCTATAAACTTGATTTCTAAAAGTATTTTAACAATTCTAAAAGTAGCTTTTCACCACGGATAATTAGGTAAGATTCATTACAAAAATTCAACATCATCTTTCTTGCAGTCATGACCTTTTACCTTTTAACTATTTGGAGATGTCTATCTTTGTTGGTGCTCCAAAGCCCAGATTTCTTCAACCTTTGGCTGATGAAGTCAAATTGAAGCTTGCGTCTTGAAAAGGGAAATCTCTTAGCGTGATGGGTTGGATCGAGTTGGTTAATACTGTGGTTACTGGTTTCCTTGCTTATAGTTTTAATGTATATAAATGGTCTACTTCTATTCTTAAGTAAGTTGAGTAGTGGATCAAAAATTTTATTTGGACTAGTGATATTAGGAAAAAAGGAATATCTATGGTTAGTTGGGCTAAGATATGTTCTCCTCTTGATAACGGAGGATTGAAGATTAATAACCTTCAGTACGAAAATAATGTTTACCTTCTCAAGCTTACTTGGAACTTTGCTTATACTAATAAGCCTTAGTCTGTTCTCTTGAAAGCTAGAGTTCTTAAATCTAAGTACCAACTCTAATTGGCTTATAGATCCTCTTGTATTTGGTCTAAGATTAAATAGTTTTATGACACTATTCTGGAACATACCTCTTGGACTATTGGTATAGGTATTAATTTTTAAAATGATAAATGGTGTTCTTCTACTTGTTTATCAAACATTGCAGGGGTACGTACCTGATGGTTTTGGAACCCTGGTGACTGTAGTTTCCAAATTCAGGAATGGTTGTGATTGGATTATTCCATCAACTTTTCAATAGGTGAATCATTTTTTTGAACATATCATGATTAAGCAGAAACATGATACTCCTAATTGCTCGGGAAGACTATGGTTATTTCACTCTCAAATCTGCTAGGAAATTTTTCTTAAATCTAGGAGTTCCTTGTGGTTGGGGTAAGATCATTTGGTCTCAATATATTCCTCTTTCCAAAAATGGTAGTACTTTGGAAAGTTTTTCATGTACGATTTCCTATGAATCAGCACATTCAACACAGAGGTTTGCATTTATGTTCTATGTGTACACTTTGTGAAAAGCAGGAAGAATCTTTTTAACATTTATTTTTTGAATGTCCTAATGCTTTGAATATTTGGAGCTGGGTTCGATAATTTTTTCTTAATTCTCACTTCTCTAATGTGGATGATCTCCTTCTTTTATTAAGAGCGATGATATTCCTTTGGTTAGTTTGATTAAATTTGATGTGATTACCTTCTCTATGTCGATGGTATGACATATGAGAAATTATGCTAGATTTTAGGATATGATCTTTCTAGGAAAATTTCCACTATTAAGGATTTCACTTGCCTAGTGGGTAATTCGTCTAAAAGCTCTATGAGGAATGATATGGTTGACTTCGATGTGCTTAAGTTCTTGGGTATTAATAATCGTAGTGGCAAAGTTCTTCATCTTCTTCTTGTTAGATGGGAATTTCCAACACCCGGTTGGGTTAAAATTAATATTGATGGTGCTGCTAAGGGTTCTCTTGGTCTTACTGCTTCTAGTGGTATTTTTCGTGAGAGTATGCGGGAGTTTATCGGTGGTTTCTCTGCTTTCCTTGATAATCAGACTACTTTAGTTGTTGAGTTTTATAGATTTATACATGCCCTTGAAGAAGCTAAAAAGATGGGTCAAACTAGTTGATGACTAGAATGTGATTTTGTCTTGGTTTGTGCAGTATTTACGGCTAGGACTAACATTCATTGGATCCTTTGTAATAAGTGGAATACTTTTCTAGACTAATGTGGGAAAATTAGGTTTACGATTTCTCACATATTCTGTGAAGGTAATGCATGTGTTGACCAACTTGCAAATTTTCATAGAGAACGATTTCACTGGTGTAATAGGCTTCCATCTAGTCTTTTCTTAGAATTCTTTATTAACAGGTATAAATTACCTAGGTATCCCTTTTCTTAGGTTTTTATATATGAGTTTTGGTCTAATCCTCCCATATTTTCTTGTATTTCCTTTCTTTATTTATTTTTTCCTTTTTTAATAATACTTTTTTTATATGGTGAAAGATGATTGTTGATACTTGAGGTGTTAGCCTAGCAGAGATGTCAAGTTTCATAGTGATGCCTAATATGAGAGCTTTTATAAAAAAATATCAAAGTGAGAAAGATAACACAAGAGAATTATATCAGTTCACTCTTAACCAAAAGCTACATACAGTACTCAACACACCACTGAAAATTACTAAAGCAATGAAACAAGACTAGAAAAACAACCAAGAACGTTGATCTTGAACCCTTGAAGAACACACAACACTCTTAATAACACACAGATTTCAGAAACCCTATCTAAATTTGTTTACAATACAATATAATACAGTAAAGAAGAATGAAGTTCAAATACATATGGGTTTGATACAAATGAATAAAAACATAAATTATAACCCAAAACCTATTTCATATCATAAGAACGATCCAAGATTGAAATCTAATCTTCAATAATGATTTTAAAGCTATATTTTTTTCTCTCTTAAAAAAGTGTTATGTTAAATGATCAAACAACATCTTTATATATAGGCTAAGAAATATTGTTAGAACAGTTTGATCATTTAGTAAAATTAGTTTAAATCAATTAAAAACAATTTGATAAACATAATAATATTCTGTTAAAATCATTTAATTGATTTTTGAAACTAATTCATTATTTTCTTTAACGGATGAAATGACCATAAAAAAAATCAGTTCATTTATCGAAATAACTCGTTGATTTCACTTAACAGAAAGGACAAAAAGAAAACAAATCATTTTTAAATCCTTTAAAAAACTTTTAGTGTTTTCAACCAGTTGATACGATAAATTAATTTGTTGAAATACTTGATATAGTCAACAAACTTTTATATAAGCAATTTCATCTTATTAATATACGAATCAACTAGTTCAAATAAACACAGATTTGGAAAATAAAACATTTGAAGGAGACTTCAAATAAGATTTACTTGGATCATAACTGTACTTGTATAGACAAAGTGGACCTAGATAGTACCTAGGACTGATTGTGCAACTGGTGATGTGTCGGTCGCCTCCTCGCTCCTTACTTCAAGTCTCCTCCTTTAATTGTTGGTGCTCAGTCGGGATTGACCTGAAAAAGGTACTCCAATGATCAAGTAAGTACTTTGTGTGCTAGGAGTGTATAGTGAAAACTGATTATTTTCGCTAGTTGGCTTATTTTCTCGTCTTTGTTAAACACTATGAGTGAATCTCATTTGTACATCAGCAGTTGCCTCTCTTTTTTGCATTTTGAACATCTCATATTCCTGGATTAGAGCATGCTTTCTTACTCTTTCACATCATTGGTTCCTTCATGAGTAACTTCAAGAATATCCCATATTTCTTTTGCGGAAGCACATTGTGATACCCTGAAAAACTCATCAAAATTTAAGGCAGATGTGATAATATTTTTAGCAATACTATTAAATTGTGACTTCTTGCTTTCAAGCTCAGTCTATTGGGACCAAGATTTTTCACTGAAAACATTTTATTTTTCAACTTTAGGAATAAAAGGACCATTTTCAATTGCATCCCAAATTCCTCTATCAATTGATTCCACAAAGATCTTCATTCTAACCTTTCAAACACTAGGACAAAATGTATAAACAACGACTATTTATTTAATGCGTTTTTAGGGTTAATTGCTGTCATTCAAAACGCGGTAGCATTTTTGAAATTAACTTCATTTACGAATACGGCTATTTGTAATAGCCGCATTCTTAAATCATTTTTTACCTTAATTCTGAAGTGCGTCACTTATATTTTCATACTTTTTTCTTGGCGCTTCGCATTTTCTCTATGTTTTTGCTTTGGTGTTCCTCTCTTCTTCTGCAAGTTTCATTGTGTTCTCGTGTCATTGTAAGTTCGTTTCGATCCGCTCTCTTTCTTCTTCACCAATGGTTTATAAATTTTTTCGTTTCACTTATTTGTTTGTTTTCTTGCATTGGCGAAGGGTTCTCTGGCGCTTCATTTTCTCTTTTGTTTATGCTCTCGTACTTCCTTTCGTCTTCTATGAGCCTTCATTATCTTCTTTGTGCCATTGTAAGTTCGTTTCGAGTTCTCTTTCTTCTTCACCATTGGTTTATATATTTTTTCGTTTCTCTTATCTGTTTGTTTTCTTGTATTGGCGAAGGTCACCGCTACTTCATTGCATGCTATTTGGGTTTTTGTTATGCCGTATTTGCTCCATCGTTGCTGCCGCCTCCATTCCTATCTTAGGGTTCAGGGTTTTAATTTTTTTTTCAAAAAAAATTTAAATAAGAATGCGGCTATTTACCATAGCCGCATTTATAAATCACATTTACGAATGTGGCTATATAGCCGCCATCTTATCTCTTTAATTTAAGACTATGTGTACAACAAATGCGTGTATATAGTCGTTGTTGTAAATATAAAATAGCTGCTATTGTAAACCCTTTCTGCATTAGTGAAAGCTGATAATTCAAATCACAAAACAGAGGTGCTCTATTAATTGTTTCTTTATAGCTTCTTCAACAAAATCACCGTGATGAGCCTTCAATTTCATCACCTAAATAAGGATTTAGCCTTTGGCAATCGACTATGCAACTGTTGTGTGACATTAGTGTTAGAATTATAGGCCTTAAACAAGAGGGGGGTTGAATTGTTTTTGAAATATTTTCGCAAATGTTGAAGGTAGATTGAAAGATAAAGGAGAATCAATCAATTAGAAATCTGTTAAGCCAATTTAAAAATTGTTTTACACTTAACAACAGAAAATCAACCGACTATTTTTTGCGAAACAATTGGTTGTTTATATCAGCAGTTATAAAAACAAAGCAAAAACAGATTTAAAGAGAGAATAGAAAGAATCACACATAAAATTTATATTTGTTCACTCTTAACCAAGAGCTACATCCAGTCCTCAACTCACCACTGAGTATTCACTATGAAATCAAAAACCTTGATTACACACAACCCACCAAAGTGGTGATCTTGAACCCTTCAAGAACACACACCACCTTTGGCAACCCCACCACAGATTTCATAACAACCTTTGAATCTTTACACCGACAATTCTCACAGAAATACAGTAATCAAGAGAGAAAGGAATGAGTACACCTAGATACAATCTCAGATCAAAAGAAAAGATGAATATAGCCCAATCCTATTCCATTCTTAGAAGTGATCCAAAACTCTTAGAAATCTTGAAAAATGTCTTTGATAAAGCTCTCTTTCATATATCAAGATTAGGAGCGTAAAACCACCTTTATATAAACCAACGAAGTGGTCAAAAAACTTTATATAGAAACAACCAGTTGAATCGAAATTTCAACAGGTTAATTTTTCACTTTCCTTTGAAAAGACATCTTTTTCAAAAGGACTAAAATCAAACAACCTTGGATCATTAACCAGAGTGGATTAACAAATTTAAACTACACAACACACACACACACAACCAGCAATAACCATCTTCATGCATCCCACTTGTATTTGGAGAAATCAAAACACCTTGTTCAACAATCTCCCCCTATTTTATGAAGACAAATCCCTGTTTTGCTTGTGTTGTCCTTCTTGAATCTGATAGATACTGCAAAATAGAAAATATGCACGTGCAGAGCAAGTATACCAACAGGATACCAAGGCACACACAAATCCAATTCTTTGCATAATCCATTTGTAGAAAAAAAAGTTAAAACCAGTGTTTGTGTGCAGTAGCTGTGATGTATATCAGACATCGTAGCAGCATAAACTAAACCGTGGTAGACCAGAGTGTAGCAGCAGCAGCAATACAACACATAAACCACATCATTCTCCCCCTATTTGTCTTCACAAATAGAGTAGAAGAAGGGATAAAAACATAATTAAGAAAGATGTTCATCAAGATTATGGAAAATAAACATTAAAGCTTATGGAGATCATTCATCTTCCTTGCCATATTGAAGCTCAAACAGCTGGTTCTAGACAGCCTCAATCTGTTAATCCAGATTATGGAACTTGGCAACATAGAACTCATTGTTCCTTTGATCATATGTTAAATTGTCCATGCGATTTATCACAAGTCTTTCAAAAGATGTCCTGGAGGTGATGTGTCATCCTTGGACTAAAATCAAACAACCTTGGGTCATCAACCAGAGTGGATTAGCAAATTCAAGCTACATAAGATACAATCACAACCAACAACAACCATCTTCATTCATCCCACTTGGATTTGGAGACATCAAGCACCTTATTCAACAATTGGATCCTCCAACTCCACTGCTCCATAGGATTTAACAAGTGTTCTTTTAGGTGGCGGTTGTCCTTTCTCAATCATGTTACTTTCTTCTTGTATTATCTCAATGTGAAGGGTAGACCTAGTTGAAGATTATTTCCTAACTTCCCCTTGATTTGCTTTTCTTTTCTTACTATTCTATTCTTCTGAATTGTCTTCTCAATTTCTAAATCTAACTACAATTGATCTCTAGATATATTATATATTATTCAATGAATCAATAAATTTATGCAATGAATCAATAGATGTATACATAGATAACTTTTCTAGAATATATCCTTAGAAAAATTACTTATTAATAAATTTGTAGATAACTTTATATTTTGGTTTAATTACCTTTTTCGTCCCTACATTTTGGGTCAATAGTCAATTTAGTATAGTGGTTTTTAAAAAATCAATTTGGTCCCTATATTTTTTAAAATATATTCAAATTGGTCCTTTTCGTTAAATTTCACCTGATGGCGTCAGCGGTTGCTGATGTGGCAGAGAGAGAATGCTTATGTGGCATAAAGAGTGTTTATGTGGGAGAGAGAATGCTTATGTGGAAAGAGATAATGTTTATGTGAATAGAGAGGTATGATTGAGATTTATTATTATTATTATTGTTATTATTGTTATTATTGTTATTATTATTATTACTATTGTTACTATTATTATTATTATTAATATTATTATTAATTTTATTATTATTATTATTTTATTATTATTATTATCATTATTATTAAGAATAATAATAATAATAATAAAATATTAATAATAATAATATTAATAATAATTATTATTATTATTTTGATTATTATTTTTATTTATTACTATTATTATTAATATTTTTATTATTATTACTGTTATTATTATTATTATTTTTGTTTTATTATTATTATTATTATAACAGTAAATATAATAATAATAGTAATAATAATAATAATGATAATAATAATAATAATAGTAAAAATAATAATAATAGTAACAATAGTAATAAATAATAATAATAATGATAATAACTCTCAATGTTACCTCTCTCTTCACATAAACATTCTCTCTCTTTCACATAAACATTCTCTCTTTCTCCCACATAAACACTATTTCTTCCATATAAACATTCTCTTTTTGCCACATAAGCAACCGCTGACACCGTCACATGAAATTTAACGGAAAGAACCAATTTGAATACATTTTAAAAAATATAGGGACTAAATTGATTGTTTTTAAAACCACTATAATAAATTGAGTATTGATCCAAAATGTAAGGACGAATAAGGTAATTAAATCTTATATTTTCTACTTATCATTCATAGCAACCAAATGTATTATTGTTTTCTCAGTCCACATATTTCCCTAGCTTATCATTCAAATTAATATTGAAAAATTATATATAAATTCTAGTAAACAAATTAATTATTGTATGTGAAAATCAATATATTATGTAGAAAACTAAAAATTTATTAATTTTAAAATGTAAATAATTCTTCTATCAATAAGGAACTGTAACACTACAACACTCATTATTAACATTTTAAGTTGTCAACATACCCAAATGAATAACTGTTAGAAATTCAAGACGAGATAGAGGTTTTATATTGGGTAGAGATGAATAAAATGTACAATATATAAATAGAATAACCCATAAAGATATAGTCCTAAGATTTTGAATTAAAGGTTATATAATATTCTCTTATATGAATTTATTTACAATTCAATAATCTTAAAAGGTGATATGGAAGTTACAATAGATATATAGAGAGTAAAATGAGCAACATATAAAAACTTAGTAAAAAGTAGTAAATTTATTAAAATGAGACAATCATGTAAATAATATTTAAAAATATGTTATAGATGAATACGTCATTCATCACCAACTTTGCATTTTATGTTTTTGTTATGTGAAAGTTTTTCTTCGTTTTAGTGCTAGCTGTCAGCCTGTTTTGTTGGACTGAGCTGAGACGCTTTGGTTTTTTTATACACATACCTGCCTGTTGGGGATGTTTATTCACACAACACTGCTGGTGGTAATGGTGTTTGGTTTTAGATGTAACAATTTGTACGGGTGTTTTCTTTTTGTCTTTGCATGTGTGTATTTGTATGTATGTACATATCTGGTAAGATACACTACTTTCTGTACTCTTTTGTATAAAAGTTAAAATATTTCTCAAATACCCTATTTATTACATATATATTTAAAAAAAAAAGTTATACAAGAATATTCATCAAGAAGTTCTAAGACGCTAATTTGAGAAGATAACGTATAATCAATAAAATGAGAATACTAGAGATATTCAAACTATTAAAAAAAAATGTTTAGTTCAACTAAAGTGGTACAAATATAAACTGAAAACGTGAAGCAAATAGAATTGGATTGCAAACCTAACCTAATAGCAAAACGCATCTGACGACCATATTCATATATGATTTAGAAGTCCAGAGTGTCCAATAGGAATATTGCACATTATACATCCAAGGGAATACAGTTATAAATCTTGAAAGAGAAACATGTTAATAGGGATTTCCATGGAATATTGCTCATTATACATCGAACGGAATACAGTTATATATCCCAAAAGAGAACCATATTACAATGTTGTCAGTATGTGCACTCGAACCTCTTTTATGTGCTGTTAAAAGGGCCGTTTGCTGGTTTTTTTTACTGCATAATTATGCAGCAAATTCAGCATTCTTGATAACTCTTACATGTTTGTTTCTGGATGTTTCTCATGCTTTGGTTACCTTGATTTACATGTGATTTATAGTTACATGTGATTGATGATTTGTGTATAAAGGTTGTAACATCTCTAAAATGTTTTTTTTTTAATTTTATTTTATTTTTTGTTGATAAAGAGAGAAGTATTACAATGTTGTCTCTCTATCATGATTGATATTTGGGCAAATTTAATTTTTGAAGGGAATGAACCAAAACACCATCAACATGTGTTCCATTTACATAATTGACACACGACCTTTCCTGTAAACGAAATAGTTTCTTTAGTTTAATAACTAAATACATGTAAGAATTACCAAAATTTATATGAATGTAATTAATCAAAAGCTATATAATATACCTTTGGTACTTCCTTAATTTGATTTTGAGATCAATCTCCTCACACTCTTAGAAAAATATTTGTCTGTGTTTTCGTGGTCTTCATCATTGCCCATGCTGCTGGCCATTTGCCCAAACTAAATATTCAGAGATCTCTACAAGTATTACTTTTTCGTTGGTGAAATTTCGTTAACTTGAATGTCTCCGCTTTATATAGATGCAAAATAGGAGATGAACAGATAATGAAAAAGGATTAGCATTAATTAATTTTTTAAATGATTTCTTTTTTTAATTGGTTGTTTAAATATATTTAAGATAAGAAAATTAATTAATGCGTGCATTTAACTATTAAATAATATCATTTATGAAATATATTAATTTATGCATTATATTATTTATGTGATATCATTAAATATATATTGCACAAAGTTAATAAATACTTAATATATTAATGTAACATAAGAAATCTTTATTTATGTATTAATTATTTGTGTAATATGTTAATATATATTAATTTAATATTTTTTTTATCAATAAATAGTAAATAAAATAAAATGAGACACTTTACTGGGATGTTCCAACCTTTATACATCTATAAAATTAATAGATACAGTAATATATTGATGTAACATAAACAACTATAATTTATATGTATTTAATAATTTTGTGTAATATATTAATATATGTATTAATTTTATGTATTATGTAATTAATATTATAAACTTTACTGGTAACATCCCAAAATACTCATTATAGAAAAATATGATATTTGTGATTGTTAAAATTGCAATTAAACTTCTTATTGATAAAAGGAAACTATAATTTTTAACAGAGTTATATTTAGTGTTTTCAAAATATGTTACTAACCGTTGATTTTTTTTTTTAAAGTTTCAGCGTAATTAATGAATTATCAACGATTTTTATGAATTTTTGGAAGACAATTACTTTCTGGCGGTTCTTTAAAATCCCTATTATTCTAGAAAGTTTTCAAAATTCCAATATTTCTAATAGTTTCCAAACTTTTATTATTCTTGATAATTTTTAAACCTCTATTATTTTCGACGGTTTCAAAACTCTTGTTATTTCCGACGATTTTGAAACCTCCATTATTCTAGAAGTTTTCGAAAAACCTGTTAGTTTAATTACAAAAGCGTTAGTTTAATTACAAAAGCCATAGTTTAGATAATGTTTTAAAAACCGTAAACTTTAATTATTGTGAGGTTCCTAGGGGAATTTTTTCAGGATAAATAAAACCACTAATTTATTACTATAATTTTACACTTTCTTGGCACACATATGCTTATCTTGTTAAAGCTATACGTTATACGTTAGCTAAGTTTTTTAATATGGAAATATAGTTAAGATTTTTAATATGGAAATATATAAGAAGGCTTTATAATTTCTGCATTAGTACATCAATCATCTCTCTCTCCACATAAGCATAGGAACACCAACGAGGTGAGATGAGTGTGGATTTGACTATCTTATCCCATTTCCTAAGGTTAGGTGGACCAAGTCATAATTAAATCATGGGTTATGATATTTGGACACCCTGCTCCACACTACAAGAAAATCATTTATTAGAAATCAATTTTAGAAACAAAAAATATTTAGTTGTTGAAGTGACCAAATTAGAAACCATTTTGGAGACTAAAAAATTTTTTTGGTTTCTAAATTAGTTTCTATTATTGTTAAATGGTTTCTAAATTGGTATCTAATTAGCTACCAAATTTAAAAACTAAATAATTGGTAGTTAAAACATTGGTAGCTAATTAGATACCAATTTAGAAACCATTTAACAATAATAAAAACTAATTTAGAAACCAACAATTTTTTTAGTCTCTAAAATGGTCTCTAATTTGGTCACTATAGTAGCTAATTATTTTTTGTCTCTATAATTGATTTTTAATCAATGATTTTCTTGTAGTGTCACCTTACACCCATAAAAATATATTAATATTTATAATAAAAAAATTTAAAAAAGAAAAAATCTCCTTAATGAAAATATAAGCATATTAAAATAATTTTCAAAGTTAAAAAAATTATAAATTTCTATAAATAATTAAAATATTAATATTTGTTGTGGGGGTAGGGTGGAACATGAGTGTCTAAAGATCATTTTTGTTAAATCATGGCATTTAGATTGTTGCGTTCTTGAGTAGAAAGATATTGGTCTATTGTTAAGTGTTTCAATTTAATAATTGATATCAAAATCAAGATCATGAGTTTGATTCCTATCAGGACAATTCTTAAGGAAAAGATTATTGCAAGTAACATCAATTGACTTATGGAGGAGGCCAATTGAACTAAGTCATATAAATTATGTTGTTTGAACTACTACTGTTCTAAATAGAATGATTTGTTCCAGCTCTCCATTTGAAATTCTCATTAAACTATTTAATTTCCCCCATCAATCATTCCACCACTAGGAATCATACTCTATTTCATTCCTTTCAAACTTCTCCATAATGCGATTTTGAGTCTAAAATTTCTTTTAACCGTCCATATCTTTCTATTCTCATTCTGTATTTCCATTTGGCTAAAAGTTATTTGTTAAATAGTTTGATATATTTAATTATGAAAACCCTTAACATTCCATATTTATGAAATAATACTTTATTTGAAAAAGCACATTATTTTTAAATAATTTGAATATTTTATAATTCACATTTTTGAATAAGAGTCAATAATATAAAATATGAAAGATTGCTTGAAATGGTGTATCTTATATGGTGTAAACAAACAAAAGGTATTACTTTGAAATACTTAGTCTTGAAAAACCCTAAAGAACAAATGAATAAAGAAATTGTTTTGATTAAGGTATGTAGAGTGGATTTGTGGGAAAAATTATTCTATTTTATGAGTAATGTGATGGTTGTCAGGAAATTTTTTTATTTTTTAAAAGGTTTAAAATGTATTTTTACATATTTACTTTTATCTTTAAAAATACTTGAATAATGAAATATGAAGTATAATTTTTGTTTATATTTAAGTTACTTATATTTTGGCCAATTAAATAATTATTTATATACAAAATATGTTTAAATTAAAATATTATTAATAAAATAATTCAGTTAACAAATGTAAATTATATTTGTTTAAATGAAAATATTATTAATAAAATATTTTAGTTAAAAAATATAAATAATCTAACTAGAAAAAAAAATTCAAAACCAAAATATGCTTATCTAAAAAAATTTGGAAACCAAAATAACAATAAAAAACAAAAAATGAGAACTAAAATATGTTGATGCAAAAAATAAAAATGAAAACCAAAATTGAAAAACTACAAATCACAAGTAATCAACACAACCAAGTGAAAACAACAAAAAATAGCACAAAATCGATTATGACATGCATAACATGTATCACATCATCGATTATCATAAAAAGATAAGGCCAACATCGATTATCCAAAAAAAAATCATAGATAATCGATTATGAGGGAGAGAACATTGATTATCCCATGGAAAAAAAAAACTCATAATCGATGTTGTTTTCCTAAAAAATGACATGCATAATTGATTCTCGTGGTTTTTTTTTTTTTTTTGAAATGAAAAATGTTTCATTGTTGTGCTAAGATTTCATGGTAGAAGTTCGTGCGACTTCAACAAAATAATTGAGGGTAACAAAGTAAAATGACACAAGCTTACATGGCTTTCTCTACAAATATTCAGCAGCAACGAGGATGGAATAAAACACTTTCATTACATTTCCACACTCTCAAATCCACACAAGCCAATAGATACAAACATAGATTAATCCATCTTTGACAATAATTAATGACTGGAAACAAACAGAACATAAGTTTTCGTTTGACACACTTAATCTAACTTTATACGTGATAAAGGAAACTCAAAGCTTCTTCTAACACCTTTGGAGAACTTCATAGTTAGATGAACTAGATTCAAGTAAATGATGCTTGCCTAGATATTTCCTAACATGGTCACACAAATTGTGTTGATGAAATGGAGACTACATGGAAAACAAGGTGGTAATTCTAGATTAAGAAATATCTTCCTATATGATGGAGATCAAGTAGAAGTGGATTTCACTAATGGAGGAAGAGGCCATCCACCCAAGCATTTAAAGTTCTTCCTTCTAGTCTTCTCAAAAAATAAAGAAGAATTCAAATAAAGAGAGGACCAAGCCCAAAGCCAACAAGAAGACTACAAACATTCAAGAATGGGCTCCAATTAATATCTCTCTTTAATTTCTTTTCTATAAACTTTGTAAATAATATAGAAATAGCTTTAGGATGTGCCAATGAGGAAAACCAAAAGACACCTCTCTTGTACAAAGGCACATAGGAGCTAGTTTTAGTAGGAAGGGACTAGAAGAGTGCCTTTTCACACTCCTTTTCTCTTTAAGCGCTTGAATGACTAAGAAGGAGCTAGGAAGTGTCTCTTCCAACTCCCTCCTTTGTAAACCCAAATTTGGTCTTCCTCATTATAAATAGGAGACCTTGGTTCATAAATAATAGAAGTTGAAATTTAGAAGTAAAGAAACTATATTGAGTTGTTGTGAGACAGAGTTGTGAGACTTGTCTCTTCTTCTTCTCCATGTCTTATCTTGTGAGCTTTGGAGACTCTCAAGTGGCAGCACCTCCCACTCATCTTGGAAGAACCACCCTCCAAGTGGCGCGAGTACATTCTCCAAAAGACTACAACCACATAAGTCATTTCTATTCATCTTCTAAAAATACCCATTTTTGTTCTACTTGTTTGTTTTCAATTCTAATCGGTTCATTCTCTTTCTTGTGATGTCCTCTATCATTTGATGTGTTGTTCTTCCATTTTAATCGGTTCAAATTTGTTATAGCAACTTGTTTTTGGTTCGCCTCCATGGGTATTTTTGTTCATGTTGTTTTCTTGAATTTCCATTAGTAGGTTGTGTTCTTGTTGTGTTTCTATTACTAGTTTCAATCCTTGTTATATTCTTGTTTTAAGTCTTGTTTTTTTTTGAACTGTTTCTGTGTTGTTACTGCACTTTGGTTGCTATTCTTGATATTACCCATACGTTTTTAATCCATAAAATTCATAAAAGTCACATAAACATGTGTTTTTCCTTTAGACCTTTAGAAATGAACCTTTACATCTACTTAGCACTTGCTAAGTTAATGTCTAGTGGGGATTTTCTCTAGGTGAGTCACCATAATTACCATAAGAATCTTGATCCAATTCTTCATTAAGTGTTACAAAATAAACAAAGATGAATTCAACTCACATCACTATAATCTGAGTGTGTTAGGTTATGATGGATACTTCGTTCTTTTTCACCAACTTTCCCAATCATTTTTTTGAAAAGGATTTGTGGAAAGTTTTTCAGAGATGGGTAAGAGTTCTGGATGTCTTCATATCCAGAAAGCTCAACTCAAGGAATCAGAGGTTTGGTTTTGTTAGGTTCCAAGGAGTGGTAGATGCCTCTGATATGGAAAGGAAGTTGGATGCAATTTGGATTGGTATGTGAAAACTTCAAGTGAACCTACCTAAGTACAGGAGGTTTGAGGTGTCAAGGAAAGAGTGGAACTCGAAGAAGAGAGCGGAACATCCTAGGAACATTTGGAGGTCGAAGGCGCAACATCAAAAGCGTTCCTACGCCCAGATAGTTTCGGGTGAAAAAGCGAGCGGCTCCCAGGAGATTTCGAGAGTCACGCAGTTTAGCTTTAACGTGGAGTCGCCCTCTTGGCTTGCTGGGTGCTTTGTTGGTTGTCTGAGGGAGGTTTCCTTCTTGCAGACGCTCAAGGAGAGTTTTATCATGGAATGTTTTAGTCTTGTCAGGTTAAGATATCTTGGGGAGAGGTTTGTTTTACTATCTTGTGACGACGCTGGTATCCTTGGGAAGCTTGTTGTTGATAATAAAGATTTGTTTGATGGTTTTTTCTCGTCGGTATTCCCTTGGGATGAATCTTTTGCGATTAAAGAGAGGTTTGCTTGGTTTCGTTGTAGAGGCATCCCTCTACAGTTTTGGAATAGCCAGTGTTTTGATAGTATATGGGCTCTCGTTGGGGAGGTCGTTGAGATAGACGATGCAACGTTAAAAAAGGAAGTGCTGGAGTTTTCGGTTCCGTGTTAAGTTACCGATGGACAGTTCGGTTTGTTCGATAAAGGAGATTTGCATCAATAGTATACCATGTACAGTAACGTTCGAAGAGGAGGTGTGCTTCCCAGATCACGTTTTTAGAAGGTCTTTTGCTAAGTGGAACAGAGCTTGTTCTGAGGTGGATACAAAAGCAGGTTCAGAAGGTGGTGGCGGTGATGGGTTTATCCTTGACTCAGTGGGCTCCGATTTTGGCGAGGGAATTGGAGTGGGAGTTAGAGAGGAACCAATGGTCCAGTGCCAAGTGGACGCATCATTATTAGGTGTGGCACGCCAAAGGTCTGAATTGTTTTCTACAGCGGAGTTCCAAAATCGCATGGAAGGTGCATTTAAGAGTAATGGTTTTTTTGAGAAAGAGCCTAGTTACCAACCTGACATAAATAAGGAGCTTACAAAGAATAATTTAGTCATTAATGAGGGAACATCTCACCCCCAAGCGTGTTGTAACTCAGAATCTATTGCAGAAAAACAGCCCCAACAACCTGCATTTATTGAGCAGCACATAAAGAATGATTTAGTCATTAATGAGGGAACAACTCATGCCTTGCCAACTAAAGCATGTTGTTGCTCGAAATTTAATGTGGAAAAGCAGCCCCAACAATCTGCATTTATTGAGGAGCAAGTAAAGAATGATTTAGTCATGAGGGAACAACTCACGCCCTGCCAATTAAGGAAAGTTGCTACTTGAATTTTAATATGGAGCAGCAGCTCCAACAACCTAAATTTATTGAGGAGCACATTATGAATCATGCAGATATTAAAATGGATGTCGGAATTGCTATGGTGGACGGTTCTGTTATGGCATGTGGTTCAACGAGCTTTAAAAAGGCGCATGCACAAAATCTGTTATTTAATGAGGAAACAACTCCTGGTCCCTTGTACAATTTCGAAGAGGCAAACTTTGGTGGATGTTCCCAAGCCCACGTGGGAGGTAGGAGTTGGGTGGAGGATTCTTTTGGGACTGGTACAGATTTAGACGTGCAGGAGCACTCTGGAGTAAGGATGGAAGATAATGTTGACCCTGCTTACATAGTACAAGGTGCAAGGAGTGGGTTATCGGTCCCAGGACAGTTGGAAGTCCCTAGTGACGTTGTAGGATACGCGAATTCACAGGTAGAGGAACAGGAAGGAGTGTTTTGCAAGTTGAAGGCGGTTGCTCTAGATGGAGCGGCGATAGAGCGGGTTGAGGAGTCTCCACCAGCAGGGGTGTACCCAGCGATCTCGAAGGATATTAGAGGGGGGCGGTTACTTGAATCTGACAGCATGTTGGGTCGTGTTGGAGATAGTCGCAGTGGTCAACGTATGGTCTATTTGCATGAGGAAGTTCAAGGTGGCGGAACGCTGGCTTTGGAGGGGAAGGGCGATGACAACCCTCAACGGTTTGGCGCAGACAACAACGTTTTGGGCCTGAGGGAAAGATTGGTGAAGGTGAAGGAGGTGGCCAGCATCCTGGAGGCAAGCGAGATCAACAGATCCTTGCAATTAACTTCTAGAAAGGAGTCGGGTCTAGGTGTTGGCGTGTCTAATCTAGCAGATACCCCGCTATTGGAAAACAATTAGGTGGATGTAAGGGTGGATCAGGCTTTTCTGGTTCAACAACCAGCTTCGAGGTTTGATTCCTTTGTTACGTCGGACAGTGCAATTGAGAATTGTAGTAGAATTTACTGGGTGAGTAACGATAAGAACGAGGCAACCAGAATTTGGAGTTTTGGTAAAGAATCAGGGTTTTCTTTTTCTGGGCAAGAAGACTTTGTTATCAGTTTTACAGCCTCTGACTAATGGGGATTGTAGCAAGGCAAGGAAGGTAAGGAGGGAGATTTGTGCGTTAAACGATGAAAATCATTAGCCTGAATGTTAGAGGGTTAGGAGGCAATATTAAAAGAAAGTACTTGAAAGATTTGATTTGCAAGGAGCAAGCGGATATGGTGTGTTTAATATGGTGTGTTTACAGGAGACGAAGTGTTCAGAATTTAGAAAGGAGAAGGTTTGCCTCCTTTGGGGGTCCAACTAAGTAGAATGGGTTGTAAATGGTGCTATTAATAGTGCTGGTGGAATTATTACGATTTGGAGTAATAAGAGTTTCCAGATGACTAGTTTTGTTAATGGCAGGAATTTTTCTATTATTGAAGGGTATTGGAAGGTTGGCGAAGTGGTACCCGTAACAATAGTGAATGTTTATTGTTCTGGTTCCTTGTAGCATAAGAAAGAGGTTTGGGAAGAGATCTCCGGTTACAGGTTGAATCATATGTCAAAGGCTTGGTGTGTTTTAGGGGACTTTAATTCTATTAGACGGCAGGAGGAGAGGAAGAGTCTGATCTCTATGTCTGATTACTCTAGAGAAATAAAACGTTTTAACGCTTTTATTGAAAAATCTGAATTGGTGGATATACCGTTGGTTGGTAGGAAGTTTACTTGGTATAAACCCAATGGTATGGTGAAGAGTAGGATTGATAGGGTACTTGTGTCAAAGGAATGGCTCAATTTGTGGCCACACTGTCAAGAGTTTGTTTTAAACAGATCTGTATCTGATCATTGTGCAATTGTGTTAAAAGAAGTGAATGTCGACTGGGATCCGAAACCTTTTAGGTGTTTGAATGTTTGGCAAAAAGATGGTAGATTTAAAGAGCTGGTGAGTTTGAAGTGGTCTAGCTACGAAGTTCAAGGAGGAGGGATATATATCTTCAAAGAAAAATTGAAAAAACTCAAAGCAGACTTAAAAGTCTGGAACAAAGAAGTTTTTGGGGACGTAAATCACATTAGTGAGAAGTTGCAAAAGAAGATTAATGAGTTAGATGATCGAGATGATGAAAGAGGATTAGACGATTCAGAAAGAGAAGAATGAAGGTATCTGTTAATTGACTTTAATAAAGTTTTGTTTAAACAAGAGGCGATTCTGCATCAGAAAGCAAGGCAAAAGTGGTTGAAACAAGGTGACCTCAATACAAAGTTTTTTCACTCATCTGTTAATTAGAGGAGGGCAAGGAACGTGCTACATGGAGTTTTCGTTAATGGCAGTTGGTGTGAGGATAAGGACGTGGTCAAGGACAAGGTTAGAGAATTTTTTGAAGATAGGTATTCCAAGAAAGATGTCTGTCAGGTTAGGTTGGACAATGTTATTTTCAATACTATCTCAGAGGCTGACAATAAGATGTTGATTGGTGAATTTTCTGAAGAAGAAATTAGGGCAGCTGTTTGGAGTTATGACAGTTCGAAGAGCCCTGGACTTGATGGTTTTAACTTTGGTTTCATAAAATTTAGCTAGGATATTATTAAAAAGGACGTGGTGTTGGCAGTAAATGATTTTGCAACCAACGATAAATGGCCTAGGGGATCTAATGCGTCGTTTTTATGCTTAATCCCAAAAGTTGACAATCCTCAGCAACTCGACGAGTTTAGACCCATTTCGTTGGTTAGTTGCTTATATAAAATTATCGCTAAAGTGTTGTCTCTACATTTGAAGAAGGTGATTAGCAAAGTTATTGACCTCAGACAATTGGCTTTTCTTGAAGGAAGGGGTTTGCTGGATAGTGTGTTAGTAGTTAATGAGGTTTTGGAAGAAGTAAAACGTAAGAAGAAGAGTTGTGTTTTCTTCAAAGTTGATTATGAGAAGGCTTACAACTCAGTCAGTTGGGAGATTATTTATTATATGTTAAATAAGGTTAGGTTTCTGTGGAAAATGGATTCTTTGGATAAAGGGCTGCTTAGAATCTGCTTTTGTGCCAGTGCTCGTGAATGGAAGTCCTACTAAGAAATTTTTTCCCAAGAAGGGGTTACGTCAAGGAGATCCGTTAGCTTCGTTTTTGTTTCTTATAGTGGCAGAGGGATTGGCAGAAGTCTCAAGATTGGCAGAAGAGAAAAATCTGATAGATAGTTTAGAGATTGGAAGGGCCAAAGTAAGGGTAAACATGTTAGAATACGCTGATGACACATTGTTTTTTTGTGAAGCCAATAGTAAAAAGTGTGTTCAACATTAAGGCGATTCTGCTTTGCTTCGAGCTTGCATCTGGGCTTAGGGTTAACCTTTTGAAGAGTAAAATTGGTGGGACGGGGATTGACCAGCTTTTGCTCCAGCGGTTTGTGGCAATTTTGAACTGTGACATAATGGTAACTCCTTTTATCTACTTGGGGCTGCCAATCGGGGGGTGCCACAAGCGAGGTGTTTTTTGGAGTGGGGTGGTTGAGAGAGTTAAGGCTAGGTTGAGTAGGTGGAAGGGCAGGTGTTTGTCGTTAGCTAGGAGAATTTGCTTGATCAAGTCTGTCCTTTCTTCTGTTTCGCTATTTTTTATGTCTTTGTTCAAAATGCCCTCAGTAGTGGAGGAGAAGATAGTAAGAATCCAGAGGAATTTTCTTTAGGGTTGGGGTTCAGAAGGGAGGAAGATATCTTGGGTCTCTTGGAAAAAGGTTTATGAGCCTCATGAGAATGAGGGTCTTGGAATTATCGACTTAAGGATCTTTAACTTGGGTTTGTTGGGGAAATGGATTTGGATATTGGGGTCGGATAAGGATGGTTTGTGGAAGGAGATTCTTGAATCTAAATATGGTGGCTGGAGAAGTTTGAGAGAGGACAGGAAATTTTGTAAGGGCTCACTTTGTTGGAAAGATTTGAAGGAGGTGTGGGCTTCGGAGGGCTGGGAAAGGAATTTTGAAGACGCTTTCAAGTGAAAAGTTGGCTAAGGAAGAGAGATCTCTTTCTAGGAGGACAGTTGGCTGATTTGTGGAGCGTTGAAGAGGGTTTTTCTGAGGTTGTTTTCTTTGAGTTCGGCCAAAGACGCAAAGGTGGCACAACTTGGTCATTGGATTAATTGTGTTTGGGTTTGGCGTTTAGATTGGCGAAGGTCTTTCTTCGAATGGGAGAAGTCTTTGGAGTGTCATCTTCTTCAGGAATTGCAAGGGGCGAGGTTGGATTTAGAAGAGGAGGATAGTTGGGTTTGGAAGGTTGGAGAGCTTCAAACTTATTCGGTTAATTCTGCATATGTTTTGTTAAGGCGAGATCGCGAGGAGAAGATGTCTTCTGTGTACAGTAAGCTGTGGAGGTGTAAAGCTTTTCCTTCTGCACTTTTAACTGCCTGGAGGGTGTTGGAGAATAAGATTGCTACCTTGGTCAACTTGGAAAGTCGAGGAATTGTGGTCGACAATCTTTTGTGTTGTTTGTGCGGGAAGGAGGAGGAATCTCACCGCCATTTGTTTTTCGATTGCAGGTTTGCTTGGTTTGTTTAGTGTCATTGCTTTGAGTGGCTTGGTGTGAAGTCCGTGGTTCACATTGAGCCTGTGTCAAACGAGTTGTGCAATGCTTCAGGTTTGGTTAATGATTTTTGGGGAGCAATTTGGGTTGGAGTGGTGAGTGAAATTTGGAAACACAGGAACAATGTCATTTTTAAAAAAGGAAAGGCAGACGTGTCAGAAGTGTTTGCAATGGTTCAAGTCAAGTTTTGGTCTTGGATTTATTCAAAAACTCAGGGTAGGTCGTTATCTTATTCTAGTTGGTGTTTGGACCCTTAGCTTGCATGAGGTTGGTTTGTTGATGCTTTTTTTGTCATTTTGTTTTTCTTTGTATCTTTGATTTTATCTATTTAGTAGATATTTCTTAGAAGGAAGGAGGAGGCTAAAGTGCAATTTGTATAAGGGTTAGATCACCCATAAAGTGGTTCTTATTTATTAATTCCTTATTGCTCATCAAAAAAAAAAAAAAAGGAAAACAAGGTAGGATAATTATCTGAATAACATAGGTTTTATTCATATAACTATTCAAATAAAGATTACACCGAAGCTCAGGCCCATTAAATGGATTTAAGACAGTTTAGGGTCTTAACAAATTATTTGGCTAGACTACATATAATAAGACCATAAGTCTTTCGCTTTCCCAAATAAGAATGAAATAAAAAGATTCTTTTACAATTAGTATTGTTCATGACATGACGATTTAATACAAGAGATAAGCTTGATTATATTTTTTTTTTCAAATCAATTAATAACCTTCTAAGTGTAATCTATCGAATTTTGTTTTTACAATTACATGAAGGGTTTATTCTTTTGTTATCTTGTAAAAACTAACCATCAAGATTTTAATTCAATTGGAATTAAATTTCAGAATTAGAGTTCAAAGTGAAAGAAATACAATCATGACATTTTTTTTTACTATATATAAATATGAGTGTTACAATTAAATAAATTACCACTCTTAAAGGAGAAGTTTTCAATCTTACCTTACATTTAACATGACATTGTTATGAATAATATAAATTTAAATTATGTGAATTTAGTCTTAAGAATTTAAATGAGTAATATTTAAACACAATAACATAATATTGTACATTGATAGAAGTCATTTATTCTAATTAACCATTACAAGAATTATTTAAATTTATAACGCATAAAATAAATACTAATACTTTTTTTTTTCATGTAAAATTTATATAATATTTATTCTCACTTCTTTTTATATTTATTTTATTTTCCTTAAAATAAAAATAATAAAAATCTTTTTAAATATGCCTACATTGCTTCCTTCATATGTTTAACAATTTGCTACAAGCATCACAATCAGCATTGATATATTATTTTCTCTCTAGTTATAAGATGACAAGGAATCCCTTATGTACCTCTATTTGACTTTTTATAATGAAATTTATCTTTTTTTTCTTATAAAATTACGTGCTAGACACCTCTGATTGGTCGTGCTAGACATTTCTTTTTTCATTATTCAAGTATTTTGTCTTTAAAAATATTTAAATAATAAAATATAAAGTATTTTTTTATGTAAATTTAAGTTAATTAAAATTTTGATAGATTATTTTTAGTACCTTTAAATAATTATTTTTTGAAAAAAATATAAGTTACTTATCATTATCCGATCATTATCCGAAGATGAAAAGTTTTCATAAAAATAAATTTTTCCGTTATAAAATGAATTGTATGGGAAATTGTAAAAAAAGTTTAAAAATAATTTGATATAATTAATATAATTAATTAGTTATATAATTAATAAAATATAATATTACAATTAATTAAAAATTAAATACTTATTTATAAACAAAATATATTTAAATGAAAATATTATTAATTAAATATTTCAGTTAATAAATATAAATTATATTTGTATAAATGAAAATATTATTCATCAAATAGTTTAGTTAAAAAATATAAATAATCTAATTAGAAAAAAAAAACAAAATCAGAACCGAAATATGCTCATCTAAACAAATTTGCAAACCAAAATAAAAATTAAAAAAAAAAAAATGAGAACTAAAATATCTTGATGCAAAAAATAAAAATGAAAACCAAAATTGAAAAACTACAAATCACAAGTAATCAACACAACCTAGTGAAAACATTTGTTACATGTGTGAGTTTAAGCATTCCAAATGGATTAAACTCGGAAAGGACAAATGTAAGCATGTACCTACATCACAACAAATGCCTGCTTGTACTGCATAAGTGAATGAAGATAATAATAATAAAAAAAAACTTTATAGAGCCAGAAAAGTAAATAAAGAAAATAATTTATTGATATGTTAAGCTCTGCTACCCAAACCAAAATTGTGGAGTGCAACTTAAGTGTAGATGATGGGAGAAGCCAAAAATTAGGCCACTCTGTTATGTATATAAATTAAATAAACGAGTAACACTCCTCCTATACCAAAATTAAAAAACAGCAGCACAAGTAATTGTAACCTTAATCCAGTTATATATGCACATGCGACCTCTCCCTTATAAAGTTAATAAATTCCTTAATAATATTTTCTACATTTTCTATTGTTAAAATTCAAACATTATTCAGAAAGATTATAAACTTCAAGTACCTAAACCCAGAGGGAAAATTTCAGCAAACCTTTGGTTTCTTTTAGATGCTTCTCATAGTCTTTAAATTTCCTATAAATGGACACAACCTGCACCACAATTAACATTGCAAAGTTTAGTCAATAAGGAAGGTTTAATTTCCATGCATATGAGTAAGTAAGTAGTAATATAAATTGTAGCACTCATCAAGCTCTGCCACGGATTGTGCTAACTTCTGATACTCCTTTAGATCAGACACAATGTCTGGATCAGCAAGCTTGACCTAAAATTTCATCTTTGAAACAAAAATCATCACAGAAAATGGAAGCATAACAGTCCGTAGTGTCATACATACCGGTAACCCTAAACCATAATTTTTTAGAGTAATGTACCAAGTCACTTCAGCATAAGATAGTCCTTGCCACTTGACCAAGTATTATGGAATAACATTGCCAGAATTATCTTTGCTGATTCTATGTGCAATTATCCTTTCCACCTAAAAATACGACAACAATCCAATTAACAATGCAACAAAGTAATGAAAATATTGGAATGCATGAAAGCAAACTTGACTGTTTTGTTTGATAATATCTAAATCCATGGGAGGGTTTCAAGCTTGAAGCCGCTCATAACGGTTTTGGCATGCACTCGGCTTGCTGGGTGAAGCCGTTCATTGGAGCCAAAATTAGAGTTGTGTCTTGTTGAATTCGAAGATTTGCTGGTGAATGGCTTGGAACTAGTGGTCGGGGTCGACGTCGATGAAGACAGCGTCATTGGAGGCGATGATAGAAGAGGAAGTGGCATCCGCGATGAAGAGAGGGTTCGCTTCGATGTCGAGGCGCAAAGGTTTGAGGCACCCGAGAATATGGTCAAAGGAGTGATTCTCCATCACTATCACCACCACAGGTTTTGATCAAACTTTCAGCACTCAACATTCAATTTGCAATTTGAGAAGGAAAAGAGAATTTGGAATCGAAAAATCTGAGCACGATAAGGTATTACGGTTCATGTAGAGAGTTTGTTGATAGAGAACAGGGAAGATTTACGATCTGGAAAAGCCTTTTCACTTTTAAAGTTTTCAAAACATACTATCTCACTTAAAATTAGAAGGGACATAATAATTAAGTTATTATGACGGTTCCAATAACAAATGACATGTTAAGTAGTTACTATGTCATCTTCAATTTTAACAGACATAATAATTTTAATTTTTATTAAAAAATGTTACCGTATCATTTTTCATGACAAATAATCTATAATCATTATAATAAGTTGTTATTGATTCTTATTTTTTTATTATTGAACAAAAAATAGCACAAAATCGATTATGACATGCATAACGTGTACCAAATCATCGATTATCATAAAAAAAAGGTCAACATTTATTATCCAAAGAAAAAACATAGATAATCGATTGTGAGGGAGAGAACATTGATTATTCCTTGAAAAAAACCCCATAATCGATGTTATTTTTCTCTGAAATGACATGTATAATCGATTTTCATGATTTTTTTGGGTAAATGAAAAATGCTTCATTGTTGTGCGCAGAGTTCATGGCAAAAGTTCATGTGACTTCAACAAAATAATTGAAGGTAACAAAGTAAAATGACATAAGCATACATGGCTTTCTCTACAAATTTTTCAGCAGCAACGAGGATGGAATAAAAAACTTGTGTTACATTTCCACACTCTCAAATCCACACAAACCAGTAGATACAAACATAGACTATCAACGCAAATCCATCTTCGACAATAGTAATGACTAGAAATAAACACAACATACGTCTTCGTTTGACAGACTTAATTTAAATTTTTACATGACAAAGGAAACCCAAAGCTTCTTCTAACACCTTTGAAGAACTTCATAGTCAGATGAACTAGATTTGAGTAAATGATGTTTGCCTAGATATTTCCTAACGTGGTCAAACGAATTGTGATGATGAAATGGAGACTGCATGGAAAACACTATAGGATAATTATCTAAATAACATAGGTTTAATTCATATAAGTATTTGAAGAAATATTACACCAAAGCTCAAGCCCATTTAATGGATATAAGACGGTATATAAGGCCATAAGTCTTTCGTTTTCCCAAATAAGAATGAAACAAAAAGATTCTTTTACACTTAGTATTATTCATGACATGACAATTTAATACAAGAGATACGCTTGATTATATTCTTTTTCTTGAACTCCATTAATAACCTTCTAGGTGTAATATGTCAAATTATGTTTTTACAATTACATGAAGGGTTTATTCTTTTGTTATTTTGTAAAACTATCCATCAAGATTTTAATTCAATTGGAATCAAATTTCAAAATTAGAGTTCAAAGTGAAAGGAATGCAATCATGACATTTTCTTTACTATATATAAATAGGAGTGTTACAATTAGATAAATCACCATACTCTTAAAGGAGAAGTTTTCAATCACACCTTACATTAATGTAAGATGAAATTGTTATAAATAGTATAAATTTAAATTATGCGAATTTAGCCTTAAGAATTTAAATGAGTAATATTTAAATACCATAACATAATCTTGTACATTGATAGAGCTCATTTATTCTAAAACCATTACAAGAATAATTTAAATTTATAACTCGTAAAATAGATACTAATACTCTTTTATTTTGTCATGTAAAATTTATATAATATTTATTCTCAATTATTTTTATATTTATTGTACTTTCCTTAAAATAAAAACAATAAAAATCTTTTTAAGAATACCTACATTGCTTCCTTCATATGTTTAACAATTTGCAATAAGTATGGTGAATAGTGAGTATACGCTCACAATCAACATTGGTATATTATTTTCTCTTCAGTTATGAGATGATAAGGAATCCTTTACGTACCTTTGATTGACTTTTTAGAATGAAATTTATCTCTTTTACATATAAAACTTCGTTCTAGATATTACTATGAAACCTGAGTTAGATTGACATGTCATGATCTAATAATCATCTGTCATTACATGAAAAAGTATTATTAAATAAATAAAAAAGTACAAATAAGTATAGAGGACTAGGCCAAAATTCATACAAGAGAAGAAATCTCAAATCAAGACTAACTTAACATAAGAGCTAAAAATATGATAGAAATGTAGACCCCATAAAACACCATCACAAAGCAAGGACCATGAGAAAATAGATAATTATTTTTTCTTAGTTGGACCTACATTAATAGACTTTATAACATTTTTTTTGTGCCCAAACTTTTTAGTAATTTAAATAGCATCATTTTCATTCACACTAAGAAAGTCTTTATATCGGCTTTATCCATCAAATACATAGAAACAATGTGGCATTCTTTTATAAAGTTGTTCTCCAAAACAGAGGAGAGATTTGAAACAAGATCAAGATCTTTCTCTAAAGCATGTTTATCTATCTTGCCATACACACCAAATTCCTCCACCCCATCCTCAGTATTGTTATGTACCCACTCTATATATCTTCATCACCTTTGTCACACATAACTTTTCATATTATCTATGATGTCAGTTCCAGTTTCTTTTATACACAACCTTTGCCCTTTTCTTTATATCTATTCCTGTATCTTCATTTAACCAGGTATCCCAAGTTCCCAACCCCTCTTGTATTTACATATTTACAGCAATTATTATCTTCATTTATCCCCTTCCTAAACCCTAGTCTCTCATTCTCAGTATTTTCATCACTTTGTTTATTGTGGTGAAATCAATATTTTAAAATTGAAAAAAATATATGTAAAAGAAGGTTATGATTTATTGCTTATATTAAAGAAAAAATGTTTTCTTAGAAATAAAAAGGTTTCTAAGTTATAAATTTTTATACTGTTAACCTTTTTGCATGTGCACACTCTATGAGAACAATCGGATTATGATAATATGCTTGCTACCAATTTAGTTATATTTAATTCTTCATCTTTTACCAATCTCCCACTCCCTTAATTTAAGTACCAGACCATCAACACTACACATTCATTATTCACTCACTGTTATCTAAGGGAGAGAGAGTGTTGCTTAGGGATGGAAAGTAATGGGATTTATACTAACAAAAACAATAACGATTAATATTACATTTAAAATTCAAATCACACGTCACACTTTGAGACTTTTTCTTCGACACTTTTTCTTCTTCCTGAATCATAATTATTAAACTGAAAAAATAACATCACACCTATATATTTTTTTTAAAAATAAATAAATAAAGAAATATGAACTACTTCATAGGTGATTCAACCTTTATACACTTTAGACTAAAAGTCTTCAATATTCCAAACAAAAACAACATTCCCTCATTAACAAAAAAACAAACATCATATCTATGTTTACAAATCATTAATAAATGTTTCTCTTATTCTCCTTTAATCCTTTCATCATACCTCTCCCCCATTCCTCCATTTAATCCATTTCATCCTGAAGATAAAATAACTCAATCTCCGGTCTAGGTAATGTTCTGCAAACAAAATGTCTTTTAGTTTAATAACTGAATTTAAAACAAAGACACAATATCATCACTCTTAGGAAAGTATATGTTTGCGTCTTCGTCGTTGTCATCTTTGCCCATTTGTTCAAACTCTAAATATTTAGAGATAGCTAAAAGCATTATTTGTGTCGCTGTGGAAAATTTACTTGATTGAGGTTTTGATCTCAGCTTCATATAGATGCAAGTTTAATGAAAATGAATCAACATTTACTAACTTTTTTCTTAATTTTCTTTCTGAGTTGATCATTGAAATAGATTTAAAATATAAAAAAATAATTAATATGTATTTAATTATTATTTCATGTCATTTATTAAATATATTAATGTATTATATTAATTATTTATGTGATATCATTAAATACATTACGAGAACTTAATACAGGGATTAATATATTAAAGCAAATATAATAACAATAATTTATGTATTTAATTATTTATGTAATATATTAATATATGCATTAATTTAATGTGGCAAAACTTTACATTGCGTCTCTCTCACAGAATCACAAACAAGTATATAATATTATAAAACATTTATTTAATGTAAGAAGAATATTCATTTAATATTAAATATTAAATTATAATTACATAAATATTAAATTAAAATATCAAATAATAATTGAATAAAAGTTCGATTACTATAAAAAAATATAAAAATGATTAAATGTGTGTGTAAGGACCTAGAAAATTTTATTGGAATGAAAGTGATATATTTTAAGTGAATTCTAAGTATGTTTTTATTTAAAATATAAAGGAAGGAAAGTGTAGCTTAGAAGTCTACGAGATCGCCGTTGTTGAAGACGGAGGCGATCTCCGACTTCTCTGGTACATAATCGCCAATCGCCTATGGTGTACATGATCGCCGAAAGTGCACTTAGTATGTGGTCAAGATGCTGGATCAACCATAGTGGGTTCCAAAAACCACGCGTATCAAGGTGTGGGTTGAGCCTTAGATACGTTGTGCATGCGAAGCTCTATGCTTGAGCATAAGAAATCGTCCTTAGTGTTGCATGCATGGGCGCACGAGGAGTAGTGCTGATCTATTCTTGGAAATGTGAAGCTACCGACGTCACCAAGCCATGTGGAGGTGATACCTTGGACGTAACATAGTGGGATGAAGAACCTTCAGCAAGGCGTGGCGATGTGTCATCAGTCATCGCCGGGATGAGAGGCACATCCCGCGACCAGGCATCGGTGGATGGTGGATGGTCATCGCGCGACCAGGCATCGGTGGATGGTGGAGGATCATCGCGCGACCAGGCATCGATGGATGGTGGAGGGTCATCGCGCGACTAGGCATCGGTGGATGGTGGATGGTCATCGCGCGACCAGGCATCGGTGGATCTTGTTTCACACAGATAAGGTAGGACCCAGGCTCCCAGCATGAGCGTCTTGCATGCACGACACGTAGTCAGGGAGAGTGCTTCAGAACAGTGGCTCCAGAGAGTTGGTGTGGAAAGTGACCCAGAGTTGGTGTACGCAGAGACCCACGTGGCATTACTGTTAGAGGAAATGTACACGCAAGCTTCCCTGCAGAGTGGGTGGTGGCAGCGGCATTCCTGGGAAGGGTGGCTTAAGTTCAAACTTCAGTCTGGATAGGCAAGGTTGGAACGCTGCTTGAGTAGAGAGAAATTGAGTGAGTTGGCTTTAGCTCCCTGTTTCTTCCCTCTCCTTCTCCATACGTTCAGACGTCCTAGCGCACCAGTTGGCTATCAGCGACTACCATAGAGCACCTGGGAGGTTCTCTGCAAGTTCTCCAAATCGGACGCTAAAACAGAGTAAGTCGTTTCGCTCTGTTCTTCGAGTCGATCCTGCACTTGAGAGGGTTGCCTCTGCATAGGCGTTGCATGCAGCTCTGTTGGCTTCAGGAATCGTCTCTGTTAACGTAGAAATGAGTGGTATAACTAGTTTTGTGACTAAGGCTCCATGGTGCAGGTTAAGGCATCCTTGAATCTCGTTGGGTTGGAGCTCTTAGTGAAGTTTACGCTAGTCCAGGTAAGGGAAGCTAGCTTTATTTTCAAGAAAACCTTAAGCTAGAAGATTTTGATGTTGGGCGACGTGGTCGCCGATTTCAAATGTTATTGCATAATCCCCTGTTTTTGGACGTGATCGCCGATTTTAATGTTGATTTCGAACTCCCCTGTTTTAGTGTCGTTTGAAACTGTTTGAGATTGAAATGTGAAATGCATGTGATATTCGAAAATCTGAACCTTGGAATGATTGTTGCTGTGATTGGAATCGTTCATTTAAGTGTTATATGATGTGTTGAATGTTGTGAATGTGGGATCAAGGCATAGTATTTTCAGGAAAGAAAATACCGTGTAAGATTGTGTAGAATGTGCATTGATCGGTGATTTCTATAATGAGATATCCTGACTCTCCTGATATAATGGAATCATATAGATGAAGTTATTCAGGCGTTGAGAGTCGATGGAGGTTCATATGTATGGGTAAGTGGTTTGAAAGATAACTACTTGACCTGTTGTATGGATTAACCCTGTCATACTAGGAGAGTGATGAGATTGAGATTGAGATTATGTTTATGTGCATAGCTGTGGGAACTTTACAGCAATGTAGTATGACAGGTGCAGATCTCTGAGTCTAATCAATGCACGAGTCTTCCGGAAGTAGTGTCAAGTGTCTATGTGTGATGAGTCAGTGGAAGTCTGACGTGAGAAATGAGAAATATTGAAATTTGATAGACACTTGAGGAGATTGTAAAATGTGTGATTTCTTGAGGGATTTTATGTGGGTGTTTTAAATCTGTTTTATATTGGTTTAAAATTTCACACTTAAAGTTTTTTTTAGGTTTAAAATATCTAGCTTACCCTGTGTCTTTGTTCTGTGGCTGTTTTCTTAAACCTGTGATGATCGTGTATAATTTACACGGGAGCAGATGATGTTGCAGGAAGTAGAGCTCCTCAGTGAGTGCCCGCTAGAAAGAGATCGCCTGTTTTTCTTTTTATGCTGTACTTAGGATTTATTTTGAAACATTTGATGGAGATGTATTAAAGCCCCTATAAGAGGGATGTTTCTCTTTGAAGATACAATGTATGGGATGATGTATTTTCATTATATATACATATGTTAATTTTATAAATTAATGTTTTACGCTTATTCTAGTATATCAAAATGAAAAGGAATTGAGGGGCGTTACAATGTGTTTTATAAATTCTGAAATTAAGGATTAAAGATAGGTAAGTATAAGATTTTAGGTGACCTAATAAATTAAAGTTATTTTTAGTTTTTTTTTTTATCATCATTAAATGTGTTTTAATAATTTGAGATAAGGACCAGTATGAGGACAAATAGTACAAGAAAATTATTAAATATAAATTAATTTTATAGATAATAAATAATTAGTTGTTATATTGATTAAATTAGATAATATTTTAGAGACTAAAAAAATTATTGGTATCTAAATTTGTTTCTATTATAGATAAATAATTTCTACATTTGTAGCTAATTGATAAGTGTCATAATTCAGTAATATTTCATACAAAAAGATAGGCACTTATGCATTTTAATTGATAAAATAGTTATAATTCAACTCCAAATTTAAGAATTTGAACATTTTTACATATTTTTTATTATAAAATGAATGTGAATGATTTATTCCAAAATTTGTGTTAATTTCAGGACTCTAGAAAAAAATGGAGATAAAAGGGCTAAAAGAGAATGGACAAGTTAAAGATAAAGATGGAAAGAGAAACTTGGAACATTGGAAACTCGCCCAAACTCGCTTAAGCAAGATCACTTCAAAGAAACTCGTCCAAGACTCGCCCAAGACTCGCCTAAGTGAGTTCACTATAGTGAAGTTGGATTCTTTCTCTTCAAACTCGCATAAGCAACTAATAAGTTTGTTACTTATAAAATTGGGCAAGCCTACATAGCCCAAGCCCAATTAGGTTAAATAGAAAGCGTGAAGCATAATCCTAAACATCATTGGGAGAATAAAGAAAGATAGAAAATTCTAAAGGAGGCAGCCGTAAAGGTGAAACACCTTGGATCTTCTTTTCTTGCTTTACATGTTTGTAATGGCCAACATGAGTGGCTAATTCTTCCCTTTGGGATGAGGAGTAATATATTTAAACTTTTATGTATTGAGGTGATATTTATGTATTCTCAAAGCTTAAACTATTCATGATTTTGATCCTTAGATTTGACTAGAAAATACTTCTAAGCATCTTACCTAGATATAATGCTTAAAATATTTGAATGTTAGGAATATATTTGAAATACTAATTTTTTTATAACATTTTTTTTATCGGCAATAAAAAATGAATAAATGTGAACCACTTTAGGGGTGGTCCAACCCTTATACAGAAACTCCTCCTTAATTTCCCCCTCTAGACATACTCCCACGTATATTTATAAAGACCACTACCAACATAATCCATAGTACAAACACCTAAGGTACTCTGTTTTAACACCTAATAGAGTACAACCTTACATCATTCTCATACAAACTAGAGGATTAAGACACCAATCTGAAAAGGAGAAATACATAGAATGTGAGTTAGACGTAACCTAAGACCAAGCCTTTAATTGAACCAAGGCAAACACTTCCAAAACATCAACTACACCTCCCTTAAAGATTACATTATTTCTATGTTTCCAAACCTCATTGACTACTGCAATCCATATCACTCTCCAAACCTCATTTACCGAAGTAGGCGCATTACTCATCCTAAAGTGGGAAAAGTTTAGCAATGGAACATTGTGGAACACCATTTGCACACCCAACCATTCACAGCAATAACTCCATAGAAGCCAAGCAAATCTACACTCGATGAACAGATGGATAATATTCTCCTCCTCCATCCCACAGAGACTACACGTAGGACTTGTAATCATGATCCCACGCTTTTCCAAGTTATCCCTAGTGGCTAACTTATTTTCCAACACCCTCCAAGCGGTGACTAGAGCAGAAGGTACAACTTTGAGCTTCCATAACTTCTTATACACCTCTTTATTCTCCCCAACGCAACCCCCTTTAAACGAAGATAAGCAGATTTCACCGTGTATCCTAGCTCCTCCTCTTCCTTCCACACCTATCTATCCTCCATTTCCAAATCAAAGCTCACACCCTGGACTTCTTGAGAAAGAAGACTCACTAATTGTTTCTCCCATTCAAAAAGGCTCCTTCTCCATACAAAATTCCAAACCCAGATTCCATTGATCTATTCCCCAAACTCTACCACCGCAGAGGCTTTTGACAAACTCAGGGAGAGCAACCTTGGAAAGGCACCCTTCAAAACCCCACAACCCGCCCAATTATCTTCCCAAAACAAAACATCCTTCCCAGTACCAAGTTTCCATTCAACCATATCTTCAAAATTTTGACCCCAGCCTTCCAAATTCCGTACCTCCTTCAAATCATTCCATCACAAAGATTCCCTGCTATCTTTCCCTTTCTCTCTCAAACTTCTCCAGCCCCCGTACTTGGAGACTATGATCTCCTTCCACAAACCCCCCTTATCCGACCCCAAACGCCATATCCATTTACCAAGTAATGCTAAGTTAAATGTCCTTAAGTCAATAATACCAAGACCACCATCCTCACGAGCTTCACACAACTTTTTCCACGAAGCCCAAGCAACCTTTCTTCCATCAGAACCCCACCCCCATAAGAAATTCCTTTGGATTCTCACAAGCTCATTTGCCACCACAATAGGCACCTGCTTAATCTTCTCTTCACTCTATCGACCACCCCATCCCAAAACGTCCTTTTCTTATGACACCCTCCAATCAGCAGACCCAAATATACAAAAGGAATTACCATCACCTCACAATTAAGAATCATCATAAAAGGCTGAATCATTATCTACTCAATCCCCAAACCACCTATCTTGCTCTTCATAAAGTTCACCTTAAGCCCAGAAGATAGTTCAAAGCAATTCAAAGCCACCTTTATATTGGAAACACTTTTAACATTTGCTTCACAAAAGAACATAGTATCATCAGCGTATTGTAATTGTTTACCTTCACTTTCTCCCTACCCATCTCTAGGCTATCAATCAAGTTCTTCTCAACTTCCATCCTAGATACTCCAGCCAGGCCTTTTGCTGCAATAAGGAACAAAAACAGAGATAACAGATCCCCTTGTCGAGGTCCTTTCTTAGGAAAGAACTCCTTAGTTGGGCTACCATTCACGAGAACTAACACAAATGCAGAATCTAAACATCCTTTAATCCACCGAATCCATTTGTCACAAAAACCAACCCTTTCTAACATGTAATAAATGAACTCCCATCTCACAGAATCATACACCTTCTCGAGATCAACTTTGAATAAATCACACCTTTTTTTCCTTCTCTTCATCTCCTCTAGAACTTCATTGGCAACTACAACATTGTCCAACAAATCCCTTCCTTCGAGAAAAGCGGACTTCCTGACATCAACGATTTTGCTAATCACCTTTTTCAGCCTTAATGACAGTGCCTTTGAGATAATTTTATACAAGCAACCGACCAATGAGATAGGTCTAAACTCCTCGAGCTGCTGAGGATTCTCAGTTTTTAGAATTAGACATAAGAACAACACATTTGAACCTCGGGGCCATTTATTGCAAGCCTCGAAGTCCTTCACCACTGCCATTATATCCGCTTTAATGAACTCCCAGCAGAACTTTATGAAACCTAAATTGAAGTCGTTTGGACCAGGACTCTTCGAACTCTCGCAACTCACACTGCATCCTTAATTTCCTCTTTTGATAACATTGTTCGTAATGATAAGGAGTCTCTATAAATATGCGAGGAACTGATATTTAGGAGTCTCTATTAATAATTTTGTATGCAACGAATTGATATGAGTAATTTTTATGTGTGCATCAATGTCAATCAAGATTCAATATTATATGCTTTTGAAAAATATAGACAAGTGAGAAGGATGAGCCTCAATCCCAATTTTCCCAATTGACTCGTATAAATCATTTACTTTAATTTATTTAATTTCTTACAAATTCATCACACACACAACCTCTCAACAAACTTTTACATATTGTCTTATATTTAGTGAATACTAAACTTGAATATTTAATTGTTTCTTGTGGATTCGATATTCGTCCTTAGGAACAAATTATTACTTTTGATTTGGTATACTGTAAAATAGTAATTACTAATTAGATATCAATTTAAAAATTATTTATCAATACACACCACTAATTATTTAGTAGAAGTACAAGTATAAGAACATGAATGAGTATAGGAATAGGACGAATATGTACCCACAGTCATCACTTATTTGAGGACTTTTGTCATCAATTATTTAGGAGTAAATAAAATCAATTAATCTTAATCTTAACCTTAGTGTTTTATTTTATATTAAGAACTCGTATCAGGTTAATTAGGTATACTCTATTTCTCTCTTATAGAAATAATAACAGTTTTTGAAATGTATCCATAAATGACATGTCTTGCCTTTATCTCTCTTTGCTAATATGCACACAGAAACATATTTCTAATCCAAAAAGTTGATATTATCCAACAAATCAACGTTACTAAACTCAACATCTTTTTGGACCTTTTCGAAAATATACGTAATGCATCATCTATTAAAATTTAACATCTAATTCATATTAAGCCCTTATAATACGTCAACCTCAATTCTATAATATCATAATAGTTCTTTATATATATATATATATATATATATATATATATATATAATAAATAATAATAAAGAACCTCTTTTAAGTTAACACCATATTATATTAAACATTATTTCCCCTAATTTATCATTAAATTAATTATTCTATCCATCTCACATACTAATACTTTTTTTTAATGAGACAGATTATTTAATTAACTTTGTTTTAAAAAATTGATATATATTATGATATTGCTAACCTATGCACAAGATGCAAAGGATAATAGCTCTTGAATCGATACAAATTTTGAAAATGACAAATATTTAAACGATTTCATATTCTTCTTAAAAAAGAATACACAATAATTCTTTAAAACTATCAATAACTTAATTTTTTAAGCACATAATTTTTCACTAATTTAAATGATTTCAATCCTATTGTTTTGATCTTTATATATAAGCTTTTGGTGTAGCCCGTAAACACACCGTCATTTTACTAAAAAAAAAATAAAATTTTAACAGAGATTATATAATCCTAAGAATTAACATTTTACTACAAGAAAAAAATGGTTTTAACAGAGGTTATATAATTCTAAGAATTGATTTAATTAATGAAGATTTTTTTAACTTCCGTTAAGTTTTAAAGGTAATTATAAAATTTTAGCAAAATAACGGAGGTATTTTTATCCTTCGTTAAATTTCAAAGATTTATTTTAAAACCTCAACAAAATAACGGAGATTTTTTTAACCTTCAACAAATTCCAAAAGTTTATTTTAAAACCTCAACAAAATAACAAAGGTTATTTTAACCTTCATTAAATTTGAAAGGTTTTTTTGTAAAACCTCAGCAAAATCACGGAAGTGTGTTTAACCTTCGTTAAATTCTAAAGGTTTAATTTAAAACCTTAGCAAAATAACAGAGGTTTTTTTTAAGCTTCATTAAATTCCAAAGATTTATTGTAGAACCTCGATAAAACACTCCAGATTTTTCAAACTTCAATAAATAAATATAATTAAATCTATTTATAAATAAATAATTAAAAAATATATAGTTTTAATATATTTTATATATATTATAACTAAATTCTCTAAAATTTTGAGAATGTAACTTTACATTACAAATAAGTTTTCTAAAGTTTCAAAAATTTATTTTAAAAACTCAGCAAAATAATCTTGGATAATAAATATTTCAACAACTAATCTTGGATAATAAATATTTCAACAATATTTGCATATTTATTATGATTGATGGTAGTTGGTTTATATTATTCCTAGTAGTTTTTTTTTTTGTTATGAACTCATACATCAAAAAATATGACTTATTTTATTTTAGCTTTTGATGTACATATATTTTGTGTAATTTTAGTTTTAGTTATAATTTTTAATATTTAATTCTCATAATTTTGAAATATTTTAAATTAAGACATTTATTTTAAAATGCACATAATAATTAATTCAATTTGAAAGTGAGAAGTGATAAAGTAAATTTCTCCTTGCAATATGTTTTTACAATCTTTGAAGCCCTCGTAGCTAAGAACACACATGGCTTTGAAGCCCACATCTAACAGATAATGCAATTATTTAGGATATATAAAACAGTGATTTACTCAAATATGTATGCCAACAGGTAGGAAATATATATCAAGTAAGGTTCAGGGTATAATAAATCATAGGTTAAAAAGGGTTATCACAAAAATCGTTATCAATTTAAACAAAGGTTGGCTATTTAAACAAAGGTTGGCTATTTGGTCCTAGGTTTCTAATTAATACAAATGTCATAATCATTTTCATGTTCTTTTATGATGCAACATAACAAAAAAATTCAAGCAACCACAATTGTCAAGTCATCAATGAAACTCTCAAACTATTTAAGATTCACACACACTTAATTAGTCTAATTTCTTATTGCTTGTCATTCTCTATTCCAACTAATCATCCTGTTTAATTTTCATGCACCATAATTTCAACTAAATTTAGATATAAGTTCAACACATTTTCTTTTCCAACTAGTGTCCATATTAATCCACTATTCTAATCCTTAAACACAAGGTCTAAATTATAATTACCCTAACAATAATATTACATTCCTCAAAATAACTACTGATAAGTGCCAGATTTAAGTAATATTTCATATTAAAATAACGGAACTTATGAATATTAATTGATAAAATAACTCCTAATTTTTGAATTTATACATTTTTACATATTTTGTAATTTTAATTTGAATAAGAACGATTTATTCTCAAATTTGTGTTAATTTCAGGATTCTAGAGAAGAATTTAAATGATTGGACAAAAGGAGAATATACAGAGCTAAAAAGGGAAAGTTGGAACGCACCAACACTCACCAAATCTTGCCCAAGCTCGCCTAAGCCAGACGCCCCCAGAGGATCTCGCCCATGTGAGATTGCTTCAGTGACGTTGGGTCTTTTTTCGTGGAACTCGCTCAGGCGAGCTCAATAACACCCAAGCGAGAAGTTACTTAACCAAGGCCAATTAGGTTAAATAAGAGGCTTGAGGCATAACCCTAGAGACGCAAGATTGAAGGAAAAACACCATTGAGTGAATTGTAATCCAATTGGGAGAATAGTAGGTGTTAGAAACCCTAGAGGAGGCAGTCGTCAAGGAGAAACATCTTGAATCTTCATTTCTTGCTCTCCCTGTTTGTAACAGCCATCATGTGTGGCTAATTCTACCTTTTGGGATTGGGAGTAATCTATTCCCACTCTTATGTATTGAGGTGATATCTAAACATAATATTTTGTTATTGATTGATGATTGGTATTATCATTTTGTTAGTAATGCTGGTTTGCCTTGATATCGAAATTTAGATTTCATTGTAAAGTACTTCTAAGTTTCTGACCCAAATGATAATGCTTAATATATTTGAATCCTAAGAATAGATTTGAAATATTAATTGCTATCAACATATGATCTTACTGATAAGAAGTTTCTATAAATATGTGATGAATCGATATTTAGGAAGCATCTTAATAATTTTATATGCGAGGAATCAATATAAATGATTTTTATACAAACATCAATATCAACAAAGGACACAATTTTGTCATGCTAATCAAAATACAAAAGAGTGAGAAAGATGAACCCCAATCCCTAATTTTCCAATTGAAGTAACAAACTCTTTGACATGTTTTCTTATTAATCATTGCAATCTTAACAAACTCCAACAAAATTTATTATTTTGTTTTCTATTTAGTGAATCTTTTACTTGATAATTTAGTTGTTCCTTGTGGATTCGATATTCTTTCTTAGGGACAAATTATTACTTTTGACAACGTGGTGTACTTGCCGTAGAAAAGTCATCAACTACCAATTATATAAAAAGAGGCATCAAAATTAAAAAGAACTAAAAATAAAAATAAAAATAAAAATAAACAAATAAACAAATAAAATAAAAATGAAAAGAATAATAAAAATTAACAAAAAATGATAAAACCATGACCCTTTAAACTCCTCGAAGCAGTTCGTCTAATTCGGTTCCAAATTCTTCATCTACATTTCTAGATGACCCTATTACATCTCCATCTGCTCCAAAATTAAAATAATTTCTAACCTCAGCTGCTGGACCTGTCCCCAAGAAAGGAATATCTATTCCCACGTCATGCAACATAAATTTGAATTGTTTTGGGTTCATCAAACCTAGTTTCACCACACAACACATAACTTAAACAAAAAATAAACAAAACACACAAAAATAAAACATAGTAATTAAAATACTAGATTTTCTCCTAGCAAGCGCTTGTTTAACATCATATAGCTTAACATCTATTTCTTTATAGCTCTTTCAACAAAATCATTGTGATGAGCCTTTCAATTTCACCACCTAAATAAGGCTTCAGCCTTTACCATTGACTATCCAACTTTTGTGTGACATTGGGTCCTCCAACTTTGCTGCTCCATAGGATTTAACAAGTGTTTTTCTAGGTGGTGGTTGTCCTTCCTCAGCCATGTTACTTTCTTCTTATATTATCTTAATGTGAAGGTTAAATGTGGTTGAAGATTCTTTTCTAACTTCTCTTTGTTTTTTGTTTTATTTTCTTACTTCTATTATTTCAAGTTGTCTTCTCAATTTCTAAATCTAACTGCAATTAATTGATCTCTAGATATATTTATGCAATGAATCAATCGATTTAGACATTGATAACTTTTCTAGAATATATCCTTACAAGAATTACTTATTAAAAAATTTTGTAGATAACTTTATATTTTCTACTTATCATTCATAGCAACCAAATATATTATTGTTTTCTTAATCCACATATTTTCCCAGCTTATCATTCAAATTAATACTGAAAAATTATATATAAATTCTAGTACACAAATTAATTTTTGTATATAAAAATCAATATATTATATAGAAAACTAAAATTTTATTATTTTTAAAATATAAATAATTATTCTATCAATAAGGAATTTTAACATTTCAACACTGATTATTAACATTTGTAGGTTGTCGTCCCATACAACACACCCAAGTGAATGACTTGTGTTAGGGATTCAAGAAGAGAGAAAGTCTTATATTGGGTAGAGAGGAATAAAATGGACAATATATAAGTAGAATAACCCATGATATCTTTAAATATGTTGTAGATTATTAATGAACTTAGAGAACACTGGTGCAGAAAAGCCAAACGAGTGCGTTTATTTTTGAATTTATAAAGACGGCTATATAGCCGTATTTGATCAGCATGCACTAGTAAATCGAAGAGATACGAATGCGGCTATATAGCCGCATTCGTAAATTCGATTTATAAATGCGGCTATTTACATAGCCGCATTTATAAATCGCATTTACAAGAGGCGTTTAGGGTTTCTTTTCTTTTTCGCTATTGATTGGGTTTCTAATCAAAGTTCTCAACTTTTATCTTTCCTAAAGAACATGGTCATTATTTAGCATTTTTTTTATGTCTTGGTGCATCCATATCATACCTCTGATGGGAAAAACACGCACGCGGAAGCAACACACATAATCACGAATCAATGCAAGAAAATAAACGACACAGGATTTAACGTTGTTCGGTCGCCAACTGCAACCTACATCCACATGAGCAACTATTAGGTTTTCATTCTGTCCTATTGCACACCAATTACAAGTACAATGATCTCTTTAAATAGAGATAAATAGAGATAATAAAGGGGACACAATGATTAAGCTCAATCACTAAAACATAGTGTCTACTCAGCCCAACCCAATTGATCCTGGCTTCATACCCAACAATCTCCCACTTGAAGTCACGGAACAATGTTCACCTGCGCTTCAATTGTGTACATGTACTTCTGTAATCTATCACCAGAACTCAATGTTCCACCACTAGTTGCCACCAGCCTTCTTAATCATTTTGAAGGCCACATCAGTCATGACTGAAACTGTCACTGACCCATTCTCTGTTCCTACCGGCTCTCACTTGCGAGAACTGCCAGATCCTGGAACAACCTGAGAACAAACACTCTCCATACTCAACAAGAAATTTTCTAAAGGTGTTTCAACAGCTGGAATACTGGTTCTCCTATCCCACTGTCTTCTAGGGACCTTAGCTGAAACACGACCCGTGCTCCCACTGCTATAAGTACCTTTGACTGGTCTACCTGGACCTTTCCATGCTCGTTCATCCTGAATCTAACCTGTGGCTCTGGGTTTCTCTCTTGTAAAGACAACCCTCTTCTGCCCACGAGATTCTGTGAACCGGACTTTGTTCATCTTTTGGGCATTGATTCCTAAAATGCCCACCTCCTCGCAGTTCCAACATGTTGCACTTGAGCCATCCCGAGTCTTTGATTGACTCCTTCTTTTATTCTTGCTCCCACTATCTCTGATATCTTTCTTACCTCTAACGACATATAGCGATTCACTAGATAATTCCCCAGAACTCCTTCTTCGGACATCCTCGCCAAGAATGAGATCACGAATCTTCTCAAAAGTGAATCCATCTGGTCCCGCTGAACTGGTAACTGCTGTAACCATTCCGAACCAACTGTCAGGCAAAAACAATAACAATAGTAAAGCTTGAACTTCATCATCGAACTTAATGCCCACTGACATAAGTCTGGCTAAGATCGAATTCATTTTATTGATGTGCTCAGTAACTGAACTGTCATACTCCGTGCCGTAGCGAAAAACAGCTACACCCCGCGTCTAGCACTGCACTGTCACTGCTGCACTAGCAGAAAAATGCACGCGCCACCCTGCGTCTTCCGTCACTGCCATCGCACTGCACCTTCGTGCCGTCGAGCTCACTGCAAGCACCTGCACTTGTTCGCCGTGAAAACGCGACCCGCCACCGCCACCGCGAAACCCTAGCTTTGGGATGCCGCTGCCGCCCTTACAAAACCCTAGCTTTGGGACGCCACTGCAGCCTCTGCAAAACCCTAGCTTTGGGACGTCGCTACAGCCCCTGCAAAACCCTAGTTTTGGGACGCTGTTGCAGCCCCTGCATAAGCCTAGCTTTGGGACACCGCTGCAGCCCCTGCAAAACCCTAGCTTTAGGATGCCACTGCAGCCCCTGCGAAACCCTAGCCTTGGGATGCCGCTGCCACCCCTGCAAAACCTTAGCTTTGGGACGCCGCTGCAGCCTCTACAAAACCCTAGCTTTGGGACGCTGCTGCAGCCCCTGCAAAACCCTAGCTTTGGGACGCCACTGCAGCCTCTGCAAAACCCTAGCTTTGGGACACCACTGCAGCCCCTGCAAAACCCTAGCTTTGGGATGCCACTGCAGCCCCTGCGAAACCCTAGCTCTGGGATGCCGCTGTCGCCCCTGCAAAACCCTAGTTTTGGGACGCCACTGCAGCCTCTGCAAAACCCTAGCTTTGGGATGCCGCTGCAGCCCCTGCAAAACCCTAGCTTTGGGATGCCGCTGCAGCCCCTGCAAAATCCTAGCTTTGGGATGTTACTGCCGCCTCTGCGAAACCCTAGCTTTGGGATGCTGCTGCCGCCCCTGCGAAACCCTAGCTTTGGGACGCTGCTACAGCTCCTGCGAAACCCTAGCCACAATTTTCACGTCTCGTTGATTAATTTCTGCTGATCGAATCTCTAGTGTGTAAATGAACCAAGCTCCGATACCACTTGATGGGAAAAACACGCACACGGAAGCAACACACATAATCATGAATCAATGCAAGAAAATAAACGACACAGGATTTAACGTGGTTCGATCGCCAACTTCAACCTACATCCACACGGACAACTATTAGGTTTTCATTCTGTCCTGTTGCACACCAATTACAAGTACAATGATCTCTTTAAATAGAGATAAATAGAGATAATAAAGGGGACACAATAATTAAGCCCAATCACTAAAACATAGTGTCTACTCAGCCCAACCCAATTGATCCTGGCTTCATACCCAACAACCTCTCCATATTTTATCCCAATGGAAGTCCAAAACACGCAAATAAAAATTCTCCAATGAAACGCAAATATATGACGGAGCAAGGCGACAACAACGACAAGGAAGACACAACAGAAAGCAAAAAAAAAAATATTTCCAATGAAGCATGACCTTAGCAATGACATAAGACAAAACCTAAGAGAAATGCAAAACATACAAAAATCAATGGTGAAGAAGAAGAGAGGAAGACAATGCTTACCAATGGCACGAAGACAATGCAAAGAAGAGAGAAAGAAAAGAGAAAGCACAGTTATTGGAGGAAGCAGTTAAGAGAAACGAAGCGCGAGAGAAAGGAGAGTATCAAAATGTAAGTGGCGCGTTTCTGAAATTAGGGTCAAAAAGGTTTTAAGAAGGCGGCTATTTGTAAAGCCGCATTTGTAAATCAAGCGTTTTGATTTACAAAGGCGGCTGTACAAATAGCCGCTCTTGTAAATCAAAGCATTTTGATTTACAAAGGCGGCTATACAAATAGCTGCCTTTGTAAATCCAAAGGCTTGATTTACAAGTGCGGCTTTACAAATAGCCGCACTTGTAAATAAACTTAATTACAAAAATGCCACTGCATTTTTAACGAAAGCGTTTGAGCGCAAAACCGCACTAAATAAACCGTATTCGTTTATACATTTTGCGTTAGGAATCACATTCAATTCATTGATTATTCACTGAATACGGTAATCCTAATAACTTGATCACAATAGCATTTTAAATGTATAATAGAAATGTCTAGAGTTGAAGTTGAGGTTCTGTTTTTTAATATCTTTGGTTACAGCTACAAAGTGATGAAGGAAGTTATGGTCCAAAGCACTTTGGATATTATAGTAGATATAAGGGTAAAGAAAGAATATTATGTTGAATAGATATTCAAAATTAATGATTATCAGATAGGAGCAAATTATGCGGATAGTGAGAATTATGCCTCAAACTTTTTTTTTAAGAAAAGTTTTTCTAAGATTTTATTTCATGTTTGGTGGTATAGGATTTTTATGTAATCTTCAATGAAACAAATATGCCTCAAACTTTTTTTTTTTTGTATAAAAATTGAAATAATGAAATGTTCCAATTTATTTATTTTATTTTATAAAAATTTTTACATATTTTGTGATTAAAATATGAATAAAAATGATTTATTCCTAAATTTGTGTTAATTTCATGATTTTAGAGAAAAATGGAGATGAAAAGGAAAAAGGAGAATGTACAAGATAAAAAAGAAAAAGTTGGAACGCTCCAAATACTCGCTCAAACTTGCCTAAGCCAGAAGCTTTGATCTCCCCCAAGTGAGTCCACTCTCGCCCAAGGAGATTGCTACAAAGACATTGGGCCTATTTTCGTCCAATTCACCCAGGCAAGAAGTCATTTAGCCCAAGCCCAACTAGGTTAAATATAAGGCGTGAGGCACAACCCTAGAGACATCAATGGGGAGAATAGGTTATAGAAAACTCTAGAGGAGGCAACCATCAAGGAGAAACATCTTGGATCTTCTTCTCTTGCTTTCCATGCTTGTAATGGCCAACATGAGTGACTAATTCTATCCTTTGGGATTGATAGTAGTTCAAACCCTTATGTATTGAGGTGATATCTAAATATAATATTATGTTCTTGATTGATGATTGGTATTGTCATTTCATTTGTAATGTTTGTTTATCATGATCTAGATCATTAGATTTGACTGAAAAGTATCTCTAAGTTTCTGACATAAATGATAATGCTTAATATATTTGAATGCTAGGAATAGATTTGAAATGTTAATTGCTATCAACATCTAATCGTAATGCTAAAGAGTTTTTATAAATATACGAGAAATCGATATTTAGGAGACTATCTTAATATTTTTATATGCGAGAAACAGATATAAATGAATTTTATATGGGCATCAACATCAATCAAAGGATAAAATATTACTATACTTTTCAAAATACAAAAGAGTAAGAAGGATGAACCCCAATCCCAATTTTTCCAATTGAACCAACAAACTCTTTGACTTGTTTTGTTTATAATTCTTTCAATCATTATAACAAACTCCCAACAAACTTTATTATTTTGTTTTCTATTTAGTGAATCTTATACTTGATAATTCAAATGTTCCTTGTGCATTCGATATTCATCCTTGGGAACAAATTATTATTTCTCATGCAATACACTTGTCATAAAATAGTTATCAAGTCTTCAGCGCCATTGTCGAGGAACAATTTAATTTTTTAGTACAAATTCTTAAATATTGTGAATATTTTAATTGTTTTCATTTTTTTTTGTTTAAGGTATGTAGAGTGAATTTATGGGGAATGTTTATTCAAGTTTGTGAGTAATGTGATGGTTGTGAGATAATTTTGTTATTTTTTTAAAGGGTTTCAAAAGTAAGTTTACAAATTTACCCTCTTTTTAAAAAACACTTATATAATGAAATATGAGGTAAGGTATGTAGAATGAATTTGTGGGGAAAGTGTATTCAAGTTTGTGAGTAATGTGATGGTTGTGAGAGAATTTTTTATTTTTTTAGAAGGTTTAAAATGTAAGTTTACAAACTTACCTTTTTTAAAAAAAAATACTTGAATAATGAAATGTGAAGTACTTTTTGTGTAGATTTTAGTTAATTATTATTTCTTGTACTATTGAATAATTATTTTTGAAAAAAAAAATAGGAGTATCATTGTATTAAGATGAAAAGTTTTCATAAAAATATATTTTTTTTGTTATAAAATGAATTTTAATATTAGAAATTGTAAAAAATGTCTAAAAAATAATTTCATATAATTAATTATTTATTTAATTAATAAAAATATAATAATACAATTAATTAAAAATTAAAAATAAATTACTTATTTGTATACAAAATTTGTTTAAATTAAAATATTATTAACCAAATATTTTAGTTAAAAAATATAAATTGTATGTGTTTAAATTAAAATATTATTAATAAAATATTTTAGTTAAAAAATATAAATAATTTAATTAGAAAAAGAAATGTAAAATCATAACCAAAATATGTTGATCTAAAAAAAGTTGCAAACCAAAATATGTTGATGCAAAAAATAAATATGATAACCAAAATTAGAAAACCACAATTCACAAGTAATCAAGACATCCAAGTGAGAACAACAAAAAAAAGGCACAAAATTGATTATGACATGCATAACATGTACCACAACATCGATTCTCATAAAGAAACAAGGCCAACGTCGTTTATCTGCAAGACATAATCAATTATCCAAAGAAAAAAGATAGATAATTGATTATGAAGGAGAGAAATATTCATCCCTTGAAAAAAAAAACCCAAAATTGATGTTGTTTTCCTCTGAAATGGCATGCATAATCGATTTTTGTGGCTTTTTTTTTTTTTTGTGGAAATGAAAAATGTTTCACTGTTGTGTGCAAAGTTCAGGGTAGAAGTTTACTCAACTTCAACAAAATAGATGAGGGTAACAGAGTAAAATGGCACAAGCTTACGTGGCTTTCTTTGCAAATTTTCAGCAACAGCAAGGATAGGATAAAACACTTTCGTTACATTTCCGCACTCTCAAATCCACACAAACCACTAGATACAAACATAGACCATTAACACAAATCCATCTTCGACAATAGTAAATGACTGGAAACAAACACAAAATAAGTCTTCGGTTGACACACTTAATCTAACTTTTTATAAGACAAAGCAAACTCGAAGCTTCTTCTAACACCTTTGGAGAACTTCATAGTCAGTTAAACTAGATTTAAGTAAATGATGTTTGCCTAGATATTTCCTAACATCGTCAAACGATTTGTGTTGATGAAATGGAGACTACATGGAAAAACACGGTAGGATAATTATCTGAATAACAGAGGTTTAATTCATGTAAGTATTCATAGAAGATTACACCAAAGCTCTCACGCCCATTAAATGGATTTAAGACAGTTTAGTGTCTTAACAAATTATTTGGCAATACTACATATAATAATACCATAAGTCTTTCGTTTGCCCAAACAAGAATGAAATAAAAATATTCTTTTACATTTAGTATTGTTCATGATATGACGATTTAATGCAAGAGATAAGCTTAATTATATTTTTTTTCTTCAACTCCATTAATAACCTTCTAGGTGTAATCTATCGAATTATGTTTTTACAAGTAAGTGAATGGTTTATCCTTTTGTTATCTTGTAAAAACTAACCATCAAAATTTTAATTCAATTGGAATCAAATTTCATAATTAAATTTCAAAGTGAAATGGGTGCAATCATGAAATTTTTTTGCTATATATAAATAAGAGTGTTACATTTAGATAAATCACCATATACTCTTAAAGGAAAAGTTTTCTATCTTACCTTACATTTTCCATGACATTGTTATGAATAGTATAAATTTAAATTATGCTTATTTAACCTTCGGAATTTATTTGACATGACATTGTTATGAATAGTATAAATTTAAATTATGCCTATTTAACCGTAAAAATTTGAACACAATAGCATAGTCTTGTATATTGATAGAGCTAATGTATCATAATTAACCATTATAGGAATAATTTAAATTTAGAACATGTAAATCATAAAGTGCATTGGAACTACTCATTGTATGAGGTGGGTGGAGAGAGAACAAAGAATAGAGAGTGGAGCGGAAACCCTTGGACAATGGCTAGAGTTATGTATCTTGGTTGCGCCGTGAGTGGGGCGCTTGCTGTGGTTGGTTCGGTGCCATCTGGAGTTGTTTGTGGCTTCTCTCATGCTTAAGACTCAGGGTGCTGATTCCATTAAAGATTTCAGATTAATTGTTGTCGCTAATTTTGAATTTAAGATCATCTCCAAAATACTGGCGGATAGACTTGCTATTGTGGTTGCTTGAATCATTTCTCCTAATCAGTATGGATTTGTGCAGGGTAGACAAATTCATGATTGTATTGGTATTGCTTCTGAAGCTATTAACATGCCTTCTAAAAATGTTAGAGGACGTAATGTGGCTTACAAAGTTCATATTCATAAAGCATTTGACACTTTGAGTTGGAAATTCTTATTGATGGTTTTGACACGCTTTGGTTTTCATCCCTCATTTTTCAGTTGGATTAGTACAATCCTTCATTCAGCTATGCTTTCTATTAGGATAAATGGCATTTTTGTGGGTTTTTTTCCTTGTAGTAGAGGTGTGAGACAAGGTGATCCATTATCTCCCTTGCTTTTCTGCCTCACAGAGAATGTTCTAAGAAGAGGCATCTCTAAGCTTGTGAATCATAAGAAGATTCAACATATGGCTAGTCTTAAAGGTTATATCACTCATTCTCACATTTTATATGTTGATGACATATTTGTTTTCTGTAGGGCAGATAATAAGTCGCTTAAAAATTTTAGTACCTTTCTTAAAACATATGGTGATTTTTCTAGTCAATATTTTAATAATTCTAAAAGTAGTTTTTTCACCATGGATACTTCTACAAGATTTGTTACCAAAATTCAACGTCTTCGTTTTTGCAATCATGGCTTTTTTTACCTTTTAATTATTTAGGGGTGTTTATCTTTGTTGGTGCTCCAAAGTGTCGATTTCTTCAACCATTGGCTGATAAAGTCAAATTGAAGCTAACATCTTGGAAAGGAAAATCTCTTAGCATGATGGGTCGGATCCAGTTGATTAATGCAATGATTATTGACTTTCGAGCTTATAGTTTAATATATATAAATGACTTGTTTTTATTCTTAAGAAAGTTTAGCAGTGGAGTAGAAATTTCATTTGTATAATAGACTTCCATCTAGTCTTTTCTTTGAATTTTTTATTAATAGGTATAGATTACCTATGTTTCGTTTTTGTTAATATATGAGTTTTGGTTTAGTCTCCCCATATTTACTTGTATTTCCTTTTCTTTTTTCTTTTAATAATATTTTTTTCATGTGGTGACAGATGATTGTTGTTACTTAAGGTATAAGCCTAACTGAGTATCAAGTTTCATAGTGATGCCTAACATGAGAGTTTTTATAAAAATAAAAAAATAAAAAATCAGAAAGTGCATTTAATCATACATATACTAATACTACTTTTGTCATGTAAAATTTTTTACATAATATTTATTCTCACTTCTTTTTATATTTATTGTATTTTCCTTAAAATAAAAATAATAAAAATCTTTTTAAGTATACCTACATTACTTTCCCATATGTTTAACAATTTGCTACAAGTGTGGTGAGTATACACTCATAAACAACATTGGTATATTATTTTCTCTCCAGTTATATAATGATAGGGAATCCCTTATCTTTGATTGACTTTTCATAATAAAATTTATCGTTTTTTTTTTTATAAATTTTTGTACTAGACATCACTATGAAACCTGACATCTCAGTTAGATTAACACCCCATAATCCAATAATCATTTGTCATTACATAAAATGTATTATTAAACAAGAAAAAGAGTACAAACAAGTATGAGGACAACACCCATACATGAGAAGGAACCTCAAAGTAAGACTAAACGGACTTAGGAGCTAAACACCTAATATGACACAAATGTAGATCTCGTAAAACACCATCACAAAGCAAGGACCATGAAAAAATAGATAATTATTTTTTCTCAGTTGGACCTACATTATTAGACTTCGTAACACTTTTTTTTGAATGCCCAAACTTTTTAGTAATTTAAATAGCATCGTCTTCTTCATTCACACGAAAAGAGTCTTTCATATCGATTTATCCATCCAATACTTAAAACCAATCTTACATTCTTTCTGGAAGACGTTCTTCAAATCAGAAGACATATTTGAAACAAGATTAAGAAGATCCTTATCTAAAGCATGTTTATCTATCTTGCCATAGACACCAAACTCCTCCACCCCATTTTCAATATTGGTATGCACCCACTCTATATATCTTCACCACCCTATGTCGCGCATCACTTTCCATTATTTGTGATATCAGTTTCCGTTTCGTGTATGTATACACTCTACCCTTTTCTTTTTATCTATTCCCTAAAGTATTTACAGTTATTCTCTTTATTTATTCCTTTCCTATCTCTTGGTCTCTTATTCTCAGTATTTTCACTTTGTTTATTGTGTTGAAAGATTTGTATAAGACGTGGTGAAATCAATATTTGAAAATTTGAAAAAGAAAAAATAAAAGAAGGTTATGATTTATTGTATTAAAGAAAAAAATGTTTTCTAAGAAAGAAAAAGATTTCTAAGTTATAATTTTTTATACTATGTAACCTTTTTGCACATGTGCACACGCTACGAGAAGAATCGGGTTATGAGAATATGCTTGCTATCAATTTTGTTATATTTAAATTCTTCATCTACCAACACTACATGCTCATTATTTACAAACACATTGTTATCTAAGGGAGAGAGAGTGTTTCTAAGGGATTGAAAGTAATGAGATTTATACCAACAAAAACAATAATAATAACAATATATAACAATTAATATTACATTCAAAACTCAAATTGAGATTTTTCTTCTTCTTGCGTCATAATTACTGTGAAATGTAGCATTACATTGAGAATTTAAAATTACACCTATATTTACAAATCATCAATAAATATTTCTCTTATTTTCCTTTAATCCTTCTATCATACCTCTTCCTATTCCTCTTGAGTCCATTTCATCCTGAAGTAAAAGAACTGATTCTCCAATTTACGTAATGTTCTGCAATAAACAACATAATGAAGAAATATATGTGTAAAAACTAGAAAAGTATATGAATCTAATGAATTATATATATAATACCTTTGGTACTTTCTTAATTTGATTTTGAGATTAATGTCATCACTCTTAGGAAAGTATATGTCTGCCTCTTTGTCGTCGCCATCTTTGCCCATTTGTTCAAACTCTAAAAGCATTATTTCTGTCCTTCATGAAAATTTACTTAATTGAGGAATATCTGATCTCGACTTTAAATAGATGCAAGTTCAATGAAAATGAATCAACATTTATTATTATTTTTTCTTAATTTTCTTTCTGAATTGATAATTTAAATAGATTTAAAATATAAAAAAAATTATATATGCATTTAATTATTAATTAATATCATTTATGAAATATATTAATGTATTATATTAATTATTAATGTGATATCATTAAAAACATTACAAGAAATTAATACAGAGATTAATATATTAAAGTAACATCAATAACAATAATTTATGTATTTAATCATTTATATAATAAATTAATATATGCATTGATTTAATGTAGTATATAATTAATGTCGCAAAACTTTTCTGGTAACATCCCACAATATACTAATCCTTTTCTGTAATATCTTTTAGGTTGTGTTTGGATTGAGAAAGGAAAGTATGAGAATTTGAGGGAGTTGATATGTGAAAGTTTGAGAGAAAAGTATGAAGAAAGTGAGTGTGTTTGAATTAGGGTATGTTAGAGTGGATTTGTGAGGAAAGTTTATTGAAATTTGTGAGTGATGTGATGGTTGTGAGGATATTTTGATTTTTTTTTTTAAGGATGTATGAGGACATACACTACACAAAAATCATTAAATCGAACCAATTTTAGAGACAAAAAATAATTAGTTTTTATATTAAATAAATTATATATTCTTTTAGAGACTAAAAAAATCATTGGTATCTAAATTAGTTTTTATTATTGATAAGTAGTTTTTAAATTGTTACATAATTAGATACCAATGTTTTAGCTACCAACTTTATAATCTAAATAATTGGTAGCTAAAACCTTGGTAACTAATTAGATACCAATTTAGAAACTATTTATGAATAATAGAAACTAATTTAGATACCAATGATTTTTTTAGTCTCCAAAATAGTATCTAATTTAGTCAATATAACAACTAATTATTTTTTATCTATAAACTTGATTTCTAAAAGTATGTTAACAATTCTAAAAGTAGCTTTTCACCATGGATAATTAAGTAAGATTCGTTACAAAAATTCAACGTCATCTTTGTTTAGGGTTTAGGGTTTAACTATTTAGGGATGTCTATCTTTGTTGGTGCTCCAAAGCCCAGATTTCTTCAACCTTTGGCTGATGAAGTCAAATTGAAGCTTGCGTCTTGAAAAGGAAAATCTCTTAGCATGATGGGTCGGATCAAGTTGGTTAATATTGTGTTTGTTGGTTTCCTTGCTTATAGTTTTAATGTGTATAAGTAGTCTGCTTCTATTCTTTAGCAAGCTAAGCAGTGGATCAGAAATTATATTTGGATTGGTGATATCAGGAAAAAAGGAATATCTATGGTTAGTTGGACTAAGATATGTTCTCCTCTTGATAATGGAGGATTGAAGATTAATAACCTTCAGTACAAAAATAATGTTTACCTTCTCAAGCTTACTTGGAACTTTGCTAATAGTAATAAGCCTTGGTCTCTTCTCTTGAAAGCTAGAGTTCTTAAATCTAAGTACCAACTCTAATTGGCTTATAGATCCTCTTCTATTTGGTCTGAGATTAAATAGTTTTATGACACTATTGTGGAAAATACCTCTTGGACTATTGGTACAGGTACTGATATTAATTTCTGAAATGATAAATGGTGTTCTTCTACTTGTTTATCAAACATTGCAGGGGTACGTACCTAATGGTTTTGGAACCCTAGTGACTGCAGTTTCCAAATTCTGGAATGGTTGTGATTGGATTATTCCATCAACTTTTCAATAGGTGAATCATTTGTTTGAACAATACATGATTAGGCAGAAACATGACACTCCTAATTGGACTCGGGAAGACTCTGGTCATTTCACTCTCAAATCTGCTAGGAAATTTTTCTTAAATCTAGGAGTTCCTTGTGGTTGAGGTAAGATCATTTGGTCTCAATATATTCCTCTTTACAAAAATGGTAGTACTTTGGAAAGTTTTTCATGTACGGCTTCCTACGAATCAACACATTCAACACAGAGGTTTGCATTTATGTTCTACGTGTACACTTTGTGAAAAGCAGGAAGAATCTATTCAACATTTATTTTTTGAATGTCCTAATGCTTTGCATATTTGGAGCTGGGTTTGATAATTTTTTCTTAATTCTCACTTCTCTAATGTGGATGATCTCCTTTCTTTTATTAAGAGTGATGGTATTCCTTTGGTTAATTTGATTAAATTTGATGTGATTACCTTATCTATTTGGATGGTATGGCATATGAGAAATTATGCTAGATTTCAGGATAAGATTGATCTTTCCAGGGAAATTTTCACCATTATGGATTTCACTTGCCTAGTGGGCAATTCGTCTAAAAGCTCTATGAGGAATGATATGGTTGACTTTAATGTGCTTAAGTTCTTTGGTATTAATAATCGTAGTGGCAAAGTTCTTCATCCTCTTCTTGTTAGATGGGAATTTCCAACACCAGGTTAGGTTAAAATTAATACTGATTGTGCTGCTAGGGGTTCTCCTGGTCTTACTGCTTGTAGTGGTATTTTTCGTGGGAATATGAGGGAGTTTATTGGTGGTTTCTCTGCTTTCCTTGATAATCAGACTGCTTTGTTTATTGAGTTTTATGGATTTATACATGCCATTGAAGAAGCTAAAAAGATGGGTCAGACTAGTTTATGGCTAGAATGTGATTCTGTCTTGGTTTGTGCTGCATTTACTGCTAGCACTAACATTCATTGGATCCTTTGTAATAAGTGGAATACTTTTCTTGATTACTGTGGCAAAATTAGGTTTAGGATTTCTCGCATATTCTATGAAAGTAATTCATGTGCTGACCAACTTGCAAATTTTCATAGAGAACAATTTTCTTGGTATAATTGGCTTCCTTCTAGTCTTTTCTTAAAATTCTTTATTAACAAGTATAAATTACCTAAGTATCCCTTTTCTTAGGTTTTTATATATGAGTTTTGGTCGAATCCCCCCATATTTGCTTGTATTTCCTTTCTTTATTTATTTTTTCATTTTTTAATAATACTTTTTTGATGTGATGGAAGATGATTGTTGATACTTGAGGTGTCAGCCTCGTTGAGATGTTAAGTTTCATAGTGATGCTTAATATGAGAGTTTTTATAAAAAAATCAAAGTGAGAGAGATAACACAAGAGAATTATATCGGTTCACTCTTAACCATTCATATATCATTTAGAAGTCCATAGTGTCCAATAGGAGGAATATTGCACATTATACATCGAAGGGAATACAGTTATAAATCCCAAAAGAGAACCATATTACAATGTTGTCAGTATGTGCACTCGGACCTCTTTTATGTGCTGTTAAAAGGGGCGTTTGCTGGTTTTTTTTTACTGCATAATTATGCAGCAAATTCAGCATTCTTGATAACTCTTACATGTTTGTTTCTGGATGTTTGTCATGTTTTTGGTTACCTTGATCTATATGTGATTTATAGTTACATGTGGTTGATGGTTCTTGTATAAGATTGAGACGCTTCTAAAGTATCTTTCGTAATTTAATTTTATTTTTTGTTAATAAAGAAAGAAATATTACAATGTTCTCTCTGGATCATTGATCTTTGGTAGGTTAACCTCCTTTTTCAAGGGAATGAAACAAAACACCATCAACATGTGTTCCATTTACATAATTCACACACCACCTTTCCTGTAAACGAAATGGTTTCTTTAGTTTAATAACTAAATACATGTAAGAATTACCAAAATTTATATAAATGTAATTAATCAAAAGCTATATAATATACCTTTAGTACTTGATTTAATTTTGAGATCAATCTCATCATTTTAGAAAAATATATATTTTCGTCGTCTTCATCATTGCTCATGCTGCTGGCCATTTGCCCAACTAAATATTCAGAGATATTACTTTTTGGTTGGTGAAATTTCGATAACTTGGTTGATAAAACTCTATCAATATTTCCGCTTTATATAGATGCAAAAGAGGAAATGAACAGATAATGTAAAAGGATTAACATTAATTAATTTTTAAAAACTATCTTTTTTTAATTGGTTATTTAAATATATTTAAGATAAGAAAATTAATTAATGCGTGCATTTAACTATTAATTAAAGTCATTTATGAAATATATTAATGTATGCATTATATTATTTATGTGATATCATTAAATATATATTGCACAAAGTTAATAAATACATTAATATATTAATGTAACATAAGAAATCATAATTTATGTCTTTAATTGTCTGTGTAATATATTAATATATGTATTAATTTAATGTATTATATAATTACTATAATAAAACTTTACTCCGCGAAATTAATACATACATTAATATATACATTAATATATTGATGTAACATATACAACTACAATTTATAAGTATTTAATTATTTTGTGTAATATATTAAGACATACATTAATTTTATGTACTATGTAATTATAATATTATAAATTTTACTGGTAACATCCCAAAATACTCATTATAGAAAAATATGATATTTGTGATTGTTAAAATTGCAATTCTAGCCGTTAAAACTGGATAAAATGAAACTATTATATCCATATTTATACATTACAAAGAAAAAACGTATTATATTTAATGTTTTCGAAATGTATTACTCACGGTTGTTTTTTTTTTTTCCTAGAAGATCTAATGTTGACAATTTTTACAAATTTCTAGAAGATAATTATTCTCTAGCGATTCTTTAAAATTCTCCGTTATTTCTAACCGTTTTCAAACTTTCAATATTTATAACGGTTTCCAAATTTTCTTTATTCCTTGTAATTTATAAATCCCTATTATTCTCGACGGTTTCTAAACCCCTATTATTTTTGGCGATTTTGAAACCTCCATTATTCTAAAAATTTTTGAAACCTCCATTAGTTTAATTACAAAAGCCATCGTTTAGATAATCTTTTAAAAACCATAAACATTAATTATTGTGAGGTTTCTGGGAAAAAATTTTTCAGGAAAAATACAACCACTAATTTATTACTATAATTTTACACTTCCATGGCACACATATTCTTATCTTGCTGGACCTATACGTTAGCTAAGTTTTTCAATATATGTGAGAAGACTTTAGCATTTCTGCATTAGTACATTAACCCATCTCTCTCTCCACATAGGCATAGGAACAACAACGAGGGAAAATGAGTGTGGATTTGACTATCTTATCCCCTTTCCTAAGATTAGGTGGGTCAAGTCATAATTAAATCATGATATTTAAATCGTTGTGTTCTTGAGTAGAAAGATGTTGACTCATTGTTAAGCGCTTCAATTTAATAATTGGTATCAGAGTTAAGGTCATGAGTTTGATTCCTAACCGGATAATTCTTGAGGGAGAGATTGTTGTAAGTGACATCAATTGTCTTATGAAGAAGACCAAGTCAACTAAGTCACAATTGAATTATGTTGTTTGAACTACTACTCTTTTAAATACAAGGATTTGTTCCCTTTCCTGCTCTCCATTTGACTTACTCAGCAAACTGTTTAACTTTTACCCCTAACCCTCATACCACCCTCAAATCTTTCCACCATGAGAAATCATAATCTATTTCATTCCTGTCAAACTTCTCCATAATCCCATTTTGAGTCTAAAACTTCTTTTCATAGTCCATATCTTTCTATTCTCATCCTCTATTTCCATTTTCCATTTTCCTAAAAGTGCTTTGTTAAACATTTTGATATATTTAATTATGAGAACCCCTAACATCCCATATTTATGAAATAATATTTTATTTGAAAAAAAAGCATATTACTATCAAATAATTTGGGTATTTTATTTTTCACGCTTTTGAATAAGAGTCAATAATATAAAATATGAAGTTTGGAATGGTGTATCTTATATGGTGTAAACAAACTAAAGGTATTACTTTAAAACACTTCGTTTGAAAAACCCTAAAGAATAAATGAACTTTAAGAGATTGTTTTGATTAAGGTATGTAGAGTTGATTTGTGGAGAAAGTTATTCAATTTTATGAGTAATGTGATGATTGTGAGGAAATTTTTTATTTTTTAAAAGGTTTAAAATGTATGTTTAGAAATTTGCTTTTATCTTTAAAAATACTTGAATAATGAAATATGAAGTATTTTTTTTTATATATTTAAGTTAATTAAAATTTTGGTCAATTATTTCTAGTACCATTTAGTAATTATTTTAGGAAAAAATATAAGTTACTTCTCATTGTCTGAACATGAAAAATTTTCATAAAAATAAATTATATCGTTATTAAATGAATTGTAGTATTAGAAATTGTAAAAAACATTTAAAAATAATTTGATATAATTAATATAATTATTTATTTAATTAATTAATAAAAATATAGCATTACAATTAATTAAAATTAAAAATAAAATACTTATTTATATACAAAATATGTTTAAATTAAAATATTATTAATCAAATACTTTAGTTAACAAATATAAATTATATTTGTTTAAATGAAAATATTATTAATTAAACATTTTAGTTAAAAAATATAAATAATCTAATTAGAAAAAAAAAACAAAATCAGAACCAAAATATGCCTATCTAACAAAATTTGCAAACCAAAATAAAAAAAAAACATAAAATGAGAACTAAAATATGTTGATACAAAAAATAAAAATGAAATACAAAATTGAAAAACTACAAATCACAAGTAATCAACACAACCAAGTGAAAACAACAAAAAAAATAGCACAAAATCGATTATGACATGCATAACATCTACCACATCATCGATTATCATAAATAAACAAGGTTAACATCAATTATCCAAAGAAAAAATATAGATAATGGATTATGAGGGAGAGAACATCGATTATCCCTTGAAAAAAACTCCATGATCAATGTTGTTTTCCTCTGAAATGGCACGCATAATCAATTCTTGTGGTTTTTTTGTGTAAATGAAAAATGCTTCATTGTTGTGCAGAGTTCATGGCACAAGTTAATGTGACTTCAACAAAATAATTGAGGGTAACAAAGTAAAATGACACAAGCTTACATGGCTTTTTCTGCAAATTTTCAGCAACAACGAGGATGGAATAAAATACTTTTGTTACATTTTCACACTCTCAAATCCACACAAACCAATAGATACAAACATAGACTATCAATACAAATCCATCTTCAACCATATTAAATGATTGGAAACAAACATAAGATAAGTCTTCGTTTGACACGCTTAATCTAACTTTTTACATGACAAAGCAAACTCAAAGCTTCTTCTAACACCTTTGGAGAACTTCATAGTCAGATGAACTAGATTTGTGTAAATGATGCTTGCCTAGATATTTCCTAACGTGGTCAAATGAATTGTGTTAATGAAATAGAGACTACATGGAAAACACAGTAGGATAATTACCTGAATAACACATGTTTAATTCATATAAGTATTTGAAGAAAGATTACACCAAAGTGTATGCCCATTAAATGGATTTAAGACGGTTTAGGGTCTTAAAAAATTATTTGGAAAGACTACATATAATAAGACCGTAAGTATTTTGTTTTCCCAAATACGAATGAAATAAAAAAGATTCTTTTACACTTAGTATTGTTCATGACATGAAAATTTAGTGCAACAGATAAGCTTAATTACATTGATTTTCTTCAACTCCCTTAATAACCTTCTAGGTGTAATCTATCAATTATGTTTTTACAATTACATGAAGGGTTTATTCTTTTGTTATCTTGTAAAAACTAACCATCAAGATTTTAATTAAATTGGAATCAAATTTTAGAATTAGAGTTCAAAGTGAAAGGAGTGTAATCATGACATTTTTCCTGCTATATATAAATAAGAGTGTTACAATTAGATAAATCACCATATTCGAGGGTCAAAACGATACAGTAGCACGCGACAAAGAGAATTTTTCAGTGAGGTTTCCGGTGAGTGAGGCGGCAGTCCCTGAAGGCAGCGCGTGTAAAGGAAGCTCGAGTGGTGACAAAGGGTCTAAGTGTGAAGGTAGGTTTCTCTTTTTGGAGGAACAAATTGACTGTAGGTGAAAAGAGGGTGAGGACAGGGTGCTATTTGAGTGTATGTCTGTGCAAAAGGAAATTTGGGTTAACAAGGGGAGCTAACGGCTAGTGAGAGGGGGTTTGATCTAATTCCATTTGGGCCATCTAAGGCCCAAACAAGTGGAGGAGGTGCTCTTAGTACTTTTTCGAGTTTGGGCCCAAGGGAAGAGAAAGAGGAACAATCTGGGGGGGGGGGGGGTTCCAAAATCAGCTTCTCCGCTGGAAGTGTTTGACAGGCCTGACGTCGACGACAACTGTGACATCCATGATGACAGTAGCTGCGGTGATGACGAAGGCAGTGGCAGCATTCACAATGTGGAGAGAAGGAGTGGTCGAAGGCAAGGCCATCGCCTCCTATCCATGCCCGACAAACATGAAGGAAAAGGAACCGCGAGGGACTTGCAAGCTTGCGTGGGCAACGCAGCTTCTTCATCGAAGAGGAGGCGGTCCGTTTGGAGTAATGCGGCGCCTCTGTCAGCACACGTTGAAGAAATGAGCAACATTACAGATGAGCATATATTTATTCACACTTAATAGCTTTAATCATAGATTTGGACTATAATAATAAATAAATCCATTGTTTTAATTAATATTCATATAATTGGGTTTATTTGGGCCTTAACTTTATTTTTGTTAATTTTTTGTTTTTAGAGTAAATTATCTGGAGGGAGCATCTACCTTTATGAATGGGCCAATTATGCAAAAGTTCGTGTAACGGCCCTCAAAATCTTGGTCATTTTTATATAATGAAATAAAGGTGAAACAATAATATCAAAATTTAACATAGATGTATACATAATATAATTCATCCATTAATACAAATGTGTCTCAAAATAATATCCCTTTTCGAGGAAGTTTTAATACATCTCCATACAGGAGTTTTCAAAATAAAACAAAAAAAAAAACCACAGCATTCAAAACCGGCGATCTCCTCCTCCAGAAAGTGCTCACTGAGGAGCTCTACTACCTGCAACCTCATCTGCTCCCGTGCAAATATACACGATCATCACAGGTTTAAGAAAAACAACCACGATACAAAACAAAGGATAAGCTAGATATTTTTAAAAACTTTAAATATGAAGCTTTATATCAATAGAAAGCATAAATCTTCACACCATTCATAATCTATATCAATTTCAACCATCAACATCCCCATATTCCACAAACTCGTCAAGTGTCTATTCAATACATTCAATACTCATGGTTCACACGTCAGACTTTCCACTGACTCATAACATATAGACACATGACTCTACTTCCGGAAGACTCGTGCGTTGATTCAGACTCAGAGATCTGCACCTGTCATACCACACCACTGTGAAATCCACACAGGGTCGCTGTGAAATCCACACAGCCATGCGCATACATAATCTCAATATCATCACTCTCCCGGTATGACAGGGTTAATTCATATAACAGGTCAAGTCAGTTATCTTTCAAACAACTTACCCATACATATGAACCTCCTTCGACTCTCAACAACTGAATAACTTCATCTATGTGATTCCATCATATCAGCAGAGTCAGGATATCTCCTTCTAGACAAGTCCCTAGTCAATGCACATTACACACGATCTTACACGGTATTTTCTTTCCTGAAAATACTATGCCTTGATCCCACATTCACAACATTCAATGCATCATACAACACGTAAAAGCACAATTCCATCATATAATATTTTGAATCTTTTCTTAAACAATCCCAATCACAGAAACAATCATTCCGAGGTTCAGATTTTCGAATATCACATGCATTTCACATTTCAATCTCAAACAGTTTCAAACGACACTAAAACAGGGGAGTTCGAAATCAACATTAAAACCGGCGATCATGTCGCCCCACACATAAAAACAGAGCATCGTGAAAAAGAATATGAAACCGGCAACCACGTCGCCCTCACTTCAGAACCTACTCACCTAAAGTTTCTATAAACGAAAATGCTAGCTTCCCTTACCTGAACTTGCGCAAAATCACCAAGAGCTCCAAAACCCACCGAAGCTCAAAGATGCCTTAACTCTGTTTTAGGGCTTTGAGCAGAAAACTTACAGAGCACAACGTCAAGAATCCAGGGTAGTCGCCGATCTTCAACTGGTTCGCTAGGACGTATGAACGCAGGGAGAAGGAGAGGAAAGAAACAGGGAACCAAAGTTAACTCACTCAATCACTCTCGAACCACAGCAACGTTTACTGCCTCTCAGGAGTGAGTTTTGAATCTAAGCCAACTTGCCCAGAAATGCCGCTGACCCCCGCCCACTCTGCAGGAAAGCTTGCGTGCACACTTCCTTGAACAGTATGACCACGTGGGTTTCTGCGCATACCAACTCTCTGACGCTAACTATTCTGAAACACCCTTTCTGTCTACGTGTCGCGCATGCAGGACGTCTCATGCTGGGAGCCTGGGTCCCACCTTATCTGTGTGAAACACGACATCGCGCGATAACCTTCCACCGATGACTTCTCGCGCGATGACTATCCATCGATGTCTCATCCTGGCGGACGACCGATGTCTCTCCCTGGAGGACAACCGATTTCTCTCCCTGGAAGACGACTGATGTGTCCCTCATCCTGGCGATGACCGTCTGTCTCTCGCCCTGGCGATCCCCGCGTGTCTCTCGCCCTGGCGATGCCCGTGTGTCTCTCGCCCTGGCGATGCCCGTGTGTCTCTTGCCTGGCAATGCCCGCGTGTCTCTCATCCCGGCGATGACTTATGACACATCGCCACGCCTTGTTGAAGGTTCTTCATCCCACTATGTTACGTCCAAGGTATCACCTCCACATGGCTTGGTGACGTCGGTAGCTTCACATTTCCAAGAATAGATCAGCACTACTCCTCGTGCGCCCATGCATGCAACACTAAGGACGATTTCTTATGCTCAAGCATAGAGCTTCCCATGCACAGCGTATCTAAGGCTTAACCCACACCTTGATACGCGTGGTTTTTGGAACCCACTATGGTTGATCCAGTATCTTGACCACATACTAAGTGCACTTTCGGCGATCATGTACACCATAGGCGATTGGCGATCATGTGCACCATAGGTGATTGGCGATCATGTGTACTCTAGGTGACAGGCGATTATGTACCAGAGAAGTCGGAGATCGCCTCCGTCTTCAACAATGACAATCTCGTAGACTTCTAAGCTACACTTTCCTTCCTTTATAAATAAAAACATACTTAGAATTTACTTAAAATATATCACTTTCATTCCAATAAAATTTTCTAGGTCCTTACAGTTCGAATTGCTTATTGAATCAAAACAGGAAACAAATTCTGAGGAGAAAAAAGAGAAAATAAAATCTACAATATCTCAAAAACAGAATTGGAAGCAAATCAATCTGGAAAGTTGGAAACTTGGAAACTATTAACAAAATATAAACTACAATATTTTTCCAAGATCCTTGGAGTAGAAAAGCCTATAAAAGGACACAAGCATCAAGGAGAAAGGAGAGCTTCATAGGGTTTTCTTAGTTTCTTTTCTTCTTTGTAATTCTTTTGTTTTGCCTCCGCATGGAAGGCTAAACCTTTTTGGTTGATTCCTTTGTAATTCTCCATTGAGTTCTAAGGTTTTGTTCAATAAAGTTTTGATTTTTAATTTTCTATAACAGTTTTTTTATTGTCTAATCTCCTGAAAAACTGGTTTTTATGAGAGGTTGCACTTGAATGCATGATTGAGAGTCTTCCTTATCTTAAACTTTGATTTTTTAGTTAGTTCGCATTGTTCTAATTAATTTCTTGGGCGCATGATTCAAGGGAGAGGAGATAAGCATTCCCATGGAGTATACGCATGAAACAAAGTGGGTATTGATTAAACTAGTAAACGCATGTTTTACTGGTGAGTTTCAGTTGAATTAGATTGACGCATGTTCAATTTGGTTTAGCTCTGGTGGAGGATAGAGAAAGGAATAATCTTTAGAGAACTTGTGAATAATTCAATGGTGGAAGAACTTGGGGATCAACCGCTTTTCATTTGTTATTTTAATATTTTTTTTTATATTTTTTGCACAACTATTTAAATCCCCTTTTTATTATTATTGTTATTACTAACTTTTCTTCCTTGTAGATAAATTATAAACACTGATTTACTAATTTTATTATTGGATTTGTTGGGAGACGACTTGAATCATCTGACCACAATTATATTATCATCTCTTTAGTGTTAGACAAATATACGCTAGAATCATATTAATTTGATAGCAAAACGACAACTATCAATTACTACACTAACAACAGCAAGGATGATGGCAGCCGCAATTAAGGGTGGGAAAAAATCCAATTTAATGAAACTGATCCATTTTTACACTACTCTGATCCATTTAAAAATCTATTTATTTAGATTTGTTTTCTATTTTAATCCATATTTTATAACATTTCTAGATCAGATTTCCAATTTGTTTATTCAGATTGTAGAAATTGGATAATCCAAATTTCCAATCTAAATTATCTCTAGTACTGACGAAGTTTCACTTCACACTCGCGTGCAGAGGTTGTGGGAAATTATTATGCTTATGTGCCATATTCGTGTTTAGCACTACCATTTACGGAAATGGGAATGCGTGACATAAACAAAATATTATTTATAAATGTAATTGCTTCTATACTTTAAATGAGATTTATATACTTTAAATATAAATGAATGCTTGTCATAAACTTATATACTTTAAATAACATTTATACATCTAGTTAAGCATGTTATGCAGACTGAATTTTTCAGCTTCTAGTTTTCATTAACATATTATTTTTATGATTTTCTTTAGTAGTTTTTTTCTATTTTATTTTACGAAAACGTTAAGAAGAAAAGAGGTACATGAAATAAAAATATTAAATTTTTGTTTCTTATAAAATTTATATTACATGAAATAAAAATATATTTTAGAATTCTAAAGAGTAAACTTTTCCTATTGAATTGGCATCAAATAAGTGAAAAAAATCCCTTTTATGCAATTTATTTTAAAAATTTAAAATTAAATAATTTTTATAACAAAAAATAGAAAATAAGAGAATGATTTATCTTAATAAAAATAGTGGAGTAATTTTTATTAAACATATTTTTTATCAAAATTAAGATGTGCGTCATACATTTTTTTTTTTAAAAATTAAACGTATTAAAATTATTTAATTTATATTTTATCTGAATAGATATAAAAGAAAGTGAAATTAGGATGAAAAATCTCTCCTAAAATCAAACTTAGTTATTTAAATATATATTAAATAAGTAATAAACTCATAAATCTAAAAATGTTAAAGTACAATAAAATATTGAAATTAATGTATAATTAAAAACATAAACTTAACATTTAAAAATTTAATAATTAATCTCTAACACATAAATAAGTAAAATAAAAATTAAATTACATTACACTAATATTCTTTTAATATTATGTAGATTTATAAAAAGAACTTATAAAAATATGGATTTGGATTTCATCCAAATCCAAATATTTGGATTTGGATTTATAAAAATTCAAATTATTTTTACAAAAAATATGGTTTTGGATTTAAAATTTGATCCAAATATTTGAATTTGGATTGGATTTTTAATCCAATCCATGACCACCCTTAGCCGCAATAGCTTCAAATCAAAGTCAAAGGGGCGCGACAGAGGAGGAAGACGATGATGGCGATGGCGTAGGGGAAGGGATGACTAACTCAGTGGCAGGAAGGAGAAGACAGCAGGGGTCATCAAGTTGATGAGTTTGTCGTCCAAAAAGCGATATGTAAAGTTAGACACCCAAAGCCATATCAACAGATTATCTGACAGTGCGGTTGAGAATTGTAATAGGTTGTTTTGGATGAAGAATGAGCATTTTGAAGCTTTTAGAATCTGGAATATTGGAAAGGCGTTGGGTTTCTCTTTTTTAGGAGAAGATGATATTGTAATAGGTCGGTTACATGCTATGGAGATAAGAGATAATTCAGCTATAAGGAGGGTGAGCACGAGTAAGGTGGAGAATAGTGTATCTGATGATGAAGATAATTAGTATGAATATAAGAGGAGTAGGGGGAAGTAACAAGAAGTATTTGCGTGAATTGATTCAGAAAGAATGAGCAGATGTGGTGTGTTTACAAGAGACAAAGTGCAAAAAGATAGGAAAGGAAGAGATTTTCAAAATTTGGGGTTCTAATGAGGTTGATTGGGTTGAGAATGGGAACGATAATAATGCTGGAGGGGTGATAACAATGTGGAGGAAAAATTGCTTTATTCTCGGTAAGGCAATTAATGGGAATAATTATAGCATAATTGAAGGGGAATGGAGAATAGGAGAGTCTTTTCAGGTTACCCTAGTTAATATATACAACTCGAGTTCTTTGTCTGATAGAAGAGTAGTGTGAGAAGAGGTTTGGGAAATTTGAAGGGTGACAAATACAAAGGCCTAGTGCGTGGTCGGGGATTTTAATTCTATCATGAGAGCAAGAGAAAGAAGGAATGTGGGTACAGATGGTGATCACCGAAGGGAGATGAGAAGGTTTAATGATTTTATTGAAAGCTCAGAGTTGTGTGATATTCCAATGACGGGAAGAAGGTATACGTGGTATAAGCCAAATGGTCTGATGAAGAGCAGAATAGACAAGATCTTAGTGTTGAAGGAATGGTTGGACAAGTGGTCGGACAGCAGATATTGGGTTGTAGACAGGTCGGTATCTGACCATTGCGCCTTGATCTTGAACATAGCCATCAAGGACTAGGGTCTGAAATTGTTCAGGTGTCTGGACACATGGCTCAAAATAGCAGGTTCAAAGATTTTGTTCACAATAAATGGGTTAGTTACAAAGTGCAAGGAAGTGGAATTTTCTTTTTTAAAGAGAAGATGAAGAAGTTGAAATCCGACTTAAAAGTTTGGAATAGAGAGGTCTTCGACAACGTTTTCCACCAGGGGAGGATATTCATATGAGAATACACACTAGTACAGAAAGGTAAATTCACGACGGTTAAAATAGACATGCAAAGACGGTTCCCAAACCGTCGTTATTACGAGTGTCGTTATAAAGTAGTAATTTTTAACGACGGTTGTCCAACCGTCGTTATAAACATTTTGTAACGACAGTTAATTTTAATCGTCTTTAGAAGTGAATTCCAAATAATGATAAAAAGTTTTTTGGACAAAGTTTCAAAAGACGGTTCCCCATGGGAACCGTCGTTGTATGTGTGTATTTTTTTAAAAATGCTATATCTTTTAAAGACGGTTCCACTTGGAACCGTCGTTATATGTATATTTAAAAAAAATGCTGTATTTTTTTAAAAAACCTTAAACCTGCAAAAAAATTTCAATTCCAGAAAATCAAAAGATTTACAATCATAATTCAAATATGAAAATACATACAACTAATTATAACATTGTACAGAAAGTTTTGCTAATATATGAAAAAGTTCTAAGGTTTGCTAATATATTCTAATAGTTTATCTACGCTAAGGTGTTATACATGGTTACAAAATACTTTGACCATGTTGTTCTCACGTAATCCAATGCTTCCGAACCTAGCGGCTGTTGGTCGTTGAAAAACTGTGAGACATTTGAAATTTTTTGAATTAGTGCTTGAATAATAAATCCCGAATTTTAGAGTGTTTTTTGTATTGAGATATTACCTGATCCCAACCTCTATCAATTGCGGCTCGCACAATAGTCGACATCCACTGCATAACATAATAGCCGCACTCATAACTTCCGGTTTGCTTGTTGTACTGCATGTGAAAATAAATGTATTAAATGAATGAGTGAGACACATTAAATTGAGTGAAAAAATATACTTTAAATACCTTAAGGTACATCCAAGAGTTTTTGTGCGTTTACACTTCTCCTCCCACTTAACATGTTATATCTGTTGAACCTAGTGGTGTTCAAGGTTTTGAAGAATCCAAATCCTTTGAAGGATGATGGAGCTTTTGCTTGCTTGCTGCTGCTGTGCTGCTTTGTTGTTTTCTTCTGGGGTAGTTTAAAGTGTAATCCAACCTTAGATTAAATCTCAAAGCAATTAGCATCTCAGTTTTTGATAAAACAAAAGTGTTTTTCAAACTAAGTTGAAACAATCGATTGTTCTATCGAAACAACCGATTGTTTATACTTAGATGTTTTAAGAAAGTTTGAAAACTGTTTTTGAATAAAAGAAAACTGTTAAGTGACAAAACAACCGATTGATTCGAGGAAACAACCGATTGTTTGTTTTGGAACCATAACAGAAAAACTGTTTTCTTTGACTGAGCTTTAAATGATTTGAAACTGATTACGCTCCAGTCATTAAATGCTTTGACCAATCTTTCTGAAAGCTTTTATGGGTTTGTTAAGATTTGATAAACAAACTTCCTTTAATATAATTCAGAAAATCTCTTTTAAAGGTTTAAGAATGCTTTTGAAAGAGTTGAGAAACTAAGAACAAAGAGAGTTTTGAAAAATTGCTGAGATTGCTTAAGTGCTAGAGAGATTGATCAAAGTGCTGGAATAGGATTCTACTTGTATTGATTTCAGATCTTCATCTGTAACAAGTGTAATCTGTGTAACTGCTGAAACTTTTCTTTTCTGTATTGTTGCTGAGATTGGCTGTGTGTTCTTGAGGTGTTCAAGATCAGCAATCTTAGTGTTGGCCAAGGAGAGTGTGTGTCTTGAGGTTTTCAAGGTCATTCTCTTGGTTGTTGTGTAAGTAATCAAGGTGTGATTGCTTAGTGGATTTCCTCAGGGTTCTGAGAAGACTGGATGTAGCTCTGGGTTGGAGTGAACCAGTATAAACATCTGTGTACAATCTCTCTATCCCTAACTCTTTAATTTCAGTTTGTTTGTTGTTTGCTGGTATAAACAACCGATTGTTTCGAAGAAACAACCGATTGTTTTCCTGGCAATGCTTTTTTGCTTGCTGTTTTGGCAAACTAAATTGCTTAATCATTTGATTTCTGAAAGATATTCATTCTAGCTTGGAAAAGTTTGCGAAAACCTCTTTAAACAATTCACCCCCCTCTAGTTTAAAGCCATCTTTCCTAACAATATCCAGAGTAAGCACTAAAATAATAAGATTTCATGTTAAAATACATAACATTATAGAATGTATAAGTAATAATAAATGTTAAATGAAAATTTCATACCTATCTATAATGTGTTTAAAATAGGTAGGGGGTTTTTTATGCAAAGAGCAAAACCATGCAGCGGTATGATCTTGAACAGATATGACCAATAGTTGCCAATGACACCTATATTACAAATCAATTAGTTTCTCTTATTTCAATGTTTAGTATAACTTATATAATAAATAAAGACTTACTCATGGATGTACGAAGCAAAATAAATTTGTTTTCCTCCATTCTTTAAGACAGTGGTGATGTATGTTTATGTTTCCGACTTCTTATTTCCAATTAATTGAATGACTTGAGGGTCTAAAAACCCAGAAATATCGTGTTTCCCCTCATCGAAGCATAATCCATAAATATACCTAAATTTCAATAAGTTAGTACTAATATATTTAATAAATGAAAAGTATAAAAATTTTAATATTTGAACTTACATCATCCATAATTGCAGAACTGTTATGTTAATTTCTTGATTTCCAGATGCAAGGTCCAACAAATCAGACATGTCAAAGTACAACGGTACATCATTATACCTTCCAAAAACATTGGCATCCCATGGAACCTCTACGACGGTTGTGTTTAAAGCTGTAGCAACTTCCACCAATGCCGCCACAGGATCATCAATGGAGAATTTTTTCTTCATCGTAGAGGCATTTTTGTTTTAGGTTCCTCCTACTCATCAACAAACAAACAAATACTTAAATTATTTATAATGTAATATATCTGATATATAATCCTATTAGTATTAGTGCAAAGATATACCGTAGAGTCTATAGGTCTGACGAGATGTCTAGGCCAGGCAACAAAAGTATGTAATGCCTCTTCTACAATTGTCACTTCTGATGTCGGCACAAGAACTGCAACATCACCATAAAGTACCTTCTCCACTATGACCTTTATGAAATTAGAAGAAAGAGGCACATTGTGTAACATTGTGACCCCTTCATAACACTTACCCAAGGCAACGAATCGGGTCAAAGAATTATACTCAACATATAACTCGCATTGGCTAGTTGAGCCAAAGTCATCTCCCGATAGATCAACCGCCGAACAACTCCCTTTAGTGCTGACTTTCTTAATAGGAGGTGGAGGTGGTTCATCTTCTACCATAGTAGGGGGTTGCTGCGAGAGTCCTAAACCCTCCCACCTCTTTTCGAACTTCCTTTCCATCCGCATATTAAACTCCTCCATTAAGCTTTCTTTAAGCTCTTGAGTTACCTCAGCCTTTATCTATTCACGTAACTGGACTAAATATTCCTGGCTAGGTTGACTAGACGATTGTTCCTTTCTATGTGATGAAGGTCCAAAGTATGACCTAATCCCAACCCCATATCCAGCTACACGAACACGTCCAGGGTGCTCAGGTCATCCAAGAGCAACATTAAGGCTATGTTTGGTTCCGGGGGTCGACTATAGTCGACGATGGATGTTCCGGGATCACCCCCGTTTGGTTCCATAGGCACATGCGAGTGAGGGAGGAGATGGTGAGAAAGTTGAGGGGTAAGTGGTTCTTCGGGCGAATGAGAAGAAAGGCAGAGACTGGGGAGGGAAAGCCACATCATATTTGAGAAGTTACCAATGTAACCTTCTCTTTTTCATTTCTTCTTCTACACGTGGGTGCCTTTCATGCAGACAGTTTCTTCTTCTTCACGTGGGTGCCTTTCATGCAAACAGACAAAACTTGCATGCAGCTTTGCAGTACCTTACACCACTGTTATGCATGGCCTTAGACCACTGTTACGCATGGCATCAAGATTCCTGAGTTTGTTTCAGGAATCGTTTGACCAAGCAGTGCCTTTCAATGAATGCAGCAGCAGTGAGGTAGCTGGTTCCCATTAATTGCGAGTTGTATATAAAAGTAAGACATGAATTGAAACTTCATCTGAAACTTCATTTGTGAAAGAGAAAGAAACTCAAAGGAAACTGGGCTTGGAGAGCTTTCTGGCATCATAGTAGTAGAGGGTGACTTCCGCAGTGGTTCATTGATCTGAGGTAAGCATTGCCATGGTTTTTATTTTCATATAACCGATTAGCACTGAGAATAGAGGGCCTGATAAGCTACACCTTAACAGATAATCGATTATCAGTAGTGTTGTTTTTGGACCACAATCGATTATAGGGTAAGATAATCAATTATCAGTGGTGTTGTTTTTGGACCATAATCGATTATGGTCCTATGTCTTCAAGGATCATAATCGATTATGGGGTTTTATAAGGTGTAGACATAATCGATTATGTCTCTTTGGAAAAGGTTGGATAATCGGTTATCCTCTTTTTTAAATGCAGTGGTTAATCGATTAAGCTTTTTCAGAATTTGATATTTTTTTGTTGCTTGAATATTTTTTTTTTCCAAACAGCTTTGCAGTTCTTCTTGTGCTGGTGTTCTTCCTTAGCTGAAATTGATCTTGCTCTCCTGTGCTGGTGTTCAGGTTTTTCTTTGATTTTTTATTTGTATTTTTTGTTTGTGGTTTTAATATGTGGTAAAGATTTATATTATGATTTTGTAATTTAAATTGTTTAGGGTTTATAGTAGTGAATTATGCTTAATAAATTAGTAAATTAATTTTGTCTGTTAAGTTGTTTATGTATTTATTATTGTATTTTTGAACATTTTATTTTATGGACAATTTATTAATTTGAAATAATATGCGTAGATAGTATTATTTTGATAAGATTTAATTGTTTAGGGTTGTAATTTGTTTAGATTTAACATTATTTTTTAGTATTATAATTAAAAACATTATGAAAAATGTTGTAGTAATTAAAATAAGATGTAAAAATTTAGAGAAGAAATATTATTTTTGAATAATAAATGTAGAAAGTTATTATTTTATAAAAATTGAATTTTTATAAAAATTGAATTATTTATTTAAAAATTAAATTGTGAAAGAATGGAAATAAAAAATTATAATGTTTAGGGTTATAATTGTTTTAGATTTAACATAATTTATTAGTATTATAATTAAAAACATTATGAAAAATGTTGTAGTAATTAAAATAAGCTGAAAATATTTAGAGAAGAAAGATTATTTTTTAATAATAAATGTAGAAAGTTATTATTTTCTGAACATTGATTTCTTTATAAAAATAGAATTATTTATTTAAAAAAAAATTCTGACAGAATGGAAATAAAAAATTATAATGTTTAGGGTTTTATTTTTTTTAGATTTAACATTATTTATTAGTATTATAATTAAAAACATTATGAAAAATGTTGTAGTAATTAAAATAAGCTGTAAAAATTTAGAGAAGAAATATTATTTTTGAATAATAAATGTTGAAAGTTATTATTTTATGAAAATTGAATTTTTTTTAAAAATAGAATTATTTATTTAAAAATTAAATTGTGAAAGAATGGAAATAAAAAACTATAATGTTTAGGGTTATAATTGTTTTAGATTTAACATAATTTATTAGTATTATAATTAAAAACATTATAAAAAATGTTGTAGTAATTAAAATAAGGTGTAAAAATTTAGAGAAGAAAGATTAATTTTTAATAATAAATGCAGAAAGTTATTATTTTCTGAAAATTGATTTCTTTATAAAAATAAAATTATTTATTTAAAAAAAAATTGTGACAGAATGGAAATAAAAAATTATAATGTTTAGGGTTTTAATTTTTTTAGATTTAACATTATTTATTAGTATTATAATTAAAAACATTATAAAAATGTTGTAATAATTAAAAAAAACAGTAAAAGTTTTGAGTAGAAATATGATTTTGACTTAATTTTTTTTAATTTGTATTTGACATAAATTATTGGTGTTAGAATTAAATGTTATAAAAAAAATGTTATAGTAATTTAAAAAGTCAGAAAAAGTTTACCGAAGAAATTTGAATTTGTAATAATAATTGTAAATAGTTATTAATTTTCAAAATTAAATTGTTAATAAGAAATAATATTGTATTTGTAAATTTACATAATCCAAATAAAATTTGCTAATGTTTAGTTAATATTTTTTTAGATTGATAATAAATAATTTTGTTTGTTTATATTTTTTTGTTGTTTGATTAAATTATGTTATTGAATGATATAGTAATTTATAATAATTTATTTATTAAAATTAATTAAAAGTACGTTTTAGGGTAACTGTATTGGTGTACTTTTACACCGATACGGTAACCGCGCTCGGTATGAATTCGGAAAGAAACTTTGACGAGGCAGAGATGGTACACTTTGAGGAAACAGTTGCAATTTATGACGATCTTGTTGCGGAGAACATGAATTTAATTTCACAAATCGAAGAACAAATAAAAAATAATAATGAAGGTGCATTAGTCATGATCCTTTCTATGATTGCTTTTGGACTGAATTTGTTACGCACGGTGCCTACTAGAAGTAACTGTATCAGTCAGTCCCAACAACAAAAAGAGCGCCGCAGACAAGAATTGATGGAGTACTTGGTTCACACTGAACAATCTCGTGATATTATTCGCATGGGGCCAGAAGCTTTTATTAAATTATGTGAACGAATACGGGCAACTGGAATTGTTAAAGATGCATATCGATCAACTGTGGAAGAACAAGTAGCGAAATTTCTGCACATTATTGGGCATAATGTGAAGAATCGAAGTGTGTCATTCTTTTTCCATCGGTCTGGAGAAACAGTTTCCCGTCACTTTCATAATGTTTTGACTGCAATTTTAAGGTTGGAGGGGGAATTCTTAATTCAACCAAATGGAACGGTTGTACAACCACACATCCTTAACAACAGTCGATTTTTCCCCTTCTTTAAGGTTTGTTGGTGATAACATTACTTCAAATTATGTGTAATGTATTTCTTATTTTGTGTTGAATTAAAGTTATCAAATTTTGTTTACATTAGGATTGTTTAGGGGCCATTGATGGGAGTCATGTACGTGTTAAGGTTGCACGTGCTGATGCACCTCGTTTTCGAGGGAGAAAAGATTGGCCAACCCAAAACATATTTGCAGCTTGTGACTTTGACATGAAGTTCACATATGTCCTAGCCGGTTGGGAAGGAACTACCTCCGATTCAAGGATATTGAAAGATGCTTTGGTACGAGACGATCCTTTGGTTATTCCAGAAGGTTAGTTATAGGTTATTGGGTGTGCAGTACAATTAAAAGGTTGAAGTAGTATACACTAACCAAGCTTTCCACAATGTTTGTAGGGAAATACTATCTTGGTGATGCAGGTTTTATGTTAAAACGAAATATAATAACACCTTATCGTGGGGTGAGATACCATTTGAAAGAATATTCGCGAAGAGGGCCACAAAATGCAAAAGAGCTGTTTAATCTTCGACATTCATCACTTAGAAATGTAATTGAGAGAACTTTTGGGGTGCTCAAAAAACGTTTTCCAATTATAGCTAGTGGGACTGAGCCACATTATGATGTCGATACTATGACAAGAATTGTTTTAGCTTGTTGTATTCTGCATAACTTTCTACGCGGGGTCGACAATGATGAGTCTCTGCTTAAAGAAGTAGATAATGAATTGTTACAAGAAGATGTCCAACCAAGCACCACTCATGCTCGTGAACATGACTATAGGCTAGGGTCTCATATTAGGGACACTATAGCAAACGAAATGTGGCAAGATTATGTAAACAATTAATTTCATGAACTAATATATTTTGTCCTATTTTTCAGTGTTTGTCATCCTAACTTTATTTAACTTAATTAGATGGATCGTGGGAAAAATGTTTCTTCAAATTCATCAAGTTCACACCTGCAAGAGTTCACAAAATGGACGGCGGAGATGGACCTAATTTTGCTGAATGCAATGATTGACGAGGTAAGAAAAGGGTGTAGAATTGATGGTAGCTGGACCACTCAAGGATACACTAACATAGTTATGGCTTTAAATGAAGCTGGCTTATCGGGTGTTAAGAAAAATAATGTGAAGAACCGCCAGAAAAGCCTCAAGGACAGGTGGAGGGAAGTCCATGATTTGTTTGGTGGATTGAGTGGGTTCTCATGGAACTAGACCACCAAACTTTTTGAAGCCGAGGACGAAGTTTGGAGTGAGCTGATTAAGGTGCAATCATAAGTACTTTTTTATTTAACAATTACATTTCACTTAACATTTCGCATGAAATACTAATATGTCAAATATGTGCAGGTCAAACCATCTGCGGCGAAATGGCGTGTCAATCCCATTCGCCATTATGACCTCATGGAGGAGTTGTGGTCTAATGATAGAGCCACGGGAAGTCGGGTTAGGACAGCCCGTGACAACAATTCACCTCCTCACATGAGCAATTTCAGTGTCAACTTTGGGGACAATAATATGGATTATATCCCCGAGCAACCGAACTATGAGGAGGCAGATGACTACGTCCCACGATCACCTGCTCCTCACTTCCAATCTAGTGACACTCCTTCAGACACGCTGTCAAACACTCCTTCTATGCCGTCAGCTGGCTCTGCGGGCACATCCTCATCTCGAGGATCAAAGAGAAAAGGCCCTACTATGGACGGCATTGATGAACATTTTGCAATGTTGAATAGTAATCTTCAACAATGCGTGGCATTAATGAAGGATGGAAATGAAAATGCCTCTCAATTGGTGGATATTGCTCGTGCACAGGCAACGACAGCTCAAGAAGTAGCTGCCGAAATTAGACGAAGAAACGACCTATATGCTGAGCATGTACACCACCATCGACGTCATGCCTCATACCAGTACTCAGAGTCTGATATTTGGGGAATGCTCGTGGACCTTAACATTCAGGATGAACAACTCATGGATCAATGTTACGAGTTTTTATGTGACCATCCCGGAAGAGTTAAGCAACTATTTGGGATGCAATATGAGCGTCTCATGACAAAATTGTTTGGATTTATGACTAGGCATTGATTTCATATCTCTGCGTCGGCGTTACCTTTAATTATTGGACATGTAATATTTGACTGTGTTTGTTTATTGTTGGACATGTAATATTTTGCTTTGTCAACTTCCACTATTGTGTTTAAAAAGACCTACGATTATGTTATATTATGTTAACTTTTTTTTAGTTATTTATTGTAGTACTTGCATTATACATGGCATCATCATCCCACAAACGTAACAGAACCCATAAGGGTAAATCTCCAGCAGAAGATGTTGTCGTTCCTCCTCAGCCAGCAACTGGGATTCCACAAGTTCTTGATTATTCAAGATACTTCAATACCAGGCGTCATATGTTGGTGTTTGAAAAGAAGTTTCACGCAAGAGAAGTAATACCACCAAAAGTGATGCAAACTCCATTTTTTTCTGGTCCAGGATTTGAATTCCAAAATCTTTTGAATTGGCAAGGTTTACAACCTTTCCTTGGAATTAATCTTCCGTATTATGAGGATTTGGTAAGAGTCTTTTATACAACTGCAAAATTGAAACTTGCTGGTCACCTTGCCATTGAGATTTGCGGAAGAGTGATACACATTAAAGAAATGGATTGGATGACCATTGCTCATCTACAGTATGACGGTCTTAAGTTAACCCCTGGGACGATCCCTGAGGAACTGAATTTTGATCGAGCACTAGCATTATCGTCCATGATTCGTGAAGATGTTGAAGGTGAGAATCTAAAAAATGTCGGTAGTCTGAAAATGAATGACCGACTGTTGCATTACACATGGGTGCATATCTTGTGCCCTCGAGGAAGCAACTATGCACAACTACTGAATGAAGATGTTTTCATGTTGTGGTTAATAAAAAATAATGTACGCATTAATTGGCCTCATTACATCATGCAACACATCATCAAATGTTGGGATAACAAGATGCCTCTCCCATATGCAAATTTGATAATGAGGATCTTGGAGGTGTATGGCTTCGACTTGTCCAATGAACAACCAATAATGCTAGGCTGGAATAATTACTTTGGCAAAAAAAGTATGACAAAATTAAATGTATTCCAGGTCAATGGTGTATGGCAACTTGGTAGACCTCCCCATGCACATGAAGAAGATGATGAAGAGGATGAATTCCTAGCACAACATGATGAAGGTGGTCAACCTCAGGAGGCAAACCCCACTCAAACCGAATTGTTACATCAAATTTTGTCCGGCATACAAAACATGAATACCCGAATTGACAGGGTTGATCAAAGGATGGACAGAATTGAGGATACTCTGACTGACATTCGACGTCATCAAGGCCATTGACTGTGTTATTATTATCTTATTGTCATTGTTATTTTTATTTGTAATTGTTATTGTTATTGTTATTTTTGATGTTGACATTGTTATTGTTATTGTTAAGGTTTTATGCTACTTTTCATGCTACTTATTTACATAATCATATTGTTTTGAATGCAACTTTTTTACCATCTTACTACTTCGACAGCATTGGTTAAGTGTGATTCAATGTCTGCGTATCACAACACGTCATCATCTAGTTGTACTGGTTGTAGTGTGTAAAAACGTGGTACTTTTACCCATGCTACTGGGACCACAAGTGCCTTCGTTGATCCTATTTGTGATTGTGGACAATTTGCTGTTTTGAGAATAGCGACAACACAAAAAAATGCTGGAAAAAATTTTTGGGGTTGTCCCAACTACAAGGTAAAATTTATTCAATTACGTTTGAAACAAACTTAAGAATGTTATTTTAAACTTATTCATTGTTCAATTTTATTGTTTTCTTCAAAACAGATTAGAAGTGGCATGGTTCTAGGCTGTAATTTTTTCAAATGGTGCACTAAAGACGTTGCCGATGAAAAAGATGAAATTATTATCATACAACGGAATAAGATATGTCTTCTAGAAAACCGTTTGAAGGTCTCCACAAGAAGAATTCAACCGTTATTACTGGGAATGACTTTTCTTTTTGTAATTAACATTATTATGTTCTTCATGTAATGACTTTATATTATATCTTTTGACACCTACTTAATATTCATGTTATATTCTAAATTTCTATTTTATTTTTAAAATATATTCATTTCACTATTCATAATATTGAAAATTATTATTAAAATTATTTTTATATATATTTGTATATATATAACATAACATAATTTGAAAAATCATATATAATATTAAAATTATGTTAATAAATTAACTTAAATAAAAAATATTTTTTTATTAATTTGATCCGGTCGGTCATCCGTAGTCAGTGACGTTAGCCGTAGATGACCACGTGGACCAGTCGCAGGGTGACACGTGGCATGAGATGGCGGGTGAATCAGGGAGGAGATCATTTAGAACGGCGATAGGTGGACAGGTGGCCACCGCCCCGGATCAGTGCCTAGATAAGCACCTGGAAGCAGAGCGCGTGAAGTGATGAGGCACCGCGCGATCGGTCGTAAGGGCATGAAGAGCGCGATCGGTCATAAGGGTATGAAGAGCGCGATCGGTCATAAGGGCATGAAGAGCACGATCGGTCGCTAGTGCATGAAGAGCACGATCGGTCGTAAGGGCATGAAGAGCGCAATCGGTCGTCAGGGTTCTTGCCAACATGCGTTAAGCCGGGACCCAGGTTCCCAGCGAGAGCGTTATGCATGCATGCCCAATCAGAAGACGGGCGGTGAGACCATGCAGGCAGGATGCGCTTGGTGGGTGTGCTTAGAACAGCCACACCCGACGCTCTCCTGGGAGCATGCACTCACTCAGAGGACGTGTGGAGAGGCCATGCAGGCAGGATACGCCTGGTGGGTGTGTTTAGACCAGCCCCACCCGGCGCTCTCCTGGGAGCATGCACTCCTTCAGACAGAAGAAATGTGCTAAGTTACTCCACAAGAGGATAACTTAGCCGCACAAGAGAAATGCGCAGAAGCCTTCCAGGTGTGACACGTGTACGACCAGATTCCAGTTGCATGCCTCCACATGTCACCATCTGGGAGAGAAGCGTGGCCCAAGTATAAAGGTACTCTACCTTATGTCAGGTACACACAAGCTTTCAGATTACCAGTTTACACAAATTCACTACACTTAGTTTCTGAGTCATTGTGAGAGCGTTCTTACACGTGGCACAGTGATAACAGAATTCAGTTACAGAGAGAGAGAGTGGATCTGAACACACATGAGTCTCATGGAGAGATTCAGTGAGAGTTTTCGGTGTTCTTGTTGCCTGACTTGAGCGTTGGAGTGCACACGGCCGCTAGAGGTGCCGTCTGTGTTGTTTTGCAGGCATTGTTTGGAGTTCCGGCGGAGGTTCTTGGAGCGTTCTTGCAGAACGCGCAGTTGCAGAAGGCTAGACGAAGGAGTGACGAGGCTCATCCTCCACGTTCAAGTCCGCGGCAGGATCATTTGGTGCCCATCATGGGGCACGTGTGAATCTTGTTCCCATCCACATCACAGTTCTTGGAGTTTCTTGGAGTTTTTGTCGAAGGTTGTGCTGGAAAAAGATGAGTAGAAGAACCAGACAAACCTCACCTGCGCCATCTGCTGAAGAAGGAGCTGTTACCATGGCGCAGGTCATAGAAACGATGCGCGCGCTGCAGGATAATATCGCGGCATCGAGAGCTGAACAAGAGAAGATGCATGCAGAGCTGACTGCATCGCAGTGCAGAAATGAAGAGCTGAACCGTGTCAACGAAGAGTTGCGCAGGGAGTTGCAGGCGCAGAAGGAGCGCGCAGCTGAAGGTAGGACGTCGCCGCCATCGTCGCCTCCTAGAGCATTCCCTATGCCTTTCTCCCCTGAGATCATGAATACGGTGGTGCCTCCCAGTCTGGTGGGAGTGAAGGCGTCGTTCACGGGGGTGGAAGATCCAGAAGCACATTTGACAGCTTTCCATACTCAGACGATGCTGTCTGGGGGCTCAGATGCTGTGTACTGCAAGATGTTCATGAGTACACTAAGTGGAATAGCTATGGAGTGGTTCGTGAGCCTGCCAGAGGGCCACATCACTTCCTTCCATCAGTTTTCCAAGCTATTCACAGAGCAATATATCGTCAACAGAGCGCCACCGGTAGTGTCCTATGACCTGTTCGATGTGCGCCAGTATCAGGGGGAGTCACTGAAGTACTTCCTCAATCGTTTCGGTGCGCAGGTGGTGAGGTTGCTCAACAAGGATGAGAATATGCTGGTGCATGCGTTCAAGAAAGGTGTGCTACCTGGTCCTTTCAGCGAATCGCTCATCAGGAGCCAACCTACCACCTTCGCTGAGATTCGGCGACGCGCGGTGGCTCACATAGTCGTAGAGACCAAGGTCTCTGAGAAGAGAGGGAGCGCTGCACTGTCAAAGCCGCACGGAGGTCAAGGGAGGCAACAGCAACCGGCGCGGGTGCATGAGACAAAGGAAGGGAAGAAAGCGCAGGGAAGACCTCGCCCTTATGCACCAAAGAAGGACCAGATCAGGGGGCGTGCAAGGGAGAGCAATGCACCCCCCAGGTATGATTTCATGGTAGAGTTGGCGGAGTTGATCGCCATCCCTGCCGTGGCTGCAAGACTCCGAGTACCAGAGAAAACTGACAAGGTACTTGGAAGGAAGAAGGATGAGTGGTGTGAGTTCCATCAGGCCTATGGACACACACTCCGCACCTGCCTGGCGTTAGGGCATCAACTCGCTGAGTTGGTGAAGACAAGTTTCCTGACCGATTACCTGCGGGAGGCGCAGGGTGATCGCGCTTTGAGGCCTCTGGCAGATGATCAGCAGCATGAAATCCCCGTGCATGGGGAAGTGATGACAATTGCAGGGGGCTTTTTTGGCGAAGGGTGTTCTGCGTCACAAAGAAGAAGGTATGCACGATCAGTGATGGCAGTGGACTCAGTGGATGGAAGCCATTTTCCCGAGGTGGATATCGCATTCACAAAGGCGGATCTGCAGGACGTTGGTACCTCATGACAACGATCCTGTGGTCATCTCCCTTGTGATAGCAGGAAGACGAGTGCACAGGGCGCTCGTAGACCAAGGAAGCTCAGCGGACGTCATGTTCTGGCTGACGTTCAACAAGTTGCAGCTGTCCCCCGATCAGTTGAGGCCATATGTTGGGTGTCTATATGGTTTTGCAGGGGACCAGGTCGAGGTGCGGGGCTACATAGAGCTGAGGACGACGTTCACCGATGGAGTGGCGTCCCGTACAGAGAAGATAAAGTACTTGGTGGTAAATGCCCCATCTGCATACAATATCTTGCTGGGAAGACCCACGCTCAACAGGTTGGGTGCAGTGCCATCGACGAGGAACATGAAGTTGAAGCTGCCGTCGGTGGAAGGGGCTGTCGTTACCATCAAATCAGATCAGGCTGAGGCTAGGCGCTGCTATGAGAACAACCTCAAGCAGAAGAGAAGCATCTGCCATGTCACTACAACACCACCAGCAGGCGTGCTCCAAGAGAGATCAGTGGTTCGTGGGGCACAGGCAGATCAGGTAATGGAAGATGCTACGCTGGGGGGCTCCGAGGTAGCTCAAGTTGAAGCTGAAGCAGGGGGCATGATCGCTCCTCGTGAGTCAGGCACCGCCAGGGCGTTCATTGCCTGTGAAAGGAGGCCTCATCCAACTGAGGGATGGGAAGAGGTGGAGATAAGGGGAAAGAAGTTTAAGTTGGGGAAATCGCTTGCTGCAGAAGAACGAGCACAGATTGCCGATGTGATTGAGAGGCACATGGGCGCCTTTGCATGGTCAGCATCTGACATGCCAGGGATCGACCCCGATTTCCTTTGCCACCACCTGTCGATGGATCCCAAGGTGCGACCAATGCGCCAAAGGTGAAGGAAATTCAATAAAGAGAAGAGGAAGGTGATCCATGATGAGACGCAGAAACTCCTTGCTGCTGGGCATATCAGAGAGATCCAGTACCCCGAGTGGTTGGCAAACGTGGTACTGGTGCGGAAGTCAAACGGCAAGTGGAGGATGTGTGTGGACTTCACGGACCTCAATAAGGCCTGCCCCAAGGATTCCTACCCTCTCCCTTGTATAGACGCGTTGGTGGATAGCGCGTCGGAGGGGAAGCTCCTCAGCTTTCTGGACGCTTTCTCAGGCTACAACCAGATAAGGATGCACCCCATGGATGAGTGCAAGACTGCTTTCATGACGGAACGATCTTGTTACTGCTACAAGGTAATGCCGTTTGGGTTGAAGAATGCAGGAGCTACCTATCAGAGACTTATGGATAGGGTGCTCTCACCCATGCTTGGAAGGAATGTGCATGCGTACGTAGATGACATGGTGGTCACGTCGCGAGAGAAGGCGCATCATGTAGTTGATCTGGAGGAACTTTTCACCACCATCGCCAAGTACAGGTTGAAGCTCAACCCTAAAAAGTGTATCTTCGGTGTGGAGGCTGGGAAGTTCTTGGGTTTCCTTCTAACAGAGCGTGGGATCGAGGCAAACCCAGAGAAGTGCGCAGCAATCGTGGCAATGAGGAGCCCAACGACGGGGAAGGAGGTGCAGCAGCTCACTGGTCGGTTGGCCGCATTGTCCAGGTTTATGTCTGCAGGAGGAGAGAAGGGTCATCCGTATTTCCAGTGTCTCAAACGCAACAGCAGATTCCTTTGGACATAGGAGTGCGAAGAGGCCTTCCTAAAGCTGAAGGAGTATCTGGCGAGCCCACCAGTATTGTGTAAACCACAAGTGGGCACCCCTTTTCGTCTGTACTTTGCTGTGACGGAGAGGGCAGTCATCTTAGTCCTGGTTCAAGAGCAAGAGCAGATCTAGAAGCCTGTGTATTTTGTGAGTAAGGTGCTGCAGGGCCCAGAAACAAGGTATCAGGCTCTGGAGAAAGCAGCACTGGCAGTAGTTTTCTCAGCTAGAAGGCTTAGACACTACTTCCACAGCTTCACCATAGTGGTCATGACCGACTTGCCCATCCAGAGGGTGTTGAAGAAGCCAGACGTAGCAGGAAGGATGGTCAAGTGGGCTGTGGAACTCTCAGAATTCGACATCCAGTACGAGACCCGAGGACCGATCAAGGGGCAGGTGTTCGCCGATTTCGTGGTTGAGCTGTTGTCAGTCGCGACACCAGCAGACGGCGTAGTTTTTCGATGGGTCTTATCGGTGGATGGCTCTTCCAATCAGCAGGGGAGCGGTGCTGGAGTCATTCTGGAAGGCCCGAACGGGGTACTGATCGAGCAGTCCCTTCGCTTTGCCTTTAAGGCTAGCAACAATCAGGTGGAGTATGAAGCCCTGATCGCAGGAATGTTGCTGGCAAGAGATATGGGAGCGAGAAGTCTGGTGGCTAAGAGTGACTCGTTGCTAGTCACTGGGCAAGTTACAGGGGAGTTCCAGGCGAAAGATCCTTAGATGGCAGCTTACCTGGAGTATGTACAGCTCCTGAGGACGTTCTTCGATGAGTTTGAGTTGGTGCATGTGCCCCGCGAGCAAAATGCCAGAGCAGACCTACTTGCCAAGTTGGCCAGCTCAGGCAAGGGGGGAAGGCAGAGGACCGTCATTCAGGAGACTTTGAAGGTGCCACGAGCGTTCATATCAGACAATCAAGTGCTTCAAGTGTCAAGGTTGATGGAGCATCTGGCGATCGGTCATCGGTCCCTAATTCAGGAAACGCTGAAAGCACCGAGGGTGAGGGCGCGACCGGCAAAGACCGATGAGGTGATGGAAGTTTGTGCTGTCAGGGATCCCGACACGTGGATAACGCCGTACCAGTTGTACCTAGAGGATGGTGTGCTTCCATTGGACCCGGCAGAGGCGAAGAGGATAAAGAAGAGCTCGAGTAAGTTTACTCTCATTGATGGGAGTTTGTTTAGATTTGGGTTCTCCCATCCTGTACAAATCTGCGTGCATGGGGAGCAATGCACCAGACTTATGTCAGAGTTGCACGAGGGGGTGTGCGGAAGCCACGTCGGTGGTCGCGCTTTGGCAAGCAGAATCCTCCGCACGGGGTACTACTGGCCAACGCTGAAGGAAGATTGCGTGAAGTATGCTCAGCGGTGCAAACAGTGCCAACTTCACGCAGACTAGCATAAGGCACCCCCCGAAGAGTTGAAGTCCGTCCACAACCCATGGCCATTTCATACATGGGGAATTGACATTCTGGGACCTTTTCCTTTGGCGATCAAGCAGATGAAGTTCCTCATTGTGGCCATCGAGTATTTCACTAAGTGGGTGGAAGCAGAACCAGTGGTGCACATCACCGCTCAGAAGGTCGAGCATTTTGTCTGGAGGAACATCGTCTGTCGTTTCGGGGTACCCAAGAGGCTGGTATCTGACAATGGCACTCAGTTCACCAGTCATCAGTTGAGAAAGATGTGCGAAGAATTGAAGATACAGCAAGTGTTTGCCTCGGTAGAACACCCGCAGACCAATGGGCAGGTGGAGTCAGCCAACCGAGTGCTACTCAGGGGACTGAAGCGAAGACTAGAGAAGGCCAAGGGGAATTGGGCAGAGGAAGTTCCCAGGGTAGTATGGTCCTACCATACCACTCCACAGTCTAGCACCCATGAGACACCGTTTAGTCTTGTCTATGGGACAGATGCCATGATTCCCGTGGAGATACAGGAGAGCTCCCCTAGATTTTTAAACTTTATCATTGAAGAGTCCAATCAAGAGCGAAAAGTGAATCTTGATCTCTTGGATGAAGTGCGAGAGGAAGCCAGAGTTAGTGCCGAAGCTGTCAAGAGAAGAGTAGAACGCGGCACAACTCCAAGGTGAGGCTCAGGCGTTTTCAGGAAGGTGATCTGGTGATGAGGAAAACGCATCAGAATCAGATGGAGAGCAAGCTATCTCCGAAGTGGACGGGTCCATACAGAGTAGTTGAGGCGTTGGAGAATGGAGCTTATCGGCTGGAGACTCTGGATGGAGCAGCTATCCCCAGAACGTGGAACGCCACACACTTGAAATTCTACTTTAGTTAAGTTGTAAAGTAGATGCATTCTCGCGCTGTATAAGCACTCAGTGTTTATATACTGTAAACAGTTGAACAGATCAGGGGGCACTCTTTTTTCCCTAAGGAGGGTTTTTAACGAGGCCACCCAATAAAATAAAGTTTTCAGTATATCAAGTGTGCAAGTGTTTCCTAGTAGTTTAAAATCCTCCTTGCCCCAGGCGCAAGTGCAGGTGATCGGTTGAAGTCTACTCCCCCCAAGTGAAAGTACGAACAACCGACCGAGGTCCTCCTCACTCCAGGCGTGAGTGCAGACGGCTAAGGTTTGAAAAGCCAGGAGGACTAGTAAGACCAAGAGTGGGAAAGGAATGATTTCGAGAAACGTCCTTACCCACTTGGTATATGCCAGTATGGGCTTAGTAAAGCCCTTAGTTAAGGCTCTTCTCACCCCAGGAGTGGGAAAAGATAGAATAACCCGATGCATGTGAGGACGATGACCTTGGGGTAGGCAAGAGGGGTATCGAGAAACACACTTCTTCCCCAAAACAAGGTGTTAGAGCAGGCAAGAGGGGTCATCGAGAAACACTCTTCCTCTCCAGAACAAGGTGTCATCAATGGTGGTCGGTGTTCAGATCTTAAGGTTGGGGTAAGCAAGAGGGGACAACGAGAAACTCTCTTCTTCCCAAGACAAGGCATCATCTTGAGCGTTCAGGCCCTCTATGCATTTAGCGCTGGAGTGGCAGAAAGGTAAAGCGAAGTATGAAGCGCGATGACTGATCGGTGGTGCCCTAACATGCTAGTCGGTGGTCGGTGGTTGCTGCTACACGTGTTAAACTGGGACCCAGGCTCCTAGCGAGAGCGTTACGCATGCACCCACTCAGAGAAGGTGCAGTGAGACCATGCAGGCAGGATGCGCCTGGTGAGTGTGCTTAGACCAGCCACACCCGGTGCTCTCCTGGGAGCATGCAACTCACTCAGAAAGCTCCGAGTAAGGAAACTTTTTCCAAACAAGTTCTTATATGATAAGCCAAAGCATTTAGGCCTCATCAAGTCAGTCGTCCAGCATGAAGTTATAAGTAAGAGCTGTTAAGGATAATGTTAAGGCAACAGATAGTCGCGGTCAAGCCAGAGGCCAAGTTTGAAGGGGTACGGTGAGATCGCGATAAAGCCTAAGTTGATTAGCAGTTGGTCACATACAGAGAGTAAAGATAGAGAAACAAGTAGCCGAAGTAAACAGTTTTCATTCAACTGAAGTCGATACAAAGAGCCTTTACAGTAAAAGAGTTTGTACGTAAGCTATGTTGCAGAAAGAGAGATTACAAAAGAGAAGAAGTTGCAAGGGAGAAAGCTCAAGGAGGAGGAATGAGCTTGCCGTCGGTGACTGAATGGCCAGGGGTGAATTGGGTAAGGTCCAAGTCTGGTAGGACGCAGTGAACCTGCTCCAAGGCCGCCTTGAACCCGTCTATCCATGCATCAGCCCCAGCCTCCATGGTCTCAGCTACGTCGGCCTCAAGCTCCTCCTTCTGCTTGGCAAAGGAAGACACAGCCTCCTCCAGTTTGCCCTCGGCCCCTTCGAGCTCCTCCTGGGTCCTTATCAGTTTGCTCTGTGCCTCCAGGAGTTGGACTAGAGCCTCTTCAAGCTTCTTCTCCTTCAGAGTAAGCTCCTCCCTAGAAGCCTTGAGATCCTCCGCCTGCTCGTCCCTCAGTTGACGCAAGGAAGAAATCTCAGACGCCTGTTGGTCGCTCAGTTGGCGCAAGGAGGAAGTCTCAGCCTCTAGATGTATGTTCTATCCCTTTAGCTCCATGGCTTGACTATCTAGAGCAGTCACAGCCTCGCCCATCAGGAGCTCGGTCCTGATAGTCTCCTGCACCTGTAGACAGTAGTCTTTTTTGGTCCTCTCCACCATATCGCTCAGCATTTTCACCGAATCTTGAAAAGCTTCAAGGTCGCTCATCAAGGAGGTTTTTTCGTGCTCAAGCTCTTGAATTCTCTTTCCCAAGAGCTCCTGTTTGTGCTGCTGGGTAGGGAATTGCAAGGAGAGCACCAGGTTATTGGCCAGATGTGCATCCACATCCTGCGCGCTCCATGAGTTGAATCCCTTGTTTTTGATGCAGTGCCTTGCCAAGGAGATTACACTGTTGAGGTTGTCGTTAGTAATTCCAGGAATGCTCAGTTGTGAAGAAGCCCCACCGCCTTGAGAGGTCGTAGCAGTGGTTTGCATTGGTGGTGAGACAGGAGGCCTTGGTGCATTCCCAGCAGGTGGGTTGGGTGAGCTTGGCGTTTGCCTCACTGGTAATGGTGGAGCAGGGGGAGTTGAAGATGAAGGAAGGGTGCTTGGAGAAGGTGGCGGTGGGGGAGATGATGGTACGGAGGGCGTAGGTGCAGGTTGAGAGGTAGGAGATAAGGCTTCATCCTCTTCTTTTTCCTCAACCTGCGGCACTTCAGTGTCTCCAGCTTCACCGGCTGAAGGCCCCCCAGTCTCCTGCCGGGCCCTCTTGCGACGAAGGAGGGGAACATCAGAACTCTCCTCTTCGGTCGAAGCAGCAGCAGTAGGAATAGTAGCAGAAGCAGCAGTGGCGGTGGCTGTGTGAGCAGGGAACGCTTTGACCAGCTTCCTCTTTTTCTTTTCAGCCTCAGGACCCCTTGCAGGTGCCACCGAGAGTGGAGGAGCCACAAGTACCTCAGAGCTGGAGGAGGTGGAAACAGGAGCAGTCTCAGGCCCGGTTGTTGCAGAAGCAAACCTGGACTGAGCCAGTGCTCGCAAGGCTTGCCTCCTATCTTTCCCAGAAGTCATATCTACATCGGAGGACAAGAGGAAAAATCAGATAACAAGACTAAAACAGTAAATGTACATGAGGATGCTATGCAGATGCATGGAGTGACGAAAGAGTTAAGGAGGAGGGGTGGTCTACCTATGTACTTTTTCAGAGACATAACATCAAACTCGTGCTTAATGAGTGTAGTAGAGTTGTACTTTACCCCCCGCAGAAGATTGCATAGTTCACGCTCGCAGGGGGTCAGGGTTTCCAAATCCCTGGGTTTTTTGAACTCAACCCCTGGGACCCAGTAGAGGGGAAATCCTTCGAGCAGAGTGGGGTCCCGAGGAGTAGCTGAGATCATGTAAAATCTGCCCTTCCAGTCTTTGAAGGATTGCTGGTATAGGCCTAAGATAACCCTGCCAGTAACCCCGTTTAAACTAACCCAAGACTGGTCCCCTGGTTTCTTTGCCTCAAAGAAATGAAGGAATACGTCGACCGAGGCAGGGTGACTGAAATGGTCACACAGAATTTCAAATGCCCGGATGAAGGCCCAGGCATTTGGATGGAGCTGGTAGGGGGCAACGTTCAGTTCCATCATCAACTCCTTCTCAAAGAAGGTGAAGGGCAAGCGTAGCTTCAGTCTCTTGAAGATGGCGGAATATACAAAGGTGAAGGGAACCCCCTTGGTAGCCCTGTCGTCAGCACAGATAGGTATCCCTCGTGGAGGAATACGTACAACCACTCACAAGTCATTCTCCCTGTGAACGGCGCATGTGGGTTCGTCTGGGTCGCTGCTGAGAATGGTCTTTAGGTGGTTTGGAGGGAGTTGTGTGGAGGTCTCGGCCAGGAGCACCAAAGGAGCCCACTCGTACACCCTAGCTTGGTCTGTGGGGAAGGTTGCGTCGGGTTGGGGTGGAGTTGGTGTAGAGGATAACGACGGTGCAGGCCTTGGGGGCTGGGCACCGGAGGAAGAGGCAACGAGGCGTGCAGTTTGCCTTACGCGAGCCATTGCCGAAAGCTGCAATGGAGGAAAGGAAGGAGCAAAATCAGATGAAAGAAAGAAGAGGAAAATAATGAATGGTTCGGTAAAATTAGAGGGAGAGAGCAAGAAAGAAGGTTCAGGTGAAGAAGAGGAATAAGGAGAAGCAGAGATTGAGGGAAAAGAACAGTGAACCATAGCGCGGGTTTAGAAGAGGAAAATAGAGAAGATGAATGAACAGTGATGAAAAACATGAATGCAAACGGTAGAAATGCTCTAAATACACCAAGGGAGAAGAAAAGACAAACCTTTTGATGGTCGGAGAAGGGTGGAAGATCGAAAGATCGAAGAGAATGTGCGCGCAGAGAGAAGGCTGAGGGTTCTGGAAGACAGATTGAGTATGCTGAAGAAGGTGATGCAACAGTGCTAGAGCGCGCCTCTTTTGAATGAAGGAAACGGTTGCGACGCTCAGTATGAGCCGTTGATGCGTCCACATGTCGAGAGATAAAGCGTGGAAGTCATAACGTTAAAGAGCAGACACGTGAGCAGCACGTGACGTGCACGTGGACCGAGGGTGCGACCACTTAGTCTCTTCGCTGAGAACAAGTTCACAGCTCGAGACTGGGGGGCTTGTGATCCGGTCGGTCATCCGTAGTCAGTGACGTCAGCCGCAGATGACCACGTGGACCAGTCGCAGGGTGACACGTGGCATGAGATGGCAGGTGAATCAGGGAGGAGATCATTTAGAACGACGATCGGTGGACAGGTGGCCACCGCCCCGGATCAGTGCCTAGATAAGCACCTGGAAGCAGAGCGCGTGAAGTGATGAGGCACCGCGCGATCGGTCGTAAGGGCATGAAGAGCGTGATCGGTCGTAAGGGTATGAAGAGCGCGATCGGTCGTAAGGGTATGAAGAGCGCGATCAGTCGCTAGTGCATGAAGAGCGCGATCGATCGTAAGGGCATGAAGAGCGCGATCGGTCGTCGGGGTTCTTGCCAACACGCGTTAAGCCGGGACCTAGGTTCCCAGCGAGAGCGTTACGCATGCATGCCCAATCAGAGGACGGGCGGTGAGACCATGTAGGCAGGATGCGCCTGGTGGGTGTGCCTAGAACAGCCACACCCGGCGCTCTCTTAGGAGCATGCACTCACTCAGAGGACGTGTGAAGAGGCCATGTAGGCAGGATACGCCTGGTGGGTGTGTTTAGACTAGCCCCACCCGGCGCTCTCCTGGGAGCATGCACTCCTTCAGACAGAAGAAACGTGCTAAGTTACTCCACAAGAGGATAACTTAGCCGCACAAGAGAAATGCGCAGAAGCCTTCTAGGTGTGACACGTGTACGGCCAGATTCCAGTTGCATGCCTCCACGTGTCACCATCTGGGAGAGAAGCGTGGCCCAAGTATAAAGGTACTCTACCTTATGTCAGGTACACACAAGTTTTCAGAGTACCAGTTTACACAAATTCACTACACTTAGTTTCTGAGTCATTGTGAGAGCGTTCTTACACGTGGCACAGTGATAACAGAATTCAGTTATAGAGAGAGAGAGAGTGGATCTGAGCACACACGAGTCTCACGGAGAGATTCAGTGAGAGCTTTCGGTGTTCTTGTTGCCTGACTTGAGCGTTGGAGTGCACACGGCCGCTAGAGGCGCCGTCTGTGTTGTTTTGCAGGCATTGTTTGGAGTTCCGGCGGAGGTTCTTGGAGCGTTCTTGCAGAACGCGCAGTTGCAGAAGGCTAGACGAAGGAGTGACGAGGCTCATCCTCCACGTTCAAGTCCGCGGCAGGATCATAATTAAATATTAAATAATATAATTATACTTTAATTTTAAATTATAATTAACTAAAATATGAAATAGGATTAATCATTATTATATTTTTTATATACAAGGGTGAAATTGTAATCTTACAATTTACACTATTCAAAATAATTTATAATATTCTTACAACTATCACATCACTCACAAATTTCAATAAACTTTCTTCACACATCCACTCACCCACACCCCAATCCTAACAACCTCAACTTTCTTCACACTTTCTTCACACTTCCACTCCCACTCACCCTCAACTTTCCACTCACCCACACCCTCTAATCCAAACACACCTTAAGAATATCTTCGCTACCACATGGATGAAAAGTTCCCTGTGTTGTTTGCTCAGCAAGAGAATCCTAAAACAAATGAAAAGAAATTGTCAAACTTCAAGACATTGAATTTAAAATAACACATAGAAAACATATTTCTTACAATTTGTTCAATTGTTTGTTCTGTAGACTTAGAACTCCATGTCCCTCTGATGGCTTCATACGGGCACCCTTCCACATCTCATGTCGGGGTGGTGGGGATGGAGGCCTCAAAGAATCTACACTATCCCCTTCCTCAATGGAAGTAGAATGTGCTTTAATCTTTTCTTCAAGCATCTTCTGCTCTAACAACTTATAACCACCACGGGACAATAAGTGTGGGGTATCATTATGTGCTTGATTGGCTTGTGCTTTCTTCCAAACATCCTATCATCAACATTCAAAATTTAATAATACGTTAATATAAACTATATTCAAATATAACAAGTGATATTAACCTGCCATTTTTCAGTTTGTTGAATCTGCACAAACTTCTGCCAAGTTTCTACATCAAGGGATGCATATTCTGTACAAGGATTTTCTCCTTTCCTTTCACCATATATATAATTTGTTGTCAATTTTGATTTGAACTGACGAAACTTGACACCCACATCAGAAATAATTTTTGCTTTCAAGGTTTCCACATTCGAAATCTTGTAATTTGTCTGCATTATTTGGGATAATTAGTTCATAAACAAACTTCGAATTGAACAAATTATAAAAGAAATTTAGATTGAAACAATTACATACCAGAATATCTTGCCAAATCATGTTTCTCTCCTGCTCGGACACGTGATCCCAGGAGTCAGTTAAGATAGAGATCCTTTCACGAGCAAGTACTCCGAGATAACTTCTAAATTTCCTGGCATGTGGCCCATTGGCCACACCAGTGTTGACATCAATAGACAATGGTATTTTTTCATCTTTATTTATCTTCTTAAACATATTCTTTAATCTTGTATGTCCTCTACTAGTGTTTGAACGAAGAACTTTATCATCTGTCATGTTCCTGTTATCAAACAAATATGATAAGCACCAAGAATATGAAATATAATATAAATTATATATTGTAAAACTAAACATGAATCACATGCACATACAAATATATATTCCTTCGTCATGATCATTTCGAATTGCATGTACAACATCAACAACATCCTCGTACTCTTTATTCATAGTCGTTCTTGTAAATGATTCAATCTCACAAATGTGATTGTGTGTATCTTCTGGGTCATTATGTTGTTTTTTTCCATGTAGTACAACAAACCAATGTTCAAACGTGGGATCTTGGATATAGAAAACTTGGGAAGCTTGATGTGCCATTATGAATGGTTCGTCATGATAACCTATCTTTCGAAAGTCAACCAAAGTCATTCCTGATTCATCAACTTTGACACCGGTCTTATTGTCAACCCACTTGCATTTGAAAACTGGTACAGTAAATTTGGTATAATTAACTTCTCAAATCTCTACTATGACACCATAATAAGGCATTGATCCCACAATAGGATTTTGATCCTTTGCAATTGAAAACTGCATAGACTCTGCCTCCAAGGTGACTCCGCTATTTTACATTGTACTCTTATCATCTCGAGACTTTGTGTAAAACAAACAACCATTTACTTCGTAGCCAGAACAATATAAAACATCAAACTTGAGACCGTTTGCAAGCCATGTTAATGTTTCAGATGCTGATGGATCATTCATGATTTGTTGCTTAAACCATGACATGAAAGTTTTGTTATGCTCAATTAACACCCATTTTTCTGATTGTCTTAGATTTTTATATTTGACAATGTCTTTGTGTGTATCTAAGTATGGTAACACCTCATCAGTGTTATTCAGGATATACAAGTGTGCTTGCAGAACCTCTTCTCTAGATTTGCTTATGACATGTATACCTCTAGAAGATTTACTTATCAATCTACGAGAGTACCGACATTTTTCAGGAACTCCTATAGATTTGGCTTTTGACAAATACTCAAAACAAAACTCAATAGACTATTCTAAAATGTATCTTTCAATAATGGAAGCTTTTGGACGACATTGATTCTTCACATATCCCTTCAAAATCTTCATGTATCGTTCAACTGGATACATCCATCACATATAAATTGGCCCACACAATTTGATTTCTCTTACAAGATGAACAACCAAGTGTACCATGATATCAAAAAAAGATGGAGGAAGAAACATCTCGAGTTGACACAAGATAACAATTATTTCTTCTTCAAGTTCATCCAACTTTTGAGAGTCAATCTCTTTACTACATATGGAATTGAAAAATGAACATAGTCGAGTGATTGTAAGCCTAACATTTTTTGGTAAGATTCCATGAATAGCCACCGGTAGTAATTGTTGCATTAGAACGTGACAATCATGAGACTTTAAGCCAATTAGTTTCAAATCACTCATACATACTAGACTCTTAACATTTGAAGAGTAGCCTTGTGGTACCTTAACACCTTTAAGACATTCACAAAAACTTGTTTTCTCTTTCTTTGACAAAGTGTAACACGCTGCAGGCAAGTATGTACATTTACTAACTTCTCATTGTGCCAATTCCTCTCGTATATTCATCTCAATCAAATCCAGATGTGCATTCACACCATCCTTTGTTTTGCCTTTAATGTTCAGAAGTGTTCCTATCAGACTGTGACACATATTCTTTTCTACGTGCATTACATCTATACAGTGCCTGACATCTAACTTACACCAATACGGAAGATCGAAAAAGATTGATTTCTTCTTCCATATTTCACCCACAGTTTGCTTCTTCTTCATTTTTCCAAAAGTCACATTAACATTTTTTACCTTTTCATAAATTTCAAGGCCACTTAAGGGAGTCGGACAAATTTCATGTTCTTGGTATCCGTTAAAAGCTTTTTTCAATCTACGATACGGATGGTACTTCTTTAAAAATCTACGATGCCCAAGATACACAGTTTTTCTTCCGTGTTTCAACTGCTCATATGATGTCTTCTCTTCACATATTGGACATGCTCTATGACCTTTCACACTATAACCTGACAAGTTCCCATATGTAGGGAAATCATTGATAATACAAAATAACATCGCACGTAATCGAAAAGATTCATTCTTAAACGCGTCAAACACATCAACCCCTTCATTCCACAATAATTTCAAATCTTTAATCAATGGATTAAGATAAACATCTATGTCATTTCCAGGTTGTTTTGGACCAGAGATCATCCTACATAACATCATGTATTTGCGCTTCATACACAAAGCATGAGGTAAGTTGTAAATCACTAACAAAATGGGCCATGAACTATGATTACTACTTAAATTTCCAAAGGGATTTGTTCCATCAGTTTCCAATCCAAGTCTTAAGTTTCTTGATTCTTTTCCAAATTCAGGAAATTCTCTATCAATCTTCTTCCACTGCAAAGAATCAGCTAGATGACGAATTACTCCATCACATTTTCTATTATCTGCATGCCACCTAAGGTTTTTAGCATCATCTGTATTTGCAAACAAACGCTTAAGCCTTGGAATTATTGGAAGATACCAAACAACCTTAGCAGGAGGACCTTCCTTTGAGCCAAAGTCATCAATTTCATCATTCTGACCAACTTTAACCTTATAATGTGACAAACCACACCTAGGACATCTTCTTAAATCTTCATACTCATTTTTGTATAAAATACAATCGTTAGGACATGAGTGTATTTTTTTATATTCCATACCCATCGGACAAAGAATTTTTTTTGCCTCATAATTTTGATTGGGTAATGTATTTCCTTCTGGAAGCATGTCCTTCAGCAATTGGAGCAATTCAGTAAAGCTTTTGTCGGTCCATCCATTCATTGCCTTCAAATTCATCAATCTTAACACTGTTGATAATCGTGTGAAGTTAGTTGAACCAGGATACAAAAGAGTCTTTGCATCACTAGACATATTTTCGAAAACTACATTAGCAAAAGATTCTGCTCCCACATCACGAATCATGTCTTCTAATCTATCGTCCATTGAGAAATCAACTTCCTCCGAAGCTTCGCGCACACTTGGCAAGTCTAACAATTCACCATGCCACATCCATGTTGTATAATTTTTCAAAAATCCATCACACAAAAGATGTTCTCTAATTTTGGAAACACTCAATATCCTTCCATTCAAACAATTGACACAAGGAAACCTTATTCTTACTCCATTATGATTACTCTCAGCATTATGTTGTGCAAACTGTAAGAATTCTTCAACCCCTTTTTCGTAAGCATCACTTATTTGTGGTGTATTAATCCAACTCCGATCCATAGAACTAGTAAATTAAGGAAACATAAATCAAAATTGCCAAGGGTCGGACACCCCGGGACTCAAAATCAACGTGTTCAATATATTGAAATTTTATAATTAAATCAAAATTACTGATAGTTGGATACCTCAGACTCATAATCAACGTCTTAAACAAATCAAATGTGCCGAGGGTCGGACACCCCCGGACTCAGAACCAACATCTTCAACAAATACAAATCCTATAACTAAATCAAATGTACTGAGGGTCGGACACCCATGGACTCAGAATCAACGTGCTGAATAGATACACATACTAATAATAATTACTAATCAACACATCTATAAATATTTATTATAAAATTAATTAAGTAAATTAAAATACTAATTACTATTAATATAAATACCAACATTTATTATAAATTTAATTAAATAAATTAAAATACTAACTAATATAAATACACATGCAAAATATTTATTATAAATTTAATTAAATAAATTAAATACTAATTAATATAAATATATATATATATAAAATATTTATTATAAAATTAATTAAATAAATAAAAAAACTTACCTTTTTGGCGTGCACGGAACAGTGGAGGTGAGGAAAAGAGAAATCCGGCGCGGTGGACCAATTTGGGGCAGTGGCGGCAAGGGCAATACCCGTGGTGGCTGGTGCGGCACACGGAGAAGGCTGGCAGTGGCAGCACTTGCTGGTGGCCCCTAGTAGCTTCCTGCAGCGCACGAAGGAGAAAGGCTTCGCGTGAGGCTTGGTAGCGAAGGCGAGGTGCGGAGGTGAGGCGCGAAAGCAAGGCCACGGACGTGAGGCGCGGAGGCGAGGCCATGGAGGTTGGGGCTCGCGGCGAGCGTGTCAGGCACAATGGTGTGGCACAGGGTTGCATGGTAGCAGCGGCGCGAGGAGAATGTGTGGCAGCGAGCGGCGTGAGGAGACTGCGTCACAGCAACCGACGGTGCGAGGACAGTCAGTGGCAACGAGTAGCGGTGCGTTGTCAACTGGCACAGTGCGGGCTCCAAAGCGGTCTTCTTGAAGTGGTGAGAGGGAAGATGAAATAGAAAGTGAAACAAAGAAGCGCGAGGTTTGAAAATGAAGGGAAAACAGGGTTTTAACTCTAAATACAAAGACGGTTCAATCCAACTGTCTTTGTAACTTGCTCACACTGACATTTAAAGACGGTTCTATACATGAACCGTCGTTGTTGTGCCCCCAAACTACATTCAAAGACGGTTCCCTAGAGGAACAGTCGTTGTAAGTCTTTAAAATTTACAATTTTGCCACCGCTTTTTTAAAAATGACGGTTTTGGTTGAACTGTCTTTGTATAGAGTCGTCGTATTGATATTTTGTACTAGTGACATGAGCTTGATGCAAAGGATGATGAAAGTGAGTTGGATGAGGTAGGAAGGGAGGAGAGAAGGTGGCTATTATCAGAACAGAGACGAATTAGTCAAAGTCAGAAAATTATTCTACAGTAGAAGGCTCGACTTAGATGGTTGACGTAGGGGTACTCGAATACAAAATACTTTCATTCAGTCATTAAATGGAGAAGAATTAGGAATGGCTTACGTGCGCTGAGAGACAAGGATTAGTGGTACGAAGACCAGGGTGTGGTGAAGGAGAAGGTCAGAGAATTCTATAAAGATAGGTTTTTTGGAGAAGCTTGTACACGAGTCAGGCTAGATAAAGCAAGGTTCAACAAAATTTCAGATGAAGTTAATGTCTTGTTGGTTGGTAGGATATCAAAAGAGGAATTCAAGAGGGCGGTGTGGAGCTGTGATAGCGATAAAAGCCCAGGTCCAGATGGCTTCAACTTCGGGTTTATTAAATTTTGTATGGAAGAGATTAAGGAAGATATCATAAAAGTGTTGGAACAAAGACTTTGATGAATCAAATTTGTTAAGAATCTGTGCAGAGCTTGGTTGCTGTGATGAAGTTAGGTTTAGATGTTTTGTTTCTATTTTAGAATTTGTTCTATTCGTCTTTGATTCATAACCTTAGCTTGAGAAAACTTGATTTTAAAAGAGAAAATGTTTTTTGAAAAGATAAGTGATAAACAACCGGTTATTTTCTCATTTTAACCGATTGTTCCTCACATGGCCTGTTTGGTGGGTTTTTTAATTGCTTTATAACAGCTTTAACTAAATCAACCAGTTATTTTGTAACTTCAATCGGTTCAATTTTGAAATTCTATAACAACTTTTTGAAAATTTGTTTTGCCCAATTACAACTGGTTTTCCTAATAGATTCAAATAGGAATTTTGTGAGGTTTATAAATAGAGACTCTCTTATCTTTTGAACAATACAGAAAAAGAGAAATACATTTTGAGATACAGAAAGATCTTGCAAAAGAGAGTTATACAGAGATTTGAAAAAGCTTTGAGAAATCAATTTTGAGAAAAGTTTTTGCTGAAGTTTTAGAGGTTGCTCAAATAGCTGATGTTCTGATCAAAAGACGAATCTATGAACTGCTAAGCGAGGTGTTTTCTTCTCCTTTCTTTGTTCCTGATATTGTATTCTTTCAATTCTTGTAAGTGTGTAAAATCCTTTAAAATCAGAGGGTGTTCTGGTTTAATGTGTGTGGTTGTTGAAGAGAGTGTGGGTGATCTTAGGTGTAAAAGATCTTCTCTTTGTATTGTTGTGTGTATGTAATCTGCTGTGTATTACATAGTGGAACTCAGAAGGTTTTTCTGAAGAACTGGATGTAACTCAGAGGTTGAGTGAACCAGTATAATTGCTTTGTGTAATTCTCTCTTTCTCTGCCTTGGTTTATCTATTTAATATTTCTGTATTTGATATAAACAATCAGTTGTTCTATTTTTGTAATCGGTTAAAATTTTGTCTTGTGCATTGCTTGTCTTTTGGCTATGCTTGCATAATAAAAACAATCGGTTATTTCATAATATCAATTAGTTGTTTTTCTACTGCTTGTTTTGAAAGTTTGATTTCTTTAGCTTCTTTGATCTTTCTCTTTGTGAATTGATAAAGGAATTCATTCTTGATTAAACATTTGCGAAAAGCTTTTAAAAACAATTCACCCCATGTTGCTTTAGCCATAAATTCTAACAATTGGCATCAAGAGCTAGGTTCTTGAAAAATATTCAAGTTTTCTTTTATGAAAAATATTTTTACATGGCTGACAAGTTTGTTTTTAGGGAAGGTGCCTCTTTAAACAAGCCACCTCTGTTCTGTGGTGAAAATTATAAGTCTTGGTGTATAAGAATGAAATTCTTTATTAATTCAATAGATAAAGAAATCTGGAATGTTATTTCAAACAATGTTTCCATTCATATGCCTAAAAATCTTTCTGCATCATCTAAAACTGAAAGAGATCATCTAGATTGTATAGCTATGAACATCATTGTGTCTACACTTGATTATGATAATTTGCTTAAAGTTTCAGAGTGTGTATCAGTAAGAGAAATGTGGAACATCCTTGAAGACTGTCACAATAATACAAAAGGTGACTTGCTGGACAAGGAAGAATCCTCCGATCATCTTCTGCAAAAACCAAGATAAAGGTCTGCCTTATGGCAAAAGAAGAATATGAATCAAGCCAAGGCCATATTAAAGCAGAATTCCCCAACAGTGAAAGATCATAATTCAAGAATGAAAAGAAGGGAAAAGCAAAGAAAGTCTATGTGGCATGGGATGAAAATGACATCTCATCCTCAAGTTCTTTTGATGATGAAGAAGCTAACCTTTTCCTTAAAGCCTCTGTGTCCAGCAGTGGGAGTTCAGAATCTTCAATCAAAGGTAACACATACTATCAATTGCTTGATGCATTCAATGAAACCCATGAAGAAGCTAGCCAGTTGGCACTTTCTAATAACTGATTGAAAGGTCTTCATAACTGGATGGAAAACAGAATCAAGACTCTTGAAGAAAAGGTTAGAAAAACAAAAGAAGATTTCGAAAACCTTGATCTGATTTTCAAAAATTCTTCTTGCAATTGTGAGTCAAAAGTTTGTGAAAATTGTGAAAATCTTGAGAAAAAGATTCACTACCTTTTGAAAACCTTGGACAAACTCACAACTGGAAAATCCAATTTCGAAAATGTTCTTTCATCTCAAAAATGTGTTTTTGGTAAAGCTGGCTTAGGCTTCTATCCCTAGAGCAAAGCCAAAGGAATTTCAAAACCTTTTTCATCTGCACCAGAAAAGCAATCAATTAAAAGATCGATTCAACCGGTTGTTACATGTTTTTATTGCATGAAGAAAGGCACTCTGTTAGGTACTGCAGGTTTCGAAAATCTCTTGTTCCTAAAGGATTTTTTAAGTGGATTCCTAAATATATTGATGTTTCTAAAGACAGTGCTAATACTCATGGACCCAAATTTAAAAGGGGACCAAATCTTGCTTCTTAATCTTGTATTGTAGGTGTTCTTGAAAGTCAAGAACCATATTGGGTGTAAGGAATGAAGTTTCAAGGAAAGAAAACTTAAAGACAGCTCAGTTCTTGTGCCTGCACTTGTCAAATGTGTATATCAAGCAGGGATCTTTGAATGACAAGAGACATCCTTACAAAGGCTGGAATGGTTGGCAAAAAGAGAATCTTCAAGAATAAAGAGAGTATATGCATCACTCAATTTTTGTAAGTGTGCCTTGTAATCATATGAACATCTTATGATCTTCTCTTTTGGATGAATCTATTGGGTTTCTCTATGCAAAGGTATGAATAGACATTGTACTACATGCTTCATCACTTTAAAAGGTAATTTCAGATTGTGAATGTTTCCTTTGCTGTCACAATAAAACAACCGATTGTTATTTCGAAACAACCGATTGTTTTTATCTTGTATCTCTGTGTAATGCTGCCAAGATTGTTTATGCATGGTTAAACCTATTATCTTTTAATTCATGTTTTTGACCATATAGAGGGAGAAATCTATGTGTGTTTTGGCTGCCTTAATAGCATTAAAACTAATGCTCTTTTCTGTTTCAATTTGTTGTTGTCTTAATCATGTGCACACACTATTGTTTCATCTATGCACTAGTTTATAACACTGTCTTTACTGGTTTGTTTGTGCACCTTGTTATCCTACTGCTATAGTTGTCATGTATATGCACATTTTCAGTTTTGTAGTATCTTTTCAATAACAGGTGCAATGTTGAAAAACTAATCAAATAAATGACTATGGTTCAAGAACATTCACCCTACTCAAGCTCATGTCCTTTGAAAAATAAGCTGTACATGTTTATCTTATGGTTTGGATTCTTTTGGCCTCATGAGCCTCTGGACATGTTAAGGTAAGACAAAGGTATGAATGCTTTAAGCATTTCCCATCAATTTGAAAGGTGATTTGTTGTTTCTTGCTGTCCCAGAAAATTTAACCGGTTATTTTCTCGGAACAACCGATTATTTGCTCTCTGTCAGCACTGGGAATATCTTATTTTAATTTCTAAGATCTGTTTTGTGATTCTATTCAAACTCATTGATATATGTGATCAAAATCATATTAATTGCATGTTTGAATACTATTTCCCTCTACTATAACTGCTCTGTACAAATTAGATTCCTTCAAATCTTGGAAATCAAAACTGCTTTTATAGTTTAGTCAAAATCAACATGTGATCTTCTGTATTTTCTGTTTTTGACTGACACAATCTGCTTTATGACTCTGATTTGATTCATTTTTCTGTGCTGGAAATTAACCACATTATGTCATCCTTGACCAAGGGTTTTGGTTCTATTAATAGAAATTTTAACCTGCTATTTTTCACAAACAACCTATTGTTCTTCCTTTTCTCTGCTCAAAGTGCTTTCTACAGTGTGCCAAGTCCTTCACGAATTTGAGTAATGGCTGGTACTCCTTCATCTGCGAAAAGAATGAAAATCAGGGCTGTTAGGAGTGGTGGAAATATCGAAGGGTGGTTCTCAGGAGAATCAGAACCAGATCAATGATCTACAGTTTCAAAGAGATAACGGTCCCTCTTTCTAAAGCTTCTACTTTTCAATCGGTTATCTTTTTGAGATAACCGATTGTTCTTATGAATGCTTGTTGGTTTGCTCATCTGATTTGGCTGATGTAAATCACCTAATAGGAACAAGTGTCTGGTACTATGTTAGGGTCATGCTTATAAGGGAGATTTGGACTAATATGTCTGCAATATGGAATTGAAAATATCCAAGAAAGATGGTTTCAACTACTATCCTACAAATGTCAAAAAGAAGTATTCATGGCTATATTGGCATTGTTTGGAACTAATAATTTGATGAAGCAAGATGCTTTGATGTGTTCCTTGAAGAAGAACTGTTGGATGAATAAAAGATAGGGGGAGAAACTGTGGTTTCTGTGTTGCAATTTCTGCATATTTTGGTGTGTCTAATTCTTTGTTAACTCTGCTGCTACCATAGCTCTGATACATCATAGATTTCTGCTGCAATTCTGGTATGGTATCACAAGTTTTATGCACTAAGACATGAACTTGGTATAGTTGACTTACATGCTTTTTCTTTAGTGTATGCTTTTAATCCTTCCTTTTGTCTATTTGATAAGACAAATAGGGGGAGAATTAGTGTGGTTTCTTTGGGTTGTAATTGATTATAACTGCATATCTTAATTCTATTTCAAATCACTTTGCATTAGATAGAAGGTTTATCTGCTCTGATAGGTTTAACCGGTTATATCTGCGGTTCAACCGATTGGTCTTCTGCTGAAGCACCTATGGTTTGGTTTTTCTCTCTGTTTGAATATAAAAAACGTTTTGTGGTGCACTAACCTTCGGAAAAGAATATTGTGTGCTCTATCTGTGACTGCAGGTGATCAAAATTCTAAAACATCTCTTCCAAAGCAACCAGGGATTTGTCTTCATCAAATAGGGGGAGAATGTTGGAGCAAAGGCTTTGATGAATCAAATCTGTGAAGAATCTGTGCAGAGCTTGGCTGCTGTGATGAAGTTAGGTTTAGATATTTTGTTTCTATTTTAGAATTTTTTCTATTCATCTTTGGTTCATAACCTTAGCTTGAGAAAACTTGATTTTAAAAGAGAAAATGTTTTTTGAAAAGCTAAGTGATAAACAACCGGTTATTTTCTCGTTTTAACCAATTGTTCCTCACATGGGCTGTTTGGTGGGTTTTTTAACTGCATTATAACAGTTTTAACTGAATCAATTGGTTATTTCGTCACTTCAATCGGTTCAATTTTGAAATTCTATAACAACTTTTTGAAAATCTGTTTTGCCCAATTACAATTGGTTTTCCTAATAGATTCAAATAGGCATTTTTTGAGGTTTATAAATAGAGACTCTCTTATCTTTTGAACAATACAGAAAAACCGAAATACATTTTGAGATACAGAAAGAGTTTGCAAAAGAGAGTTATACAGAGATTTGAAAAAGCTTTGAGAAATCAATTTTGAGAAAAGTTTTTGCTGAAGTTTTAGAGGTTGCTCAAATAACTGATGTTCTGATCAATACACGAATCTAGGAACTGCTAAGCGAGGTGTTTTCTTCTCCTTTCTTTGTTCCTGATACTGTATTCTTTCAATTCTTGTAAGTGTGTAAAATCCTTTATAATCAGAGGGTGTTCTGGTTTAATGTGTGTGGTTGTTGAAGAGAGTGTGGGTGATCTTAGGTGTAAAAGATCTTCTCTTTGTATTGTTGTGTGTATGTAATCTGTTGTGTATTACATAGTGGAACTCAGAAGGTTTTTCTAAAGAACTGGATGTAACTCAGAGGTTGAGTGAACCAGTATAATTGCTTTGTGTAATTCTCTCTTTCTCTATCTTGGTTTATCTGTTTAATACTTCTGTATTTAATATAAACAATCAGTTGTTTTGTTTCTGTAATCGGTTAAAATTTTTGTCTTGTACATTGCTTGTCTTTTGGCTATGCTTGCATAATAAAAACAATCGGTTATTTCATAATATCAATCGATTGTTTTTCTGCTGCTTGTTTTGAAAGTTTGATTTCTTTAGCTTCTTTGATCTTTCTCTTTGTGAATTGATAAATGAATTCATTCTTGATTAAACATTTGTGAAAAGCTTTCAAAAACAATTCACCCCCCCTCTTATTTTAGCCATAAATTCTAACAAAGAGCAGTCCACAGTTTTGAGGAGGACGAAAGATGGCCAAGGGGGACGAATGCCTCCTTTATCTCCTTGATTCCTAAAGTCGACAATCCACAACATCTGAACGATTTTAGACCGATTTCTCTGGTTGGATGCTTATACAAAATAGTGGAAAAAATTCTGTCTCTGAGGATGAAGAAAGTGTTGCATAAGGTTATAAACACTAGACAGTCTGCGTTCCTAGAGGGCAAAGGGATTTTGAATAGCATGCTTGTAGCAAATGAAGTGTTGGAAGAAGTCAAGAGGAGAAAAAGCAATTGTGTTCTTCAAGGTTGACTATGAGAAGGCGTATGACTCAATTGTTTCGGAGTTTATTTACTATATGCTAGATAGGCTAGGTTTTTTGGTAAATGGATTGGATGGATAAGAGCTTGTCTTGTGTCATCAATGGTGTCCGTGTTGGTAAATGGGAGTCCTACTAAGGAGTTCAAGCCAAGGAAGGGGTTGAGACAAGGTGACCCCTTAGCACCATTCCTTTTCCTCATTGCGGCAGAAGGTTTAGCTGGAGCTATAAGGGAGGCAGTCAAGAAAGATTTGTTAGAAAGCGTGGATATCTATAAAGGTTAACATCCTTTAGTATGCAGATGACACGTTGTTTTTTTGCAAGGCAAAAACACAAATGTGTTCGTTATCAAGACCATTCTAAATTGCTTCGAACTAGCCTCTAGCCTAAAGGTCAATTTTCAGAAGACCAGACTAGGAGGGGTAGGCTGCGACTCTCTGTTAGTACAACAGTTCATGGCTATTTTGAATTGCGAGACCATGATGACTATGTTTAAATATCTAGGTTTTCCGGTAAGTGGATGTCACAAAAGAAGTAAGTTTTAGGAAGAGGTGGTAGAAAAAGTGAGAAGAAGGTTAGGCAGATGGAAAGGAAAGTTTATCTTTATGGCAGGTAGACTATGCTTGATTAAATTAGTATTTTCCTCTCTTCCCCTATTTTTCTTGTCTCTATTTAAAATGCCGATTATGGTGATGAGGGAAATAGTGAGGTTGTAGAGGATTCATCCATTTGGCATGCGAAGGAGAGGTCACAGAGTCCAGAATGGTCTTGGAAGATCGAATGGAGAAGGAATCTGTTTGAATGGGAATGAAATCAGGAACAACAGTTGATGCAAGGTTTGGAGGAACAAAGGGTTATATTGGATAAGGAGGATTCTTGGGCTTGGAATGACAAAGAGTCATATATGTTCATGGTCAAATCCGCGTACAAAATCATAAAAGGAGATGGTCAGGGGGCAGAGAGGGATTTGTATGGGGGGTTTTTGGAGGCTAAAGGCACAACCATCTTCACATCTTACAGTATGGAGGGTTCTAGAAGACAAAATAGCATCTAAAGCGAACTTGGTCAGAAGGGAGTTAAGTATGACTACTATTACGTATTGTTTGTGCAGGGAGGAAGAGGAAACTACGTCTCATCTTTTTTGTACATGTAGAGTTGCCTAGCTCGTGGGGTCTAAGTGCTATGAGTGGATGGGGTTGGCAGCATCATAAGGAGCCAAAAAAGCATCTCGAAAGCTTTAGGATGAGTGGTGCTAAGGAAACCGTTAATCAGATCTGGGGTGGAGTGTGGATTGCAGTGGTAGGAGAGTTGTGGTTCCATAGGAACAAGAGGATTTTCAAAGGTGGCAAGGTAGATCACATTGAAATCTTCACTTTGGCTCAAATGAAAGTTTGGTCATGGGTCCTCTCTAAAGTCCGCGGGGTAAGTTTTTCTTACTCAGACTGGTGCTTTGAGCCTTTGATTTTATTCTTGCTGGTTGACTTTCCTGTCGGTTGACTCTACAACAATCACACGCCTCTTTTTCTCACCTTGAATTATGCTATGCTGTCTCGAAACAACCTGCACCTGCAAGATAGAAAGGGGCACCCTAGAGGCCGTTTGCGCTCCGACGCTCAAGTCAAAACTAGGGCAAGCACACCAAGTGTATTCAGTATCTGTGTTTAGGTTAAGAAACTGCATACCTTTGCGAAGTATTTCACTACCCTTTATATAGTCTAGGGTTTCCCCTGCGCCGCTACCCATATTCAGGGTTTACAGGAATACCCTTGCGTCGCTATCACCCAGACTTAGGGTAATCTAGCGCGTAAGATTTCCTTAACTGGAGTGCAAATTCTAACAGGATGGACACCTGGGTACCCCTTCGTGGACCTAGTCTCTGGGGCCACCTGTCCTGGGAGTGCCCCCACTGTTCACGTGCCATGCATGTAGCTTCACCTGGAAACCCTAATCCTAATGGGCACTCAACCCTTCAAGACTCTGCACCTAACTGTGCTTTCCCTGCCACACGCATGGGTGCTTCGTGACTTAGGCCTCTCCTTACTTCTAGGCATTTTACTGATAACTGGTCTTCTCTCAAGACCCATCGTAGATGTTCTAGTTTTGTTGTTCGAAACATCCAAGACCGATGTCACCTTGTCGCACCCAATTACCGAGGACTCGTCACCCTGCTGAGGGACAAGGACACCTCAGTTCACTTTGGTGGTCGACATGCTGATGACTAATCATCCCATTAGTCCCTACTACCTGTGGGACCCAGCCCACGTGGCTCTGGCCCACGCTATGGGACCCAGCTGACGTGACTCACCATTACTAGCTGTTCTCGTTGTCTGAGGACTGGTCGGTACACAAGCCCCCCAGTCTCGAGTTGTTAACTTGTTCAGCAAAGAGACTAAGTTATCGGCTCGGGCGACCTACGTGGCACTGAGCGAAAGGATATGAACAGCTTGCTGAAGGGACATCTCACTAATCCCCCCTTTATCTGTGGACATGTGGTTAGATCAACTGTTGGGGCTTCTTAACGTTTGTGCTGCCTTGCCTACGTTAAACCCCTTCAAAACCCCGCGCCTCAGCATTTTTTCATCACTTTTAACTCAAACCTCCATAATCACTATCTTCTCTCGAACGCTTCCACTTTACCCCAACTCTCGCAACCCCTCGTCCTCGCTTACTCAAAGGTATGATTTTTACCTTTCCTCTTGCCCTCGTTTTTTTATTCTGCTTCCCTTTACATGTTATAACTGCTATGGGCCTGTTTATGATTTCTGCATATTTAGGGTTTCTGTTCTTCTTGCTTGTTTGCGCTCTTCCTCTGTGAGTCTTTGTCCGCCATTTGTTCACGCCATCATTTTCTTCTGAACCCTTTTCTCCTTCTCCCTGCCTCTCATTTGTTTTAGATTCGAGATGGTAAGAACCAAAACCACCTCCAACCCTCCTCCCGCCATTGACTATAGGGCCCTCTACTCCTGGGCCTCTGAGGAGCTCCTTGCCGAGACCTCTAAGCTCACAACCTGTGAAGACCTGAGAAAACACAGGGACGATGAGCACGAAATCAAGGGGCACGTCTTTGGCAGAGAGAGTGACGCGTATGTCTCGGTTCGACCCTGCACAGAGGGTGAACCGGTATGTGCTGATGACCACTGCAATGACGGGGAGCCATTCTTCTTCCTGTACGCCACTATCTTCAAACGGGTTAAGGTTCGCCTGCCCTTCACATCTAGGAAGTGGTCATCCCCACATGCTTCCACTGCCATCATTGATCGCGTGTACTTCTTGCGCTGCGACGAGGTGCATCCTCCCCCCGAGAACCCACCTGAGATGGTATGGATCTCGTCATGTATGGGCATCTCGTGCCCTTAGTCAATCCTTGGAGCCACCACCACCTCTCCTCTTTGTGTCTCCCGCAGGTAGTCATTCAAGAAACCGCTCTTGACTAGGTCATCCAACTGATGACCTAGGGCCAGACAGTTGCGAATGGGATGGCCATACGCCTGATGGAACTCGCACCATGCGTTCTTGTTGGGCCCCAGTCTCTTGTCCGTCTTTGGGGTATCTTTAGCCTCTCCGCCACGTTAGGAATGACGATCAACTCCTTCAGTTCTACCAAGAAGTCATGTATGGGGGGCACATCCTCCTTAGCGCGTGTCCTAGTTTGGGGCTTCTTGGTTTCGTAGGGCTTCTGCTTTCCCTGGGTTCTCTTCTCCGTCATCGCCTCATGCACCCACATGGGCTGAGGGCGATTAGGCACCCACGATCATGGAGGGGCCACACTTTCACACTTCTCATTGAGTTCTCCCTCAGCCGCGATGTGAGTGACGGCACGACGCCTGATATCCCCAAAGGTTTTGGGGCGACTTTTGATGAGTGACTCACTGAAGTGTCCTAGTAGTATTCCCTTCCTGAAGGCATGCACCACCATATCCTCGTCCTTGGTGTGCAGCCTCACCACCATCGCTCCGAACCGATTGAGATAATCCCTCAAGGACTCCCCTGGTATTGCCTCACATAAAAGAGGTCATAAGACACTAGCGGGGGAGCACGACTGACGATGTATTGTTCCCTTAACAACGTGGAAAACTGCGCGAAGGATGTGATATGTCCCTCAGGCAGACTGATGAACCACTCCAGTGTTGTCCCAGTCAATGTGGTTATAAAAAGGTTACAATGCACCGCATCTGATCCCCCTGATAGCATCATCTGGGTGTGAAACGCTGTGAGATGCGCTTCTGGATCCTCCACCCCTGTGAACATAGTCTTAGGGCCCACGAAGGTGCTGGGACCACTGTGTCCATGATTGCTTGCGAGAAAGGCATTGGGAACGCTCTAGGTGGTGTTGGTGGAGCCCGATCATCCACCACGCGATCCCTTGCTTGCTGCAAATTACGCAAATTCACGTGCAATTCTTCGTTTGCCCGGTGCAGCTCCTCATTCCTGGCCTGTGAGGCGGCCAGGTCCATCTGCATACGCACCTGATTTGCCCTAGATTCCGCCACTATCTCCTGGAGGGCACGCATCGTTTCCATGAGTTGTTGCATGGTAACGCTCTCACCCCCATTTGGTGGGACAGATCCTTGCCTGGTATTCCTCATGTCTCTGGATTCTTCTCTTTGCTTGTGTATGGGACCTTGTTTTACTTCGGCCCCACGGTGAGCGCCAAATGTTCTTGCCGGTTGACTCTCCTATCGGTTGACTCTACGAAGATCACACGCCTCCTTTTCTCACCTTGAATTATGCTTTGCTGTCTCGAAACAACCTACACCTGCAAGATAGAAAGGGGCGCCCTAGAGGCCATTTGCGCTCCGACGCTCAAGTCAAAACTAGGGCAAGCACACTAAGTGTATTCAGTATCTGTGTTTAGGTTAAGAAACTGCGTACCTTTGCGAAGTATTTCACTACCCTTTATATGGTCTAAGGTTTCCCCTGCGCCGCTACTCATATTTAAGGTTTACAGGAATACCCTTGCGCCGCTATCACCCAGACTTAGGGTAATCTAGTGCGTAAGGTTTCCTTAACTGGAGTGCAAATTTTAACAGCATGGCCACTTGGATACCCCCTCGTGCACCTAGTCTCTGGGGCCACCTGTCCTGGGAGTGCCCCCACTGTTCACGTGCCATGCATGTAGCTTCACTTGGAAAGCCTAATCCTGATGGGTACTCAACCCTTCAAGACTCTGCACCTAACTGTGCTTTCCTTGCCACACGCATGGGTGCTTCATGACTTAGGCCTCTGCTTACTTCTAGGCATTTTACTGATAACTGGTCTTCTCTCAAGACCCATCGTAGATGTTCTAGTTTTGTTATTTGAAATATCCAAGACCAATGTCACCTCATCGCACCTAGTTGCCGAGGACTCGTCACCCTGCTGAGTGACAAGGACACCTCAGTTCACTCTGGTGGTCGACATGCTGATGATTAATCATCCCATTAGTCCCTACTACCTGTGGGACCCAGCCCACGTGGCTCTGGCCCACGCTATGGGACCCAGTTGACGTGACTCACCATTACTAGTTGTTCTCGGTGTCCGAGGACTGGTCAGTACAGATTTGTATGATGTCAGTTAGTGTCTCTAGAAAATAGGTAGCTCATATAAAAGGTGTCTACATTTAGGTTTTTCGGTTCTTTTAAGGAGATAAGTAATTAGAGCCTCAGGCATACCTTTTGTATAGGTGTTAAGATATCCTTAAAATAACCTCTTATTTATTGATTATTTTTTGCTAATAAAAAAATACCATATTCTTAAAGGAGAAGTTTTCAATCTTACCTTACATTTGACATAACATTGTTATGAATAATATAAATTTAAATTATGAGAATTTAGCCTTAAAAATTTAAATGAGTAATATTTAAACACAATAACATAACCTTGTACATTGAGATCATTTATTCTAATTAACCATTGCAAGAAGAATTTAAATTTGTAACGCGTAAAACAGAAAGTGTGCTTAATCGTACATATACTAATACTAGTTTTGTCATGTAAAATTATTTATATAATATTTATTCTCACTTCTTTTTATATTTATTATATTTTCCTTAAAATAAAAATAATAAAAATCTTTTTAAGTATACCTACATTGCTTCCTTCATATGTTTAACAATTTGCTACAAGCATGGTCAGTATACGCTCGCAATCAGCATTGGTATATTATTTTCTCTCCAATTATAAGATTACAAGGAATCTTACGTACCTTTGATTGACTTTTTATGTACCCACTCTATATCTTCATAAAAAATAAAAAAAAAACCTTTGTCTCACATCACTTTTCATTATCTATGATATCAGTTCCAGTTTCTTGTGTTCACACAACCTCTGCCCTTTTCTTTATATCTATTCCCTAAAGTATCTTCATTTAACCAAGTCTTCCAACCCTCTTGTATTTACAGTTATTATCTTCATTAACCCCTTCCTATCCCCTGGTCTCTCATTCTCAGTATTTTCATCACTTTGTTTATTGTGTTGAAAGATTTGTATAAGAAGTGGTGAAATCAATATTTTAAAACTGAAAATAAATATAAAAGAAGTTTATGATTGCTTATATTAAAGAAAAAATGTTTTCTTAGAAGTAAAGGTTTCTAAGTTATAAATTTTTATACTATTAACCTTTTTCATGTGCACATTCTATGAGAACAATCGGGTTATGATAATATGCTTGCTACCAATTTAGTTATATTTAAATTCTTCATCCTTTACCAATCCCTCATTCCCTTAATTTAAGTACCACACCATCAACACCACACATTCATTATTCACAAACACACTGATATAGAAGGGAGAGAGAGTGTTTCTTAGTGAGTGAAAGTAATGGGATTCAAAACTCAAATCACACTTTGAGACTTTTTCTTCTTTAATCATAATTACTATGAAATGTAGCATTACATTAAGAATTAACATCATACCTATATTTACAAATCTCAATAAATGTTTCTCTTATTCTTCTTTATTAATCCTTTCATCATATCTCTCCCCATTCCTCCATTGAATCCATTTCATCCTTTTCATCCTGAAGATAAAATAACTCAATCTCCGCTCTACGTAATGCTCTGTAAACGAAATATCTTTTTTAGTTTAATAACTGAATATAAAACAATAAACAACATAATGAAGAAATATATATGCAAAAACTACAAAAGTATATTGTACCGACCAGTCCTCGGATATCGACGACCACTAGTAGTGGTGGGTTACGTAAGCTGAGTCCCACGAGCGGCATGAGACAACATGCCGATTAGTGGTCAGAGATCGCTCAAGAGGGTATGCCAATGTGTACTCGGCAGCAGAGTAAAGCCGATGTGACATCAGGCATCAGTGTTTCAAACAGTTAAACTGGGCCACGAGAGGTGGATCCCAGGAAACACACCAGTTATCAGTAAAACGCCTAGAGTTAAGGGAGGCCTGAGTCACAAGGTGCTTGTGCGTGTGGTGCAAAGAACAATCCTGAAAGCATTAAGGCCCGCGAGGGTTAGGGTTTCCTAGGAGCGGACCGCATTCATGACACGTGAATAGTAAAGGTACCCCCAGAATGGATGGCCCCAGAGACTAGGTGCACAAGTTGGTACCCAGGGGGTCATTCCGGGAGAGGTTGCACTCCAGCAAGGGAAGCCTGACGCGCTAAATTACACTAAGAGACGTAATGGCATTCCTTCAGAAACCCTAAATGCGGGTAACAGAGACAAGGGAAACCCTAGACTATATAAACAACAGTAAGAAACCCTAAAAAGGTACGCAGCTCTTGAGACTAGAACTGTTACACACATACACACTGTTTCTTAGCCCCAGTATTGACTTGAGCGTCGGAGTGCAAACAGCCTCTAGGGCGCCCCTTTGTCTTTGTAGGTACAGAGTGTTTCGATCCAGTAAAGCAGCAACTTGAGAAAGAAGAAGAGAGTGCGAAATTGTCATTAGAGTGAATCGACAGGAGATCGTCAACCAGCAAGAACATATATGAATCTATGGAATTACATATATAATATCTTTGGTACTTCCTTAATTTGATTTTGAGATTAACGTCATCACTCTTTTAAGAAAGTATATGTCTGCGTCTTCGTCGTCGCCATCTTTGCCCATTTGTTCAAACTCTAAATATATTAAAAGATGGCTAAAAACATTATTTGTGTCTTTGGTGAAAATTTACTTGATTGAGGAATCATTGATCTCGGCTTTATATAGATGCAAGTTCAATGAAAATGAATCAACATTTACTAACTTTTTTCTTAATTTTCTTTCTGAATTGATCATTGAAATAGATTTAAAATATAAAAAATATTTAATTTATGTATTTAATTATTATTTCATGTCATTTATTAAATATATTAATGTATTATATTAATTATTTATGTGATATCATTAAATACATTACAAGAACTTAATACAGAGATTAATATACATTTAAGCAACATTAATAACAATAATTTATGTATTTAATTATTTATGTAATATATTAATATATGCATTAATTTAATGCAGTATATAATTAATGTGGCAAAATTTTACGTTGCGTCTCTCTGACAGAATCACAAACAAGTATATAATATTATAAAAATTTATTTAATGTAAGAAGGATATTCATTTAATATTAAATGTTAAATTATAATTACATAAATATTAAATTAAAATATCAAATAATAATTAAATAAAATTTAAATTACTATAAAAAATATAAAAATAATTAAATGTGTGTTTTATAAATTCTGAAATTAAGGATTAAAGATAGGTAAGTATAAGTTTTTAGCTGACCTAATAAATTAAAGTTGTTTTTAGTTTTTTTATTATCATTAAATGTGTTTTAGTAATTTGAGATAATGAGGACAAATAGTATAAGAATATTATTAAATATAAATTAATTTTATAAGTAATAAATAATTAGTTGTTATATTGACTAAATTAGATAATATTTTAGAGACTAAAAAAATTATTGGTATCTAAATTCGTTTCTATTATTGATAAATAGTTTCTACATTGGTAGCTAATTAATAAGTGTCATAATTCAGTAATATTTCAAACAAAAAGATAGGCAGTTATGCATTTTAATTGATAAAATAGTTATAATTCAACCCCAAATTTAAGAATTTGAACATTTTTACATATTTTTTATTATAAGATGAATGTGAACGATTTATTCCAAAATTTGTGTTAATTTCAGGTTTCTAGAAAAAAATGGAGATAAAAAGACTAAAAGAGAATGGACAAGTTAAAGATAAAGATGAAAAGACAAACTTGGAACATTGGAAACTTGCCCAAACTCGCTTAAGTAATATCACTTTAGAGAAACTCATCCAAGACTCGCCCAAGACTCACCTAAGTGAGTTCACTATAGTGAAGTTGGATTCTTTCTCTTCAAACTCGCTTAAGCAACTAGTAAGTTTGTTACTTATAAAATTGGGCAAGCCTACATAGCCTAAGCCCAATTAGGTTAAATAGAAGGCGTGAAGCATAATCCTAAACATCATTGGGAGAATAAAGAGAGTTAGAAAACTCTAAAGGAGACAGCCGTAAAGGTGAAACACCTTGGATCTTCTTTTCTTGATTTACATGTTCGTAATGGCCAACATGAGTGGCTAATTCTTCCCTTTGGGATGGGGAGTAATCTATTTAAACTTTTATGTATTGAGGTGATATTCATCTATAATATTCAGTTCTTGATTAATGGTTGCTATTATCATTTTATTCTCAAAGCTTAAACTATTCATGATTTTGATCCTTAGATTTGACTAGAAAATACTTCTAAGCATCTTACCTAAATATAACACTTAAAATATTTGAATGTTAGGAATATATTTGAAATGTTAATTGTTTTATAACATTGTTCGTAATGATAAGGAGTCTCTATAAATATGCGAGGAATTGATATTTAGGAAACTCTATTAATAATTTTGTATGCGAGGAATCAATATGAGTGATTTTTATGTGTGCATCAATGTCAATCAAGATTCAATATTATATGTTTTTGAAAAATATAGACAAGTGAGAAGGATGAACCTCAATCCCAATTTTTCCAATTGACTCATATAAATCATTTACTTTGTTTTATTTAAGTTCTTACAAATTCATCATACACACAACCTCTGAACAAACTTTTACATATTGTCTTATATTTAGTGAATATTATACTTGAGATTTTAATTGTTTCTTGTGGATTTGATATCCGCCCTTAGGAACAAATTACTTCTGATTCGATATGCCGTAAAATAGTCATTACTAATTAAATACCACTTTAGAAACTATTTATCAATAATAGAAATTAATTGAGACACCACTAATTATTTAGTAGAAGTACGAGTATAAGGACATGAATGAATATAGGAATAGGACGAATATGTACACATAGTCATCACTTATTTGAGTACCTTTGTCATCAATTATTTAGGAGTAAATAAAATCAATTAATCTTAATCTCAACCTTAGTGTTTTATTTTATATTAAGAACTCATATCAGGTTAATTAGGTATACTCTATTTTTCTCTTATAGAAATAATAACAGTTTTTTAAATGTATCCATAAATGACATGTCTTGCCTTTATCTCTCTTTGCTAATATGCACACAGAAACATACACTACAAGAAAATCATTTATTAGAAACCAATTTTAGAGACAACAAATAATTAGTTGTTATAGTGACCAAATTAAAAATAATTTTGGAGACTAAAAAAGTTTTTGGTTTCTAAATTAGTTTCTATTATTGTTAAATGGTTTCTAAATTGGTATCTAATTAGCTACCAAGGTTTTTGCTACCAAATTTAGAATCTAAATAATTGGTAGTTAAAATCTTAGTAGCTAATTAGATACCAATTTAGAAAACATTTAACAATAATAGAAACTAATTTAGAAACTAACAACTTTTTTAGTCTCCAAAATGATCTCTAATTTGATCACTATATATAACAACTAATTATTTTTTGTTTCTAAAATTAGTTTCTATTTAATGATTTTCTTATAATGATATTTCTAATCCAAAAAGTTGATATTATCCAACAAATCAACGTTACTAAACTCAACATCTTTTTGGACCTTTTGGAAAATATACATAATGCATCATCTATTAAAAATTAACATTTAATTCATATTAAGCCCTTATAATACGTCAACCTCAATTCTATAATATCATAATAGTTCTTTACACACACAAAATATATATATATATATATATATATATATATATATATAATAAATAATAATAAAGAACCTCTTTTAAGTTAACACCACATTACATTAAACATTATTTTCTCCTAATTTATCATTTAATTAATTATTCTATCCATCTTACATACTAATACATTTTTTGAATGAGACAGATTATTTAATTAACTTTGTTTTAAAAAAAGTGATATATATTATAGTATTGCTAACCTATGCACAAGATGCAAAGGAGAATACCTCTTGAATGGATACAAATTTTGAAAATGACAAATATTTAAAGGATTTCATATTCTTCTTAAAAAAAATACACAATAATTCTTTAAAAATATCAATAACTTAATTTTTTAAGCACATAATTTTTCACTAATTTAAAAGAATTCAATCCTATTGTTTTGATCTTTATATATAAGCTTTAGATGTAGCCCCCTAAACACACTGTCGTTTTACTACAAGAAAAAAGAGTTTTAACAGAGGTTATATAGTCCTAAAAATTGATTTAATTAATGGAGATTCTTTTAACCTTCATTAAGTTTCAAAGGTTATTATAAAATCTCAGCAAAATAACGGAGATTACCCTTCGTTAAATTTCAAAGATTTATTTTAAAATCTCAACAAAATAACGGGAATTTTTTTAACCTTTAACAAATTTCAAAAATTTATTTTAAAACCTCAACAAAATAACAAAGATTATTTTAACCTTCGTTAAATTCAAAAGGTTTTTTGTAAAACCTCAGCAAAACCACGGAAGTGTGTTTAACTTTCGTTAAATTCCAAAGGTTTATTCTAAAACTTCAGCAAAATAACAGAGGTTTTTTTAACTTTCATTAAATTTCAAAGATTTATTGTAGAACCTTAATAAAACACTCCAGATTTTTCAAACTTCAATAAATAAATATAATTAAATATATTTATAAATAATTAAAAACTATATAGTTTTAATATATTTTATATATATTATAACTAAATTCTCTAAAATTTTGAGAGTGTAACTTTACATTACAAATAAATTTTCTAAAGTTTCAAAAATTTATTTTAAAAACTCAGCAAAATAACCTTGGATAATAAGTATTTCAACAACTAATCTTGGATAATAAATATTTCAACAGTATTTGCATATTTATTATGATTGATGGTAGTTGGTTTATATTATTCCTAGTAGTTTTTTTTTTTTTTGTTATGAACTCATACTTCAAAAAATCTGACTTATTTTATTTTAGCTTTTGATGTATATATATTTTATGTGTAATTTTAGCTTTAGTTATAATTGTTAATATTTAATTCTCATGATTTTGAAATATTTTAAATTAAGACATTTATTTTAAAATGCATTTAATAATTAATTTAGTGTGAAAGTGAGAAGTGATAAAGTTAATTTCTCCTTGCAATATGTTCTTGCAATCTTTGAAGCCCTCATAACCAAGAACACACATCGCTTTGAAGCCCACATCTAACAGATAATGCAATTATTTAGGATATATAAAACAGTGATTTACTCAAATATGTATGCCAACAGGTAGGAAATATATATCAAGTAAGGTTTAGGGTACAATAAATCATAGGTTAAAAAGGGTTATCACAGAAATTGTTATCAATTTAAACAAAGGTTGGCTATTTGGTCATAGGCTTCTAATTAATACAAATGTCTTAATCATTTTCATGTTCTTTTATGATGCAACATAATAAAAAAAATTCAAGCAACCACAACTGTCAATTCATCAGTTGATGTGAGTTGATTTTAGGTTCATTATATTTGTGACACTTTCTTAGAATTAGGATCAAGATTCTTAGCAATTTAGAGTGAGTCACCTAAGGAAAATCCCCACTGGACATTAACTTAACAAGTGTTAAGTAGATGTGAAAGTTCATTTCCAAAGGCCCAAGGTTAAAACACAATTAATGGTGAAGAATGAATGAAGAACAAGGTGCTAAACTCAAAAAAAGAATAGGTGCAGAATTTAAACACGAAAAACATTATGGAAACAAAAATTGAAACAAAAGAACCGATTGAAATTCAAGAACAAGACATAGAATCAAAACTACCGATTGAAATGACTATGGAAGATGAAAGAAGATGAAACTTATGTGGTTGTAGCCATGGATTGGGAATGGACACGTCACTTGGAGGTGATGATCCAAGATAAGTGCAGATTTGCCGCCACTTGAGAGCTCCCAAAGCTTCACAAGATGAGACAAGGAAAAGGAGAACAAGTCTCACAAAATTCACTCACAACTTGAGTATAGTAACTTTTCTTGTAATTTCAATGTTGAATTTACAATGACCAAGCACCTCTATTTATATGTTTAGAGGGCTGAAATGAAAGTGAAACAAATTCAAAATTCCCTCCTAATTCTAATTCAAATTTGGAGTCAATCTTGAGTCACATGGGAGGTGTGACCTTTTTTCTACTTTGGCACCTCCTAAAAACTACACCTACACCTACTCTTTATGTCACATGGAAGGTGTGACCTATCTTTATACATTGGCACCCCTTATTTTAATATCTACACCTTCCTTTAAAGTTCTAATAAAAACTATACACAAGTAATTACAAAAAGAGACATCCATTGATGCTCTTCTCCCAAAGCTTTAGCCTTGCTCCTAGTCATCCTTTGAGGCATGAAGGATGTTGAGCTATTTGGTTAGGCTTGGGCCCCAACTTGGGCTTGGGCTTGGGCTTCATGGGCTTGGGCCTCAGTGAAACTCTCAAACTATTTAAGATTCACACATACTTAATTAGTCTAATTTCGTATTGCTTGTCATTCTCTGTTCCAACTAATCATCCTGTTTAATTTTCATGCACCACAATTTCAACTAAATTTAGATATAAGTTCAACACATTTTCTTTTCCAACTAGTGTCCATATTAATCCATTGTTCTAATCATAAAACACAAGGTCTAAATTATAATTACCCCAAAAATAATATTACATTCCTAAAAATAACTACTGATAAGTGTCAGATTTCAATAATATTTTATATTAAAATACAGGCACTTATGAATATTAATTGATAAAATAACCCTAATTTTTGAATTTATACATTTTTACATATTTTGTAATTTTAATAAGAACGATTTATTCCCAAATTTGTGTTAATTTTAGGATTCTAGGGAAGAATTGAAATGATTGGACAAAAGGAGAATATACAGAGCTAAAAAGGGAAAGCTAGAACGCACCAACACTCACCAAAGCTCACCCAAGCTCGCCTAAGTCAGATGCCCCCAGAGGATCTTGCCCAAGCGAGATTGCTTCAGTGACGTTGGGCCTTTTTTCGTGGAACTTGCTCAGGCGAGCCCAATAACGCCTAAGTGATACGTCACTTAACCAAGGCCAATTAGGTTAAATAAAAGGGTTGAGGCACAACCCTAGAGATGCAAGATTGAAGGGAAAACACCATTGAGTGAATTGTAATCCAATTGGGAGAATAGTAGGAGTTAGAAACCTTAGAGAAAGCAGTCGTTAAGGAGAAACATCTTGAATCTTCTTTTCTTGCTCTCCCTGTTTGTAACAGCCATCATGTGTGGCTAATTCTACCTTTTGGAATTGAGAGTAATCTATTCAAACTCTTATGTATTGAGGTGATATCTAAACATAATATTTTGTTCTTGATTGATGATTGGTATTATCATTTTGTTAGTAATGCTGGTTTGCCTTGATATCGAAATTTAGATTTGACTGAAAAGTAGTTCTAAGTTTCTGATTCAAATGATAATGCTTAATATATGTGAATGCTAGGAATAGATTTGAAATGTTAATTGCTATCAACATATGTTCTTACTGATAAGAAGTTTCTATAAATATGCGAGGAATCAATATTTAGGAAGCATCTTAATAATTTTATATGCGAGGAATCGATATAAATGATTTTTATAAGGACATCAGTATCAATCAAAGGACACAATATTGTCATGCTAATCAAAATACAAAAGAGTGAGAAAGATGCACCCCAATCCCTAATTTTCCAATTGAAGTAACAAACTCTTTGACATGTTTTCTTATTAATCATTGCAATCTTAACAAACTCCAACGAAATTTATTATTTTGTTTTCTATTTAGTGAATCTTTTACTTGATAATTCAGTTCTTCCTTGTGGGTTCAATATCTGTCCTTAGGGATAAATTATTACTTTTGACAACGCGGTGCACTTGCCATAGAAAAGTCATCAACTACTAATTATATTAAAAAAAGGCATCAAAATTAAAAAGAACTAAATATAAAAGGAAAATTAGAAAAATAAAACAAATAAAATAAAAATGAAAAGAATAATAAAAATTAACAAAAAATGATAAAACCATGACCCTTTAATCTCCTCGAAGCAGTTCATCCAATTCGGTTCCAAATTCTTCATCTACATTTGTAGATGGCCCTATTACATCTCCATCTGCTCCAAAATTAAAATAATTTCTAACCTCAGCTGTTGGACCTGTCCCTAGGAAAAGAATACCTATTCCCAGGTCATGCAACATACAATTTGAATTGTTTTGGGTTCATCAAACCTAGTTTCACAGCACAACACATAACTTAAACAAAAACTAAACAAAACATACAAAAACTAAACATAGTAATTAAAATACTAGATTTTCTCCTAGCAAGCGCTTGTTTAACATCATATAGCTTGACGTTTGTTTCTTTATAGCTCCTTCAACAAAATCATTGTGATGAGCCTTTCAATTTCACCACCTAAATAAGGCTTCAGCCTTTGACCATTGACTACCCAATTTTTGTGTGACATTGGGTCCTCCAACTTTGCTGCTCCCACTAGTACAAAAATGTAAAACAACTACTGTTTATTAAATGCATTTTTACCTCAATCGTAGTCCTACAAAACGTGGTGGCATTTTTGAAATTATTTTCATTTATGAGTGCGGCTATTTGAAACAGCTGCATTCATAAATCAAGCGCTTTGATTTATGAGTGTGACTATTTGTAACAACCGCATTTATAAATCAAGCGCATGTTTTTTAAATACGGCTGTTACAAATAGCCGCATTCATAAATCAAAGTGCTTGATTTATGAATGCAGCTGTTACAAATAGCCGCACTTATAAAACAATTTTTACCCTAACCTGGAGCGTGCCACTTACGCTTTTCATACTTTCTTCCTTTTCTTTGGCGTTTGCTTCCTCACTATTCCTCTCCATTCGCACGTTCGCTTCTGCATTCTCTTGTCACTATGAGTTTCTTTTTCTTCTTTGCCTCTTCTTCTTCGTCTTTCTTCTTCGTCTCTTCTTCGCTTTTTCTTCTTTGTTTTTCCTTCTCACTGTTTTTGGCATTTGCATTGTTTAAGCACTGTTTCTTTACCTTGCGTGCCTGTTCGTTGTGCTTTTGTGTGCGCCATCGTCGTCGTTGTCGCTCTCTCACTCTTCACCAATGTTGCCTTCACGCACAAGGTATGTTCTGTTTTACATTTTTTTCAATTTTTGTTAATGTTAAGAATTTGTTTATTTCTTATTTATTATAATTTATATTTTTTAAAATTTATATTTTTTAGTATTTATTATAATTTGTATTTATTGTTAATTTATATTATGTTAGTTTTAGTTTAAAGTAGAATTATCGTTTTGGTATGAGTCTGATGGTGTTCGACCATCTGCAATTGATACGTGCTGATATTGAGTCTAGGGGTGTTCGACCCTTGGGAATCGTGAGATAAAAAATTTTGCCGAAATCCTAATTGACTAGAATGACTATTACAGAATATAATGGATCGAAATTGGATTAATTCTATTCGCATAAGTGAAGAGTACGAAAAAGGAGTAGAAGAATTTATACAATTTACGCAACGTAACGCAAATAATAGTAGTCTGGATGGAGCAAAGATCAGGTGTCCGTGTGTTAACTATTTTAATGGAAGGATACTTGATGTTAAGATAATTAGGGAGCACCTTCTATGTGACGGGTTTGTTCGATCTTATACAACTTAAACATGGTATGGTGAATTATTAAATTTACCACGCGTTTCCGTAACTAGAATATGTGGGGTCCACCATGGATGATGTAGTACATGATGATGTAGATGATGATCAAATGGAGGATATGATTCGTGATGTGGGAGTCGAGTCTTTTGCAGAAGCACATGGATATGGAAGTATCTTAAGCGATGCAGAGACTCCATTGTATCCTGGACCAACTAAGTTTACACGGTTGTCAGGGGTGTTAAGATTGATGAATTTGAAGGCAATAAATGGGTGGACTGATAAAAGTTTCACAGAAATGCTTCAATTGTTGATGGATATGCTTCCAGAGGGAAATACTCTACCTAATCGTAATTATGAGGCCAAAAAGATTCTTTGTCCAATGGGTATAGAGTATAACAAGATACATGCATGTCCTAATGATTGTGTATTATACAGAAAAGATTTTGAATTGTTGAAAAGTTGTTCGAGGTGTGGATTATCACATTATAAGTTGAAACACAAAGATGACAATACTATTGAAGAGATAGAAAAGCATGGACCCCCAATGAAGGTTATGTGGTATCTTCCTATCATTCCAAGGATGAAGCGTTTGTTTGCAAACCAAAACGATGCTAAGAATCTTAGATGGCATGCAGATGAGAGGAAATGTGATAGCATGTACCGACATCCAGTTGATTCTATTCAATTGAAGAAATTTGATGATGAGTTTCCAGAGTTTGGTAAAGAATCAAGAAATATCCGACTTGGTCTAGCTACAGATGAAATGAATCCGTTTGGTAATATGAGTACAAATCACAGTTCATGGCCTGTTTTACTAGTTATTTACAACTTACTGTTAGAAAAGATGACTTTAAACTAGAGGGGGGTGAATTGTTTAAAGGGGTTTTCGCAAAATTTTCAGAGCTAGAATGAATTTATTTAATAAACCAATTGATTCAGCAATTCAGTTAGCCAAAACAGCAAGCAAAACTGTAACACTAGAAAAAACAATCGGTTGTTTCTTCGAAATAATCGGTTGTTTATACCAGCAAACAACAAACAAACTGAATTTAAAGAGATAAGGATAGAGAGATTGTACACAGATGTTTATACTGGTTCACTCCAACCCAGAGCTACATCCAGTCTTCTCAGAAACCCTGAGGAAATCCACTAAGCAATCACACCTTGATCACTTACACAACAACCAAGAGAATGACCTTGAAAACCTCAAGAAACACACTCTCCTTGGCCAACACTAAGATTGATGATCTTGAACACCTCAAGAACACACAACCAATCTCAGCAAAAACACATAGATGAAATGTTTCAGCAGTTTACAAAGATTACACTTGTTACAGATGAATATCTGAAATCAATACAAGTAGAATCCTATCCCAGTACCTTGATCAATCACAAAACTCTTAAGCAATCTCAGCACTTTGAAAAACTCTCTTTAGAAAAACTTTTATTCAAGATATGTCTTTTCTTCAAAACAGTTTTTCTGAATTTATACCAAGATATAGTTTGTTATTAAATCTTAACAAACTCTTAACTGCTTAAAAAATATTGGTCAAAGCATTTAATGACTGGAGCGTATTCTGTTTCAAATCATTTAAAGCTCAATCAAAGAAAACAGTTATTTGTTATGGTTCCAAAACAAACAATCGATTGTTTCCTCGAATCAATCGGTTGTTTTGGTACTTAACAGATTTCATCATTTGAAAACAATTTTCAAACTTTCTCAAAACACCTAAGTGTAAACAATTGGGTGTTTCGACAGAACAATCGGTTGTTTCAACTTAGCTTAAAAAACTCTTTGCTTTGTTAAAGATTGAGATGCTAATTGCTTTGAGATTTAATCTAAGGATGGATTACAACATAAAACTACCCCAGAACAAAACTATAAACCAGCACAGCAGCAACAAGCAAAGCAGAGGCTTCAACATCCTTCAAAGGATTTGGATTCTTCAAAACATTGAACACCACTTGGTTCAACAATCTCCCCCTATTTGATGAAGACAAATCCCTAGTGCTTGTGTTGTACTGATAAAATCTGAAGCAGTTCCTGCAATAGAACTTTGAGCAAAACATTGAACTTCTGATATTCTGTTAGCATACAGATAAACATATTAAAGCTTTAAAACAATTAAAATCAGAGATAAAATACATATCACCCAAACTGCTTTTAACAACTAAAAAAAATAGAAACTTAAACAAACTTGAAACACAGCATATATCTCCCCCTATTTGTCTTCACAAATAGACAAAGATAAGAGATAAAACACGATATTGTTTCCATTACATCAGAATATAACAGCAATAGCAGAAGAAAAGAAACATTAAAACCAGGAAAAAAAAACTGCTAAAAACAATCGATTGTTTCAATGACCAATCGGTTGTTTTTCCTTCATTCTTCTTCATCAGCAAACTAAAGATCAAAGATTTGATTCTGGACAACTTCAATCTGTTCATCCAGAGTCATAAACCTTGCATCCATGTTGTCAAACCTGGTGTCAATCCTTTGGAAATTACTAACACAAAGATCATGAAGATTCCTTTGATTTTCTGCAAAGCTATCTAGCCTATTCACCATGAGTCTTTCAAAAGGAGACATGGTTTGTATTCTTTCTCCTTGATGTCTATCATCAGCACTAGGTCCTGTACCTTGAAAAACTCCAGTTGGATCTTCATGTTGAACATCCATATCAGTAGGTTCTTCTTGTTCAGAATGAGCAGCACCACTAGATAAGGCACCATGATCACCATCCTTACTTATCCATTTTCCACCTACTTTTGTAAAGCCCATCTTGCTGAGTGATCCATTGTTCAACTCTTGAGTTGACTTGACCAGCTCAGAGGTTTCATTTTCAAGATTAACTTAAAAAAAGAGCAGAAACTTAGATATTAAAACAGCATAGGGATAATGATAATCACTTAACCTCATGGCTTTTTGCATGTGTTCTTTGATTATATGAATTCAATTGACCTTGACTTTCTTGGTGATGCAGAAGATGTACACTAGATCTTCTTCAGTTAACACAGAGTGGTTACTCCCCCTTGGAGTTAGAATCCAAGTTATAATGAGAGTAAGCAACCTCTCATCAAGCTTCAAACCTCCAACTGAGCATGTGCTAACTTGAGATTGATTATTCTTCAAGCAAATTTTGTAGAACTGGATTTTGTTAAAATCCTCCACCACACCAAGGTTTCCTTTGTTGATTCGCAAGCCAGAGAACTTAAGCCCAGCAACAGCAGCCCAAACTTCATGAGTTATTTCCATTTCTACACCTTTCACATGAGAAACTAGATTGTCTCCCTCAAACTTCAAGTTAGTGTAGAAAACCTTCACCAAATCTGGATAGATGTTTCCTTTCATCTCTAGGAATTTTCTGAGAGATTGATCCTTGAGCAGCCTTCTCACATTATCAAGCTTTTGACTTTTCAGCCAATCAAACCATACAACCTTGGGGTTGTTTATCTTCTTGATACTTGTCTCATATCTATACTTCTCAATGAGATCTTTATCTCCAGAAAACCAGCCTTCTAACCTTCCTCCAGACCTTACAGCCCTGGTTTTGACTCTTTTGGAGGAGGGAGGGGTTGATTCCATGACAGCAGAGATGAAAACAGAGGAGAGCACTCTTCCCAGATTTTTCAAGAGATGGTGCAAGAGATATTGCAAGAGATGTTGCAATTGGTTGTTCTTGTGGAAGAAATCTGCACTTGATTTTATAGCAATAAGAAAATCAATTTGAATTTAATTTCATTCAATGGGTACCTGATTTTCAGAGAGAGAGAACTTGACTCTGTTCTGCACAGACAATGTCAGAAAAAGAAACTGAAAATCACATGGTCTTCACATGTGATCTTTGACTAGTCATAAAGACTCTTAAATTTCCAAGATTTTAGAATATATTCCTTTATGATTTTTGTAATTCCTTTCTGAGCATGTTCAGCTTTCAACACAGATCTTTTGACCAGGATTCTCCCTTTTGAAATTAATCTGCAACGAAAAAAAAATAAATCAATTTCTTCACAGTGTTGTCAGACTCAAAACAATCGGTTGTTTTTCTGCAGCAGTTAAAAAACTTGATTTTGAAACTTTAGCCATTAACAGAAACATATTAAAGCAGATGACATTGATTTTAAAAGATAATTAATCACAAGAAAGACTTTGAAACAAAGATTGAGAACAATTAAAGGAAAGTCTTATCCTTGTGTTGTTTCTTCAATAATCCAATTGCTTGTTGATCAAGAAAACTTCTTTTTACTGTTTTGATCTTTCGCATAACATTGACTCAGCTTCAATGATTGCCTTTTTCTTCAACAGCTTGATCAGATGGCTCAGTTCTTCTCTTTCTCTTTAATTTTCCTGCATAAACTAATTCAAGTAGCAAGATTTGGTCCCCTTACAAAATTGGGTCCATTTGACTTTACTTTGCTGTTAGAAACATCACATCCCTTAGGAATCCATTTCATAAGACCTTTACGAACATAATACTTCCTAATTTTACAGAATCTAACAGAGTGGCCTTTCTTCATGCAGTAAAAGTATGTAACAACTGGTTGTTTCGTCTTAACAATCGGTTGTTTTTCTGATTTTCTTAAAAAGGATTTTGAAAACCTATCTTGCTTGTTTTGTGGATTGAAGCCTAAACCAACCTTTCCAAAAACACAGCTTTCAGATGCCAAGACATTCTCAAAGTTTGACTTCCCTTTTGAAAGCTTGTCCACAGTTTCAACAAGATAATGAACATTTTTCTCAAGATTTTCACAATTTGTGCAAATGAGAGTATCACACTTGCAAGAGGTATTTTTGAAATGATTTTCCAATTTTTCAAAATCATTTTTTGCTTTTCTTAGATCCTCTTCAAGTGATTTAACTTTCTTTTCAAGCCCACTGTTAAGATCTTTCAATCGGTTGTTTGAAAGAACCAATCTATTAGCTTCATCATGTGTTTCTTGAAAAGCTTCAAGCAATTCACTATAATTTTGTTCATTTAAGGAAGCACATGAACTTACCTCACTTGAACTGCAAGAATCATCATCATCCTCAGCTACTAAACATATGTTGGCTTTTTCATCTTCACTTGATGAAGAACTTGATGATGACACCTCATTTTCATCCCAAGCTATGTAGGCTCTTTTTGTCTTGCCTTTCTTCTCCTTGTAGCTTGTCTTTTTCTCTTTGCTCTTGTTGGGACAATCTGCCTTTATGTGACCTTGCTCACCACAACCATAACAAGTGTAGTTATTTGAATTCAATTCATTTGGTTTCTTGTTTCCATACCTATCCTTGTTGTTGTCTTTGTTGCGGTTTTTCTTTAGGAATTTGCTGAATTTTCTTGACAGCAAACTAAGATTTTCCTCATCACTATCATCACTTGAATCTTGCTTTCCCTTATGTTTGGATGCTTTCAAGGCTATGCTCCTTGTGTGCTTATCTTCACTCTCTTGAACATTGAGTCTATTCATCTCTAGCTCATGTTCCCTAAGCTTTCCAAACAAAGAAGCAACACTTAAAGATGTTAGATCTTTAGATTCAGAAATAGCAGTTACCTTTGGTTGCCATGCTCTATCAAGACATTTCAATATCTTGATGTTTAGCTCTTCTTTGTCAAATGTCTTGTCTAGGCTCATAAGGTGATTGATGATGTGTGTAAACCTTTTCTACACCTTAGCTATTGTTTCACCTTTAAGCATTTTAAACATCTCATACTCTTGGATGAGAGCATGCCTTCTAGCTCTTTTAACCTCATTTGTTCCTTCATGAGTGACTTCCAAAGTATCCCACATTTCTTTTGATGATTTGCATTGTGAGACCCTGAAAAACTCATCAGAATTTAAAGTAGAGGTTATAATATTTTTGGCAATGCAATCGAATTTGGCCTTTTTGCTTTCTGCATCAGTCCATTGAGACCATGGTTTATCAATAACAGAACCATCTTTTTCAAACTTTGGGATAAAAGGACCATTTTCAATAGTATCCCAAATTCCTTTGTCAAGAGATTCCATAAATATTTTCATTCTAACTTTCCAAAACTGGTAATTCAAACCACAAAATAAGGGTGGTCTGTTTATTGAGGCACCTTTCCCAAATGGTAGTCTATCAGCCATTTTAAAAAGATTTTAGGATCAACTTGAATGACTTTCAAGAACCAAGCTCTTGATGCCAATTGTTAGAAAATATGGCTTTAAACTAGAGGGGGGGTGAATTGTTTAAAGGGGTTTTCACAAACTTTTCAGAGCTAGAATGAATTTATTTAAGAATCCAATTGATTCAGCAATTCAGTTAGCCAAAACAGCAAGCAAAACTGTAACACTAGAAAAAACAATCTGTTGTTTCTTCGAAACAATCGGTTGTTTATAGCAACAAACAACAAACAAACTGAATTTAAAGAGATAAGGATAGAGAGATTGTACACAGATGTTTATACTGGTTCACTCCAACCCAGAGCTACATCCAGTCTTCTCAGAAACCCTGAGGAAATCCACTAAGCAATCACACCTTGATCACTTACACAACAACCAAGAGAATGACCTTGAAAACCTCAAGAAACACACTCTCTTTGGCCAATACTAAGATTGCTGATCTTGAACACCTCAAGAACACACAGCCAATCTCAGCAAAAACACACAGACAAAATGTTTCAGCAGTTTACAAAGATTACACTTGTTACAGATGAATATCTGAAATCAATACAAGTAGAATCTTATCCCAGCACCTTGATCAATCACAAAACTCTTAAGCAATCTCAGCACTTTGAAAAACTCTCTTTAGAAAAACTTTTATTCAAGATATGTCTTTTCTTCAAAAACAGTTTTTTTGAATTTATACCAAGATATAGTTTGTTATAAAATCTTAACAAACTCTTAACTGCTTTAAAAAGATTGGTCAAAGCATTTAATGACTGGAGCGTATTCTGTTTCAAATCATTTAAAGCTCAGTCAAAGAAAACAGTTATTCTGTTATGGTTCCAAAACAAACAATCGATTGTTTCCTCGAATCAATCGGTTGTTTTGGTACTTAACAGATTTCATCATTTGAAAACAATTTTCAAACTTTCTCAAAACACCTAAGTGTAAACAATCGGTTGTTTCGACAGAACAATCGGTTGTTTCAACTTAGCTTAAAAAACTCTTTGCTTTGTTAAAGATTGAGATGCTAATTGCTTTGAAATTTAATCTAAGGGTGGATTACAACATAAAACTACCCCAGAACAAAACTATAAACCAGCACAACAGCAACAAGCAAAGCAGAGGCTTCAACATCCTTCAAAGGATTTGGATTCTTCAAAACATTGAACACCACTTGGTTCAACACTTACCTCCTGGACTGTGCATGAAGCGAAAATACATGATGTTATTTATGATGATATCCGATCTGAAACAGCCAAGGAATGACATATATGTTTATCTAAGTCTCTACTCATACATATATAATAAAATAGCAGTAGGACAATAATATCAAATTAACATATGTATATATAATAAAATACATCCATCCCATACATTGTATCTCAAAAGAACATCCCTCTTCTAGGGGTTTTAATATATATCCATCAAAAAGTTTTAAAACAACCGAAGGAAAACATTTAAAACTAAATCTATCCCATCCTCCAACACGCTCACTGAGGAGCTCTGCCACCTGCAACCTTATCTACTCCCGTGTAAATTAACACGATCATCACAGATTAAAAAAACAACCAGCACAAAACAAAACACAGGGTAAGCTAGATATTTTAAAAACTTTAAATATGAAACTTAATATCATCATATACCATCATTTTTCTTTTTCACACACTTCACAATTTTCTCAAGTGTCTATAATATTCAATTTCCACATTACTCTTGTCAGATTTCTACTAACTCACACATATAGACACTTGACTCTACTTCCAGAAGACTGGTGCTTTGAACTTAGCATCCAGAGACCTGCACCTGTCATATTACCCGCTGTGAAATCCACACAGCCATGCGCATACTCATCTCAATGTCTCCTCATTTCATATGACAGGGTAAATCCATTTGATCTGCTCTAATCAGTTCCTTCGAACCTCAAACTCAGCCAAATGGACCTCCTTCGACTCTCACCAACTGAATAACTTCATTTATGTGATTCCATTATATCAGTAGAGTCAGGATCGTCTCATTCACAGGATACTCACAGATCAAAACACCCTAATAACCATCTCAACACGGTATTTCCTTTCCTGAAAATACTATGCTTTGATCACACTTTCACATCATTCAGCATATCATACAACACGTAAATGAACCAGTCAATCATAACATATTTTAAACCTTTTCTAAACAATCCAAATCACAAAAATCCAATCGCACCAAAGTCTAGAATTTCGAAAATCATATACATTTCACATTTCAATCTCAAACAGATTCCGATATACACAAAACAGAGTATCGTGCAAAACAATTTGAAACTGGTGACCACGTTACCCCCAACTTCAGAATCTTCTAGCCTAAGGTTTTTATTGAAAATAAAACTAGCTTCCCTTACCTGGACTTGAGTAAAATCTCACTAAGCTCCAAACCCACCGAAAAGACCTAAGGATATCCTAACCTGCACCATAGAGTCTTGATCACAAATCTAACGAGATTACTCATTTCTGCGTTAACAGAGACGATTTCTGAAGCTAAAAGAGTCGCATGCAAAGCCTATGCAGAGGCAACCCTCTCAAGTTCAGAATCGACTCGAAGAACAGAGCAAAACGACTTACTCTGTTTTAAGGATTTGATCAGAAAACTTGCAGATTAACTTCCCCAGGAGTCCAATGGCAGGTCGTCGATTGTTAACTGGCGAGGGAGGGTGGCCGCGTCGTAGAGTGAAGGAGGAAAAGGTAGAAGGGAAACCGAAATGAACTTAATCCCTAAGAGGACCGTCCATAAATCTTCGCTGCCATCACCCACTCTCTGGGAGAACTTTTGCGTGCAAGTTTCCTCTGATAGGACAGCCTCATGGTGCCCCTGCGCGCACCAACTATGGGTTACCTGCCCTACCAAAACTCTGACGCCAACGACTCTGGCGCCCTTACTGTCTACGTGTCGCGCATGCAGAACGCCCTCGCGGGGAGCCTGGGTCTCAACTTATCTGCGTGTAACAGGAGCCCCCGATGACCAGCCACCGATGACGGATCGCTTCTCAACTATCCACCGATGACCCATGTGTCTCTCATCCTAGTAGACGACCGATGTCTCATCCTGGCAGACGACCGATGCGTCCCTCATCCTGGCGATGACCGTGTTTCTCTCGTCCTGGCGATCTCTCATCCTAGCGATCTCTCATCGCCCTTGTGTGTGGCGAGGACACATCGCCTCGCTCTGGTGACCGATGCCACATCATCACACCCTGCTGAGGGCTCGTCCTCCCACTACTCTAAGTCTGTGGTATCACTCCCACATGACTCGGTGACGTCGGGAGCTTCTCCTGCCCGAGGACAGGTCGGTACCAACTCCCCTCGTGCCAATGCATGCAACACTTAGGACAATCTCTTATGCCCAAGCATAAAGTTTCGCAGTTATTCTGCATGCATGGCGCATCTAAGGTTCAAATCACACCTTGATACATGTGATTTCTAGAACCCACTATGGTCCACCGACCGACCGCTACCATGCTGACCTCAGACCTCTTGGCGACGTCCGAGGTCTGACTACTATGAATTTTCTATTATATGACCTTTTCATTTTAGATAAGTAAGATATTCAGAAAGAAATTAAAATATACCACTTCTACTCTAAATTAATTTTCTAGATCCTTACAGTATCGATTTTGTTAATATATGAGTTTTGGTCTAGTCCCCCCATATTTACTTGAATTTCCTTTCCTTTTCTTTTAATAATATTTTTTTCATGTGGTGGCAGATGATTGTTGTTACTTAAGGTGTAAGCCTAACTGAGATGTCAAGTTTCATAGTGATGCCTAACATGAGAGTTTTCATAAAAAAAATAAAAAAAGTGCATTTAATCATACATATACTAATACTACTTTTGTCATGTAAAATTATTTACATAATATTTTTTCTCACTTATTTTTATATTTATTGTATTTTCCTTAAAATAAAAATAGTAAAAACCTTTTTAAGTATACCTACATTGCTTCCCATATGTTTAACAATTTGCTACTAGTGTGGAGAGTATAAACTCATAAACAACATTGGTATATTATTTTCTCTCCAGTTACATAAGATGACAGGGAATCCCTTATCTTTGATTGACTTTTCATAATGAAATTTATCGTTTTTTTTTTATAAATTTTCGTACTAGATATCACTATGAAACCTAACATTTCAATTAGATTGACACCTCATGATCCAATAATCATTTATCATTACATAAAATGTATTATTAAACAAGAAAAAGAGTACAAACAAGTATGGAAGGACTAGAACAACACTCATACTGAGAAGGAACCTCAAAGTAAGACTAAACAGACCTAGGAGCTAAACACCTAATATGCCCTAATATGATACAATTGTAGACCCCGTAAAACACCATCACAAACCAAGGACCATGAAAAAATAGATAATTATTTTTTCTTAGTTGGACTTACATTAGTAGATTTCGTAACACCTTTTTTTTGGATGTCCAAACTTTTTAGTAATTTAAATAGCATCATCTTCATTCACACTAAGAAAGTCTTTCATTTCGATTTATCCATCCAATACTTAAAAACAAACTTACATTCTTTCTGGAAGATGTTCTTCAAATGAGAAGACATATTTGAAACAAGATCAAGATCAAGAAGATCCTTGTCTAAAGCATGTTTATCTATCTTGCCATAGAACCAAACTCCTCCACCCAATTTTCAGTATTGGTATGTACCCACTCTATATATCTTCACCACCCTATGTCGCCATCACTTTCCATTATTTGTGATATCAGTTTCAGTTTCGTGTATATATACACTTTGCCCTTTTCTTTTTATCTATTCCCTAAAGTATTTACAGTTATTCTCTTTATTTATCCCTTTCCTATCTCCTTGTCTCTCATTCTCAATATTTTCACTTTGTTTATTGTGTTGAAAGATTTGTATAAGACGTGGTGAAATCAATATTTTAAAATTTGAAAAAGAAAAAATAAAAGAAGGTTATGATTTATTGCTTATATTAAAGAAAAAAATGTTTTCTAAGAAATAAAAAGGTTTCTAAGTTATAATTTTTTATACTATGTAACCTCTTTGCACATGTGCACACTCTATGAGAAGAATCAGGTTATGAGAATATGCTTGCTATCAATTTTGTTATATTTAAATTCTTCATCTACCAACGCTACATACTCATTATTTAAAAACACATTGTTATCTAAGGGAGAGAGAGTGTTTCTAAGGAATTATTGTTATCTAAGGGAGAGAGAGTGTTTCTAAGGAATTGAAAGTAATGGGATTTATAAAAAAAATAATAATAATAATAACAATACCAATTTATATTACATTCAAAACTCAAATTGAGATTTTTCTTCTTCTTGCATCATAATTACTGTGTGAAATGTAGCATTACATTGTAAATTTAGCATTACACCTATATTTACAAATCATCAATAAATATTTCTCTTATTCTCCTTTAATCCTTCTATCATACCGCTTCCCATTCCTCTTGAGTCCATTTCATCCTAAAGATAAAAGAACTCATTCTCCCATTTACGTAATGTTCTGCAATAAACAACATAATGAAGAAATATATATGTAAAAACTAGAAAAGTATATGAATCTAATGAAGTATATATATAATACCTTTGGTACTTCCTTAATTTGATTTTGAGATTAACGCCATCACTCTTAGGAAAGTATATGTCAGCGTCTTCATCGTCGCCATCTTTGCCCATTTGTTCGAATTCTAAATATTCAGAGATGGCTAAAAGCATTATTTGTGTCCTTCGTGGAAATTTACTTGATTGAGAAATATCTGATCTCGACTTTATATGGATGCAAGTTCAATGAAAATGAATCAACATTTATTAATTTTTTTTCTTAATTTTCTTTATGAATTGATCATTTCAACAGATTTAAAATATAAAAAAAATAATTAATATATGTATTTAATTATTAATTAATATCATTTATGAAATATATTAATGTATTATATTAATTATTAATGTAATATCATTAAATACATTACAAGAAATTAATACAGAGATTAATATATTAAAGCAACATCAATAACAATAATTTATGTATTTAATCATTTATATAATATATTAATATATGCATTAATTTAATGCAGTATATAATTAATGTCGCAAAACTTTTCTGGTAACATCCCACAATATACTAATCCTTTTCTCTAATAGCTTTTAGGTTGTGTTTGGATTGAGGAAGGAAAGTGTGAGAATTTGAGGGAGTTGATATGTGAGAAGTTTAGTGGAAAGTATGAAGAAAGTGAGTGTATTTGAATTAAGGTATGTTAGAGTGGATTTGTGAGAAAAGTTTATTGAAATTTTTTAGTGATGTGATGGTTGTGAGGATATTTTGATTCTTTTTAAGGATGTATGAAGACAAACACTACACAAAAATCATTAAATCGAACCAATTTTAGAGATAAAAAATAATTAGTTGTTATATTAAATAAATTATATATTCTTTTAGAGACTAAAATAATCATTGGTATCTAAATTAGTTTTTATTATTGATAAGTAGTTTCTAAATTGGTACATAATTAAGTACCAATGTTTTAGCTACCAACTTTATAATCTAAATAATTGGTAGTTAAAACCTTGGTAACTAATTAGATACCAATTTAGAAACTATTTATGAATAATAGAAACTAATTTAAATACCAATGATTTTTTTAGTCTCCAAAATAGTATTTAATTTAGTCAATATAACAACTAATTATTTTTTATCTGTAAATTTGATTTCTAAAAGTATGTTAACAATTCTAAAAGTAGCTTTTCACCATGGATAATTAGGTAAGATTTGATACAAAAATTCAACGTCATCTTTCTTGCAGTCATGACCTTTTACCTTTTAACTATTTAGGGATGTCTATCTTTGTTGGTGCTCCAAAGCCCAGATTTCTTCAACCTTTGGCTGATGAAGTCAAATTGAAGCTTGCGTCTTGAAAAGGGAAATCTCTTAGCATGATTGGTGGGATTGAGTTGGTTAATACTGTGGTTACTGGTTTCCTTGCTTATAGTTTTAATGTGTATAAATGGTCTGCTTCTATTCTTAAGCAAGTTGAGCAATGGATCAGAAATTTTATTTGGGCTAGTGATATCATGAAAAAAGGCATATCTATGGTTAATTGGGCTAACATATGTTCTCCTCTTGATAATGGAGGATTGAAGATTAATAACCTTCAGTACGAAAATAATGTTTACCTTCTCAAGCTTACTTGGAACTTTGCTTATAGTAATAATCCTTGGTCTCTTCTCTTGAAAGCTAGAGTTCTTAAATCTAAGTACCAACTCTAATTGGTTTATAGATCCTCTTCTATTTTGTCTAAGATTAAATAGTTTTATGACACTATTCTGGAACATACCTCTTGGACTATTGGTACAGGTACTGATATTAATTTCTGAAATGATAAATGGTGTTCTTTTACTTGTTTATCAAACATTGCAGGGGTACATACCTGATGGTTTTGGAACCCTGGTGACTGCAGTTTCCCAATTCTGGAATGGTTGTGATTGGATTATTCCATCAACTTTTCAATAGGTGAATCATTTGTTTGAACATATCATGATTAAGCAGAAACATGATACTCCTAATTGGACTCAGAAGACTCAGGTCATTTCACTATCAAATCTGCTAGGAAATTTTTCTTAAATCTAGGAGTTCCTTGTGGTTGGGGTAAGATCATTTGGTCTCAATATATTCCTCTTTCCAAAAATGGTAGTACTTTGGAAAGTTTTTCATGTACGACTTCCTACGAATCAGCACATTCAGCACAGAGGTTTGCATTTATGTTCTATGTGTACACTTTGTGAAAAGTAGAAAGAATCTATTCAACATTTATTTTTTGAATGTCCTAATGTTTTTCATATTTGGAGCTAGGTTCGATAATTTTTTCTTAATTCTCAGTTCTCTAATGTGGATGATCTCCTTTCTTTTATTAAGAGCGATGGTATTCCTTTGGTTAATTTGATTAAATTTGATGTGATTACCTTCTCTATTTGGTTGGTATGGCGTATGAGAAATTATGCTAGATTTCAGGATAAGATTGATCTTTCCAAGGAAATTTCCTCCATTAAGGATTTCACTTGCCTAGTGGGTAATTCGTCTAAAAGCTCTATGAGGAATGATGATGGAGATCAAGTAGAAGAGGATTTCACTAATGGAGGAAGAGGCCATCCACCCAAGCATTTAAAATTCTTCTTACTAGTCTTCTTAAAAAGTAGAACATTTTGGGTTCTCTTGAAAATTCAAAAGATAGTTGTATAAATAAATCTTTGTAAATACTCTTGTATAAATTTGTAAATAATATAGAAATAGCCTTAGGAGTATGCCAAAGAGGAAAACCAAAAAGAAACCTCTAAATGTAAGGCATTTTAGGCACTTTCTTTAGGAAAAAGTGGAAAAAGTGACTCTTCTACTCCTTTTTCTCTTAGGCACTAGAAGGAGCTAGAAGAGTGACTCTTCCCACTCCTTTCCCCCTGTAACATGTCCAGCCCTCCTTATTATAAATAGGAGTACTTGGTTCTTAATAATAAAAAAAGTTGAAAGTTAGAAGTAAAGAAACTATCTTGAAATTGAGAGAGAGTGAGTTTGTGAGACTTGTCTCTTCTTCTCTTCCATGTCTTATCTTGTGAGCTTTGGAGACTCTCAAGTGGCGGCACCACCCACTCATCTTGGAAGAACCACCCTCTAAGGGGCGTGAAGCACATCTCCAAAAGACTACAACCACATAAGTCATTTCTATTCATCTTCCAAAAATACCCATTTGTGTTTTCTTGTAGTTTTTCCATTTTCAATTGGTTCAATCTTGGCCATGAGTTGTTTCCTTTCCTTTGCTGCCATTGTTCTGCACTTTGTTTGGTTTATTTCCTTGTTTTCTTGCTATTTTAGTTTCGTCCAAACCATGGGTTTCCATATACATGTGTTGTTCTTGTTTTCCATCCATGGGTTTTGTTCTTTGATGAGTTTCTTTGTGATTTTCTAATTCCTATTGAATTTCAATCGGTATTTTCACTTGTTTTTGGTGTTCTTATGTTGTTCTTGTGTTTCCTTTGAAGTTTGGTACTGTTCTTGAATTACCCATTCATATTCCATTGTTATCTTACACTACAAGTTACCTATTCATGTGTTTTTAGTATGAACTTTTGTTTTCTCGAGTAGAAACTCTATTAATTGCTCTTTAGAATTTTGATCCTAATTCTTGAAAGTGTCATGAATACAATGAAACCTATATCAACTTAACCCAAACCAAGAAAGGTTCATAAAAGACTCACATCAAATGATATGGTTGACTTCAATGTGCTTAAGTTCTTTGGTATTAATAATTGTAGTGGCAAAGTTCTTCATCCTCTTCTTGTTGGGAATTTCCAACACCAGGTTGGGTTAAAATTAATACTGATGGTTAAAATTAATACTGATGGTGCTGCTAGGGGTTCTCCTGTTCTTACTTCTTGTAGTGGTATTTTTCGTGGGAGTATGAGGGAGTTTATTGGTGGTTTCTCTGCTTTTCTTGATAATCAGACTGCTTTGGTTGTTGAGTTTTGTGGAGTTATACATGCCATTGAAGAAGCTAAAAAGATGGGTTTGACTAGTTTATGGCTAGAATGTGATTTTGTCTTGGTTTGTGCTGCATTTACTGCTAGGACTAACATTCATTGGATCCTTCATAATAAGTGGAATACTTTTCTTGATTACTGTAGGAAAATTAGGTTTAGGATTTCTCACTTATTCTGTGAAGGAATGCATGTGCTGAACAACTTGCAAATTTTCATAGAGAACAATTTCATTGGTATAATAGGCTTCCATCTAGTCTTTTCTTAGAATTATTTATTAACAGGTATAAATTACCTAAGTATCCCTTTTCTTAGGTTTTTATGTATGAGTTTTGGTCTAATCCCCCCATATTTGCTTGTATTTCCTTTCTTTATTTATTTTTTCCTTTTTTAATAATACTTTTTGATGTGGTGGAAGATGATTGTTAATACTTGAGGTGTCAGGCTAACTGGGATGTCAAGTTTCATAGTGATGCCTAATATGAGAGATTTTATAAAAAAAATCAGAGTGAAAGAGATAACACAATAGAATTATATTGGTTCACTCTTAACCAAAAGATACATCCAGTACTCAACACACCACTGAAAATTATTAAAGCAATCAAACAAGATTACAAAAATAGCCAAGAGTGTTGATCTTGAACCCTTCAAGAACATACAACACTCTTAACCACACACAGATTTCAAAAACCCTATCTAAATTTTTTTACAATACAATATAATACAGTAAAGAAGAATGAAGTTCAAATACATATGGGTTTGATACAAATGAATAACAACATAAATTATAACCCAAAACCTACTTCACATGATAAGAATGATCCAAGATTGAAATCTAATCTTCAATAATGATTTTAAAACTATTTGTTTTTCTCTCTTAAAAAAGTGTTATGTTAAATGATCAAACAACATCTTTATATAAAGGCTAAGAAATATTGTTAGAACAGTTTGATCATTTAGTAAAACTAGTTTAAATCAACTAAAAACAGTTTGATAAGCATAATAATATTTTGTTAAAATAATTTAATTGATTTTTGAAACTAACTGATTATTTTCTTTAACAAATGAAATGACCATAAAAAAAATCAGTTAATTTATCGAAATAACTAGTTGATTTTACTTAACAAAAAGGACAAAAAGAAAACAAATCATTTTTAAATCCTTTAAAAACTTCTAGTGTTTTCAACCAGTTGATACGATAAATCAATTTGTTAAAATACTTGATATAGTCAACAAACTTTTATATAAGCAATTTCAACTTATTAATATACGAATCAACTAATTCAAATAAACACAGATTTGGAAAATAAAACATTTAAAGGAGATTTCAAATAAGATTTACTTGGATCATAACCGTACTTGTATAGACAAAGTGGACCTAGATAGTACTCGGGACTGGTTGTGCAACTGGTGATGTGCCGGTCGCCTCCTTGCTCCTTACTTCAAGTCTCCTCCTTTAATTGTTGGTGCTCGATCGGGATTGACCTGAAAAAAGGTACTCCAATGATCAAGTAAGTACTATGTGTGTTAAGAGTGTATAGTGCAAACTGATTATTTTTGCTAGTTGGCTTATTTTCTCGTCTTTGTGGACCATTGATGATGGAGATCAAGTAGAAGAGGATTTCACTAATGGAGGAAGAGGCCATCCACCCAAGCATTTAAAATTCTTCTTACTAGTCTTCTTAAAAAGTAGAACATTTTAGGTTATCTTGAAAATTCAAAAGATAGTAGTATAAATAAATTTTTGTAAATACTCTTGTATAAATTTGTAAATAATATAGAAATAGCCTTAGGAGTATGCCAAAGAGGAAAACCAAAAAAAGAAACCTCTAAATGTAAGGCATTTTAGGCGCACTTTCTTTAGGAAAAAGTGGAAAAAGTGACTCTTCTACTCCTTTCTCTCTTAGGCACTAGAAGGAGCTAGAAGAGTGTCTCTTCCCAGTCCTTCTCCCTTGTAACATGTCCAGCCCTCCTTATTATAAATAGGAGTGCTTGGTTCTTAATAATAGAAGTTGAAAGTTAGAAGTAAAGAAACTATCTTGAAATTGAGAGAGAGTGAGTTTGTGAGACTTGTCTCTTCTTCTCCTCCATGTCTTATCTTGTGAGCTTTGGAGACTCTCAAGTGGTGGCACCACCCACTCATCTTGGAAGAGCCATCCTCCAAGTGGCGTGAACTCATCTCCAAAATGACTACAACCACATAAGTCATATCTATTCATCTTCTAAAAATACCCATTTTTGTTTTACTTGTTTGTTTTCAATTTTAATCGGTTCATTCTCTTCCTTGTGATGTCCTCTATCATTTGATGTGTTGTTTTTCCATTTTAATCGGTTCAAACTTGTTATAGCAACCTGTTTTTGGTTCGGTTTCCATGGGTATTATGGTGCATGTTGTTTTCTTGAATTTCCAATAGTAGGTTGTGTTCTTGTTGTGTTTCTATTACTAGTTTCAATTCTTGTTGTGTTCTTGTTTTAATTCTTGTTTCTTTGTACTATTTTTGGGTTGTTACTGCACTTTGGTTGCTGTTCTTGAATTACCCATTCATATTCCATTGTTATCTTACACTACAAGTTTCCTATTCATGTGTTTTTAGTATGAACCTTTGTTTTCTTGAGTAGAAACTCTATTAATTGTTCTTTAGAATTTTGATCCTAATTCTTGCAAGTGTCATGAATACAATGAAACCTATATCAACTCAACCCAAACCAAGAAAGGTTCATAAGAAACTCACATCAATTGATGTAGCCTAGCTTGAGTGCTTTCTTCCATGAGTTGAAAATGAATTTGAAGGTGGCGGAAGCTATGGTTGAAGATGTGCAAGGCGCTCCTAGGATTTGTGGTTTCCTTGAAGGTGAAGTGTTAGGTGTGGAGAGTGAGTGGTGAGGCCATCTCACTTAACTAGATGAAGAATGAAGACTAAAGGTGTCTATCCTAGAGGTAGGAGACAAGAGTGATAATTGACACAAAGTTGGCAGCAATTTCACTCAAATTAATCTTAAGAATTACATGAGTCAAGCCCTCTTATTTATAGTGTTTAGAGGGCCGAAAATTCAAATGAAAGTGGAGGAAAATTCAAAATGAAATTCTCCTCAAGGTGGAGCCTAAAAATGAGAGCACATGGGAGGGGTGTGATTAATGTTTCACGCTCACCCTCTATAGGCTTTCCAAACCGACATTGGTTAATTTAGTGGTTTTAAAAACCCTAAATTAACCTAGGTTGGTGTTTTAGGTGCCAAAATTAATTCTAAGAAAATTACAATTATTTTCCTATTCTAATTTTGACAAGAAAATTAAATTTTACTTCTACACTAAACTTATGACATCTTTATCATGTAGAGGAAAGTCTCTCTGCCATCAGTAGCAGTGTCCCAATCCTCTTGTATTCTTCTTGTCATAGCCCTTGTAGTTGGCCCATATCTTCTATTTGGTGGGCTTGAGCTAGGGCTTGGGCTTGGGCTTGGGCCTCTTCCATCATCCCCTCCCTCTTGAGAAGGATTTTTCCTCAAATCCAATGCTTCATCTTCTTCATTACTTCCTGCAAAAGGGATTAGGTCCATAACATTGAAAGTATTATGAACTCCATATTCTTCAGGTAAATCCATAATGTATGCATTGTCATTGATTCTCTTGAGAACTTGGAAGGGTCCATCTCCTCGGGGGCTAAGCTTAGATTTTCTTCTAGTGGGAAATCTATCCTTTCTAAGATGTAGCCAAACCCAGTCTCCTTCCTAAAAAATTATCTCTCGCTTCCCCTTATTGCCATGCTTTACATATTTCTCTGTTTGTCGTTGTATTTGTTTTTTAATGCTCTCATGCATTTTCTTAACAAATTCAGCTTTTGCTACTCCTTCTTTATGCACAAATTCTTGTGGATTAGGAAAAGGCAACAAATCTAAAGGTGTAAGAGGATTAAACCCATATACAACTTCAAATGGAGAAATATTGGTAGTTTTATGGACTACCCAGTTATATGCAAACTCAATATGGGGAAGGTACTCATCCCAAGATTTGTGGTTGCCTTTCATAACTGCCCTAAGCATAGTTGAAAGAGATCTATTTACTACTTCAGTTTGTCCGTCCATTTGAGGATGACAAGAAGTTGAAAATTTTAGTTTAGTTCCAAACCTTTCCCAGAGAGTCCTCCAGAAATGACTTATAAATTTTGGATCTCTATCAGACACTATGCTTTTGGGTAGACCATGAAGTCTCACTACTTCTCTTAAGAAGAGTCTAGAGATATTGTTTGCATCATCTATTTTGTGGCATGGTATAAAATGTTCCATCTTACTGAACCTATCCACAACCACAAAAATAGAATCAAAACCTCTTGCAGTCCTAGGGAGTCCTAAAATAAAATCCATGCTAATGTCTTCCCATGGAGCACTTGCAACAGGAAAAGGAGTATAGAGTCCATGAGGCATTATTTTAGATTTGGCTTTTAAACATGAAATGCATCTAAAACAATGTCTCTGAACATCTTTTCTCATGTGTGGCCAAAAGAATTTTTCCTTTCAAAAGCTCTAGAGTTTTATTAACTCCAAAATGGCCCATGAGACCTCCTTTATGTCTTTCGTTTACAAGAAGCTTTCTATGTGTTCCTTGGGGTATACAGAGTTTTCCTTCTTTAAAAAGATAACCCTCGGACACATAAAATCCTCCTTGTGCTTTATGTTCACATTTAACAAAAGTGGATGCAAAGTCTCGATCTTTATACAGTTCAAGTATGTTTTCAAATCCAACAATCTGGGCACCAAGTTTTGAAAAGAGGGCGTGTCTCCTGGAGAGAGCATCAGCCACAATATTAGTACTGCCCTTCTTGTATTTGATAACATAAGGGAATTGTTCAAGAAATTCCATCCATTTTGCATGACGTTTATTCAACTTATGCTGACCCTTCAAGTATTTTAAAGACTCATGATCACTATGAATTACAAATTCTTTGGATACTAGATAGTGCTCCCAAGTCTTCAGGCCCTCACAAGTGCATAGAGCTCTTTATCATAGGTTGGGTAGTTGAGGGTGGCACCATGGAGTTTTTCACTGAAATAAGCAATAAGGTGTCCACCTTGCAACAATACCGCACCTATGCCTACTCCTGATGCATCACATTCTAGCTCAAAAGTGTTTGCAAAATTTGGTAGAGCTAAAACGGGTGCATTAGTGAGCAGAGCTTTAAGCCTCTTGAAAGCTTGCTTCTCAGTCCAACAAAATGGAGTGTCCTTCTTCACTAACTCATTGAGTGGTGAAGCTAGACTCGAGAAGTTAGGCACAAATCTTCTATAAAAGCTTGCTAATCCATGAAAACTCCTAACATCTCCTACATTTTGTGGGGTTGGCCATTCTTGGATGGCTTTGATTTTCTCGGGGTCAACATGTTCCCCATTTTTGCTAACTATAAAACCTAAAAACACTACACTATCAACACAAAAGGTACACTTATCAATATTAGCAAAAAGACTATTATCCCTAAGCACTAAGAGAACTTCCCTAAGGTGACTTAGGTGGGCTTCTAGGCTTTGGCTATATACTAGGATATCATCAAAATAAACTACTACATATTTACCTATACAATCTCTCAAGACAAGATTCATTAGCCTCATGAATGTGCTAGGTGCATTAGTGAGACCAAAAGGCATCACTAACTACTCATATAGCCCAAATATGGTTTTAAAAGCGGTTTTCCACTCATCACCCTCTTTAATTCGTATTTGGTGATATCCGCTCTTAAGATCAATTTTGGAAAATATAGTGGACCCATGCAATTTATCAAGCATGTCATCTAGTCTTGGAATTGGATGCCTGTTCTTGATGGTGATGTTATTGATGGCCCTACAATCACAACACATTCTCCATTTGCCATCTTTTTTAGGCACCAACAAGACAGGTACAGCACAAGGATTGAGGCTCTTTTGAACCCAACCCTTCTTCAAAAAATCCTGAACTTGTGATTCTATCTCTTTGGTTTCCTCAGGATTAGTTTTATAAGTTGGTCTATTAGGAAGACAAGCTTCTGGAACTAAATCTATTTGATGTTCTATTCCTCTAAAAGGGGGAAGTCCCAATGGTCCTTCCTTAGGAAATAAATCATCAAACTCTTTTAAAAGTTCTTTTACCTGAGGAGGTAGAATACTAGTTTCAGAAGATGTGGCAGTGCATGTAAGTGTTCCTTTACACAGCAGGAGGCCTGTATGTTGTTCAGAAAGAAGTATTTTTTTAACTTTGTTTTCAACTTTTTCTTCCTTCTGAATGACCTTGTGGGAAGGAACACTCTTCTCCCACGCCTCATTTTCCCTAAGGGCTTTTTCTTGGTTTTCTATTTTTTTTTCTTCCTCTCTTTTGAGTTTTATTTGTACTTGATCCTTTATCACCTGTGAGTGTGATAAGGGATAGAGTACAAACTTTTTATCCCTGTGAGTGAAAGTAATCTTATTGGTAAGAACATTGTGCATAGTTTTCTTATCAAATTGCCACGGTCTACCCAATAAAATATGACAAGCTTCCATGGCAACTACATCACATAAAACTTTGTCTTTATAGTTCCACAAAGAACTTGAATTTCACTTGCTTATCTATAGTTAATTCCCCATCTTCATTTATCCACTGAAGTTTATAAGGTTTAGGATGAGGTATTACCTGTAGATTCAGCTTCTCAACCATCCTAGAGCTACAGCAGTTGCAGCAGGAACCACTGTCCACAATGAGAGAACATACATTTTCAAAAACTTTACATCTTGTGTGGAAGGTGTTCTCTCTTTGTGACTCTTGGTCCACACTAGGTTGGTTGTTGAGGGTTCTACGGATCATCATTAACTCCCCCTCACATGGATACACTCCCTCACTATTTACTTTCTCTTCTCCCCCGCTAACTTTTTTACTTTGGCTACTATATTCATCCCTCCCTCTTAAGAGTATGGTTCTCTTGTTTGGGCACTGGGCAGCTATATGACCTCTACCAAAGCACTTAAAACATTTAGTGTCCCTGCTACGGGGTTGTGAGCTAGAGGTATCTATTTCTGTTTTCTTGGGAGTTTCTTTTGGTTTTTCTTTTATGGGTTCCTCCCTTTTATACTCTCTCTTGGGATAGGAGTTAGAATATGAACCTTCCCTACGACTTGATATTTTTCTCAAATTTTGTTATTCAACTTTGATGCAAAGTTGAATTAAATCATTCAAGTCTCTGTAGGGTAAAAGTTCAACTCTATCTCTAATCTCAAGATTGAGTCCACTAAAAAATCTTGCTATTGTGGTGGATTCTTCCTCCCTAATGGAGGCTCTCATCATATAAAGCTCCATTTTCTGCCTATATTCTTCCACACTCATAGATTTCTGTTGGAGTCTCTGAAGCTTGTCCATTAACTCCCTATTTTAGTAGGAAGGGATATGACGACGTCTTAAGGCTCCCCTAAGGTCATTCCAGTAATCTATGGGAGGGTCCTTATTGTTAGGAAAGATGGCTTTAAACTAGAGGGGGGGTGAATTGTTTAAAGAGGTTTTCGCAAACTTTTCCAAGCTAGAATGAATATCTTTCAGAAATCAAATGATTAAGCAATTCAGTTTGCCAAAACAGCAAGCAAAACAGCACTGCCAGGAAAACAATCGGTTGTTTCTTCGAAACAATCGGTTGTTTATACCAGCAAACAACAAATAAACTGAAATTAAAGAGTTAGGGATAGAGAGATTGTACACAGATGTTTTATACTGGTTCACTCCAACCCAGAGCTACATCCAGTCTTCTCAGAAACCCTGAGGAAATCCACTAAGCAATCAACACTAGATTACTTACACACAACCAAGAAAGTGACCTTGAACACCCTCAAGAAACACACTTTCCTTGGTCAGCACACCACACTAAGAAAGCTGATCTTGATCCCCTCAAGAACACACAGCTCTTCTTAGCAACAGCACAAAACGAATGTTCACAGAATTACTAGGATTACACTTGTTACAGAAGCAATCTGAAATCAATACAAGAGAATCCTATCTCAGCACTTTGATCAACCAAAACTCTAAGCAATCTCCAACTCTTAGAAAAACTTTCACAATTCACTTAGGTTCTCTTTTTCTCAAATCTGTTTTTCTGTATATATATAAAGAAGAAGTTTGTAATCAAATCTTAACAAACTCTTAATTGCTTTAGAAAGATTGGTCAAAGCATTTAATGACTGGAGCGTATGAATTAAAACCATTTAAAGCTCAGTCAAAGTCAAAACTGTTTTCTGTTATAAAAACATAACAAACAATCGATTGTTTCCTCGAATCAATCGGTTGTTTTGTTACTTAACCAATTTTCACATTTCAAAACAGTTTTCAAAACACCTAAGCTTAAAACAATCGGTTGTTTCGATAAAACAATCGGTTGTTTTAACTCAGTTTGAAAAAACACTTTACTTTGTTTGAAAGTTGAGATGCTTGAGCTTTAGATTCAATCAAAGGTTGAGTTACACAACTCAAACTACCCAGATCCTAACTAAACCAGCACAGCAACAGCAAGCACAGCAAAAGCTTCATCATCCTTCAAAGGATTTGGATTCTTCAAAACCTTGAACACCACTTGGTTCAACAATCTCCCCCTATTTGATGAAGACAAATCCCTGATGCTTGATCCCTGATGCTTTATGTTGATCTGATTAAATCTGAAGCAGTTCCTGCAAACGAACTTTTAGCAGACATTGAACCTCTGATATTTGGTTAGAAAATATATACACAGTTAAGGCTTAAACAATTAATATCAGAAAAAAACAGCTAAAAGCAGTCTTAAACAAGCATCTAAGCAAACAAGCATAAAATCTCCCCCTATTTGTCTTCACAAATAGACAAATATAAGAGATAAAGCCATAAAAAGTTCATATTACATCAGAATTATAAAAGCAACAGCAGAAGGAAAGAAAAGAAAATCAAACTTCAACAGCAGCAAAAACAATCGATTGTTTCGACAATCCAATCGGTTGTTTTTCTTCATTCTTCCTTATCTCCAAACTGAAGATCAAAGATTTGGTTCTGAACAGCTTCAATTTGTTCATCTAGGCTTATGAACCTTGCATCCATGTTGTCAAACCTGGTATCAAACCTTTGGAAATTGCTAACACACAGATCATGGAGGTTTCTTTGGTTTTCAGCAAAGCTATCCATCCTATTCATCATGAACCTTTCAAAAGGTGACATTGATTGAATCCTTTCTTCTGGATGTTCAGCAGCTGCACTGGGTCCAGCATCTTGAAATCCTCCTGTTGGATCTTCATGTTCAACATCCATATCTGTAGGTTCTTCTTGAGCAGCACCACTAGAGGAGGCACCATGATCACCATCCTTGCTTACCCATTTTCCACCTATTTTTGTAAATCCCATCTTGTTGAGTGATCCATTGTTCAACTCTTGAGTTGACTTGACCAGCTCAGAAGTCTCATCTTCCAGATTAACTTCAAAATAGTTTAGGAATTTAGATATCAAAATAGCATAGGGATAGTGATAGTCACCCAACCTCATTGCTTTTTGCATGTGCTATTTGATGATGTGAATCCAATTTAGCTTGACCTTCTTGGTGATGCAGAAGATGTAAACCAGATCTTCTTCAGTCAAAACAGAATGGTTGCTCCCCCTTGGAGTTAGAATCCATGTCACAATGAGAGCAAGCAGCCTCTCATCCAGTTTCAATCCTCCAACTGAGCATGCACTCACTTGAGCTTGAGTGTTTTTCAAACAGCTTCTGTAAAACTGAATTTTGTTGAAATCCTCCACCACACCAAGATTGCCTTTGCTGATTCGCATACCAGAAAACTTGAGTCCAGCAACAGCAGCCCAAACCTCATGGGTTATCTCCATGTCCACACCTTTTACATGAGAAACTAGGTTGTTTCCCTCAAATTTCAAATTGGTGTAGAAGACCTTCACCAAGTCTGGATATATGTTGCCCTTCATCTCCAAAAACCTTCTGAGATACTGATCTTTGAGAAGTTTCCTCACATTGTCCAGCTTTTGACTTTTCAGCCAATCAAAACTCACAACCTTGGGGTTATTGATTTTCTTGAGACTTGTCTCATATCTATATTTTTCTATGAGATCTTTATCTCCAGAAAACCATCCTTCCAGCCTTCCTCCAGACCTTACAGCTCTGGTTTTGATTCTTCCAGAAGTGGGAGGAGTTGATTCCATGGCAGCAGAGATGAGAAAACAGAGGGCAGCTCTTCTTTACAGTTTTTCTCAAGAGATGGTGCAAGAGATGTTGCAAGAGATGTTGCAATTGGTTGTTCATCTGCACCTGATTTTATAACCATCCGAAAACCAATTTATGATTAATTCCATTCAATGGGTACCTGATTTTCAGAGAGAGAAGACTGTTCAGAACATGTCAGAAAAAGCTGAAGAACACATGGTCTTCACATGTGGACTTTGACTTGTCATTAAGGCACTTGAATTTCCAAGATTTTGGAATATATTCCTTTATGATATTTGTAACTTCTTTTCTGAACTTGTTCAGCATTCAATCACAGTATCATTGACCAAGATTCTCTATTTGAAATGATCTGCAACGAATAGAAATCCAAAAATAGAATTAAATCAATTTTCTCACAGTGCTGTCAGACCCAAAACAATCGGTTGTTTCGAAGAAACAATCGGTTGTTTTTCTGCAGCAGTTAAAACTTGATTTTAAGAAATTTTAACCAAAAACAGAAGCAGATAACAACAGATAACATTGACCAAAGAGGGATTAAACACAGGAAAGAACTTTAATACTTAAAAATAGAGGACAGTAAAAGAAAAAACTCATCCTTGTGTTGTTTCCTCAATGAGCCAATTGCTTGTTGATCAAGAAGGCTTCTTTTCATTGAATTGACCTTCTGCAAAGCATTGATTCAGCTTCAATGATTGCCCTTTGTCTTTCACAGTCTAACCAGTTGGCTCAGCTCCTCTTTTTCTATTAATTTTCCTGCACAAACATTAGTTCAAGCAACAAGATTTGGTCCTTTCACAAATGTGGGTCCAATTGGTTTCTTTTTCACACTTGGAACCTCACATCCTTTAGGGATCCATTTCATGTAGCCTCTTGGAACAGAAAACTTTCTTATTTTGCAGAATCTAACCGAATGGCCCTTTTTCATGCAATAAAAGCATGTCACAATCGATTGTTTCGTCTTAACAATCGGTTGTTTTTCTGGTTTTCTTAAAAAACTTTTTGAAAACCTATCTTGCTTGTTCTGTGGATTGAAGCCTAAACCAGCCTTTCCAAAAACACAACTTTGAGATGCCAAGACATTCTCAAAGTTTGATTTCCCTTTTGAAAGCTTGTCCACAGTTTCAACAAGATATTGAACCTTTTTCTCAAGATTTTCACAATTTTCACAAATGAGAGTATCACACTTACAAGAGGTGTTTTTGAAATGATTTTCCATCTTTTCAAAATCAATTTTTGCTTTTCTCAGATCCTCTTCAAGTGATTTAACTCTCTTTTCAAGCCCATTGTTAAGATCTCTCAATCGGTTGTTTGAAAGCACCAAGCGATTAGCTTCATCATGAGTTTCTTGAAAAGCTTCAAGCAATTCACAATAATTTTGTTCATTTAAGGAAGCACAAGAACTTACCTCACTTGAACTGCTTGAATCATCATCATCTTCAGCAATCAAACATAGGTTTGCTTTCTCATCTTCACTTGATGAAGAACTTGATGATGATACCTCATTTTCATCCCAAGCTATGTAGGCTCTCTTTGTCTTGCCTTTCTTCTCCTTGTAGCTTGCCTTTTTCTCCTTGCTTGTGTTGGGACAATCTGCCTTTATGTGACCTTGCTCACCACAACCAAAACAAGTATAGTTATTTGAATTTAAATCATTGGATTTCTTGTTTCCATACCTATCCCTGTTGTTGTCTTTGTTGCGGTTTCTCTTTAGGAATTTGCTGAATTTTCTTGACAGCAAACTCAGATTTTCCTCATCACTATCATCACTTGAATCTTGCTTTCCCTTGTGTTTGGATGCTTTCAAGGCTATGCTCCTTGTGTGCTTATCTTGATTCTCTTGAACATTGAGTCTATTCATCTCTAGCTCATGTTCCCTAAGCTTTCCAAACAAAGAAGCAACACTTAAGGATGTTAGATCTTTAGATTCAGAAATAGCAGTTACCTTTGGTTGTCATGCTCTATCAAGACATTTCAAGATCTTGATGTTTAGCTCTTCTTTGTCAAAAGCCTTGTCTAGGCTCATAAGGTGATTGATGATATGAGTAAACCTTTTCTGTACTTCAGCAATTGTTTCACCTTTAAGCATTCTGAACATTTCATACTCTTGGATTAGAGCATGCTTTCTAGCTCTTTTAACTTCATTTGTTCCTTCATGAGTGACCTCCAAAGTATCCCACATTTCCTTTGATGATTTACATTGTGATACCCTGAAAAACTCATCAGAATTTAAAGCAGAGGTTATAATATTTTTGGCAATGCAATCAAATTTGGCCTTTTTGCTTTCTGCATCAGTCCATTGAGACCATGGCTTCTCAATGACAGAACCATCTTTTTCAAACTTTGGTATAAAAGGACCATTTTCAATTGCATCCCAAATTCCTTTGTCAAGAGATTCCATGAATATTTTCATTCTAACTTTCCAAAACTGGTAATTCAAACCACAGAACAAGGGTGGTCTGTTTATTGAAGCACCTTCCCCAAAAGGTAGTCTATCAGCCATTTTAAAAGATTTTAGGATCAACTTGAATGACTTTCAAGAACCAAGCTCTTGATGCCAATTGTTAGGAAAGATGGCTTTAAACTAGAGGGGGGGTGAATTGTTTAAAGAGGTTTTCGCAAACTTTTCCAAGCTAGAATGAATATCTTTCAGAAATCAAATGATTAAGCAATTCAGTTTGCCAAAACAGCAAGCAAAACAGCACTGCCAGGAAAACAATCGGTTGTTTCTTCGAAACAATCGGTTGTTTATACCAGCAAACAACAAATAAACTGAAATTAAAGAGTTAGGGATAGAGAGATTGTACACAGATGTTTTATACTGGTTCACTCCAACCCAGAGCTACATCCAGTCTTCTCAGAAACCCTGAGGAAATCCACTAAGCAATCAACACTAGATTACTTACACACAACCAAGAAAGTGACCTTGAACACCCTCAAGAAACACACTTTCCTTGGTCAGCACACCACACTAAGAAAGCTGATCTTGATCCCCTCAAGAACACACAGCTCTTCTTAGCAACAGCACAAAACGAATGTTCACAGAATTACTAGGATTACACTTGTTACAGAAGCAATCTGAAATCAATACAAGAGAATCCTATCTCAGCACTTTGATCAACCAAAACTCTAAGCAATCTCCAACTCTTAGAAAAACTTTCACAATTCACTTAGGTTCTCTTTTTCTCAAATCTGTTTTTCTGTATATATATAAAGAAGAAGTTTGTAATCAAATCTTAACAAACTCTTAATTGCTTTAGAAAGATTGGTCAAAGCATTTAATGACTGGAGCGTATGAATTAAAACCATTTAAAGCTCAGTCAAAGTCAAAACTGTTTTCTGTTATAAAAACATAACAAACAATCGATTGTTTCCTCGAATCAATCGGTTGTTTTGTTACTTAACCAATTTTCACATTTCAAAACAGTTTTCAAAACACCTAAGCTTAAAACAATCGGTTGTTTCGATAAAACAATCGGTTGTTTTAACTCAGTTTGAAAAAACACTTTACTTTGTTTGAAAGTTGAGATGCTTGAGCTTTAGATTCAATCAAAGGTTGAGTTACACAACTCAAACTACCCAGATCCTAACTAAACCAGCACAGCAACAGCAAGCACAGCAAAAGCTTCATCATCCTTCAAAGGATTTGGATTCTTCAAAACCTTGAACACCACTTGGTTCAACACTTATGAAGGCGCCTATCTCTCTCTAAGGCAGTCCACCAATACATAGCATTTCCCTGAAAGCTAAGGGTAGCTAGGGGTACCTTTCGTTCCTCACTTACTCTATGGCAAGCAAATAATTGTTCTACCTTCATTTCCCAATCTAGGTAAGCTTCTACATTTTCTTTCCCATGGAAATAAGGTAAGTCTACCCTAACCTCCTTACTACTTTCTTTTCTTTCTTTTCTAGCTCTCCTAGGGGTGGTTGATAATACTCATTAATCCTAAGGCTTTGTTCACCAAGAGAATCACTACCCCTAGAGCTAGATACATGTGAACTTCTTTTTGTTTTATGGGTGCATTCATCTTTTTCTTTAACCATCCTCAACTCGTTCTCCAACAAAGCAACATGAGCATCACTCTCTTTGAGTTGGGTCTCATGTTGGAGTTGTCTATATGAAAGTGATTGAAAGTCTTGTGCTAATTGTTTTAAAAGAGATTTGATTGACTTTCTATCATCTTCACTAGAGTTAGGAGAATGAGTACACATGATTAAAGCTATGTGTCAAACGCAATTTACCACAAGAAAGATAGGTGGAGTAATGTAGGTAGATTCCAAGGAAAGGGAGGTCGATCACTTGGATCACTTAAGTACCAAGCCTTTCCTAGCCAAATTCTATCCTTCAAGACTTTCACAAACCTTTCTCTAAGTAATTCACTTAGAGCACAATCAAGAATGAAAACACAAGCTTTAATACAAGAAAACGAAATTACTTAAAAACAATTAATCACAATGAACAATTAACTCTAATTCAAAAGCATTTAAACTAGGTGAATTCCTAAGGTGAGGCTTCTTTGGCACTTAGAACCTTTGAAGACACACTCACCGTCTAATTGGCATGATTAATTCCACTAATTATTGAATGTTTAACAACTTACAACTCAAAAGAAATACAATGGATATTTTGAATTACAAAAGTTTAGAATCCTATTCTATGCTTCCTTTTCTTTTTGGTACTCCTCCTTTTTGCTTTGCACTCCTCTCTTTGATGTATGTTTGTATATTTTTGTTGTTGCACTCTCGTTTTACCTCTTTTAGGATAGTCACTAAAGTAATCAATTCAGCACCTACTAAGTAAAAATGGCACTCACCACAAAGGTTAGCTCCAAACTTAACAAGCACCTTTTGAAAACTTCCACCACTTAAGAGGTCAACAAAAATTAAAGCAACAAAAGCTCAATTTAAATTTGGACAACAGCAAAGGGATTTAAATGTGACAAAACTAGAAGGAATATTGAAGAAAAATTGAAAATCAAGCAAAATTAGGTAATCAAAAAAGCTAGCACACAAAATGAACCTAGGGAAAGGTACTAGAATTGGATTACAAAAGTCAAAACTGAACTACTGGAATTTAAGTGTCAAAAAACGTGACTTACATGATTTATGCTGAGCTGTATTTTTCAAATTTGAATTTGAAATTTTAAACACAGATACTTCAAGATGTTAACCAAATTTTGGCGCTGGAATCACACAAAACACATGCACCAATCAGTTACAATAAAATTTTCAAATCTGGTGCCAGATTACCATTTTTTTTCGCGCCAGTTTTGAACACCAATTTTGTTTGATTTACCATTTTTTTTTCACTTCGAATTTTGATTCACTTTTTTTATTCATTTTTTTCTAAGACATCAAAATTCTCAGATCCAGATTTCCAGAATTTTTATCCAGCGGAATTAATTTTCACAACAAAAAACAGCCAACACAGTTTAGAAATCCTAATCTAGAATTAAAAACAGAGTTGAAAACTTGTAAAGACACAATAGAATGATTGTATAAGAATTTGTGTGGATCTATCACACAAATATGAACTCAAATCTAAAAGAAAAATGCACATGGGAGGGGTGTGATTAGTGTTTCACGCTCACCCTCTCTAGGCTTTCCAAACCGGCCTCAGTTAATTTAGTGGTTTTAAAAACCCTAAATTAACCTAGGTTGGTGTTTTAGGTGCCAAAATTAATTCTAAGAAAATTACAATTATTTTCCTATTCTAATTTTGACAAGAAAATTAAATTCTACTTCTACACTAAACTTATGGCATTTTTATCGTGGAAAGGAATCTCTGCCATTAGTAGCAATGTCCCAATTCTCTTGTATTCTTCTTGCCATAGCCCTTGTAATTGGTCCATATCTTCTATTTGGTGGGTTGGAGCTAGGTCTTGGACTTGAACATGGGTTTGGGCTTGGACTTGGGCTTGGGCTTGGGCCTCTTCCATCAATTCGTCTCTTGACCTCCCCAAGTTCTCCCAAAAGGTGGGCTTTGTGATATGATTGCGGTTTTGAAGATTCACCTAAAGACAAATGACCCATAATTTTTGCACAAAGGAAACAAACAATTAGTGAAAATAATTTAAACACTCCTCACGTGTTTCACTCAAGAAAGAAATGCCCTCAACAAAGGCCTATCTTGAGGTTAAAAACTCTCAAATGAAAAAGGAAAAACCTTATTTATGACCAACAGCCTTCAAAGCAATGCTTTTTACATGCTTCTCTTGATGCTCTTGATCATTTAGCCTATTCATCTCCAATTCGTGCTCCCTAAGCTTCTCTAACAAGGAGGTTGTTGTTAAGATCATGCTTTCTTGCTCTCTTCACATCATTGGTTCCTTCATGAGTAACTTCAAGAATATCCCACATTTCTTTTGCGGAAGCACATTGTAATACCCTGAAAAACTTGTCAGAATTTAAGGCAGATGTGATAATGTTTATAGCAATACTATTAAATTGTGCCTTCTTGCTTTCAAGCTCAGTCCATTGAGACCAAGGTTTTTCACTGAAAACATTTTCTTTTTCAACTTTAGGAATAAAAGGACCATTTTCAATTGCATCCCAAATTCCTTTATCGATTAACTCCACAAAGATCTTCATTCTAACCTTTCAAACACTAGGACAAAATGTATAAACAACGATTATTCATTTAATGCGTTTTTAAGGTCAGTCGCTGTCATTCAAAACGCGACGGCATTTTTGAAATTAACTTCATCTACGAATACGACTATTTGTAATGGCCACATTCTTAAATCATTTTTTACCCTAATTCTGAAGCGCGCCACTTACGTTTTCATACTTTTTTCTTAGTGCTTCGCGTTTTCTCTATGTTTTTGCTTTGGTGTTCCTCTCTTCTTTTGCGAGTTTCACTGTGCTTTCGTGCCATTATAAGTTCGTTTCGATTCACTCTCTTTCTTCTTCACCAATGGTTTATAAATTTTTTTTGTTTCACTTATTTGTTTGTTTTCTTGCATTGACGAAGGGTTCTCTGGCGCTTCATTTTCTCTTTTATTTTTGCTCTTGTGCTTCCTCTCATCTTCTACAAGTCTTAATTATCTTCTTTGTGCCGTTGTAAGTTCGTTTCGAGTTCTCTTTCTTCTTCACCATTGGTTTATATATTTTTTCATTTCTCTTATCTATTTGTTTTCTTGTATTCACAAAGGTCACCACTGCTTCATTGCCAACTGTTTGGGTTTTTGTTATGTCGTATTTGCTCCATCGTTGTTGCCGCAGCCGTTACTGCCTTAGGGGTTAGGGTTTTAATTTTTTTTTTTTAAAAAATTTAAATAAGAATGCGGCTATTTACCATAGCCGCATTTATAAATTGCATTTACGAATGTGGCTATATAGCCGCCTTCTTATCTCTTCAATTTAACACTATGTGTACAACAAATGTAGCTATATAGTCGTCACTGTAAATATAAAATAGTCGTTGTTATAAACCCTTTCTACACTAGTGAAAGCTGATAATTCAAACCACAAAACAGAGGTAGTCTGTTAATTGTTTCTTTATAGCTCCTTCAACAAAATCACCGCGATGAGCCTTTCAATTTCACCACCTAAATAAGGATTTAGCCTTTGAACATTGACTATGCAACTTTTGTGTGACATTGGTGTTAGAATTATAGGCCTTAAACAAGGGGGGTTGAATTGTTTTTGAAATATTTTCGCAAATATTGAAGGTAGATTGAAAGATAAAGGAGAATCAATCAATTAGAAATCTGTTAAGCCAATTTAAAAACTGTTTTACACTTAACAACAGAAAATCAACCGGTTGTTTTCAAAACAAAAAATATGCACATGCAGAGCAAGTATACCAACAGGATACCAAGGCACACACAAATCCAGTTCTCTGCATAATCCATTTGTAGAAAAAAAAAACAAAAAAACTTAAAACCATTGTTTGTGTGTAACAGCTGTGATGTATATCAAACATGGCAGTAGCATAAACTAAACCATGGTAGACCAGAGTGTAGCAGTAGCAATATAACACATAAACCACATCATTCTCCCCCTATTTGTCTTCGCAAATAGAGTAGAAGAAGAGATAAAAACATTATTAAGAAAGATGTTCATCAAGCTTATGGAAAATAAACATTAAAGCTTATGGAGATCATTCATCTACCTTGCCATATTGAAGCTCAAACAGCTGGTTCTGGACAGCCTCAATCTTTTCATCAAGATTATGGAACTTGGCAACATAGAACTCATGATTGTTCCTTTGATCACATGCTAAACTGTCCATGCGATTTATCACAAGTCTTTCAAAAGATGTCATGGAGGTGATGTGTCATCCTTGGACTAAAATCAAACAACCTTGGATCATCAACCAGAGTGGATTAACAAATTCAAACTACATAAGACACACACACATCCAGCAACAACCATCTTCATGCATCCCACTTGGATTTGGAGACATCAAAGCACTTGTTCAACAATTGAATCCTCCAACTCCACTGCTCCATAGGATTTAACAAGTGTTCTTCTAGGTGGTGGTTGTCCTTCCTCAATCATGTTACTTTCTTCTTGTATTATCTCAATGTGAAGGGTAGACCTGGTTGAAGATTATTTCCTAACTTCCCCTTATTTTGCTTTTCTTTTCTTACTATTCTATTCTTCTATTCTTCTGAATTGTTTTCTCAATTTCTAAATCTCCCTACAATTGATTTCTAGATATATTATGCAATGCATCAATAAATTTATGTAATGAATCAATAGATTTACACATAGATAACTTTTCTAGAATATATCCTTAGAAAAATTACTTATTGATAAATTTGTAGATAACTTTATATTTTCTACTTATCATTCATAGCAACCAAATATATTATTGTTTTCTTAATCCACATATTTCCTCAGCTTATCATTCAAATTAATATTAAAAAATTATATATAAATTCTAGTACACAAATTAATTCTTGTATGTGAAAATCAATATATTCTGTAGAAAACTAAAAATTTATTAATTTTAAAATATAAATAATTCTTCTATCAATAAGGAACTGTAACACTACAACACTGATTATTAACATTTTAGGTTGTCCTCCCATAAAACATACCCAAATAATAACTGTTGGAAATTCAAGACGAGATAGAGGTTTTATATTGGGTAGAGATGAATAAAATGGACAATATATAAATAGAATAACCCATAAAATATAGTCTTTACATATAATATTCTCTTAATTTACAATTCAATAATCTTAAAAGGTGATATGGAAGTTACAATAGATATATAGAGAGTAAAATGAGCAACGTATAAAAACTTAGTAAAAAGTAGTAAATTTATTAAATTGAGACAATCATGTAAATAATATTTAAAAATATGTTATACATGAATACGTCATTCATCACCAACTTTGCATTTTATGTTTTTGTTATGTGAAAGTTTTTCTTCGTTTTAGTGTTAGCTGTCAGCCTGTTTTGATGGACTGAGCTGAGACGCTTTGGTTTTTTTATACACATACCTGCCTGTTAGGGATGTTTATCCACACAACATTGCTGGTGGTAATGGTGTTTGGTTTTAGATGTAACAATTTGAACGGGTGTTTTCTTTTTGTCTTTGCATATGTGTATTCGTATGTATGTACATATCTGGTAAGATACACTACTTTCTGTACTCTTTTGTATAAAAGTTAAAATATTTCTCAAATACCCTATTTATTACATATATATTTAAAAAAAATGTTTTACAAGAATATTCATCAAAAAGTTCTAAGACGCTAATTTGAGAAGATAACGTATAATCAATAAAATGAGAATACTGGAGATATTCTAACTATTAAAAAAAATGTTTAGTTCAACTACTGTGGTACAAATATAAACTGAAAACGTGAAGCAAATAGTATTGGATTGCAAACCCAACCTAATAGCAAAACGCATCTGACGACCATATTCATATATGATTTAGAAGTCCAGAGTGTCCAATAGGAATATTGCACATTATACATCCAAGGGAATACAGTTATAAATCTTGAAAGAGAAACATGTTAATAGGGATTTCCGTGGAATATTGCTCATTATACATCGAAGGGAATACAGTTATAAATCCCAAAAGAGAACCATATTACAATGTTGTCAGTATGTGCACTCGGACCTCTTTTATGTGCTGTTAAAAGGGCCGTTTGCTGGTTTTTTTTACTGCATAATTATAATTATGCAGCAAATTCAGCATTCTTGATAACTCTTACATGTTTGTTTCTGGATGTTTCTCATGCTTTGGTTACATGCTTTGGTTTATAGCTACATGTGATTGATGATTCGTGTATAAAGGTTTGAACACTGCTAGAATATCTCTCTTAATTTTATTTTATTTTATTTTTTGTTGATTAAGAAAGAAATATTACAATGTTGTCTCTCGATCAACATTGATATTTGGGCAAATTTAATTTTTGAAGGGAATGAACCAAAACACCATCAACATGTGTTCCATTTACATAATTCACACACGACCTTTCCTGTAAACGAAATAGTTTCTTTAGTTTAATAACTAAATACATGTAAGAATTACCAAAATTTATATGAATGTTATTAATCAAAAGCTATATATTATACCTTTGGTACTTCCTTCATTTGATTTTGAGATCAATCTCATCACACTCTTAGAAAAATATTTGTCTGTGTTTTGGTCGTCTTCATCATTGCTCAAGCTGCTGGCCATTTACCCAACTAAATATTCAGAGACCTCTACAGATATTACTTTTTGGTTGGTGAAATTTCGATAACTTGTTGATAAAACTCTGAATATCTCCGCTTTATATAGATGCAAAAGAGGAGATGAACAGATAATGTAAAAGGATTAACATTAATTAATTTTTAAAAACTATGTTTTTTTAATTGGTTATTTAAATATATTTAAGATAAGAAAATTAATTAATGCCTTTATATAAATGAATCTAATGAATTACATATATAATAGCTTTGGTACTTCCTTAATTTGATTTTGAGATTAAGGTTATCACTCTTAGGAAAGTATATGCCTGCGTTTTGTCGTCGCCATCTTTGCCCATTTATTCAAACTCTAAATATTCAGAGATGGCTAAAAGCATTATTTGTGTCGTTGGTGAAAATTTACTTGATTGAGGAATCTCTGATCTCGGCTTTATATAAATGCAAGTTCAATGAAAATGAATCAACATTTACTAATTTTCTTAATTTTCTTTCTGAATTGATCATTTAAATAGATTTAAAATATAAAGAAAAATAATTAATATATGTATTTAATTATTATTTGATGTCATTTATGAAATTTATTTGATGTCATTTATGAAATATATTAATGTATTATATTAATTATTTATGTGATATCATTAAATACATTACAAGAACTTAATACAGAGATTAATATACATTTAAGCAACATTAATAACAATGATTTATGTATTTAATTATTTATGTAATATATTAATATATGCATTAATTTAATGCAGTATATAATTAATGTCGCAAATCTTTACATTGCGTCTCTCTCACAGAATCACAAACAAGTATATAATATTATAAAAAATTTATTTAATGTAAGAAGGATATTCATTTAATATTAAATGTTAAATTATAATTACATAAATATTAAATTAAAATATCAAATAATAATTGAACAAAAGTTAAATTACTATAAAAAAATATAAAAATGATTAAATGTGTGTTTTATAAATTCTGAAATTAAGGATTGTTCTTGCCAATTGACTCGCCTGTCAGTTGCCTCCACAACACTCACACGCCTCCTTCCTCACGTTGATACGTGTTTGGTTCTTTCGAAACAATCTGCACCTGCAAAAGAGAAAGGGGCGTCCTACAGGCCATTTGCACTCCGACGCTCAAGTCAATAGGGGGCAAGTAACACCAACTGTATTGAGTTTCTCTGTGTTTAGGTCTAGAAACTGCGTACCTTTGTGAAGTATTTTACTGTCCCTTATATAGTCTAGGGTTTACTGCGCCGCTAGCCCTAATTAGGGTTTACTGCACTGCTAGCCATATTTAGGGTTTACTGGAATACACTTGCGTCGCTATCACCCAATCTTAGGGTAATCTAGCACATAAGGTTTCCTTCTCTGGAGTGCAAACTTTAACAGGGTGACCACCTAGGTGCCTCCTTGTGCACCTAGTCTCTGGGGCCACCTGTTCTGGGAGTGCCTTCACTGTTCACGTGCCATGCATGTAGCTTCACTAGGAAAACCCTAGTTCTGGTGAGTACTCGTCCCCTCAGGACTCTACACCTAACTGTGCTCTCCCTGCTACCCGCATAGGCTCTTCGTGATCCAGGCATCTCCCTACCTCTGGGTATTTAACTGGTCATTGGCCCACACTGGGAACCAATCTTAGCTGTTCAAATCACCCAAGACCGATGTCACCTCGTCACACTTTGTTGCTGAGGACTGATCACCCTGCGGAGTGACGAGGACACATCAGCCCTTCCTGGTGATCGTCACGCTGATGACTAATCACCCTTCTCTGTGGGAACATGCTGATGACTAATCACCCTTCTCTGTGGGAACATGCTGATGACTAATCACCCTTTTCTCAGGGGACACACCGATGACTGATCACCCTACTCTGAGGGGACACACCGATGACTGATCACCCTTCTCTAAGGGAAGACACCGATGACTGATCACCCTTCAATCCAAGTTGCCTGCGGGGTCCACTCCACGTGGCTTTGGCCCATGCTGTGGGACCCAACTGACGTGGTTCGCCCTTTACTACCTGTTCTCGGTGTCCGAGGACTGGTCGGTACACAAGCCCCCCAGTCTCAAGCTGTTAACTTGTTTCAGCGAAGAGACTGAGTCATGGGTGAGAACTGGTCGGTACACAAGCCCCCCAGTCTCAAGCTATTAACTTGTTTCAGCGAAGAGACTGAGTCATGGATGAGAACTGGTCGGTACACAAGCCCCCCAGTCTCAAGCTGTTAACTTGTTTCAGCGAAGAGACTAAGTCATCGGCCCGGGCGACCTACGTGGCTTTGCGCGTAAGGACATGAGTAGCGCGCTGAAGGGAGATCTCACCACCTTGTCATCGCCCACATCTCTTACCCTCTGAGGACTTCATTGGTGAGCTCTCTGCTCGAATTGAGGACTTCTTTCTCGACAAAGAGGTGTTAATCACCCTTCTCCCCGATGACCTTGCACCGATGACTGATCGATGCTTCATTACTTCTCGTGCTCTGCTGTCAGGCGCTCATCTAGGCACTGATCTGCTGGCGGTGGTCACTTTAGCAACTGACCACCGATCACTGTTCTGAGTGATCTCCCCTCTGATTCACCTGCTATCTTCTATCACGTGTCACCCTGTGAATGGTCCACGTGGTCATCTGTTGCTGACGTCATCGACTACCGGTGACCGACCGGATCACAAGTCCCCCAGTCTCGAGCTGTGAACTCGTTCTCAGCGAAGAGACTAAGTGGTCGATGGCAAGATCATTCCTCCTCCTTGAGCTTCTCACTTTGCAACTTCTTCTTTTCTGTGTAATTTCTTTTTCTGCTTCATAACTTGTATAAACCTTTTAGCTGTAAAGGCTCACTGCATTGACTTCAATATGAATGAAATCTTTGCTCCAGCTGCATGTCCCTTTCCATTTTTAACTCTCTGCATGTGACTCAGCATTGTCTTTAACAGCTTTTATGCATAACTTCATGCTGGACGACTGACTTGACGGGCCTAAATGCTTCGGCTTCTCGCAGCAGAACTTGCTTCTACCACCGACCACCGACTAGCATGTTGCTGCACCACCGATCAGTCATCGCGCTTCAGGCTCTACTTTACTTCTCTGTTACTCCAGCTCTAAGCACATAGAGGGCCTGAACGCCAAAGATGATGCTTCTGTTTTGGGGAAGAAAAGTGCTTCTCGATGACCTTTCTTGCCTCAGTCTCGCTGTAAGAAGTCGAGGTGAGGTCTTTCTCCTCTCGCCTCAGCCTCGCTACACAAAGTCGAGGTGAGGTCTTTCTGCTCTCGCCTCAGCCTCGCTGTACAAAGTTGAGGGTGAGGTCTTTCTTCTCGCCTCAGCCTCGCTGTAAAAAGTCGAGGTGAGGTCTTTTTTCTCTTGCCTCTGCCTCGCTGTACAAAGTCAAGGGAGAGGACTTTCTTCTCTCGCCTCAGCCTCGCTGTAAGAAGTCGAGGTGAGGTCTTCTCTCTGGCCTCAGCCTCGCTGTAAGAAGTCAAGGGTGAGGACTTTGTTATCTCGCCTCAGCCTCGCTGTACAAAGTCGAGGTGAGGACTTTCTCTCTCGCCTCAGCCTTGCTGTACAAAGTCGAGGTGAGGACTTTGTTATCTCGCCTCAGCCTCGCTGTACAAAGTTGAAGTGAGGACTTTCTGTCTCGCCTCAGCCTCGCTGTACAAAGTCGAGGTGAGGACTTTCTCTCTCGCCTCAGCCTCGCTGTACAAAGTCGAGGTGAGGACTTCTTTTTCTCTTGCCTCAGCCTCGCTGTACAAAGTTGAGGGTGAGGACTTCTTCTCGCACCTCAGCCTCGCTGTAGGAAGTCGAGGGTGAGGACTTCTCTCGCCTCACCCTCGTTGTAAGAAGTCGAGGTGAGGTCTTCTTTTTCTTGCCTCTGCCTCGCTGTACAAAGTCGAGGGAGAGGACTTTCTGCTCTCGCCTCAGCCTCGCTGTAAGAAGTCGAGGGTGAGGACTTCTCTCGCCTCAGCCTCGCTGTAAGAAGTCGAGGTGAGGTCTTCTTTTTCTTACCTCTGCCTCGCTGTACAAAGTCGAGGGAGAGGACTTTCTGCTCTCGCCTCAGCCTCGCTGTAAGAAGTCGAGGGTGAGGTCTTTTCCTCTCGCCTCAGCCTCGCTGCACAAAGTCGAGGTGAGGTCTTTCTGCTCTCGCCTCAGCCTCGCTGTACAAAGTCGAGGTGAGGACTTTGTTATCTCGCCTCAGCCTCGCTGTAAGAAGTCGAGGGTGAGGACTTCACTAGTGAACCTTTCTTTCAAGTTGGGAGTTCTCACTCGAAGAGGAGGTGTTCCTTACGAATCTTCCTTCCTACTTACGAGACCTCTAACCCCCACTGACAGGTTCTAACTGACCTCACATCGCTCATAGGCGAGGGAGGATTTCACTGGGCGAACCCTTCTTTCACGTTGGAAGTTCTCACTCGAAGGGGAGGTGTTCTCTACGAACCTACCTCTCCGCTTACGAGACCTCTAACTCCAAGTGACAGGCTCTAACTGACCTCACATCGCTCATAGGCGAGGGAGGATTTCACTGGGCGAACCCTTCTTTCACATTGGAAGTTCTCACTTGAAGGGGAGGTGTTCTCTACGAACCTACCTCTCCGCTTACGAGACCTCTAACTCCAAGTGACAGGCTCTAACTGACCTCACATCGCTCATAGGCGAGGGAGGATTTCACTGTACGCATGTCATACCTGAAGGGCCTTTGCGCTTTTCTCTGTGCGCCTAAGTTATTCCCTTGGGAAGTAACTTAGCGCGTTTCTTCCCTCTGAGCGAGTCGCATGCTCCCACGAGAGCACCAGAGGTGGTTGGTGTAAACACACTCGTCAGGCGCTGCATCCTGCATGCACGATCTCCCCGCACAGTGCGATGCACATAATGGGTTAAGAGAGTCACCGATCACTGACCAGCTTACTAGCTTTCTTACACCATCCTCATGCACAACCCTACTGGCGAGCAACTCTTCTTCTTCTGGTTTGGAATCATGCGAGGTAAATGCGTAACGCTCTCGCTGGGAGCCTGGGTCCCAGTTTAACTGCGTGTAGCAAGAAACCCCGATGACCATGCACCGATGACTGATCTGTGCTTCATTACTACTCACGCTCTGCTTCCAAGCGCTCATCTAGGGACCGATCTGCTGGTGGTGGTCACTTAACAACTGACCACTGATCACCTGCACTTGCGCTGAAGTAGAAACTTAAGTGTGTAGCGTTCCACATCCTGGGGATAGCTGTTCCATCCAGAGTCTCCAGCCGATAAGCTCCATTCTCCAACGCCTCAACCACTCTGTATGGACCCCTTCCTTTCATAGGCGATGACCGCTCTGGCGACGCCTGATTCACGAGGAGCTTCCTCCTGAGCTACTTGGGAGCCCCCCAGCGTTGCATCCTCCATCACCTCACGTCCCCATGCACAGGGATTTCGTGCTGCTGATCACCTGTCTGAGACCCTGAACTGCGATCACCTTGCGCCTCCCACAGGTAATCGGTCAGGAATCCTGTCTTCACTAACTCAGCAAGTTGATGCCCCAATGACAGGCAAGTGTGGAGTGTGTGTCCATAAGCCTGATGGAATTCACACCACTCATCCTTCCTCCCTCCAAGCACCTTGTCGGTTTTCTCTGGTACTCGGAGTCTTGCAGCCACGACAGGGATGGCGATCAGCTCCGCCAACTCCACCATGAAATCATACCTAGGGGGTGCGTTGTTCTCCCTTGCCCGCCCCCTAGTCTGGTCCTTCCTGGGTGCATAGGGACGAGGCCTTCCCTGCACCTTCTTCCCTTCCTTGGCCTTATACACCCGCACCTGCTGCTGCAGCTTCCCCTGACCTCCGCGCGGCATCGACGGTGCAGCACTGCCTCTCTTCTCAGAGACCTCTATCTCTGCTACTATGTGTGACACCGCGCGTCGTCGAATCTCAGCAAAGGTGGCAGGGTGGCTCCTGATGAGTGATTCACCGAAAGGACCAAGCAGTACGCCTTTCTTAAATGCGTGCACCAGCATGTTCTCGTCCTTGCTGGGCAATCTGACCACCTGCGCACCAAAACGGTTGAGGTAGTCCTTCAGCGACTCCCCCTGACATTGGCGCACGTCAAACAGATCATAAGACACCACCGCTGGCGCTTTGTTGACTATATACTGCTCTATGAACAGCTTCGAGAACTGATGGAAAGAGGTGATGTGGCCCTCTGGCAGGCTCACGAACCAGTCCATAGCTATTCCGCTCAGTGTACTCATAAACATCTTGCAGTACACCGCGTCTGAGACTCCGGACAGCATCATCTGAGTGTGGAAGGCTGTCAGATGCGCTTCTGGATCTTCTTTCCCTGTGAACACAGTCTTTGGCCCCACGAATGTGACTGGGACCACCGCGTCCATGATTTCTTTGGGGAAAAGGCATGGGAAAGGCTCTTGGGGGTGTAGGTGGAGTCTGATCCACTCCCACGCGATCCCCAGCTTGCTGCATGTGATGCAGATTCAAGCGTAGCTCTTCGTTGGCCCTGTGCAGCTCCTCATTTCTGGCCTGTGAGGCGGCCAGGTCCTCCTACATACGCGCCTGATGCGCTCTGGACTCCGCCTCTGTCTCCTGGATGGCGCGCATCGTTTCCATGAGTTGTTGCATGGTAACGCTGTCGCCTCCATTTCGCGGAACGGACCCGTGTCTTGTATTCCTCATCTTCTGTGGTTTTTTCTCTCACTCTCGTGTATGGGACCTTGTTTTACTCCGGCCCCACGGTGGGCGCCAAATGTTCTTGCCGGTTGACTCGCCTGTCAGTTGCCTCCACGACACTCACACGCCTCCTTCCTCACGTTGATACGTGTTTGGTTCTTTCGAAACAATCTGCACCTGCAAAAGAGAAAGGGGCGCCCTAGAGGCCGTTTGCACTCCGACGCTCAAGTCAATAGGGGGCAAGTAACACCAAGTGTATTGAGTTTCTCTGTGTTTAGGTCTAGAAACTGCGTACCTTTGTGAAGTATTTTACTGTCCCTTATATAGTCTAGGGTTTACTGCACCGCTAGCCCTAATTAGGGTTTACTGCACTGCTAGCCATATTTAGGGTTTACTGGAATACCCTTGCGCCGCTATCACCCAATCTTAGGGTAATCTAGCACATAAGGTTTCCTTCTCTGGAGTGCAAACTTTAACAGGGTGACCACCTGGGTGCCTCCTTGTGCACCTAGTCTCTGGGGCCACCTGTTCTGGTAGTGCCTTCACTGTTCACGTGCCATGCATGTAGCTTCACTGGGAAAACCCTAGTTCTGGTGAGTACTCGTCCCCTCAAGACTCTACACCTAGCTGTGCTCTCCCTGCTACCCGCATAGGCTCTTCATGATCCAGGCCTCTCCCTACCTCTGGGTATTTAACTGGTCATTGGCCCACACTGGGAACCAATCTTAGTTGTTCTGTCTACGCTGTTCAAATCACCCAAGACCGATGTCACCTCGTCACACTTTGTGGCCGAGGACTGATCACCCTGCGGAGTGACGAGGACACATCAGCCCTTCCTGGTGATCGTCACGCTGATGACTAATCACCCTTCTCTGTGGGAACATGCTGATGACTAATCACCCTTCTCTGTGGGAACATGCTGATGACTAATCACCCTTCTCTCAGGGGACACACCGATGACTGATCACCCTACTCTGAGTGGACACACCGATGACTGATCACCCTTCTCTAAGGGAACACACCGATGACTGATCACCCTTCAATCCAAGCTGCCTGCAGGGTCCACTCCACGTGGCTTTGGCCCATGCTGTGGGACCCAGCTGACGTGGTTCGCCCTTTACTACTTGTTCTCGGTGTCCGAGGACTGGTCGGTACAAGGATTAAAGATAGGTAAGTATAAGTTTTTAGGTGACCTAATAAATTAAAGTTATTTTTAGTTTTTTTATTATCATTAAATGTGTTTTAGTAATTTGAGATAATGAGGACAAATAGTATAAGAAAATTATTAAATATAAATTAATTTTATAAGTAATAAATAATTAGTTGTTATATTGACTAAATTAGATAATATTTTAGAGACTAAAAAATCATTGGTATCTAAATTAGTTTCTATTATTGATAAATAGTTTCTGAATTAGTAGCTAATTGATAACTGTCATAATTTAGTAATATTTCATACAAAAAGATAGGTACTTATGCATTTTAATTGATAAAATAGTTATAATTCAACTCCAAATTTAAGAATTTGAACATTTTTACATATTTTTTATCATAAGATGAATGTGAACGATTTATTCCGAAATTTATGTTAATTTCAGGTTTCTAGAAAAAAAAATGGACATAAAAGGGCTAGAAGAGAATTGACAAGTTAAAGATAAAGATGAAAAGATAAACTTGGAACATTGGAAACTCGCCCAAACTCGCTTAAGCAAGATCACTTCAGAGAAATTCGTCCAAGACTCGCCTAAGTGAGTTCACTATAGTGAAGTTGGATTCTTTCTCTTCAAACTCGCTTAAGCAACTAATAAGTTTGTTACTTATAAAATTGGGCAAGCCTACATAGCCTAAGCCCAATTAGGTTAAATAGAAGGCATGAAGCATAACCCTAAACATCATTGGGAGAATAAAGAGAGATTAGAAAACTCTAAAGGAGGCAGTCGTAAAGGTGAAACACCTTGGATCTTCTTTTCTTGCTTTACATGTTTGTAATGGCCAACATGAATGGCTAATTCTTCCCTTTGGGATGGGGAGTAATCTATTTAAACTTTTATGTATTGAGGTGATATTTATCTATAATATTCAGTTCTTGATTGATGGTTGCTATTATAATTTTATTCTCAAAGCTTAAACTATTCACGATCTTGATCCTTAGATTTGACTAGAAAATACTTCTAAGCATCTTACCTAAATATAACGCTTAAAATATTTGAATGTTAAGAATATATTTGAAATGTTAATTGTTTTATAAAATTGTTCGTAATGATAAGGAGTCTCTATAATATATGCGAAGAATTGATATTTAGGAGACTCTATTAATAATTTTGTATGCAAGGAATTGATGAGTGATTTTTATGTATGCATCAATGTCAATCAAGATTCAATAGAATATATAGACAAGTGAGAAGGATGAACCTCAATCCCAATTTTCTCAATTGACTCATATAAATCATTTACTTTGTTTTATTTAATTTCTTACAAATTCATCATACACACAACCTCTCAACAAACTTTTACATATTGTCTTATATTTAGTGAATATTATACTTGAGAATTTAAGTTTTTCTTGTGGATTCGATATCCGTCCTTAGAGACAAATTATTACTTCTTATTCGGTATGCCGTAAAATAGTCAATACTAATTAAATACCAATTTAGAAACTATTTATCAATAAGAGAAATTAATTGAGACACCACTAATTATTTAGTAGAAATATGAGTATAAGGACATGAATGAGTATAGGAATAGGACGAATATGTACACACAGTCATCACTTATTTGAGGACCTTTGTCGTCAATTATTTAGGATTAAATAAAATCAATTAATCTTAATCTCAACCTTAATGTTTTATTTTATATTAAGAACTCATATCAAGTTTATTTTAAAACCTCAACAAACCAAAAGTTTGAGGACTGTTTCGATTGGGGTGTGGGAAATGGGAAGGAAGTCTTGTTTTGGAAAGACGCTTGGGTGGGTAATAAAGACTTGAAGAGTAAATTTTCAAGACTGTTTTCTTTGTGTTGTAACAAAGAAGGTAATTTAGAGACTTGTGGGGAGTGGTTTAATGGTAGATGGAAATGGAAGTTTGCATGGAGAAGAGGTCTGTTTGAATGGGAGAAAAATCAGGTAGGTCTATTGCTACAAGAGGTACATGGAAAGGTCCTAGTCTTGGACTATGAAGACAAATGGATTTGGAAGGATAGTAAGGATAGGGGTTTCACGGTAAAATCTGCTTATGACATTTTAAGAGGTCCTTCTGATGGAGTAAGTTTGTTTATTTTTCTGTGGAAGAGTTATGCCTTGCCATCAGCCCAGTTCATCGCCTGGAGAGTCCTGCTCAATTCGATTACGTCTAAAGACAACTTAGAAAGACGAGGAGTTGCAATGGTTAGTAACCTATGTTGTTTTTGTAGGTTGGAAGTGGACTCAACAAGACTTTTATTTTTCGAATCCATGGTAGCTTGGATAGTTTGGAATAAGTGCTATGCTTGGATGGGGTTATCGTCAGTAGATCATCATGACCCTGAATCACACTTCTCGCATTTTAAGTTATTAAATGTTCCTGTTCAGGTAAATGTGGTTTGGGGAAGTATTTGGATTGCAATTGTTGGTGAAATATGGAAGCATAGGAATAAGTATATTTTTAAAGGTGGAGTGATAGATCACTCAGAAATGTTCACTCTGGCCCAATTAAAGGTATGGTCTTGGATAACAGCTAAATCTGCTCCTGCTTGTTTTTCTTATTCTGAGTAGTGCATAGATCCCCTGGCCTGTATGTTTTCGATAAAGTGAATCTGAACTTTGTGGTTGTTGTTCTTGTAAGAAGGGTTTTAGTTTTTATTCTTTAGTTTGGGTTGTTTGCTTTTCTGTAGCATAGTATGGTTTAGGTAAGTTGGAAAAGGTTTGAAGGGTTTGGTTGTGTTATGGCTTGTATAAGGGTTGGACCACACCTGAAGTGACTCTTATTTATTTATTTATTTATTTGTTACTTCCTGGTAAAAAAAAAAACAAATGTTATTTTAACCTTCGTTAAATTTGAAAGGGTTTTTGTAAAACCTCAGTAAAACCACGGAAGTGTGTTTAACCTTCATTAAATTTCAAAGGTTTATTCTAAAACCTCAGCAAAATAACAGAGGTTTTTTTAACCTTCATTAAATTCCAAAGATTTATTGTAGAACCTCGATAAAACACTCCAAATTTTTCAAACTTCAATAAATAAATATAATTAAATCTATTTATAAATAATTAAAAACCATATAGTTTTAATATATTTTATATATATTATAACTAAATTCTCTAAAATCTTGAGAGTGTAACTTGACATTACAAATAAGTTTTCTAAAGTTTCAAAAGTTTATTTTAAAAACTCAGCAAAATAACCTTGGATAATAAGTATTTCAACAACTAATCTTGGATAATAAATATTTCAACAGTATTTGCATATTTATTATGATTGATGGTAGTTGGTTTATATTATTCCTAGTAGTTTTTTTTTTTGTTATGAACTCAAACTTCAAAAATCTGACTTATTTTATTTTATATTTTGATGTACATATATTTTAAGTAATTTTAGTTTTAGTTATAATTGTTAATATTTAATTCTCATGATTTTGAAATATTTTAAATTAAGGCATTTATTTTAAAATGCATCTAATAATTAATTCAGTGTAAAAGTGAGAAGTGATAAAGTTAATTTCTCCTTGCAATATGTTCTTGCAATCTTTGAAGCCCTCATAGCCAAGAACACACATGACTTTGAAGTCCACATCTAACAGATAATGCAATTATTTAGGATGTATAAAACAGTGATTTACTCAAATATGTATGCCAACAGGTAGGAAATATATATCAAGTAAGGTTCAAGGTACAATAAATCATAGGTTAAAAAGGGTTATCACAAAAATTCTTATATATTTAAGCAAAGGTTGGTTGTTTGGTCCTAGGTTTCTAATTAATACAAATGTCTTAATCATTTTCATGTTATTTTATGATGCAACATAATAAAGAAAATTCAAGCTACCACAACTGTCAATTCATCAATGAAACTCTCAAACTATTTAAGATTCACATACACTTACTTAATTAGTCTAATTTCTTATTGTTTGTCATTCTCTGTTCCAAGTAATCATCCTGTTTAATTTTCATGCACCACAATTTCAACTAAATTTAGATATAAGTTCAAAACATTTTCTTTTCCAACTAGTAGCAATATTAATCCACTGTTCTAATCCTAAAACACAAGGTCTAAATTATAATTACCCCAAAAATAATATTACATTCCTCAAAATAACTACTGATAAGTGCCAAATTTCAATAATATTTCATATTAAAATACAGGCACTTATGAATATTAATTGATAAAATAACCCCTAATTTTTGAATTTATACATTTTTACATATTTTGTAATTTTAACTTGAATAAGAATGATTTATTTCCAAATTTGTGTTAATTTCAGGATTCTAGGGAAGAATTGAAATGATTGGGCAAAAGGAGAATATACAGAGCTAAAAAGGGAAAGCTGGAACGCACCAACACTCACCAAAACTCGCCTAAGCTCGCCTAAGCTAGACACCCCCAAAGGATCTCGCCCAAGCGAGATTGCTTCAGTGACGTTGGGCCTTTTTTCGTGGAACTCGCTCAGGCGAGCCCAATAACACCCAAGCGAGAAGTCACTTAACCAAGGCCAATTAGGTTAAATAAAAGGCTTGAGGCACAACCCTAGAGACGCAAGATTGAAGGGAAAACACCATTGAGTGAATTGTAATCCAATTGGGAGAATAGTAGGTGTTAGAAACCCTAGAGGAGGCAATCGTTAAGGAGAAACATCTTGAATCTTCTTTTCTTGCTCTCCCTGTTTGTAACAGCCATCATGTGTGGCTAATTCTACCTTTTGGGATTGAGAGTAATCTATTGAAACTCTTACGTATTGAGGTGATATCTAAACATAATATTTTGTTCTTGATTGATGATTGGTATTATCATTTTGTTAGTAATGTTGGTTTGCCTTGATATCGAAATTTAGATTTGACTGAAAAGTACTTCTAAGTTTCTGACCCAAATGATAATGCTTAATATATGTGAATGCTAGGAATATATTTGAAATGTTAATTGCTATCAACATATGATCTTACTGATAAGAAGCTTCTATAAATATGCGAGGAATCGATATTTAGGAAGCATCTTAATAATTTTATATTCGAGAAATCGATATAAATGATTTTTATACGGACATCAATATCAATCAAAGGACACAATATTGTCATGCTAATCAAAATACAAAAGAGTGAGAAAGATGAACCCCTATCCCTAATTTTCCAATTGAAGTAACAAACTCTTTGACATGTTTTCTTATTAATCATTGCAATCTTAACAAACTCCAACAAAATTTATTATTTTGTTTTCTATTTAGTGAATCTTTTACTTGATAATTCAGTTGTTTCTTGTGGGTTCGATATCCGTCCTTAGGGACAAATAATTACTTTTGACAACGTGGTGCACTTGCCGTAGAAAAGTCATCAACTACTAATTATATATAAAAAAAAAAAAGGCATCAAAATTAAAAAGAACTAAAAATAAAAAGAAAATTAGAAAAATCAAACAAATAAAATAAAAATGAAAAGAATAATAAAAATTAACAAAAAATGATAAAATCATGACCCTTTAATCTCCTCGAAGCAGTTCATCCAATTCGATTCCAAATTCTTCATCTACATTTGTAGATGGCCCTATTACATCTCCATCTGCTCCAAAATTAAAATAATTTCTAACCTCAGCTGCTGGACCTGTCCCTAGGAAAAGAATACCTATTCCCAGGTCATGCAACATATAATTTGAATTGTTTTGGGTTCATCAAACCTAGTTTCACCACACAACACATAACTTAAACAAAAACAAAACATAGTAATTGAAATACTAGATTTTCTCCTAACAAGCGCTTGTTTAACATCATACAGCTTGACGTCTGTTTCTTTATAGCTCCTTCAACAAAATCATTGTGATGAGCCTTTCAATTTCACCACCTAAATAAGGCTTCAGCCTTTGACCATTGACTACCCAACTTTTGTGTGACCATTGACTATGAGTTCCTTCTTCTTCTTCGCCTCTTCTTCTTCGTCTTTCTTCTTCGTTTCTTCTTCATTTTTTCTTCTTCGTTTCTCCTTCTCACTGTTTTTGGCATTTGTATTGTTTAAGCACTATTTCATTGCCTTGCGTGCCTATTCATTGTGCTTTTGTGTGCGCCGTCGTCACTGTCGTCGCCATCATTGTCGCTCTCTCACTCTTCACCAACGTTTCTTTCACGCACAAGGTTGATTCTATTTTACATTTTTTTGAATTTTTGTTAATGTTAAGAATTTGTTTATTTTTTATTTATTATAATTTATACTTTTTAAAATGTATATTATTTAGTATTTATTATAATTTGTATTTATTGTTAATTTATATTATGTTAGTTTTAGTTTAGAGTAGAATTATCGTGTTGGTATGAGTCCGAGGGTGTTCGACCATCGACAATTAATACGTGCTGATATTGAGTCTGGGGGTGTTCGACCCTTGGCAATCGTGTGAGATAAAAAAATTTTCCGAAATCCTGATTGACTAGAATGACTATTACAAAATATAATGGATCAAAATTGGATTAATTTTGTTCGCATAAGTGATGAGTATGAAAAAGGAGTAAAAGAATTTATACAATTTGCGCAACGTAATGTGAATAATAGTAGTCTGGATGGAGCAAAGATCACGTGTCTGTGTGTTAACTATTTTAATGGAAGGATACTTGATGTTAAGATAATCACGGAGCACCTTCTATGTAATGGGTTTCTTTAATCTTATACAACTTGGACATGGTATGGTGAATTATTAAATTTACCACGCGTTTCCGTAACTGAAGAATATGTGGGGTCCACCATGGATAATGCAGTACATGATGATGTAGATGATGATCGATTGGAGGACATGATTCGTGATGTGGGAATCGAGTCTTTTGCAGAAGTGCATGGATATGGAAGTATGTCAAGCGATGCAGAGACTCCATTGTATCTTGGATGGACTAAGTTCACATGGTTGTCAGCGGTGCTATGATTGATGAATTTGAAGACAATAAATGGATGGACTAATAAAAGTTTCACGGAATTGCTTCAATTGTTGAAGGATATACTTCCAGAGGGAAATACTCTACCTAATTGTAATTATGAGGCCAAAAAGATTCTTTGTCCAATAGGTATGGAGTATAAAAAGATACATGCATGTCCTAATGATTGTGTATTATACAGAAAAGATTTTGAATTGTTGAAAAGTTGTTTGAGGTGTGGATTATCACGTTATAAGTTGAAACACAAAGATGACGATACTATTGAAGAGATAGATAAGCATGGACCCCCAATGAAGGTTATGTGGTATCTTCCTATCATTCCAAGGATGAAGTGTTTGTTTGCAAACCCAAACGATGCTAAGAATCTTAGATGGCATGTAGATGAGAGGAAATGTGATGGCATGTAGCGACATCTAGTTGATTCTATTCAATGGAAGAAATTTGATGATGAGTTTCCAAAGTTTGGTAAAGAATCAAGAAATATCCGACTTGGTCTAGCTACAGACGGAATGAATCCATTTGGTAATATGAGTACAAATCACATTTCATGTCTTGTTTTACTAGTTATTTACAACTTACCTCCTGCATTGTGCATGAAGCGAAAATACATGATGTTGTCTATGATGATATCCGGTCTGAAACATCCAGGGAATGACATAAATGTTTATCTAAGTCCCCTAATTGAAGATTTGAATTTAATGTGGGATCAGGGTGTTCAAGTATTTGACAGAGTTGCTAATGAAACTTTCAAGCAACATGCAATGTTATTTTGCACCATCAATGACTTTCCAGCATATGGTAACTTATCAGGTTATAGTGTTAAGGGTCATAAAGTATGTCCAATATGCGAAGAAGACACCTGTTCTCAACAATTGAAACATGGAAGGAAGGCAGTATATCTTCAACATCGGAGGTTTCTTAGAAGTCATCATCCTTACCGGAGGTTGAAAAAGCCTTTAGTGGACACCAAGAGACTAGTGGTCCACCAACTCCATTAGCTGGTGTTGAGGTGTACGAAAAGGTAAATAACATAAACCACACACTACAAAAAAGTGTGTAAAAAGTGGCGGTTTTAATATGGCGGTTATTAATAACCGCCACAAATTGAAGTATAATACGTCATTTCATTAACCGCCACAATTATCTTTCAAAATATGTCATTTTTAACCGACACAATTATCCTTCAGAATAAAGACAAATTTCGCTTCCCTCATTATTCCCAATTATTTTTAAAAATATTTTTGATAACAAAATTTTTTTATTCCTAATTATTTTTGAAAATCTTGTTTTACTATTTCAAATTATTTTTGAAAATGTGGCTTGATTATTGGGAAAGAAAAGTTTCTTCCCTCTCTTTGCTCTCTTCCTTCTCTTCGCTATCTTCCTTCTCTGTGCCTAAGTGCCTAAACACTCAAACCCTCACGAACCCGCCCTAATCGTGAAGCTCCTGACGAACCCTCACTCAAACCCTCACGAACCAGTGTGAGCCCTAATCGCGAAGCTCCTCACGAACCCTCACTCAAACCCTCACGAACTTGTGTGAGCCCTAATCGCGAAGCGCTACTGACGAACCCTCACTCAAACCCTCACGAACCAGTGTGAGCCCTAATCGCGAAGCTCTACTCACGAACCTTCATGTGGTGGCCCTGGAGGTAGTGGAAGGAGGACGAAGATCTACGCAATTTTCATTTCAACAAGGTAGCTTGTTCAGGTTTTTTCGCCATCTCGTTTCTACTTCTTTCATCACATTCTTTCTGAGATCGATTTATCCAGTGTTCTGTGATTTGATTGGATTGGATTGGATTGGTTTTCTTCTGTTGATTTTTCGGTTTGCTGTGTTAATGTTTTGATAATTTCTTGTTATCTGGATATCCTGAGATCCTCTGGAAGAGGAAACCTTTGAGCTTTGTTTGACCATAACATTGGTTAGACCTTTGATGCCTCACACCATCCCTTCCCATGGCTCTGTTATTTTCATCCATCCTTATTCTACAATTTTAGGGCAGTGGAAAGACAACCCTTGTCTTTGCTCTTGACTATCTTTTTGAAGTGATTGGCAGGTAGGCTCTGAACTTTGAAGCAACAGTGATATTGAATTTATCCTTTGTTCTGATGACTATAGGGAAAGGAGTTAATTAACAAATTGTAGATATATGCTACAATTTTCAGGAAGTCTGCCACAATATCTATAGATGATTTTTATTTGACGGCTGAAGGTCAAGTATATAGAAGCTGTTATTTGTATTCTATGTTTTCAGTCCTAAATTCCATTTTGTTCTTTTTCTTTTTGGGCTGATAAATTGTGTTTGGACTGTAGAATAAAATAAGAGAAGCTAATCCAGGAAATGCACTTCTTAAGGTAATTATACGCAGATAAGTAAAGTAATGAACAGTAAATTATCCAGGAAAATCATTATTTATGAAAAATAAATATTTTTGATTGCTTGGTTTCCTTCTAGTTTCGTGGAAATGCAGGAAGCCATGATCTTGCTCTTTCTGTTGAAACTCTGACAGCTTTAACTAAAATGTCAAGAGAAGGTGTTTCTCGTCACTCAATTTTGTTTTCTCTTTATTTGCATTTTTCGTGTAATATCTTTTAATTTGAAGTGTCCAGGTGTGAAACTGAAGCTACCTAGATATGATAAAGTAAGGGCGTAGCTTGCATATTCAGATTATTTAAACATATTTTTCAATTTGCAACTGGTAATGGTGAAGTGAATTGCCTGTTGATGCAGTCTGCATTCAATGGGAGAGGTGATCGTGCTGATCCTTCAAAATGGCCAGAAATTGAAGGGCCCCTGAATGTAAGAAAATATTCAATTGTAACTTAAACTGATTCTGATGGGTCATTTTTTCTTGGTAAAACATGATCGAGCACAGGCAAAAGAGAAAAAAAATGAAGTAGCTTGTTGAAATAAGTATGTTAAGTTTACTGCCAAATTTATCCTTCTCAATTAAAAAGAAGATTTTTCCAACATTAAGATTTTGTAGTTCTGAGGAAGATAATATAATACAACATCTAGCTTTGAAAAAATTTAGATTTGCCGCCAAAACACTCTAGATTTATATATGGTATGAGGAAATGTGGTATTATTTGTGCCATGTTCATCTCATGTCAATATCCTTTCAAAAGTGTTGATCCTTATATTGTGACACATGGATGGGTGTTCTAGGTTGTGTTGTTCGAAGGTTGGATGCTTGGTTTCAAGCCCCGTCCAGTTGAAGCAGTAGAGGCTGTTGATCCCCAGGTTAGAATTGGTGAAGTTCCTTTTTTCTTTTTTTTTAATTATGCAAATTCTATACCCTTTTAATGGGAGGCATTGCTAATGAATTGAGCTTATTTTTCAGTTAGCAACTGTAAATAAAAACCTTGAAACTTACTATGATGCATGGGACAAATACATTAAGTCATGGATAGTCATCAAGATTAAGGACCCAAATTGTGTCTTCCAATGGCGCTTGCAGGTAGGTTGTTTAAACATTCTCTTACAAAAATGACTAACTTTGTGTTCAGAATCTGGATGTAGCATCCATGTATTGAGCTGTTTCCATATGCAGGCTGAGATTGCCATGAGGGAGGCTGGCAATCCTGGAATGACAGATGAGGAAGTCTGTTGCTCGAATTGATTTATGTTTTAACTATGATTAGTGATATATCTTTGTGATAAATGATGATAAACATCTACCTTTTGATGACTAAAGCTATGAATTTTCATGGTATGTTCTTCCTAGGTGAGAGATTTTGTTTCACGCTACCTGCCAGCATACTATGCATACCTTCCTACACCTTACCCGGAGGGACCAAATGGATCAGATCCTCAATGTCTCCTAACCATTGAAATAGATGAAGGGAGAAACCCCATCCTTGCTGCCTAAATTAACTGTATGATGGAGTTCTGCTGGTTTTTCAATTCTTTGAGAATTTGGACGGCTATTGTATCATTAATGTAGCTAAGTCAATAAATCCGCACTCTTTCCCTTGAAATGTATAGAGAATATTTCGTTAATACATAATAACGGCTAATGCTTTCTGGTTGCTGTCATTTGATTAGATAGAGTTACATGCCATTTTTATATTTCAACACTGACTTTGTTTAATCGTGGCTGCACTTGATTTATGTAACAGTCATAGCAAATCCCTTTATTCTTGGAATGATATCATACAACTCTCATAACAGCAAAAGCAGCAACAGAGTGTATACAAACTGGATCAAAGAGTCAACTGATCAGGGATAAAAAGAGAGATTTTTGGAAGAAGAAAAGAGAATTGAAGCCTAAAAATGTACCCACCAAGCATAGAGGCTTCCCTTCTCCTCACGGCTCGTCTGAGTGTGATCATATTGTATCTTCTGCTGTGCTGGTGCAGACTGCGTCATATTTTTGGAGTTGAGTTGAGTTGATGATGTTTCTTGCAACAGTGGTAGACCATATATTTATTTATAAGCTCAATCAAGCACAGAAAGTTGCTTGAACATGCTTAAGGCCAATCTAGCCACTCATTTATTGTGGTAGTTAGTAGAAAGGAATTGGTTAGCTTCTGATCAATTATGTGTTGTAATTTTAAACATGATTAGGGATGTATGAACTTTTTATGTGTTTTAATTTTCAATTATGTATAAACTTTTCAACATTATTATGCGTGCTTTAATTTTCAATGAAATGAATGGATGATATAATTTTATACATTATTTTATTATGAAAATATATTATGTTTAGGGTAATTATATAAAATAGATTATTAAAAATATTATAAAAAAGTGGTGGTAAAATTATTTATTCAGAATTTAAATTACGTCAGTTAAAAACGCCACTACTTACTTATTATGGTGCCAAAATCTTCTTCAATGAATGTAAATTGCGACAGTTATAACTGACACTACTTACATATTAAAACCGCCACTATTTACACTATGTTTAAAGTGGCGGTTGTTGCGGCGGGTAACATAAAACCGCCACATTAAACTTTGTGGCAGCCAGTTCTATGGCGGTTTGCAAAACCGCCGCAAGCGTATATTGTGGTGGTTATAAACATCACTTTATACAAAAAAAACTGCCACAATATACACTGTTTTTTGTAGTGACACCTTCGGTAAGTCAAAAAAAGGTCATTTGTGACAAACATTTGAAAGAAAAAATCAATCTTCTTTGATCTTCCGTACTGGTTGAGGTTAGAAGTCAGACATTGTGTAGATGTAATGCATGTTGAGAAGAATGTTATGATAGCTTAATTGGTACACTTCTTAACATTAATGGGAAGATGAAGGATGGTGTAAATGCTCGTTTAGATTTGATTGAGATGAACATACGAGGTAAGTTGGCACCGATACAAATGGGTAAGCGTACATATTTGCCCCCTGCTTGTTACACCATGTCAAAAGATGAAAAAGTAAGTTTCTGTTAATGTCTAAAGGGTGTGAAAGTGCCACAAGGATGTTCCTCAAATGTGAAGAGCCTAGTGTCAATGCAAGATTTGAAGTTAATTGGGTTGAAGTCTTATGATTGCCACATCTTGATGCAACAGTTGCTGTCGGTAGCTATTAGTGGGATTGTCATCGAAAAAATTGTAACTTATTTTTAGCCTCTTTTGCATTTATTTTAAAGCATTAATTATATTAAAAATTGATATGATTTCGGTCTCTTGCAGGATTCCTTGAGCTCCCAAGGTAATTTTGTTCCTGAAGGTCGTCGAGATATCCTAGTTGAAGCAATTGGACGACTTGAGCACTGTGGTCGTGTTCGTGCAGCTGGACAAGGGGTTGGAATTAAACTATATTTTGGAGCTGCACCACGACACCCATCCTCCTCCCTCCAAGAGACCAAAGCAGAAATGAAGAGTAAGCTACGTCAAGAATTAATGGACAAGATGAGAAAGGAGACTAAAAGGATGCGGATAGAGTTGCCACAGGAGTTACTATCGCAACAAGTTTGTGGTGAGCCGCTGATTCAGGTGCTTATTAGTCCCGCTCCCAAGAGCATAAAGGGGAGTTGTGCGGCTCCTACAACATCAGGGGAGGATATCATTAGTTGGCCTAGGCAATGTGAGCTACTAGTAGAGGGCGACATGATTCCTCAGGTGGTGGCCATTGGAAAAGTCTATGAAGAGGCCACCACCTTACATAATGTTCCTCTCTCCCCTGATGTGGCGAAGGTAACAATTGAAAGAGTACGAGTAGTTGATGCTCGTGTTCCACTACCTTCAAATGAGGTAACAACTGTAGTCAATGCATTTCAAGCATTTGTAGCTTGGCCCAGACACCTCATTCGAATTATGCCAGAACTTCCGGTAATAATTTCATTTCATTATATTCATTTATATTTATATATTCTATCTAATTTAAAACAAATGTTCTTTATTTTGTAGAAACCTCATCGGAAACGAAGTCTGAAAAGAAAGCATGAGGTTCCGATTGACGATCTTATACCTTCCTTAGCTGTAGATGCTGGACAAATTGGTCGAGACCCTCTGAAAGTTCCATGGGATCATACCTTTTTTGAAGTAAACACTAAGTTTTCACTGTACATATACATGTCAGACTTGTTAGAATTTGTGGCTGGGGATCAGCAGCTCAATATAAATATAATTCAATTTTTTATGATGTAAGTATGTTTACCTATATTTCAATTTAATTTATGTTAAATTAGCATTGATTATGATTTAACTAATTACTTGTAGGTTTTTGAATGGTGTCTCTATCACTGAGGGGAAGGAAAATGTGAATGGATTCTTAAATCCCGTATATACTAATCCCACTAGAGCAAAGGCAAATGAGACCCAATCATACATCACTAACACCCTGGAAAAAGAGGGAAAAATATTTATTTATGCCCTTATATTAATGAGTAAGTTTAATTATATGTCTTCAATTTCTATTTCATGTTTTAAACATTTACTTACTCTTTTCATGGATGATACAGGGGTCATTGGCAGTTACTTGTCTTATCACTTGTTCATAAGACTGATGTGTGGTTTTGTTCACTACTTAAGAAGTCATCCACAAGTCTTAGGAATATCATTGATAGGTAAGTATACTATAAACTTAATTCCATATGTTACTAATTAACCATTTACTAACAAGGTTTTTGTCTTAACCAGTTCATGGCATGGATATAACATCCTAAAAAGTTGATCTAATTCAAATTTTCAAAATTTGACCTGAATAAGACTAAAGGTTTGTAATTTTTTTCCTTTCTCTTTTCATTGTTTATGAATACTAACTTTTACTTTTTATTGAATTATAGTGTAATAAACAACCAGGAAGCTATGAGTGTGGTTATTACGTTATGCAATGGATGATCACCATTGTAAGACTAGGCCTTAAAAGTGATTGGCATGAGGTAACATGATGTTAAATTATTTTTATAATTGTTGAACATAGTATCTTAAAACTAATTTATGTCAACCATATTTTGCAATGCAGTTCTTCACGAATGAGAACCCAAATCTTCGGAAGTCATATCATATGTGAGACATTCTTGGTCCACATATTTCCTAAATTTTTATAACTCTAGGTTACCTAATGAATAGTGTAGGAATTAGATAGATAGATACATATATATTATTAGTGATTGTAATACATTTTTATCAATATATAATAATTGCTTATTTGAATTTTTGTATTTGTTTGGCTGGGTTATAATTGAAAAATAACTGCATTTGTTAGGCTTTTCTGCACTAGTGTCCATAGGATTTAACAAGTGTTTTTCTAGGTGGTGGTTGTCCTTCCTCAGCCATGTTACTTTCTTCTTATATTATCTCAATGTGAAGGTTAAACGTGGTTGAAGATTCTTTTATAACTTCCCTTTTGTTTTTGTTTTATTTTCTTACTTCTATTCTTTCAAGTTGTCTTCTCAATTTCAAAATCTAACTCTAATTAATTGATCTCTAGATATATTTATGCAATAAATCAATGGATTTATACATTGATAACTTTTCTAGAATATATCCTTAAAAGAGTTACTTATTAATAAATTTGTAGATACCTTTATATTTTCTACTTATCATTCATAGCAACGAAATATATTATTGTTTTCTTAATCCACATATTTTCCCAGCTTATCATTCAAATTAATATTGAAAAATTATACATAAATTCTTGTAGAGAAATTAATTTTTGTATATGAAAATCAATATATTATATAGAAAAGTAAAATTTTATTATTTTTAAAATATAAATAATTATTTTATCAATAAGGAATTGTAACACTTCAACTTTGATTATTAACATTTGTAGGTTGTCGTCGCATACAACACACCCAAATGAATGACTTGTGTTAGAAATATTGTGTTAGGAATTCAAGAAGAGATAAAGTCTTATATTGGGTAGAGAGGAATAAAATGGACAATATATAAGTAGAATAACGCTTGATATCTTTAAATATGTAGCACATGATATCTTTAAATATCTTTAAATATGTTGTAGATTATTAATGAACTTAGAGAATCACATTCAATTCATTGATTATTCACTGAATACGGTAATCCTAATAACTTGATCATAATAGCATTTTAAATGTATAATAGAAATGTCTAGAGTTGAAGTTGAGGTTCTGTCTTTTAATATCTTTGGTTACAGCTACAAAGTGATGAAGGAAGTTATGGTCCAAAGCACTTCAGATATTATATTAGATATAAGGGTAAAGAAAGAATATTATGCGGATAGATAGTCAAAATTAATGATTATCAGATAGGAGCAAATTATGCGGATAGTGAGAATTATGTAGAAGAGAAAATCTTATTTATGTCAAAATTTGTTAGTTTTGGTTGAATCAAAAATGTACTTTTCAGTAATAAAAAAGAAAATCATAATATGTCACACTATCACAATCATTTTAGGATTGTCAACACTCTATTTCAAAATACATTTTATATGTAAGGTTAAATATATGTATGAACATTATGAAAAAATTTATTGGTTACATTTTAATTAATCAATCTATATTTTAATCACTATATTTTAAGTCTTTTTAAGATTTTATTTCGTGTTTGGTGGTATAAAAATCTTTATGTAATCTTCAATAAAGTAGATATGTTAAAAAAAAAATTGTACAAAACTAGAAATACTGAAATTCAATTTTTTTATTTTATTTTTTTATAAAAAATATACTTTTTAAAAATAAAAATAATATTTTCAAGAATATTTCCTTCTAGAAAATATTTTATTGATGTTTTGGCAGAATTATTCTCACACTAATGCGAATGTTAAGATTATATAATTTAAATATGAATATTCTATAGTATGAGTTAAGTCAACCTTAACTGATAATAAACATAATATTTAAATATTGTGAAATCAATTAGTCGAACGGTAGTGTTGTTTATATATTAAATATAATATTAGTGTTATCTATATATTAATTTAAGCTGGCACTTAATAATTTTTTCTTAATTTACAAAAAATTATTTATTTATTTATTTTTTTTATAAAATTCATGTTAGACAAATGCATAATCAACAAAAGTGTTAGAGAGGAAAGAGTAGCCAGCTTTTCAAATCCTTACAATTCTTCCTTAGTCTTTTCTCTAAGCTCTTTTAACTTTTTCTGTTGCCGTTTTCTACTCAGTTAACCTCTACATAACTATTCCCCTACTTTTTCCCTTCACCAATTCCCTCATCTTTTAATCTCTCTTCCACAAAAGCATCCACAACTGCATACAATACCCCAACTCCTTCTTCCCCATTCAAAACTCTGATTTTTTGCCCAACTAAACCATACCTTCCAATCAAACATTTAATTTAAATCCCACCAAAACAAAATAAAAATAGTGGACACAGAAGAAGATGGCATCAAATATACCAAGATTTCAAAACAATTATATTCTTCATCCGTCTCCAATCTCTCATTCCCCTTAATTAAATTAAGTACCACACCATCAACACTACACACTCATTATTCACAAACACACTGTTATCTAAGGGAGACAGAGTGCTTCTTAGGGATTGAAAGTAATGGGATTTATACTAACAAAAACAATAACCATTAATATTACATTCAAAACTCAATTCACACTTTGAGACTTTTTCTTCTTCTTGAATCATAATTACTATGAAATGTAGCATTACATTGAGAAATTAACATCACACAAGTATAATTACTAATCATCAATAAATGTTTCTCTTCTTCTTCTTTAATCCTTTCCATCCATTATAGCTCTCTCCATTCCTCTCTTAAATTGGCATTTCATCCTAAATATAAAATACCAATATAAAATACCGTGTGCTGTGTTGGCCGTGAGGCCATTCCAGAGAGCAGCCCCAAACCAATGAACGGTGCAGAGAATGTTAAGTTGTTGGTTCTTGGTTTCAACACCTTCATTTCAACACCTCTGGCACTCAACATCCTCGTCTCGTTCTTGGTTCTTCCTAGACACAAACCCAATTTCCAACAAAATGTTAAGTTTACATGTTTTATGAATATAATCCTCATTTACATGTTTTTTCTGAAAAAAAAAATTGTGAATAGTACTCAATATATGTATTACTAAACAATGCAATGTTCTGTCAACGAAATGTTTTTCAAGTTGAATAACTAGGAGAAAACACAACATTGAGAAAATCTTTGGATCTAATTAATCAAATCCTTATATTTATATATATATATATTTATATATATATATATATTTATATATATATATATATATTACCTTTGGTAAACTTCCTTGATTTGATTTTGAGATAAATCTTATCATTCTTTGAAAAAGTTTATGTGCATCTTTGTCATCTTCATCTTTGTTCTCGCTATTTCTCTAAACTCTAAATATTCAAAGATCACTATAAATATTATTTTTGTCACTGGTTAAACTTTGATAACTTTGATGAGAAAACTCTATGAATCCTTGCTTTTTATAGGCCAAAAAAAAGATGAGTAGTGTAAGCCCTGAATTTTTCTCTTTTTTTTTTTCACGCTTTCTCTCTCTATTCCTCTTTCTTCCTTCTTTCTTCATTTTCTCTTCCATGTTTTATATATTCCAAAATCATATCACACCATGTTGTAGTAGAGGAGTAAGGGTGCATTTCTACCCGATCAGATTTTCAAACAGAGTAAGTTCATTTTTACTCTAAAAATCCCCAATTCTCTATTTTCTCTATGATTTAGTGATCAATCTTAGTGCGCCAAGTTGAGAAAAGTGTTTCTCTCAATTTGATTAAACTCATACTAAAATTTGGTAATATTTAGGTAACTTGCTCTAGGTTCTTAAATTTTGGAGTGATTCTCTTGTTTGAGGTAGAATTTCCATCAAAATAAGGAATTTCAGGTAAGGGAAACTAACTTTAATTTTGTAATAGTACCCTAGGCTAGAAGATTTGAATGTGGAAGGGATGTTGTTCCATTATTCAATTTATTTTGTTGTTTATATACTGTTTAAACTTGCTGTAGAAATATTAGATTTTGATAATTTAGTATTTAAGTGTTGTTTCTTTTATGTTGTTAAATAGGACATCTAAATGTTGTGGATTGCATTTTGAATGATATTGTATGATGAAAATGGTATGGAATTGAATTCATACATTTGGGACAATGAATGGACTGATGTTTGTTGGTGTATTAAGTATTGATGCCTATGTGGTAACAGAGATCTCCAAACTTCACTGATGATCTAAATCAAATAGACATCACGTGATTAGAAGATGATGGAGGAGTTCATGCACACCGTGACATATGAGATGCACGACTTGTGTTGTATTGAACTTACCTTGATCCTTTCTCTTGGATTCGCTGGTAATCTTTGGATCAGGTCTTAGTCTCTGGTAAAACTTACCTAATATGAGTCTTCCGAAAGACGTTAGTTGTTATTATGTTTGTTGAATATTCTGGATGTGTAGATCCATGTGAGTTCTATGTGATCGTTTTATGTTGGAATTTGAAGAAGATTCAATAATTGAGAAATTAATTGGTTTTCTCTTTTGATTAAATTGTGTATATTATAAAAAATTTATTTTCATTAACTTATCCTTGTTTTTCTTGTTGTGTTGTGAACTACGATCACAGTATTGTATACACAAGCAGATGATCATACAAGTGTCAAAGGTTCTTGAGGGTTTTAAGATGTTGTTTTGAACCTTATATTGTAAATATTTGTATTTCGATAAGTCATAATCTAGTAATAGGAATACTTTGAAAAACTCCAAGTTTGTATAGAAATAGATAGAGCTTGTATTGTAATAGTTAGATGTATTTTTTATGATGTTACAAGTAGTTCAATGAAAGAGGATTAATCTTAATTTTTTTAGTAATTTTCGTTTTAAAATGATTATTTAAATATATTTAAAATAAGAAAAATAGTTAATGTATACATTTAATTATTAAATAATGTCATTAATGTAATAAATTAATGTAAGCATTATAGTATTTATGTGATATCATTTAATATATTAATACATATTAATGTAACATAAATAAACCTAATTTATTTATTTATTCATTTAATTATTGGTGTAAAATATTAATATATGCATTAATTTAATGTATTATATAATTAATTCATATTGTAAAACTTTATCTCTCAGCTTTTTCTCTCTTCACACACAAGCATAGGAACAACAACAAGGAGAAACCAGTGTGGGTTTGACTATCTTATCCCCTTTCCCTAAGGTTACGTCGGCCTAGTCACTATAGTGCAAGGATTAGAATTCTCAGATATATTAAAGGAGTGATAAGTATCATATTTCAATAATATTTCATATTAAAATACAAATACTTGTGGATATTAATTGATAAAATAACTGTAATATAATCCCTAATTTATGAATTTATAAACCTTTTTACATATTTTGTGATTATAATATGAATAAGAATGATTTATTCCCAAATTTGTGTTAATTTCATGATTCTAGAGAAAAATGAAGATGAAAAGGAAAAAGGAGAATATACAAGATAAAAAGAAAAAGTTGGAACACTCCAAGTACTCGCTCAAACTTGCCTAAGCCAGAAGCTTTGATCTCCCCCAAGTGAGTCCAATCTCGTTTAAGGAGATTGCTACAGAGACATTGGGCCTATTTTCGTCCAATTCACCCAGGCAAGAAGTCATTTAACCCAAGCCCAACTAGGTTAAATATAAGGTGTGAGGCACAACCCTAGAGACATCAATGGGGAGAATAGGTGATAGAAAACTCTAGAGGAGGCAACCATCAAGGAGAAACATCTTGGATCTTCTTCTCTTGCTTTCCATGCTTGTAATGGCCAACATGAGTGGCTAATTCTATCCTTTGGGATTGAGAGTAGTTCAAACCCTTATGTATTGAGGTGATATCTAAATATAATATTATGTTCTTGATTGATGATTGGTATTGTCATTTTATTTGTAATGTTTGTTTATCATGATCTAGATCATTAGATTTGACTGAAAAGTATCTCTAAGCTTCTAACATAAATGATAATGCTTAACATATTTGAATGCTAGGAATATATTTGAAATGTTAATTGCTATTAACATCTAATCATAATGCTAAAGATTTTTTATAAATATACGAGAAATCGATATTTAGGAGACTATCTTAATATTTTTATAAGCGAGAAACCGATATAAATGAATTTTATATGGGCATCAACATCAATCAAAGGATAAAATATTACTATACTATTCAAAATACAAAAAGAGTAAGAAGGATGAACCCCAATCCCAATTTTTCCAATTGAACCAACAAATTCTTTGACTTGTTTTCTTTATAATTCTTTCAATCATTATAACAAACTCCCAACAAACTTTATTATTTTATTTTTTATTATCCTTGGGAACAAATTATTACTTCTCATGCGATACACTTGCCGTAAAATAGTTATCAAGTCTTCAGCGCCATTGTCGAGGAACAATTTAATTTTTTAGTACAAATTCCTAAATATTGTGAATATTTTAATTTTTTTCATTTTTTTTTTTGTTTAAGGTATGTAGAGTGAATTTATGGAGAAAGTTTATTCAAGTTTGTGAGTAATGTGATGGTTGTGAGATAATTTTGTTATTTTTTTAAAAGGTTTCAAAAGTAAGTTTACAAATTTACCCTCTTTTTAGAAAACACTTATATAATGAAATATGAGGTAAGGTATGTATAATGAATTTGTGGGGAAAGTATATTCAAGTTTGTGAGTAATGTGATGGTTGTGGGAGAATTTTTTATTTTTTTAGAAGGTTTAAAATGTAAGTTTACAAATTTACCTTTTTAAAAAAAAAATACCCGAATAATGAAATATGAAGTACTTTTTGTGTAGATTTTAGTTAATTATTATTTCTTGTGCTATTGAATAATTATTTTTGAAAAAAAAATAGGAGTATCATTGTCTTAAGATAAAAAGTTTTCATAAATTTTTTTTTGTTATAAAATGAATTTTAATATTAGAAATTGTAAAAAATGTCTAAAAAATAATTTCATATAATTATTTATTTATTTAATTAATAAAAATATAATAATACAATTAATTAAAAAATAAAAATAAATTACTTATTTATATAAAAAAAATTAAATTAAAATATTATTAACCAAATATTTTTGTTAAAAAATATAAATTGTATGTGTTTAAATTAAAATATTATTCATAAAATACTTTAGTTAAAAAATATAAATAATTTAATTAGAAAAAGAAATGTAAAATCATAACCAAAACATGTTGATCTAAAAAAAATTGCAAACCAAAATATGTTGATGCAAAAAGTAAAAATGATAACCAAAATTAGAAAACCACAATTCACAAGTAATCAAGACATCCAAGTGAGAACAACAAAAAAAGGCACAAAATCGATTATGACATGCATAATAGTACCACAACATCGATTCTGATAAAGAAACAAGGCCAACATCGTTTATCTACAAGACATAATCAATTATCCAAAGAAAAAAGATACATAATTGATTATGGAAGAGAGAAATATTCATCCCTTGAAAAAAAAAACCAAAAATCGATGTTGTTTTCTTCTAAAATGGCATGCATAATAGATTTTCGTGGCTTTTTTTTGGTGGAAATGAAAAATGTTTCACTATTGTGTGTAGAGTTCATGGTAGAAGTTTACTTGACTTCAACAAAATAGATGAGGGTAACAGAGTAAAATGGCACAAGCTTACGTGGCTTTCTTCGCAAATTTTCAGCAACAACGAGGATGGGATAAAACACTTTCGTTACATTTCCGCACTCTCAAATCCACACAAACCAGTAGATACAAACATAGACCATCAACGCAAATCCATCTTCGACAATAGTAAACGACTGGAAACAAACAAAAAATAAGTCTTCGTTTGACACACTTAATCTAACTTTTTATAAGACAAAGCAAACTCGAAGCTTCTTCTAACACCTTTGGAGAACTTCATAGTCAATTCAACTAGATTTGAGTAAATGATGTTTGCCTAGATATTTCCTAACATCGTCAAATGATTTGTGTTGATGAAATGGAGACTACATGGAAAAACACGGTAGGATAATTAACTGAATAACATAGGTTTAATTCATGTAAGTATTCATAGAAGATTACACCAAAGCTCTCACGCCCATTAAATGGATTTAAGACAGTCTAGTGTCTTAACAAATTATTTGGCAATACTACATATAATAATACCATAAGTCTTTCATTTGCCCAAACAAGAATGAAATAAAAATATTATTTTACATTTAGTATTGTTCATGATATGACGATTTAATGCAAGAGATAAGCTTAATTATATTTTTTTTCTTCAACTCCATTAATAATCTTCTAGGTGTAATCTATCGAATTATGCTTTTACAATTAAGTGAATGGTTTATCCTTTTCTTATCTTGTAAAAATTAACCATCAAAATTTTAATTCAATTGGAATCAAATTTCATATTTAAATTTCAAAGTGAAACGGGTGCAATCATGACATTTTTTTGCTATATATAAATAAGAGTGTTACATTTAGATAAATCACCACGTACTCTTAAAGGAAAAGTTTTCTATCTTACCTTACATTTTCCATGACATTGTTATGAATAGTATAAATTTAAATTATGCGTATTTAACCTTAGGAATTTATTTGACATGACATTGTTATGAATAGTATAAATTTAAATTATACCTATTTAACCTTAAAAATTTGAACACAATAGCATAGTCTTGTATATTGATAGAGCTAATGTATCCTAATTAACCATTATAGGAATAATTTAAATTTAGAACACGTAAATCATAAAGTGCATTAGAACTACTCATTGTATGAGGTGGGTGGAGAGAGAACAAAGAATAGAGAGTGGAGCGGAAACCCTTGGACAACGGCTAGAGTTACGTATCCTGGTTGCGCCGTGAGTGGGGCGCTTGCTGTGGTTGGTTCAGTGCCATCTGGAGTTGTTTGTGGCTTCTCTCAGCCTAAGACTCAGGGTGCTAATTTCATTAAAGATTTCAGATCAATTGTTGTCGCTAATTTCAAATTTAAGATCATCTCCAAAATATTGGCGGATAGACTTGCTATTGTGGCTGCTAGAATCATTTCTCCTAATCAATATGGGTTTGTGCAGGGTAGACAAATTCATGATTGTATTGGTATTGCTTCTGAAGCTATTAACATGCTTTCTAAAAATGTTAAAGGACGTAATGTGGCTTACAAAGTTCATATTCATAAAGCATTTGACACTTTGAGTTGAAAATTCTTATTGATGGTTTTGACACACTTTGGTTTTCATCCCTCATTTTTCAGTTGGATTAGTACAATCCTTCGTTCAGCTAAGCTTTCTATTAGGATAAATGGCATTTTTGTGGGTTTTTTTCCTTGTAGTAGAGGTGTGAGACAAGGTGATCCATTATCTCCCTTGCTTTTCTGCCTCACAGAGAATGTTCTAAGTAGAGGCATCTCTAAGCTTGTGAATCATAAGAAGATTCAGCATATGGCTAGTCTTAAAGGTTATATCACTCATTCTCACATTTTATATGTTGATGACATATTTGTTTTCTGTAGGGCAGATAATAAGTCGCTTAAAAATTTTAGTACCTTTCTTAAAACATATGGTGATTTTTCTAGTCAATATTTTAATAATTCTAAAAGTAGCTTTTTCACCATGGATACTTCTATAAGATTTGTTACCAAAATTCAACGTCTTCTTTTTTGCAATCATGGCTTTTTACCTTTTAATTATTTAGGGGTGTTTATCTTTTTTGATGCTCCAAAGTGTCGATTTCTTCAATCATTGGCTGATAAAGTCAAATTGAAGCTAGCATCTTGGAAAGGAAAATCTCTTAGCATGATGGGTCGGATCCAGTTGGTTAATGCGATGATTATTGGCTTTCTAGCTTATAGTTTAATATATATATATATATATATATATATATATATATATATATATATATAAATGGCTTGTTTCTATTCTTAAGAAAGTTTAGCAGTGGAGTAGAAATTTCATTGGTATAATAGACTTCCATCTAGTCTTTTATTTGAATTCTTTATTAATAGGTATAGATTACCTATGTATTGTTTTTGTTAATATATGAGTTTTGGTTTAGTCCCCCCATATTTACTTGTATTTCCTTTTCTTTTTTTCTTTTAATAATATTTTTTTCATGTGGTGACAGATGATTGTTGTTACTTAAGGTGTAAGCCTAACTGAGTATCAAGTTTCATAGTGATGCCTAACATGAGAGTTTTTATAAAAATAAAAAAAAATTCAGAAAGTGCATTTAATCATACATATACTAATACTACTTTTGTCATGTAAAATTTTTTACATAATATTTATTCTCACTTCTTTTTATATTTATTGTATTTTCCTTAAAATAAAAATAATAAAAACCTTTTTAAGTATACCTATGTAACATCCCGCCAAATCCTTTTCATATTTATATAATGAAATAAACGTAAAACAATAATATCGAAGTGAACATATATATATATATATATATATATATATATAATGAAATTTCTCCTCACAGGGAGTTTAATACATATCTAGTCAGTTTTCCAAACTCAAACAAAATACAGCAAAATAAAAAAGAACAGGCGATCTCCTAACAGAAAATAGAAAACAGGCGATCTCCTATCAGAAAACAGAAAACAGGCGATCTCCTATCAGAAACAGAAAACAGGCGATCGCCTAACAGAAATAGAAACAGGCGATCTCCTTCCTGCGACCACTCACTGAGGAGCTCTCTACTTCCTGCAATATCATCTGCTCCCGTGTAAATTATACACGATCATCACAGGTTTAAGAAAACATCCACAAAACAAAAACGCAAGGTAAGCTAGATATTTTAAAGAGAATTTAGATATGAAACTTTAAAATCAAGATAAAACAATTTTAAGACACCCACATAAAAACCATCAACTTTCTCAATCATTTCACACACTTCACAATTTCATCAAGAGTCGTTCAATTCACATAATCCATCAAGTGTCTATTAATTTCAATATTTCTCTTTCTCACGTCAGACTTCCACTGCCTCACCACACATAGACACATACCACACCACTGTAAAGTCCACACAGGACAGCTAGTGAAGTCCACATAGGACAGCTAATGAAGTCCACACAGGACAGCAAGTGAAGTCCACACAGGACAGCTAATGAAGTCCACACAGGACAGCTAATGAAGTCCACACAGGACAGCTAATGAAGTCCACACAGGACAGCTAATGAAGTCCACACAGGACAGCTAATGAAGTCCACACAGGACAGCTAATGAAGTCCACACAGGACAGCAAGTGAAGTCCACACAGGACAGCTAATGAAGTCCACACAGGACAACAATATATCATCAATTCACCCAATGCACCATACAACACTTAAATGAACGATTCCAACCACAGCAACAATCGTACCAAGGTTCAGATTTTTCCAATATCACATGCATTTCACATATCAATCTCAAACAAGTTCAAAGCGACACTAAAACAGGGGATTTCGAAAACAACATTAAAACCGGCGATCACGTCGCCCCACACATAAAAACAGAGCATAGTGAAAAGAATATGAAACCGGCGACCACGTCGCCCTCACTTCAGAACCTACTCGCCTAAAGTTTTTATAAACGAAAATGCTAGCTTCCCTTACCTGGACTAGCGTAAACTTCACTAAGAGCTCCAACCCAACGAGATTCAAGGATGCCTTAACTCTGTTTTAGCGCTTTGAGCAGAAAACTTGCAGAGCACAACGTCAGGAATCCAGGGTAGTCGCCGATCTTCAACTGGTTCGCTAGGACGTCTGAACGCAGGGAGAAGGAGAGGAAAGAAACAGGGAACCAAGGCTAACTCACTCAATCACTCTCAAACCACAGCAATGTTCACTGCCTCTCAGGAGTGAGTTTTTAAAACTAAGCCAACTTGCCCAGAAATGCCGCTGCCCCCTGCCCACTCTGCAGGAAAGCTTGCGTGCACACTTCCTTGAACAGTATGACCACGTGGGTTTCTGCGCATACCAACTCTCTGATGCTAACTATTCTGAAACACCCTTTTTGTCTACGTGTCGCGCGTGCAGGACGTCTCATGCTGGGAGCCTGGGTCCCACCTTATCTGTGTGAAACATGACATCGCGCGATAACCTTCCACCGATGACTCATCCTGGAGGACGACCGATGTCTCTCCCTGGAAGACGACCGATGTCTATCCCTGGCGATGACCGCATGTCTCTCGCCCTAGCGATGCCCGCGTGTCTCTCGCCCTCGCGATACCCGTATGTCTCTCGCCCTGGCGATGCCCGCATGTCTCTCGCCCTGGCGATGCACGCATGTCTCTTGCCCTGGCGATGCCCGCATGTCTCTCGCCCTGGCGATGCCCGCATGTCTCTCGCCCTGGCGATGCCCGCATGTCTCTTGCCCTGGCGATGCCCGCATGTCTCTCGCCCTGGCGATGCCCGCATGTCTCTCGCCCTGGCGATGACTGATGACACATCGCCACGCCTTGCTGAAGGTTCTTCATCCCACTATGTTACGTCCAAGGTATCACCTCCACATGGCTTGGTGACGTCGGTAGCTTCACATTTCCAAGAATAGATCAGCAATACTCCTCCTGCGCCCATGCATGCAACACTAAGGACGATTTCTTATGCTCAAGCATAGAGCTTCGCATGCACAGCGTATCTAAGGCTTAACCCACACCTTGATACGCGTGGTTTTTGGAACCCACTATGGTTGATCCAGCACCTTGACCACATACTAAGTGCACTTTCGGCGATCATGTACACCATAGGCGATTGGCGATCATGTGTACTCTAAGCGACAGGCGATTACGTGCCAGAGAAGTCGGAGATCGCCTCCGTCTTCAATAACGGCGATCTCGTAGACTTCTAAGCTACACTTTTCTTCCTTTACTCTTCTTGATCCACATGTCTTCCTCAAGCACACCCACGTGATTACCTCACGATAAAGTCATCGCACCTGACTACTTGGTTAATACAATGGTCAGCCGACCGACCTCTACCAGCTGACCCCAGACCTTGGGCGACGTCCGAGGTCCGACTACTACGAAACTTCTATTACCAACTCTTTGTATTTTAAATAATAACATCTTCTGAAATTATTTAAATATAACACTTTTATTCCAATTAAAGTTTCTAGGTCCTTACAACCTACATTGCTTCCCATATGTTTAACAATTTGTTACAAGTGTGGTGAGTATACACTCATAAACAACATTGGTATATTATTTTCTCTACAGTTATATAATGACAGGGAATCCCTTATCTTTGATTGACTTTTCATAATAAAATTTATCGTTTTTTTTTATAAATTTTCGTACTAGACATCACTATGAAACCTGACATCTCAGTTAGATTGACACCCCATAATCCAATAATCATTTGTCATTACATAAAATGTATTATTAAACAAGAAAAAGAGTAAAAACAAGTATGGAAGGACTGGGACAACACCCATACATGAGAAGGAACCTCAAAGTAAGACTAAATGGACCAAGGAGCTAAACACCTAATATGATACAAATGCAAACCTCGTAAAGCACCATCACAAAGCAAGGACCATGAAAAAATAGATAATTATTTTTTCTTAGTTGGACCTACATTATTAGACTTCGTAACACCTTTTTTTTGGATGCCCAAACTTTTTAGTAATTTAAATAGCATCGTCTTTATTCACACGAAGAGAGTTTTTCATATCGATTTATCCATCCAATACTTAAAAACAATCTTACATTCTTTCTGGAAGACGTTCTTCAAATTAGAAGACATATTTAAAACAAAAGACATATTTGAAACAAGATCAAGAAGATCCTTATCTAAAGCATGTTTATCTATCTTGCCATATACACCGAACTCCTCCACCCCATTTTCAGTATTGGTATGCACCCGCTCTATATATCTTCACCACCCTATGTCGCGCATCACTTTCCATTATTTGTAATATCAGTTTCCGATTCGTGTATATACACTTTGCCCTTTTCTTTTTATCTATTCCCTAAAGTTATTCTCTTTATTTATTCCTTTCCTATCTCCTGGTCTCTTATTCTCAGTATTTTCACTTTGTTTATTGTGTTGAAAGATTTGTATAAGACGTGGTGAAATCAATATTTTAAAATTTGAAAAAGAAAAAATAAAAGAAGGTTATGATTTATTGCTAATATTAAAGAAAAAAATGATTTCTAAGAAAGAAAAAGGTTTCTAAGTTATAATTTTTTATACTATGTAACCTTTTGCACATGTGCACACTCTATGAGAAGAATCGGGTTATGAGAATATGCTTGCTATCAATTTTGTTATATTTAAATTCTTCATCTACCAAAACTACATACTCATTATTTACAAACACATTGTTATCTAAGGGAGAGAAAGTGTTTCTAAGGGATTGAAAGTAATGGGATTTATACCAACAAAAACAATAATAATAATAATATATAACAATTAATATTACATTCAAAACTCAAATTGAGAATTTTCTTCTTCTTGCATCATAATTACTGTGAAATGTAGCATTACATTGAGAATTTAAAATTACACCTATATTTACAAATCATCAATAAATATTTCTCTTATTTTTCTTTAATCCTTCTATCATACCTCTTCCCATTCCTCTTGAGTCCATTTCATCTTGAAGATAAAAGAACTCATTCTCCGATTTACATAATGTTCTGCAATAAACAACATAATGAAGAAATATATGTGTAAAAACTAGAAAAGTATATGAATGTAATGAATTATATATATAATACCTTTGGTACTTTCTTAATTTGATTTTGAGATTAATGTCATCACTCCTAGGAAAGTATATGTCTGCGTCTTCGTCGTCGCCATCTTTGCCCATTTGTTCAAACTCTAAATATTCAAAGATGGCTAAAAGCATTATTTGTGTCCTTCATGAAAATTTACTTAATTGAGGAATATCTGATCTTGGCTTTAAATAGATGCAAGTTCAATGAAAATGAATCAACATTTATTAATTTTTTTTCTTAATTTTCTTTCTGAATTGATAATTTAAATAGATTTAAAATATAAAAAAATTAATATATGCATTTATTATTAATTAATATCATTTATGAAATATATTAATGTATTATATTAATTATTAATGTGATATCATTAAAAACAATACAAGAAATTAATACAGAGATTAATATATTAAAGCAACATCAATAACAATAATTTATGTATTTAATCATTTATATAATATATTAATATATGCATTAATCTAAAGTAGTATATAATTAATGTCGCAAAACTTTTCTGGTAACATCCCACAATATACTAATCTTTTCTGTAATATCTTTTAGGTTGCGTTTGGATCGAGGAAGGAAAGTATGAGAATTTGAGGGAGTTGATATGTGACAAGTTGAGAGGAAAGTATGAAGAAAGTGAGTGTGTTTGAATTAGGGTATGTTAGAGTGGATTTGTGAGGAAAGTTTATTGAAATTTGTAAGTGGTGTGATGGTTGTGACGATATTTTGATTTTTTTTTAAGGATGTATGAGGACAAACACTACACAAAAATCATTAAATCGAACCAATTTTAGAGACAAAAAATAATTAGTTGTTATATTAAATAAATAATACATTCTTTTAGAGACTAAAAAAATCATTGGTATCTAAATTAATTTTTATTATTGATAAGTAGTTTTTAAATTGGTACATAATTAGATACCAATGTTTAAGCTACCAACTTTATAATCTAAATAATTGGTAGCTAAAACCTTGGTAACTAATTAGATACCAATTTAGAAACTATTTATGAATAATAGAAACTAATTTAGATACCAATAATTTTTTTAGTCTCCGAAATAGTATCTAATTTAGTCAATATAACAACCAATTATTTTTTATCTATAAACTTGATTTCTAAAAGTATGTTAACAATTCTAAAAGTAGCTTTTCACCATGGATAATTAGGTAAGATTCGTTACAAAAATTCAACGTCAGCTTTCTTGCAATCATGACCTTTTACCTTTTAACTATTTAGGAATGTCTATCTTTGTTGGTGCTCCAAAGCCCAGGTTTATTCAACCTTTGGCTGATGAAGTCAAATTGAAGCATGCGTCTTGAAAAGGGAAATCTTTTAGCATGATGGGTCGGATCGAGTTGGTTAATACTATGGTTGCTGGTTTCCTTGCTTATAGTTTTAATGTGTATAAATGGTCTGCTTCTATTCTTAAGCAAGCTGAGCAATGGATCAGAAATTATATTTGGATTGGTGATATCAGGAAAAAAGGAATATCTATGGTTAGTTGGACTAAGATATGTTCTCCTTTTGATAATGGAGGATTGAAGATTAATAACCTTCAGTACGAAAATAATGTTTACCTTCTCAAGCTTACTTGGAACTTTGCTTATAGTAATAAGTCTTGGTCTCTTCTCTTGAAAGCTAGAGTTCTTAAATCTAAGTACCAACTCTAATTGGCTTATAGATCCTCTTCTATTTGGTCTGAGTTAAATAGTTTTATGACACTATTGGGGAACATACCTCTTGGACTATTGGTACAGGTACTGATATTAATTTCTAAAATGATAAATGGTGTTCTTCTACTTGTTTATCAAACATTGTAGGGGTACGTACCTGATGGTTTTGGAACCCTGGTGACTGCAGTTTCCAAATTCTGGAATGGTTGTGATTGGATTATTCCATCAACTTTTCAATAGGTGAATCATTTGTTTGAACATATCATGATTAGGCAGAAACATGACACTCCTAATTGGACTTGGGAAGACTCTGGTCATTTCAATCTTAAATCTGCTAGGAAATTTTTCTCAAATCTAGGAGTTCCTTGTGGTTGGGGTTAGATCATTTGGTCTCAATATATTCCTCTTTCCAAAAATGGTAGTACTTTGGAAAGTTTTTCATGTACAACTTCCTATGAATCAGCACATTCAACACAGAGGTTTGCATTTATGTTCTATGTGTACACTTTATGAAAAGCAGGAAGAATCTATTCAACATTTATTTTTTGAATGTCCTAATGCTTTGCATATTTGGAGTTGGGTTCGATAATTTTTTATTAATTCTCACTTCTCTAATGTGGATGATCTCCTTTCTTTTATTAAGAGCGATGGTATTCCTTTGGTTAATTTGATTAAATTTGATGTGATTACCTTCTCTATTTGGATGGTATGGCGTATAAGAAATTATGTTAGATTTCAGGATAAGATTGATCTTTCCGGGGAAATTTCCACCATTAAGGATTTCACTTGCCTAGTTGGTAATTTGTCTAAAAGCTCTATGAGGAATGATATGGTTGACTTCAATGTGCTTAAGTTCTTTGGTATTAATAATCGTAGTGGCAAAGTTCTTCATCCTCTTCTTGTTAGATGGGAATTTCCAACACCAGGTTAGGTTAAAATTAATACTGATGGTGCTGCTAGGGGTTCTCTTGGTCTTACTGCTTGTAGTGGTATTTTTCGTGGGAGTATGAGGGAGTTTATTGGTGGTTCCTCTGCTTTCCTTGATAATCAGACTACTTTGGTTGTTGAGTTTAATAGATTTATACATGCCATTGAAGAAGCTAAAAAGATGGGTCATACTAGTTTATGGCTAGAATGTGATTCTGTCTTGGTTTGTGCTGCATTTACTACTAGGACTAACATTCATTGGATCCTTTGTAATAAGTGGAATACTTTTCTTGATTACTGTGGGAAAATTAGGTTTAGGATTTCTCACATATTCTATGAAAGTAATACATGTGCTGACCAACTTGCAAATTTTCATAGAGAACAATTTCATTGGTATAATAGGCTTCCATCTAGTCTTTTCTTAAAATTCTTTATTAACAGGTATAAATTACCTAAGTATCCCTTTTCTTAGGTTTTTATATATGAGTTTTGGTCTAATTCCCCCATATTTGCTTGTATTTCCTTTCTTTATTTATTTTTTCCTTTTTTAATAATACTTTTTTTATGTGGTGGAAGATGATTGTTGATACTTGAGGTGTCAGCCTAGTTGAGATGTCAAGTTTCATAGTGATGCCTAATATAAGAGCTTTTATAAAAAAAATCAAAGTGAGAGAGATAACACAAGAGAATTATATCGGTTCGCTCTTAACCAAAAGCTACATCCAGTACGCAACACACCACTGAAAATTACTAAAGCAATCAAACAAGATTACAAAAACAGCCAAGAGCGTTGATCCTTAACCCTTCAAGAACACACAACACTCTTAACCATACACAAATTTCAGAAACCCTATCTAAATTTGTTTGCAATACAATATAATAAAGTAAAGAAGAATGAAGTTCAAATACATATGGGTTTGAAACAAATGAATAACAAGATAAATTATAACCCAAAACTTACTTCACATCATAAGCTATTTGTTTTTCTCTCTTAAAAAAAGTGTTATGTTAAATGATCAAACAACATCTTTATATATAGGCTAAGAAATATTGTTAGAACAGTTTGATCATTTAGTAAAATTAGTTTAAATCAATTAAAAACTGTTTGATAAACATAATAATATTATGTTAAAATCATTTAATTGATTTTTGAAACTAATTGATTATTTTCTTTAACGGATGAAATGACCATAAAAAAATCAGTTCATTTATCGAAATAACTAGTGTTTTCAACCAATTGATACAATAAATCAATTTGTTAAAATACTTGATATAGTCAACAAAATTTTATATAAGCAATTTCAACTTATTAGTATACAAATCAACTAGTTAAAATAAACACGGATTTGGAAAATAAAACATTTAAAGGAGACTTCAAATAAGATTTACTTGGATCATAACCGTACTTGTATAGACAAAATGGACCTGGATAGTACCTGGGACTGGTTGTGCAACTGGTGATGTGTCGGTCACCTCCTCGCTCCTTACTTCAAGTCTCCTCCTTTAATTGTTGGTGCTCGGTCGCAATTGACCTGAAAAAGGTACTCCAATGATCAGGTAAGTACTTGGTGTGCTAAGAGTGTATAGTGAAAACTGATTATTTTCGCTAGTTGGCTTATTTTCCCGTCTTTGTTAAACACTATGAGTGAATCTCTTTTGTACATCAGCAGTTACCTCTCCTTTTTGCATTTTGAACATCTCATATTCCTGGATTAGAGCATGCTTTCTTGCTCTCTTCACATCATTCGTTCCTTCATGAGTAACTTCAAGAATATCCCACATTTCTTTTGCGGAACCACATTGTGATACCCTGAAATACTCGTCAGAATTTAAGGCAGATGTGATAATATTTTTAGCAATACTATCAAATTGTGCCTTCTTGCTTTCAAGCTCAGTCCATTGGGACCAAGGTTTTTCACTAAAAACATTTTCTTTTTCAACTTTAGGAATAAAAGGACCATTTTCAATTGCATCACAAATTCCTCTATCGATTTATTCCACAAAGATCTTCATTCTAACCTTTCAAACACTAGGACAAAATGTATGAACAACGACTATTTATTTAATGCGTTTTTAGGGTCAGTCGCTGTCATTCAAAACTCGGCGGCATTTTTGAAATTAACTTCATTTACGAATACGACTATTTGTAATGACCACATTCTTAAATCATTTTTTACCCTAATTTTGAAGCACGCCACTTACGTTTTCATACTTTCTTCTTGGCGCTTCGCGTTTTCTCTATGTTTTTGCTTTGGTGTTCCTCTCTTCTTTTGCGAGTTTCATTGTGCTCTCGTGCCATTGTAAGTTCGTTTCGATCTGCTCTCTTTCTTCTTCACCAATGGTTTATAAATTTTTTTCGTTTCACATATTTGTTTGTTTTCTTGCATTGGCAAAGGGTTCTTTGGCGCTTCATTTTCTCTTTTATTTCTGCTCTCGTGCTTCCTCTCGTCTTTTACGAGCCTTCATTATCTTCTTTCTGCCATTGTAAGTTCGTTTCGAGTTCCCTTTATTCTTCACCATTGGTTTATACATTTTTTCGTTTATCTTATCTGTTTGTTTTCTTATATTCACAAAGGTCACCACTGCTTCATTGCCTGCTGTTTGGGTTTTTGTTATGTCGTATTTGCTCCGTCGTTGCTGCCGCTGTCGTTGCTGCCTTAGGGTTTAGGGTTTTAATTTTTTTTTTTTAAAATAAATAAGAATGCGGCTATTTACCATAGCCGCATTTATAAATTGCATTTAAGAATGTGACTATATAGACGCCTTCTTATCTCTTCAATTTAATACTATGTGTACAACAAATGCGGCTATATAGCCGTCGTTGTAAATATAAAATAGCCACTGTTGTAAACCCTTTCTACACTAGTGAAAGCTGATAATTCAATCCACAAAACAGAGGTAGTCTGTTAATTGTTTCTTTATTGATCCTTCAACAAAATCACCGTGATAAGCCTTTCAATTTCACCACCTAAATAAGGATTTAGCCTTCGACCATTGACTATGCAACTTTTGTGTGACATTGGTGTTAGAATTATAGGCCTTTTACAAGGGGGGTTGAATTGTTTTTGAAATATTTTCGTAAATATTGAAGGTAGATTGAAACTGCTAAGCCAATTTAAAAACTATTTTACACTTAACAATAGAAAATCAATCAGCTGCTTTTTGCGAAACAATCGGTTGTTTATATCAGTAGTTATAAAAACAAAGCAAAAACATATTTAAAGAGAGAATAGAAATATTCACACTGAAAGTTTATATTGGTTCACTTTTAACCAAGAGCTACATCCAGACCTCAACTCACCACTGAGTATTCACTATGAAATCAAAAACCTTGATTACACAAAACCCACCGAAATGGTGATCTTGAACCCTTCAAGAACACACACCACCTTTGGCAACCACACCACAGATTTCATAACAACCTCTGAATCTACACACCAAGAATTCTCACAGAAATACAATAATCAAGAGAGAAAGGAATAAGTACACCTAGATACAATCTCAGATCAAAAGAAAAGATGAATACAGCCAAATCCTATTCCATTCTTAGAAGTGATCCAAAACTCTTAGAAATCTTGAAAATTATCTTTGATAAAGCTCTCTTTCATATATCAAGATTAGGAGTGTAAAATCACCTTTATGTAAACCAACCAAGTGGTCAAAAAACCTTTATATAGAAACAACCAGTTGAATCAAAATTTCAACAGGTTGATTTTTTATTTCCTTTGAAAAGACATCTTTTTCCAAAGGACTAAAATCAAACAACCTTGGATCATCAACCAGAGTGGATTAACAAATTCAAACTATACAAGACACACACACACAACCAGCAACAACCATCTTCATGGATCCCACTTGGATTTGGAGACATCAAAGCACCTTGTTCAATAATCTCCCCCTATTTGATGAAGACAAATCCCTGTTTTTCTTGTGTTGTCCTTCTTGAATTTGATAGATACTGCAAAACAAAAAATATGCACATGCAGAGCAAGTATACCAACAAGGTACCAAGGCACACACAAATCCAGTTCTCTGCATAATCCATTTGCAGAAGAAAAAAAAAACTTAAAACTAGTGTTTGTGTGTAGCAGCTGTGATGTATATCAAACATGGTAGCAGTATAAACTAAACCATGGTAGACCAGAGTGTAGCAGCAGCAATACAACACATAAACCACATCATTCTCCCCCTATTTGTCTTCACAAATAGAGTAGAAGAAGGGATAAAAACATTATTAAGAAAGATGTTCATCAAGCTTATGGAAAATAAACATTAAAGCTTATGGAGATCATTCATCTACCTTGCCATATTGAAGCTCAAACAGCTGGTTTTGGACAGCCTCAATCTGTTCATCCAGATTCTAGAACTTGGCAACATAGAACTCATGATTGTTCCTTTGATCATATGCTAAACTGTCCATGCGATTTATCACAAGTCTTTCAAAATATGTCCTGGAGTTGATGTGTCATCCTTGGACTAAAATCAAACAACCTTGGATCATCAATCACATAAGACACACACACATCTAGCAACAACCATCTTCATGCATCCCACTTGGATTTGGAGACTCAAAGCATCTTGTTCAACAATTGGATCCTCCAACTCCACTGCTCCATAGGATTTAACAAGTGTTCTTCTAGGTGGTGGTTGTCCTTCCTCAATCATGTTACTTTCTTCTTGTATTATCTCAATGTGAAGGGTAGACTTGGTTGAAGATTATTTCCTAACTTCCCCTTGTTTTGCTTTTCTTTTCTTACTATTCTATTCTTCTGAATTGTCTTCTCAATTTCTAAATCTAACTACAATGGTTCTCTAGATATATTATGCAATGAATCAATAGATTTACACATAAATAACTTTTCTAGAATATATCCTTAGAAAAATTACTTATTAATAAATTTGTACATAACTTTATATTTTCTACTTATCATTCATATCAACCAAATATATTATTGTTTTCTTAATCCACATATTTCCCAGCTTATCATTCAAATTAATATTAAAAAATTATATATAAATTCTAGTACACAAATTAATTCTTGTATGTGAAAATCAATATATTAAGTAGAAAACTAAAAATTTATTAATTTTAAAATATAAATAATTCTTCCATCAATAAGGAACTGTAACGCTACAACACTGATTATTAACATTTTAGGTTGTCCTCCCATAAAACATACCCAAATAATAACTGTTGGAAATTCAAGACGAGATAGAGGTTTTATATTGGGTAGAGATGAATAAAATGCACAATATATAAATAGAATAACCCATAAAGATATAGTCTTAAGATTTTGAATTAAAGGTTATATAATATTCTCTTATATTTACAATTCAATAATCTTAAAAGGTGATATGGAAGTTACAATAGATATAGAGAGTAAAATGAGCAACGTATAAAAACTTAGTAAAAAGTAGTAAATTTATTAAAATGGGACAATCATGTAAATAATATTTAAAAATATGTTATAGATGAATAAGTCATTCATCACCAACTTTGCATTTTATGTTTTTGTTATGTGAAAGTTTTTCTTCGTTCTAGTGCTAACTGTCAGCCTGTTTTGTTGGACTGAGCTGAGATGCTTTGCTTTTTTGTATACAACACATACCTGCCTGTTGGGGATGTTTATCCACACGACACTAATATTCATTAAGAAGTTCTAAGACGCTAATTTGAGAGGATAACGTGTAATCAATAAAATGAGAATACCAGAGATATTCTAACTATTAAAAAAATTGTTTAGCTTTTTTGGTTTTGCTGGTCCCATAGTCTCTTGTTTTGGTTTTGCTGTACCGCTTTTTAATTTAAGATACACTTTTTCGATTTGTATCTTAGAAGATAAGTTTTGTATAAGAATTGGAATAAATGTTTTTTTTAATTTATTTATTCATTACTGATAAAATATATATATATATATATATATATATATATATATATATATATATATATATATATATATATATTTCAACAGCACTTAGCATTTACCTTCCTGAGGTGGTACAAATATAAACTGAAAACGTGAAGCAAATAGTATTGGATTGCAAACCCAACCTAATAGCAAAACGCATTTGAAGACCATTCATATATGATTTAGAAGTCCATAGAATCCAATAGTGTAAGAAATATTGCACATGATTCGTGTATAAAAATTGGAATACTCTAAAATGTCTCTCTTAATTTTATTTTATTTTTTATTGATAAAAAAAAATATTACAACGTTGTCTCTCGCTCAACATTGATATTTGGGCAAATTTAATTTTTGAAGGGAATGAACCAAAACACCATCAACATGTGTTCCATTTACATAATTCACACACGACCTTTCCTGTAAACGAAATAGTTTCTTTAGTTTAATAACTAAATACATGTAAGAATTACCAAAATTTATATGAATGTAATTAATCAAAAGCTATATAATATACCTTTGGTACTTCCTTCATTTGATTTTGAGATCAATCTCATCCCACTCTTAGAAAAATATTTGTTTGTGTTTTGGTCGTCTTCATCATTGCTCATGCTGCTGGCCATTTGCCCAACTACATATTCAGAGACCTCTACAGATATTACTTTTTGGTTGGTGAAATTTCGATAACTTAGTTGATAAAACTCTATGAATATCTCCGCTTTATATAGATGCAAAAGAGGAGATGAACAGATAATGTAAAAGGATTAACATTAATTAATTTTTAAAAACTTTGTTTTTTTAATTGGTTATTTAAATATATTTAAGATAAGAAAATTAATTAATGCGTGCATTTAACTATTAATTAAAGTCATTTATAAAATATATTAATGTATGCATTATATTATTTATGTGATATCATTAAATATATATTGCACAAAGTTAATAAATACATTAATATATTAGTGTAACATAAGAAATCATAATTTATGTCTTTAATTATTAGTGTAATATATTAATATATGTATTGATTTAATGTATTATATAATTACTATAATAAAACTTTACTCCGCGAAATTTATACATACATTAATATATTGATGTAACATAAACAACTATAATTTATATGTATTTAATTATTTTGTGTAATATATTAATATATGCATTAATTTCATGTATTATGTAATTAATATTATAAATTTTAGTGGTAACATCCCAAAATACTCATTATAGAAAAATATGATATTTTGTGATTGTTAACATTGCAATTCTAGCTGTTAAGACTTGTTATAGATAAAATGAAACTATTATCAAAGAAAAATTATTTTTAATAGAATTATATTTAGTATTTTTGAAATATGTTACGCACAGTTGATTTTTTTCTAAAAAATTCACATCGGATTATCGACGATTTTTATGAATTCCTAGCAGACAATTACTTTTTGAAGGTTCTTTAAAATTTTCGTTATTTCCAATACTTTCTAAGACTCTGATATTCTTGACATTTTTCAAATTTTTGTTATTCTCGACAATTTCTAAACTCTCAATATTTTTGACGATTTCAATCCCCATTATTTTCAATGATTTTGAAACCTCAAGTTTTTCAAACCACGTTAGTTTAAGTACAAAAGCCATAGTTTAGATGGCACACTTATTGTTATCTTATTGGACCTATACGTTAGCTAAGATTTTTAATATGGGAATATGCAAGAACACTTTAGCATTTCTGCATTAGTACATCAACGCATCTCTCTCTCCACATAGGCATAGCAGCAACAACTAGAGAAGATAGTGTGGGTTTAACTTTCTTATCTCCTTTCCTAAAGTTAGGTGGACCAAATCATAATTAAATCATGGTATTTAGATCGTTGTGTTCTTGAGAAGAAAGATGTTGGCACATCGTTAAGCAATTTAATTTAATAATTGATATCAAAGTCAAGGTCATAAATTTGATTCCTAATAAGACAATTCTAAAGAAAAAAATTGTTGCTAAGTAACATCAATTATTTGGTGAAGGAGACCAAGTGAACTATGTCACATATGAATTATGTTGTTTGAACTACTATTCTTTTAATTAGAAGGATTTGTTCCTTTTCGTGCTCTCCATTTGACTTTCTCATTAAACTATTTAACTTTTCCCCCTTACCCTCATGCCACCCTCAAATCTTTCCACCACCAGGAATCATACTCTATGTCATTCCTTTCAAACTTATTGATGTAACATCAAATATATTGATGTAACATATACAACTACAATTTAAATGTATTTAATTATTTTGCGTAATATATTAAGACGTACATTAATTTTATGTACTATGTAATTAATATTATAAATTTTACTGGTAACATCCCAAAATACTCATTATAGAAAAATATGATATTTGTGATGGTTAAAATTGCAATTCTAGCCGTTAAAACTGGATAAAATGAAACTATTATATCCTTCCCATATTTATACATTACAAAGAAAAAATATTTTTCACCGTATTATATTTAATGTTTTCGAAATGTATTACTCATAGTTTTTTTTTTTTTCTGGAAGATCTAGCGTCATTAACGGATTATTGACAATTTTTACAAACTTCTGGAAGACAATTACTTCTGGTGATTCTTTAAAATTCTTCGTTATTTCTGACAGTTTCCAAACTCTCGATATTTCTAACGGTTTCCAAACTTTCTTTATTTCCTGTAATTTCTAAACCCCTATTATTCACAACAGTTTCCAAACTCCTATTATTTTCGGCCATTTTGAAACCTTCATTATTCTAAAAATTTTCAAAACCCCCATTAGTTTAATTACAAAAGCCATTGTTTAGATAATCTTTTAAAAACCATAAACATTAATTATTGTGAGGTTTCTGGGGGAATTTTTTCAAGAAAAATACAATCACTAATTTATTACTATAATTTTACACTTCCATGTGACACATATTCTTATCTTGCTGGACCTATATATTAGCTAAGTTTTTCAATATATGTGAGAAGACTTTAGCATTTCTTCATTAGTACATTAACCCATCTCTCTCTCCACATAGGCATAGGAACAACAACGAGGGGAAATGAGTGTGGATTTGACTATCTTATCACCTTTCCTAAAATTAGGTGGACCAAGTCATAATTAAATCATGATATTTAGATCGTTGTGTTCTTGAGTAGAAAGATGCTGATTCATTGTTAAGCGCTTCAATTTAATAATTGGTATCAGAGTCAAGGTCATGAGTTTGATTCCTAACAGGACAATTCTTGAGGGAGAGATTGTTGTAAGTGACATCAATTGTCTCGTGAAGAAGACCAATTCAACTAAGTCACAATTGAATTATGTTGTTTGAACTACTACTCTTTTAAATACAAGGATTTGTTCCCTTTCTTGCTCACCATTTGACTTACTCAACAAACTGTTTAACTTTTCCCCCTAACCCTCGTACCACCCTCAAATCTTTTCACCATTAGGAATCATAATCTATTTCATTCCTTTCAAACTTCTCCATAATCCCATTTTGAGTCTAAATCTTCTTTCCATAGTCCATATCTTTCTATTCTCATCCTCTATTTCCATTTGCCATTTTGCTAAAAGTGCTTTGTTAAACACTTTGATATATTTAATTATGAGAACCCCTAACATCCCATATTTATGAAATAATATTTTATTTGAAAAAAAAACATATTACTATCAAATAATTTGGGTATTTTATTTTTCACGCTTTTGAATAAGAGTCAATAATATAAAATATGAAGTTTGAAATGGTGTATCTTATATGGTGTAAACAAACTAAAGGTATTACTTTAAAACACTTCGTTTGAAAAACCCTAAAGAACAAATGAACGTAAGAGATTGTTTTGATTAAGGTATGTAGAGTTGATTTGTGGAGAAAGTTATTCAATTTTATGAGTAATGTGATGGTTGTGAGAAAATTTTTTATTTTTTAAAAGATTTAAAATGTATTTTAGAAATTTGCCTTTATCTTTAAAAATACTTGAATAATGAAATATGAAATATTTTTTTTTCTGTATATTTAAGTTAATTAAAATTTTGGTCATTTATTTCTAGTACCATTGAGTAATTATTTTCGGAAAAAATATAAGTTACTTATCATTATCCGAACATGAAAAGTTTTTGTAAAAATAAATTATATCATTATTAAATGAATTATAGTATTAGAAATTGTAAAAAGCATTTAAAAATAATTTGATATAATTAATATAATTATTTATTTATTTATTTAATAAAAATATAACATTACAATTAATTAAAAATAAAAAATAAAATACTTATTTATATACAAAATATGTTTATATTAAAATATTATTGATCAAATACTTTAGTTAACAAATATAAATTATATTTGTTTAAATGAAAATATTATTAATTAAACATTTTAGTTAAAAAATATAAATAAACTAATTAGAAAAAAAAAACAAAATCAGAACCAAAATATGCCTATCTAACAAAATTTTGCAAACCAAAATAAAAATAAAAAACATAAAATGAGAACAAAAATATGCTGATACAAAAAATAAAAATGAAATACAAAATTGAAAAACTACAAATCACAAGTAATCAACACAACCAAGTGAAAACAACAAAAAATAGCACAAAATCGATTATGACATGCATAACATGTACCACATCATCGATTATCATAAATAAACAAGGTTAACATCAATTATCGAAAGAAAAAATATAGATAATGGATTATGAGGGAGAGAACATCGATTATCCCTTGAAAAAAACTCCATAATCAATGTTGTTTTCCTCTGAAATGGCACGCATAATCGATTCTTGTGGTTTTTTTGTGTAAATGAAAAATGCTTCATTGTTGTGCAGAGTTCATGGCATAAGTTCATGTGACTTCAACAAAATAATTAAGGGTAACAAAGTAAAATGACACAAGCTTACATGGCTTTTTCTGCAAATTTTCAGCAACAACGAGGATGGAATAAAACACTTTTGTTACTTTTTCACACTCTCAAATCCACCCAAACCAATAGATACAAACATAGACTATCAATGCAAATCCATCTTCAACCATAGTAAATGAATGGAAACAAACACAACATAAGTCTTCATTTAACACGCTTAATCTAACTTTTTACATGACAAAGCAAACTCAAAGCTTCTTCTAACTCCTTTGGAGAACTTCATAGTCAGATGAACTAGATTTGAGTAAATGATGCTTGCCTAGATATTTCCTAACTTGGTCAAATGAATTATGTTAATGAAATAGAGACTACATGGAAAACACGGTAGGATAATTACCTGAATAACACATGTTTAATTCATATAAGTATTTGAAGAAAGATTACAGCAAAGTCTAGGCCTATTAAATGGATTTAAGACAGCTTAGGGTCTTAACAAATTATTTGGAAAGACTACATATAATAAGACCATAAGTATTTTGTTTTCCCAAATAAGAATGAAATAAAAAGATTCTTTTACACTTAGTATTGTTCATGACATGATGATTTAGTGCAAGAGATAAGCTTAATTATATTCATTTTCTTCAACTCCCTTAATAACCTTCTAGGTGTAATCTATCAATATGTTTTTACAATTACATGAAGGGTTTATTCTTTTGTTATCTTGTAAAAACTAACCATCAAGATTTTAATTAAATTGGAATCAAATTTTAGAATTAGAGTTCAAAGTGAAAGGAGTGTAATCATGACATTTTTTTTGCTATATATAAATGAGAGTGTTACAATTAGATAAATCACCATATTCGATGGTCAAAACGATATAGTAGCACGCGACAAAGAGGATTTTTCAGTGAGGTTTCCGGTGAGTGAGGCGGCAATCCCTGAATGCGGCGCGTGTAAAGGAAGCTTGAGTGGTGACAAGGGGTCTAGGTGTGAAGGTAGGTTTCTCTTTTTGGAGGAACAAATTGACTGCAAGTGAAAAGAGGGTGAGGACAGGGTGCTATTTGAGTGTATGTCTGTGCAAAAGGAAATTTGGGTTAACAAGGGGAGCTAACAGCTAGTGAGAGGGGGTTTGACCTAATTCCATTTGGGCCATCTAAGGCCCAAACAAGTGGAGGAGGTGCTCTTAGTACTTTTTCGAGTTTGGACCCAAGGGAAGAGGAAGAGGAACAGTCTTGGGGGGGGGGGGGGGGTAACAACTGTCAGATGAGGTAACAATTGTCACCGATGCCTTTCAAGCATTCGTAGCCTTGCCCAGACACCTCATTTGAATTATGTCAGAACCTCCGGTAATAATTTCATTTCATTATATTCATTTATATTTATATATTCTATCTAATTTAAAACAAATTTTCTTTATTTTGTAGAAACCTCGTCGAAAACCAAGTCCGAAAAGAAAGCATGAGGTTTCGATTGACGATCCTATAGCTTCCTTAGCTGTAGTTGCTGGACAGATTGGTCGAGGCCCTCTGGAAGTTCCATGGGATGATACCTTTTTTGAAGTAAACACCGAGCTGCCACTATACATATACATGTTAGACTTGTTAGAATTTGTGGCTGGGGATCAGGAGCTCAATATGAATATAATTCAATTTTTTATGATGCAAGTATGTTTACCTATATTTCAATTTAATTTATGTTAAATTAGCATTAATTATGCTTTAACTAATTACTTGTAGGCTTTTGAATGGTGTCTATATCACTGAGGGGAAGGAAAATGTGTATGGATTCTTAGATCCCATATATACTATTCCAGTTGGAGCAAAGGCAAATGAGACTCAATCATACATCACTAACACCCTAGAAAAAGAGGGGAAAAAATTTATTTATGCCTTTATATTAATGAGTAAGTTTAATTATATGTCTTCAATTTCTATTTCATGTTTTAAACATTTACTCACTCTTTTCATGGATGATATAGGGGTCATTGGCAGTTACTTGTCTTATCACTTGTTCATAAGACTGCTGTGTGGTTCTGTTCATTACACAAGAAGTCATCCACAAGTTTTAAGAATATCATTGATAGGTAATCACACTACAAACTTAATTCCGTATGTTACTAATTAACCATTTACTAACGAGGTTTTTGTCTTAACCAGTTCATGGCATGGATATAACATCCTAAAAGGTTGATCCAATTCAAATTTTCAAAATTTGACCTGGATAAGACTAAAGGTTTGTAATTTTTTTCCTTTCTCTTTTCATTGTTTATAAATACTAACTTTTACTTTTTATTGAATTATAGTGTAATAAACAACCAGGAAGCTATGAGTGTGATTATTACGTTATGCAATGGATGATCACCATTGTAAGACTAGGCCTTAAAAGTGATTGGCATGAGGTAACATGATGTTAAATTATTTTTATAATTGTTGAACATAGTATCTTAAAACTAATTTATGTCAACCATATTTTGCAATGCAGTTCTTCACGGATGAGAATCCAATGTCTTCGGAAGCCATATCATATGTGAGACATTCTTGGTCCACATATTTGCTAAATTTTTATAACTCTAGGTTACCTAATGAATAGTGTAGGAATTAGATAGATAGATAAAGATATATTATTAGTGATTGTAATACATTTTTATCAATATATAATAATTGCTTATCTGAATTTCTGTATTTGTCTGACTAGGTTATAATTGAACAGGTTAATTTATATGAGAATTAGCACTAAACAAAATTCACCAAAAAAAAATTACTATTTACAAATGCGGCTATTTACCAAAGCCACACTTATAAATTAAGCACGGGATTTACAAGTGCGGCTTTTACCAAAGCCGCACTTGTAAATCCAATATTTTATTATTTTTCTTCTCTCCTAGAAGCATATACGAATAGGGCTATTTAGGATAGCCGCACTTATAAATTGGATTTACAAATACGGCTATTTAGCCGCATTTGTAAATCTTCGATTTAAGACTAAATGTTGATCAAGTGCGGCTGTATAGCCGCACTTATAAATGAAAAATAGCCGCATTTGTTTGGCTTTTCTGCACTAGTGTCCATAGGATTTAACAAGTGTTTTTGTAGGTGGTGGTTGTCCTTCCTCAGCCATGTTACTTTCTTCTTATATTATCTCAATGTGAGGGTTAAACGTTATTGAAGATTCTTTTATAACTTCCCTTTGTTTTTTATTTTATTTTCTTTCTTCTATTTTTTCAAGTTGTCTTCTCAATTTCTAAATCTGTCTGCAATTAATTGATCTCTAGATATATTTATGCAATGAATCAATGGATTTATATACATTGATAACTTTTCTAGAATATATACTTAAAAGAATTACTTATTAATAAATTTGTAGATACCTTTATATTTTCTACATAGCAACCAAATATATTATTGTTTTCTTAATCCACATATTTTCCCAGCTTATCATTCAAATTAATATTGAAAAATTATATATAAATTCTAGTAGAGAAATTAATTTTTGTATATGAAAATCAATATATTATATAGAAAACTAAAATTTTATTATTTTTAAAATATAAATAATTATTTTATCAATAAGGAATTGTAACACTTCAACATTGATTATTAACATTTGTAGATTGTCGTCGCATACAACACACCCAAATGAATGACTTGTGTTAGAATATCGTGTTAGGAATTCAAGAAGAGATAAAGTCTTATATTGGGTAGGGAGGAATAAAATGGACAATATATAAGTAGACTAACCCTTGATATCTTTAAATTATGTAGCACATGATATCTTTAAATATCTTTAAATATGTTGTAGATTATTAATGAACTTAGAGAATCACATTCAATTCATTGATTATTCACTGAATACGGTAATCCTAATAACTTGATCATAATAGCATTTTAAATGTATAATAGAAATGTCTAGAGTTGAAGTTGAGGTTCTGTTTTTTAATATCTTTGGTTACAGCTACAAAGTGATGAAGGAAGTTATGGTCCAAAGCACTTCAGATATTATATTAGATATAAGGGTAAAGAAAGAATATTATGCGGATAGATAGTCAAAATTAATGATTATCAGATAGGAGCAAATTATGCGGATAGTGAGAATTATGTAGAAGAGAAAATCTTATTTATGTCAAAATTTGTTAGTTTTGGTTGAATCAAAAATGTACTTTTCAGTAATAAAAAAGAAAATCATAATATGTCACACTATCACAATCATTTTAGGATTGTCAACACTCTATTTCGGAGTACATTTTATCTGTAAGTTAAATATATGTATAAAATTTATGATAAAATTTATTGGTTACATTTTAATTAACCAATTTATATTTTAATCACTGCTTTTTTAATTTTTTTAAGATTTTATTCCGTGTTTGGTGGTATAGAAATCTTTATTTAATCTTCAATAAAGTAGATATGCTAAAAAAAAATTTGTACAAAACTAGAAATACTGAAATTCAATTTTTTTATTTTATTTTATTTTTTGATGAAAAATATACTTTTTAAAAATAAAAATAATATTTTCAAGAATATTTCCTTCTAGAAAATATTTTATTGATGTTTTGGCAGAATTATTCTCACGCTAATGCGAATGTTAAGATTATATAATTTAAATATGATCAATATTCTATAGTATGAGTTAAGTCAACCTTAACTGATAATAAACATAATATTTAAATATTGTGACATCAATTTAGTCGAACGGTAGTGTTGTTTATATATTAAATTAATATTGGTGTTGTTTATATATTAAATATAATAGTAGTGTTATTTATATATTAATTTAAGCTGGCACTTAATAACTTTTTATTAATTTACAAAAATGTATTTATTTTTTTTATAAAATTCATGTTAGACAAATGCATAATCAAAAAACTGTTATAGAGGAAAGACTAGGTAGCTTTTCAAATCCATCCAATTCTTCCTGAGTCTTTTCTCTAAGCTCTTTAAGTTAACCTCTACAAAACTATTCCCCTACGTTTCCCCTTCACCAATTCCCTCATCTTTTAATCTCTCTTCCACAATATCATCCACAACTGCATACAATACCCCATTCAACACTACACACTCATTATTCACAAACACACTGTTAGGATTGAAAGTAATTGGATTTATACTAACAATAACATTTAATATTATATTCAAAACTCAAATCACACTTTGATACTTTTTCTTCTTCTTGAATCATAATTACTATGAAATGTAGCATTACATTGAGAAATTAACATCACAAGTATATTTACTAATCATTAATAAATGTTTCTCTTCTTCTCCTTTAATCCTTTCCATCCATCATAGCTCTCTCCATTCCTCTCTTAAACTGGCATTTCATCCTAAATATCAAATACCTAAGTCTGGATTCCTTTCACCATATATTATAAAACAACCGTGTGCTGTGTTGGCCGTGAGGCCATTCCAGAGAGCAGCACCAAACCAATGAACAGTGCAGAGAATATTCTCTCTTCGCTTCTTCATGTTGAGGCATAGTATTAATACATTAAGACCTTCATTTCAACACCTCTGGCCATCAACATCCTCGTCTCGTTCTTGGTTCTTCCTAGACACAAACCCAATTTCCAACAAAATGTTAAGTTTACATGTTTTACGAATATAATCCTCATTTACATGTTTTTTTCTGAAAAAAATTTGTGAATAGTACTCAATATATGTATTACTAAAAAATGCAATGTTCTGTCAACGAAATGTCTTTTAAGTTGAATAACTAAGAGAAAACACAACATTGAGAAACGTTTTGGATCTAATTAATCAAATCCTTATAAATACATTACCTTTGGTAAACTTCCTTGATTTGATTTTGAGATAAATCTCATCATTCTTTGAAAAAGTTTATGTGCATTTTCGTCGTCTTCATCTTTGTCCATGTTGCTGGCTATTTCTCTAAACTCTAAATATTCAAAGATAACTATAAATATTATTTTTGTCACTCGTTAAAATTTGATAACTTTGATGAGAAAACTCTAAGAGTCTTCGCTTTTTATAGGTGAAAAAAAAGAAGATGAGTAGTGTAAGATCTTAATTTTCCTTTTTTTTTTCATGTTTTCTCTCTCTATTCCTCTTTCTTCATTTTTTCTTCATTTTCTCTTTCATGTCTTATCTATTTCAAAATCTTATCACATCATGCTGTAGTTGAGGAGTAAGGGTACATTTCTACCCAATCAGATTTTCAAATAGAGTAAGTTCATTTTTACTCTAAAGATCCCTAATTCTCTGTTTTATCTATGATTTAGTCATCAATCTCAATGCAACAAGTTGAGAAGAGTATTTCTCTTTTGATTAAGCTCATACTAAAATTTGGTAATATTTAGGTAACTTGCTCTAGGTTCCTAAATTTTGGAGTGATTCTCTTGTTTAAGGTATAATTTCCATCATAATAAGGAATTTCAGGTAAGGGGAGCTAACTTTAATTTTGTAATAGTACCCTAGGCTAGAAGATCTGAACGTGGAGGAGAAGTGGTCCCATTATTCAATTTATCTTGTATGGATGTTGTTTGTTTATATATTGTTTAAACTTGTAGAAATATTAGATTTTGATAATTTAGTATTTAAGTGTTGTTTCTTTTATGTTGTTAAATAGAACTTCTGAATGTTGTGAATTGCATTTTGAATGATATTGTATGATGAAAATGGTATAGAATTGAATTCATACATTTGGGACAATGTATGGACTGATGTTTGTTGGTGTATTAAGTATTGATGTGTATGTGGTAACATAGATCTCTAAGCTTCACTGATTATCTAAATAACATAGACTAAGATATCAAGTGGTAAGAAGATGATGGAGGAGTTCATGCACACCGTGACATATGAGATGCACGACTTGGGTTGTATTGAACTCACCCTGATCCTTTCTCTTGGATTCACCGGTAATCTTTGGATCAGGTGTTAGGTGTTAGTCTTTGGTAGGACTTACTTAATACGAGTCTTCTGAAAGACGTTAGTTGTTATTATGTTTATTGAATATTCTAGATGTGTAGGTCCATGTGAGATCTATGTGATCATTTTATGTTGGGATTTGAAGAAGATTGAATAATTGAGAAATTAATTGGTTTTCTCTTTTGATTAAATTGTGTATATTATAAAAAATTATTTTCACTAACTTACCCTTGTTTTTCTTATTGTGCTGTGAACTGCGATGACTATACTGTATACACGAGCAAATGATCATACAAGTGTCGGAGGTTCTGAAGGGTCTTAAGATGTTGTTTTGAACCTTATATTGTAAATATTTGTATTTCTATAAGTCATAATCTTGTAATAGGAATACTTTGAAAAACTCCAAGTTTGTATAGAAATCGGTATAACTTGTATTGTAATAGTTAGATATATTTTTTATAATGTTACAAGTAGTTCAATGAAAGAGGATTAATCTTAACTTTTTTAGTAATTTTCGTTTTAAAATGATTATTTAAACATATTTAAAATAAGAAAACTAGTTAATGTATACATTTAATTATTAAATAATGTCATTAATGTAAGCATTATAGTATTTATGTGATATTAGTTACTATATTAATACATATTAATGTAACATAAATAACCCTAATTTATTTATTTATTCATTTAATTAGTTGTGTAAAATATTAATATATGCATTAATTTAATGTATTATATAATTAATTAACATTGTAAAACTTTATCTCTCAGCTTTCTCTCTCTCCATACACAAGCATAGGAACAACAAGGAGAAACGAGTGTGGGTTTGACTATCTTATCCCCTTTGCAATGATTAGAATTCTCAGATATATTAAAGGAGTGATAAGTGTCATATTTCAGTAATATTTCATATTAAAATATAGATACTTGTGGATATTAATTGATAAAATAACTATAATATAATCCCTAATTTATGAATTTATAAACCTTTTTACATATTTTGTGATTATAATATGAATAAGAATGATTTATTCCCAAATTTATGTTAATTTCATGATTCTAGGGAAAAGTGGAGATGAAAAGGCAGAAGGAGAATATGCAAGATAAAAAGGAAAAGTTGGAACGCTCCAAGTATTCGCTCAAACTTGCCAAAGCCAGAAGCTTCCAGAGGATCTCCCCCAAGCAAGTCCAATCTTACCCATGCGATATCGCTACAGAGACGTTGGGCCTATTTTCGTCCAACTCACCTAGGCAAGATGTCACTTAGCAAAAGCCCAACTGGGTTAAATATAAGGCGTGAGGCACAACCCTAGACATCAATGGGGAGAATAGGTGATAGAAAACTCTAGAGGAGGCAACCATCAAGGAGAAACATCTTGGATCTTCTTCTCTTGCTTTCCATGCTTGTAATAGCCAACATGAGTGACTAATTCTATCTTTTGGAATTGAGAATAATTCAAACCCTTGTGTATTGAGGTGATATCTAAATATAATATTATGTTCTTGATTGATGATTGGTATTGTCATTTTATTTGTAATGTTTGTTTATCATGATCTAGATCATTAGTTTGACTGAAAAGTATCTCTAAGAGTTTTTATAAATATGCGAGGAATCGATATTTAAGAGACTGTCTTAATATTTTTATATGTGAGAAACTGATAGAAATGAATTCTATATGGACATCAACATCAATCAAAGGATAAAATATTACTATACTTTTAAAAATACAAAAAAGTAAGAAGGATGAACCTTAATCCCAATTTTTCCAATTGAACCAACAAACTCTTTGACTTGTTTTCTTTATAATTCTTTCAATCATTATAACAAACTCCCAACAAACTTTATTATTTTGTTTTCTATTTAGTGAATCTTATACTTGATAATTCAAATGTTCCTTCACTAGTGCAAAATGAGTAAAAGAATGTTGTTTATTTAATGCGGTTTGCGTTCACACGCATTGGTAAAAAACGCGGGCATTTTTGAAATTATTTTGATTGGCGTTTGATTTACAAATGCGGCTAAAGTAAAAAACGCATTTGTAAATCAAAACGCTTTGATTTACAAATGCGGCTATTCAAATAGCCGCATTTGTAAATCAAGCGCCTTGATTTACAAATGCGGTTTTAAATTTTAGCCGCATTTGTAAATAGTTTTTTACCCTAAATTTTGAAGCGTGCTACACTTTTTTACTTCTCCTCTTGCCTTTCGTTTGCATTGTTCCTGCGCTCGCGAACGCTGTTGGAGTTCATCTTCCTTTGCATCTTCATTAATTTGGTCCATTGCATGTTCTCTTGAATCGTTTCTTCCTCTGCATCTTCACTACGTATAATATTTTTATGTTTTCATTATATTTGTTTATTTTCCTTGCATTGGTGGTCGAAGGTATTTTTCCTTTGGCTTCGCTGCTCCGTCGCTGCTCCGCCGCTCCGTCGCTGCTCCGCCACCGCTTCCGCTGCCGCCACTGTTGCTGGCGCTCCCCTGCCACTCTTCACCACCAACGTTCATTCATACACAAGGTTGGTGTAGTTTTTTAAATTTTTTGAATTTTTCTTTAATATTTTGAATTTATTTTTTATGTATTATAATTTGTGTATTTTAAATTTTATATTATTTAGTATTTATTAAATCTTGAATTTTTTTTCTAATATCTGAAGCATATACAAGTGTGGCTACAAGAAATAGTCGCACTTGTAAATGATATTTATAAATGCGACTATATAGCCGCATTTGTATCTCTTTGATTTACAAGTGCGTGCTGATCAAATGTGGCTATATAGCCGCATTTATAAATTTAAAAAAGTCGTACTTGTTATGTGTTTTTGCACCAGTGCTTGTGGGTTCGATATCCATCCTTAGAGACAAATTATTACTTCTCATGTGGTACACTTGTCGTAAAATAATTATCAAGTCTTTGACACCGTTGTCGATGAGCAATTTAATTTTTTAGTACAAATTCCTAAATATTGTGAATATTTTAATTGTTTTAATTTTTTTTGTTTAAGGTATGTAGAGTGAATTTGTGGGGAAAGTTTATTCAAGTTTGTGAGTAATGTGATGGTTGTGAGAGAATTATTTTATATTTTTAAAAGGTTTCAAAAGTAAGTTAACAAATTTACCCATTTTTTAAAAAACACTTATATAATGAAATATGAGGTAAGGTATGTAGAATGAATTGTTGGGAAAGTGTATTCAAGTTTTGTGAGTAATGTGATGGTCGTGAGAGAATTTTTTATTTTTTTTAAAAGGTTTAAAATGTAAGTTTACAAATTTATTTTTTTTTAAAAAATACTTGAATAATGAAATATGAAGTATTTTTTATGTAGATTTTAGTTAATTATTATTTCTTGTACTATTTAATAATTATTTTCAAAAAAAATAGGAGTTACTTATCATTGTCTTAAGATGAAAATTTTTCATAAAAATATTTTTTTTATAAAAAAATGAATTGTAATATTAGAAATTATAAAAAATGTTTAAAAAATAATTTGATATAATTAATATAATTAATTATTTAATTAATTAATAAAAATATAATAATACAATTAATTAAAAATAAAAAATAAATTACTTATTTATATACAAAATTTGTTTAAATTAAAATATTATTCACCAAATATTTTAGTTAAAAAAATATAAATTATATGTGTTTAAATTAAAATATTATTAATACAATATTTTAGTTAAAAAATATAAATAATCTAATTAGAAAAAGAAATGTAAAATCATAACCAAAATATGTTGATCTAAAAAATATTGCAAACCAAGTTAGAACAACAAAAAAATGGCACAAAATCGATTATGACATGCATAACATAACATGTACCACAACATCGATTCTCATAAAGAAACAAGGCCAACACCGTTTATCTGCAAGGCATAATCATTTATCCAAAGAAAAAAGATAGATAATTGATTATGGAGGAGAGCAATATTCATCCTTTGAAAAAAAAAACCCATAATCGATGTTGTTTTCCTTTGAAATGGCATGCATAATTGATTCTCGTAGCTTTTTTTTGTGTAAATGCAAAATGCTTCACTGTTGTGCTCAAAATTCATGGCAGAAGTTCACACGACTTCAACAAAATAGATGAGGGTAACAGAGTAAAATGGCACAAGCTTACGGGGCTTTCTTCACAAATTTTCAGCAACAACGAGGATGGGATAAAACACTTTTGTTACATTTCTGCACTCTTAAATCCACACAAACCAGTAGATACAAAAATAGACCATCAATGCAAATCCATCTTCGACAATAGTAAACGACTGGAAACAAACACAACATAAGTCTTCGTTTGACACACTTAATCTAACTTTTTATAAGACAAAGCAAACTCGAAGCTTCTTCTAACACCTTTGGAGAACTTCATAGTCAGTTGAACTAGATTTGAGTAAATGATACTTGCCTAGATATTTTCTAACATCGTCAAACGATTTGTGTTGATGAAATGGAGACTACATGAAAAAACACGGTAGGATAATTATCTGAATAACATAGGTTTAATTCATGTAAGTATTCGTAGAAGATTACACCAAAGCTCACACCCATTAAATGGATTTAAGACGGTCTAGTGTCTTAACAAATTATTTGGCAATACTACATATAATAAGACCGTAAGTCTTTCGTTTGCCCAAACAATAATGAAATAAAAAGATTCTTTTACATTTAGTATTGTTCATGATATGACAATTTAATGCAAGAGATAAGCTTAATTATATTTTCTTATTCAACTCCATTAATAACTTTCTAGGTGTAATCTATTGAATTATGTTTTACAATTACGTGAATGGTTTATCCTTTTGTTATCTTGTAAAAACTAACCATCAAAATTTTAATTCAATTGGAATCAAATTTCAGAATTAGATTTCAAAGTCAAACGGGTGCAATCATGACATTTTTTTGCCATATATAAATAAGAGTGTTACATTTAGATAAATCACCATATACTTTTAAAGGAAAAGTTTTCTATCTTACCTTACATTTTCCATGACATTGTTATGAATAGTATAAATTTAAATTATACGTATTTAACCTTAGGAATTTAGTTGACATGACATTGTCTTTTTTTTTTTTTTTTAGGCAAAAAAAAATTTAATAAATAAGAGGTATTTCAAGGATACCTCAACCCTTATACAAAAGACATTATAAGACTCTCATCTACTATCCTCTTACCAAAACCCGAGAGACCTACAAGCAGACACTACTATCTCCTAGGTCCATTAATTGATCTCATGCAAATCAAAGGCTTAAGACACCAATCTGAATATGAAAAACTTACATCGTGCACTTTAGACATGACATTGTTATGAATAGTATAAATTTAAATTATGCGTATTTAACCTTTAAAATTTGAACAAAATAGCATAGTCTTGTATATTGATAGAGCTAATGTATCCTAATTAACCATTATAAGAATAATTTAAATTTAGAACACGTAAATCCGAAAGTGCATTAGAACTACTCATTGTATGAGGTGGGTGGAGAGAGAACAGAAAATAGAGAGTGGAGCGGAAACGCTTGGATGACGACTAGGGTTACGTATCTTGGCTGCGCCGTGAGTGGGGCGCTTGCTGTGGTTGGTTTTGTGCCATTTGGGGTCTACGGTGGGTTGCGTTGCTGCTATGGTAGTGTAGGGCTACAGTCGTTTGGCTGCGTGCAGTGCAAGACGTGGCTGGTGCAATTGGTTTGTGGAGTGTGTATTACGGTGTGCTACGGAGTTTTAGTGCCCATATGATTCTTCCACAGGTTTCCGGAGACGGGGTTACGTGGAGGTGAGTGTGTTTTGGTGAGTTGTGCAACGTTTGTGAAGGAATTTGGAGTTGTTTGTGGCTCTCCAAGCGATGTCCATGTAGGAAGTGCATCCAAGAGCTTTGTGAGAAGTGCTCACGTGTGCAGTGGTGGGTAGACGGGGTGCAGAGTTTACGTGGAGGTGCACTACGCAGTGCATCCAAAACTTTTGCGTACAGTGGGGGCAGTGCAGTGCAGCGTTTGGTGTGCTATGTAGTGCAGAAATTAGGTGCAGCTTGTGGCTCTCCAAGCGATGCCACAAGGTTCAAGTATAGGAGAGTCCACATGTTTCTTGATACCTTGGGGTTGTTTGAAAGATCAAGAAGTGGCGCCAATTAAGAAGGTCTATGTTCCACAAGACCAACAGAAAATCTTTGCTCAAGCCTTGGGCAACACCTGTGACATCCCCTTGTCCCAATTGCCTATGCCTTGTATCAAGGGTGACATGGTTGTTATCCGGGTTGAGGAGGAAGATTACTTGGTGGGTCTTGATGATTGTAAGAATCACCTACATGAGAGGACTATTTTATCTAAGGGTGATAAACCCTTCACACACCTTGATTTAACCAAAAAGTTGCAGCTTGTGTGGAAAGTGCTACGACCATGGAAAGTTATACCTCTTGGCAAGGGCTTCTGTGAGTCTGAGTTTTCTTCTTTAGAAGACATGAGATGGGTTCTCAAGGTTGGCTTATGACAGTTATCTCCTAACTTCTTGAGACTGTTTTCCTTGACAAAAGATTTTGTTTCATCAACTATGAAAAACATTAAAACCCAAGCCTAGGTTAGAATTTACAATTTGCCTTTAGAATATTGGAGACCAAGGACTATATTTTTTATTACTAGAGGAATTGGTACCCCTTTGTCTTTAGATGATCATACTATGAAAAATAATAGGGTTATTTTTGCTAGAATGCTTGTGGATATTGATGTTTTGTCCTCTCTTCTTAATCAATTCTTGGTTGAACGTTTAAGATTTGCATTTATAGCTGATGTGGAATATGAGTGGCTCCCTCCATTTTGCTCTCACTGTAAGATGATTGAGCATGATCTTGCTCAGTGTCGTGTATTTAATGCTCAGGTTTCCGTTGTTGGTCCTCAACATCTCAAACTAAGAAAATTCCTGAAAACGACAGAGAATAGGGGAAGGCTGTGGGGGATCCAGTGATTCCTAAACAACATAAAGAGTATTAGAAGAAAAGTCCTATTGGAGTGACTGTTCCATAGGATAAGCTCTTTGATGGCTCTGTTGGTAATATGATAACTGAAGTTTCTAGTGGCACTAAAGCTGGGGCACAACTGGGTAAACTTGATTTCGATAAAATAGATGAAGGGGAGGATTTTTTTGCAGATATGCCTCCCTTAGAGGATGCATTGGATCATGATAGATCCTCGCCTGGCAGAATTTGTCAAGCATCTGCAATAGATGCATTAGTCATTACGCAAGCTAAGGTTTTAGAACCATCAATTGCAGAAGATTCACATGTCATTGTGGTTGTTATTGATAAGGTTACTATTGATGCCAATCATGTGCTAGTATGTTCTGACACAGTTGTTGTTTCGTCTCCTATGAAGGAACAATCACTTGGTGTTGCCAAAGCACTACTTCCTCATATTAGTACGTTGGCTCTGCAAAATCATTTTTCATCCCTTGATGGTTTAGAAATTGAAGATGAGGCAGGTGGTCCTAATACTGGTAAGCCAATTGTCCCGACTCCAATTTTTTATTTCCATCATAATCATCATATAATTGTTGAAAATCAGGTGGTCTCTAAATTTTGGGGGGATCATAGTGAGACTGAGGAGAATGCTAGTGATAATGGGGAGGATATTGTATGCACCATTAGAAAACCAGGGAGACCACCTAAAGGGGTTGGTAAATCCAAAAAAACTGCTAAGGCAGTTCCATCCAAAAAGTTGCAATGAAGGTTTCTTGTTTTTTTTAGAATGTCAAAGGACTGACAAACAATAAAACTGTGGAGATGATGTTCGATTTACTTAAACTACACAAACCTCTTCTTGTTTTTATTGTTGAACCCATGATGCCTTGCACTAATGCTTTAGATGTTCTTTTCAAATCCGTTAATCTGCATTTGGTTTCTAACTCTCCTATAGATAATAAAGCGGCTAAACTTTGGTGTTTGTCGGTCCCAAATCTCATCTAGAATTTTTTGGTTTATTCTCAGTTTATATATGTATATTTCCTTTTTCATGACAAATGATTTAGCTTTGCAAGGGTTTATGGCACTAACATATACTTGGTTAGACGACTTTTGTAGAGGCATCCCAGTTTCTTCATTGGGTCTTGGTGTATTTTGGAAGATTTCAATGTTGTTCTCTTGGCTAATAACTGCAAAACTGGGGTTGCTTCTAATTAGGTTTCTTATAATGAATTCCTTGATTGAATTAATATTGATCTTACTAATATGTCTTTCTCTAGTCCTTGTTATACCTAGTGTAATGGGAGGAGAGGGTTACAAAGAATTGATGGAAAGCTTGATAGGGATTTATGTAATGCAGAATGTCTGGATAAATGAGACTCTTGTACTTATCAGGTTCTGATTAAATATTGTCCTAACCACTCCCCTATTCTTGCTAGTCTTTCTAGTAATTGTTTATGAAAGGTTAGAAATTTTCTTTTCTTTACTATGTGGTTTCAGGATAGTTTGTTTATGAAGCTCATTCATGATTCTTGGACAAATACGATTGTTGGTTGTCCTATGTTTATTTTGCAACATCAATTGAAAAGGTTGAAATTTGAGCTCAGAAGCTAGAATAAAATTTCTTTTAGTAATGTTCAAAATGAAGTGCTTCTTAAGCAGAATTCCCTTCTTGGTATTCAATAAAGTTTAGAGACTGCTAGTTCACCTGTTCTTGATAAACTTTTTGGTTAATAAATATTGCTAAAGAGGAGCTTGATCATGCTTTTCAGTGTCAATACTTGTTTTGGAAAGAGAGGGCCAAGATGCTCTGGTTTAAAGATGGGGATAGAAACACTGCTTTTTCATATGCTGTGCTAAAAAGAAGAAAGAATTCTAGTGTGGGATTCACAGATTACGAACTGATAATGGGGTTATTGAGGATCCTAAACTCTTTGAGGATCATATTTTGGATTTTTATAGAAATCTTTATGTTGAATCTAATTCTAATTATCAGACTACTGGTAGTATGGAAGAGTTTATTTGTACTTATATCCCATAAATGGTTTCCTCTGAGGAGAATACTATGTTTATTAAATGTCCGGACTATTTGAAAATTAAAAATGCAGTTTTTAATCTTAATGGTAGTAGTACTCCTGGTCCGGACTATTTTGGTGGTGTTTTCTATCATTCTTGCTGGGAGATTATTGGGACGGATGTTTACAAAGCTGTTCAACAATTTTTTAAACAAAACTGGATTCTTCCTGGAATGAACAATAATGTGGTTTCTCTCATGCCTAAGACTCAAGGTGTTGATTCCATTAAAGATTTCAGATAATCAATTGTTCTCGCTAATTTCAAATTTAAGATCATCTCCAAAATACTGGAGGATAGGCTTGCTATTATGGCTGCTAGAATCATTTCTCCTAATCAATATGGGTTTGTGCAGGGTAGACAAATTCATGATTGTATTGGTATTACTTCTAAAGCTATTAACATGCTTTCCAAAAAGGTTAGAGGATGTAATGTGGCTCACAATATTCATAAAGCATTTCACACTTTGAGTTGGAAATTCTTATTGATGGTTTTGACACGCTTTGGTTTTCATCCCTCATTTAGGATTAGTACAATCCTTCGTTATGCTATGCTTTCTATTAGGATAAATGGCATTTTTGTGGGGTTTTTTTTTTCCTTGTAGTAGAGGTGTGAGATAAGGTGATCTATTATCTCCCTTGCTTTTCTACCTCACAAAGGATGTTCTATGTAGAGGCATCTCTAAGCTTGTGAATGATAAGAAGATTCAACATATGACCAGCCCTAAAGGTTATATCACTCCTTCTCACATTTTATATGTTTATCACATATTTGTTTTCTGTAGGACAGATAATAAGTCGCTTAAAAATTTTAGTATCTTGCTTAAAACATATGGTGATTTTTCTGGTCAATATTTTAATAATTCTAAAAGTATCTTTTTCACCATGGATACTTCTACAACATTTGTTACCAAAATTTAACGCCTTCTTTTTTGCAATCATGGCTTTTTACCTTTTAATTATTTAGGGCTGCCTATCTTTGTTGGTGCTCCAAAGTGTCGATTTCTTAAATCTTTAGCTGATAAAGTCAAATTAAAGTTAGCATCTTGGAAAGGGAAATCTCTTAGCATGATGGGTCGGATCTAGTTGGTTAATGCAGTGATTATTGGCTTTCTAGCTTATAGTTTTAATATATATAAATGGCTTGTTTCTATTCTTAAGGAAGTTGAGCAGTAGAGTACAAATTTCATTGGTATAATAAGCTTCCATCTAGTCTTTTCTTATAATTCTTTATTAATAGGTATAGATTACCTATGTATCATTTTTGTTAATATATGAGTTTTGGTCTAGTCCCCCCATATTTACTTGATCTTCCTTTCTTTTTTCTTTTAATAATATTTTTTTCATGTGGTGGCAGATGATTGTTGTTACTTAAGGTGTAAACCTAACTGAGATGTCAAGTTTCATAGTGATGCCTAACATAAGAGCTTTTATAAAAAAAAATAAAAAAAGTGCATTTAATCATACATATACTAATACTACTTTTGTCATGTAAAATTATTTACATAATATTTATTCTCACTTCTTTTTATATTTATTGTATTTTCCTTAAAATAAAAATAGTAAAAACCTTTTTAAGTATACCTACATTGCTTCCCATATGTTTCACAATTTTCTACAAGTGTGGTGAGTATACACTCATAAACAACATTGGTATATTATTTTCTCTCCAGTTACATAAGATGACAGAGAATCCCTTATCTTTGATTGACTTTTCATAATGAAATTTATCTTTTTTTTTAATAAATTTTCGTACTAGATATACTATGAAACCTAACATTTCAGTTAGATTGACACCCCATGATCCAATAATCATTTGTCATTACATAAGATGTATTATTAAACAAGAAAAAGAATACAAACAAGTATGGAAGAACTAGGACAACACCCATACATGAGAAGGAACCTCAAAGTAAGACTAAACAGACCTAGGAACTAAACACCTAATATGTCCTAATATGATACAATTGTAGACCCCGTAAAACACCATCACAAACCAAGGACCACTAAAAAATAGATAATTATTTTTTCTTAGTTGGACTTACATTAGTAGACTTCGTAACAGCTATTTTTTGGATGTCCAAACTTTTTAGTAATTTAAATAGCATCGTTTTCATTCACACTAAAAGAGTCTTTCATATCGATTTATCCATCCAATACTTAAAAACAAACTTACATTCTTTCTGGAAGATGTTCTTCAAATGAGAAGACATATTTGAAACAAGATCAAGAAGATCCTTGTCTAAAGCATGTTTATCTATCTTGCCATAGAACCAAACTCCTCCACCCAATTTTCAATATTGGTATGTACCCACTCTATATATCTTCACCACCCTATGTCGCCATCACTTTCCATTATTTGTGATATCAGTTTCAGTTTCGTGTATATATACACTCTGCCCTTTTCTTTTTATCTATTCCCTAAAGTATTTACAGTTATTATCTTTATTTATCCCTTTCCTATCTCCTTGTCTTTCATTCTCAGTATTTTCACTTTGTTTATTGTGTTGAAAGATTTGTATAAGACGTGGTGAAATCAATATTTAAAATTTGAAAGAGAACAAATAAAAGAAGGTTATGATTTATTGCTTATATTAAAGAAAAAAATGTTTTCTAAGAAATAAAAAGGTTTCTAAGTTATAATTTTTTATACACATGTAACCTTTTTGCACATGTGCACACTCTATGAGAAGAATCAGGTTATGAGAATATGCTTGCTATCAATTTTGTTATATTTAAATTCTTCATCTACCAACACTGCATACTCATTATTTACAAACACATTGTTATCTAAGGGAGAGAGAGTGTTTCTAAGGAATTGAAAGTAATGGGATTTATAAAAAAAAAACAATAATAATAATAATAATAAAAATAACAATTAATATTATATTCAAAACTTAAATTGATATTTTTCTTCTTCTTGCATCATAATTATTGTGTGAAATGTAGCATTACATTGTGAATTTAACATTACACCTATATTTACAAATCATCAATAAATATTTATCTTATTCTCCTTTAATCCTTCTATCATACCGCTTCCCATTCCTCTTGAGTCCATTTCATCCTGAAGATAAAAGAACTCATTCTCCGATTTACGTAATGTTCTGCAATAAACATAATGAAGAAATATATGTGTAAAAACTAGAAAAGTATATGAATCTAATGAATTATATATATAATACCTTTGGTACTTCCTTAATTTGATTTTGAGATTAACGCCATCACTCTTAGGAAAGTATATGTCTGCTTCATCGTCGCCATCTTTGCCCATTTGTTCGAATTCTAAATATTTAGAGATGGCTAAAAGCATTATTTGTGTCCTTCGTGGAAATTTACTTGATGGAGGAATATCTGATCTCGGCTTTATATAGATGCAAGTTCAATGAAAATGAATCAACATTTATTAATTTTTTTTCTTAATTTTCTTTCTGAATTGATCATTTCAATAGATTTAAAATATAAAAAAAATAATTAATATATGTATTTAATTATTAATTAATATCATTTATGAAATATATTAATGTATTATATTAATTATTAATGTGATATCATTAAATACATTACAAGAAATTAATACAGAGATTAATATATTAAAGCAACACCAATAATAATAATTTATGTATTTAATCATTTATATAACATATTAATATATGCATTAATTTAATGCAGTATATAATTAATGTCGCAAAACTTTTCTTGTAACATCCCACAATATACTAATCCTTTTCTCTAATATCTTTTAGGTTGTGTTTAGATTGAGGAAGGAAAGTGTGAGAATTTGAGGGAGTTAATATGTGAGAAGTTGAGAGGAAAGTATGAAGAAAATGAGTGTGTTTGAATTAGGGTATGTTAGAGTGGATTTGTGAAAAAAGTTTATTGAAATTTTTGAGTGATGTGATGGTTGTGAGGATATTTTGATTTTTTTTAAGGATGCATAAGGACAAACACTACACAAAAATCATTAAATCGAATCAATTTTAGAGATAAAAAATAATTAGTTATTATATTAAATAAATTATATATTCTTTTAGACTCTAAAATAATCATTGGTATCTAAATTAGTTTTTATTATTGATAAGTAGTTTCTAAATTGGTACATAATTAGCTACCAATGTTTTAGCTACCAACTTTATAATCTAAATAATTAGTAGCTAAAACCTTGGTAACTAATTAAATACCAATTTCGAAACTATTTACGAATAATAGAAACTAATTTAAATACCAATGATTTTTGTAGTCTCCAAAATAGTATCTAATTTAGTCAATATAACAACTAATTATTTTTTATCTATAAACTTGATTTCTTAAAGTATGTTAACAATTCTAAAATTAGCTTTTCACCATGGATAATTAGGTAAGATTCGTTACAAAAATTCAATGTCATCTTTCTAGCAGTCATGACCTTTTACCTTTTAACTATTTAGGGATGTCTATGTTTGTTGGTGCTCCAAAGCCCAGATTTCTTCAACCTTTGGCTGATGAAGTCAAATTGAAGCTTGCGTCTTGAAAAGGGAAATCTCTTAGCATGATTGGTGGGATTGAGTTGGTTAATACTGTGATTACTGGTTTCCTTGCTTATAGTTTTAATGTGTATAAATGGTCTGCTTCTATTCTTAAGCAAGTTGAGCAATGGATCAGAAATTTTATTTGGACTGCTGATGATATCATGAAAAAAGGCATATCTATGGTTAGTTGGGCTAAGATATGTTCTCCTCTTGATAATGGAGGATTGAAGATTAATAACCTTCAGTACGAAAATAATGCTTACCTTCTCAAGCTTACTTGGAACTTTGCTTATAGTAATAAGCCTTGGTCTCTTCTCTTGAAAGCTAGAGTTCTTAAATTTAAGTACGAACTCTAATTGGCTTATAGATCCTCTTCTATTTTGTCTAAGATTAAATAGTTTTATGACACTATTCTGGAACATACCTCTTGGACTATTGGTACAGGTACTAATATTAATTTCTGAAATGATAAATGGTGTTCTTTTACTTGTTTAACAAACATTGCAGGGGTACGTACCTGATGGTTTTGCAGTTTCCCAATTCTGGAATGGTTGTGATTGGATTATTCCATCAACTTTTCAATAGGTGAATCATTTGTTTGAACATATCATGATTAGGCAGAATCATGATACTCCTAATTGGACTCAAGAAGACTTTGGTCATTTCAGTCTCAAATCTACTAGGAAATTTTTCTTAAATCTAGGAGTTCCTTGTGGTTGGGGTAAGATCATTTGGTCTCAATATATTCCTCTTTCCAAAAATGGTAGTACTTTGGAAAGTTTTTCATGTACGGCTTCCTACGAATCAGCACATTCAGCACAGAGGTTTGCATTTATGTTTTATGTGTACACTTTGTGAAAAGCAGAAAGAATCTATTCAACGTTTATTTTTTGAATGTCCTAATGTTTTTCATATTTGGAGCTGGGTTTGATAATTTTTTCTTAATTCTCACTTCTCTAATGTGGATGATCTCCTTTCTTTTATTAAGAGCAATGGTATTCCTTTGGTTAATTTGATTAAATTTGATGTGATTACCTTTTCTATTTGGATGGTATGGCATATAAGAAATTATGCTAGATTTCAGGATAAGATTGATCTTTCCAGGGAAATTTCCACCATTAAGGATTTCACTTACCTAGTGGGTAATTTGTCTAAAAGCTCTATGAGGAATGATATGGTTGACTTCAATGTGCTTAAGTTCTTTGGTATTAATAATTGTAGTGGCAAAGTTCTTCATCCTCTTCGTGTTAGATGGGAATTTCGAACACTAGGTTGGGTTAAAATTAATACTGATGGTGCTTTTAGGGGTTCTCCTGGTTTTATTGCTTGTAGTGATATTTTTCGTGGGAGTATGAGGGAGTTTATCGGCGGTTTCTCTGCTTTTCTTGATAATCAGAATGTTTTGGTTATTGAGTTTTATGAAGTTATACATGCCATTGAAGAAGCTAAAAAGATGGGTCTAACTAGTTTATGGCTATAATGTGATTCTGTCTTGGTTTGTGCTGCATTTACTACTAGGACTAACATTCATTGGATCCTTCATAATAAGTGGAATACTTTTCTTTATTACTGTGGGAAAATTAGGTTTAGGATTTCTCACATATTCTGTGAAGGTAATGCATGTGCTGACCAACTTGCAAATTTTCATAAAGAACAATTTCATTGGTATAATAGGCTTCCATCTAGTCTTTTCTCAGAATTATATATTAACAAGTATAAATTACGTAAGTATCCTTTTTCTTAGGTTTTTATATATGAGTTTTGGTCAAATCCCCCCATATTTGCTTGTATTTCCTTTTTTTTATTTATTTTTTCCTTTTTTAATAATACTTTTTTGATGTGATGGAAGATGATTGTTGATACTTGAGGTGTCAGCCTAGTTGAGATGTCAAGTTTCATAGTGATGCCTAATATGAGAGCTTTTATAAAAAAAATCAGAGTGAAAGAGATAACACAATAGAATTATATTGGTTCACTCTTAACCAAAAGGTACATCTATTACTCAACACCACTAAAAATTACTAAAGCAATCAAACAAGATTACAAAAACAGCCAAGAGCGTTGATCTTGAACCCTTCAAGAATATACAACACTCTTAACCACTCACAGATTTCAAAAACTCTATCTAAATTTGTTTACAATACAATATAATACAGTAAAGAAGAATGAAGTTCAAATACATATGGGTTTGATACAAATGAATAACAACATAAATTATAACCCAAAACCTACTTCACATCATAAGAATGATCCAAGATTGAAATTTAATCTTCAATAATGATTTTAAAACTATTTTTTTTTCTCTCTTAAAAAGGTGTTATGTTAAATGATCAAACAACATCTTTATATAAAGGCTAAGAAATATTTTTAGAACAGTTTGATCATTTAGTAAAATTAGTTTAAATCAATTAAAAATATTTTGATAAACATAATAATATTTTGTTAAAATCATTTAATTGATTTTTGAAACTAACTGATTATTTTCTTTAACGGATGAAATAACCATAAAAAAATCAGTTAATTTATCGAAATAACTGGTTGATTTCACTTAACAAAAACGACAAAAAGAAAACAAATCATTTAAAAACTTCAACTGTTTTCAACCAGTTGATACGATAAACCAATTTGTTAAAATACTTGATATAGTCAACAAACTTTTATATAAGCAATTTCAACTTATTAATATATGAATCAACTAATTCAAATAAACACAGATTTGGAAAATAAAACATTTAAAGGAGATTTCAAATAAGATTTACTTGGATCATAACCGTACTTGTATAGACAAAGTGGACCTAGATAGTACCCGAGACTGGTTGTGCAACTGGTGATGTGTCGGTCGCCTCCTCGCTCCTTACTTCAAGTCTCCTCCTTTAATTGTTTGTGCTCGGTCGGGATTGACCTGAAAAAAGGTACTCCAATGATCAAGTAAGTACTCTGTGTGTTAAGAGTGTATAGTGAAAACTGATTATTTTCGCTAGTTGGCTTATTTTCTCGTCTTTGTGGACCATTCACCTCTTGACCTCCACAAGTTCTCCCAAAAGGTGGGCTTTGTGATATGATTGTGGTTTTGAAGATTCACCTAAAGACAAATGACCCATAATTTTTGCACAAAGGAAACAAACAATTAGTGAAAATAATTTAAACACTCCTCACGTGTTTCACTCAAAAAAGAAATGCCCTCAACAAAGGCCTATCTTGATGTTAAAAACTCTCAAATGAAAAAGGACAAAGCTTATTTATGACCAACAGCCTTCAAAGCAATGCTTTTCACATGCTTCTCTTCATGCTCTTGATCATTTAGCCTATTCATCTCCAATTCATGCTCCCTAAGCTTCTCTAACAAGGAGGTTGTTGTTAAGATAGTCAAATCCTTTGATTCAGAGATGGATGTGACTTTGGGCTACCAAGATCTGTCCAGGCACTTGAGGATCTTGATGTTGAGTTCCTCTTTTCAAACATTTTCCAAGACTTGTGAGACGGTTCACAATATGAGTGAATCTCTTTTGTACATCAGCAATTGCCTCTCCTTTTTGCATTCTAAGCATCTCATATTCCTGGATTAGATCATGCTTTCTTGCTCTCTTCACATCATTCGTTCCTTCATGAGTAACTTCAAGAATATCCCACATTTCTTTTGCAGAAGCACGTTGTGATACCCTGAAAAACTCGTCAGAATTTAAGGCAGATGTGATAATATTTTTAGCAATACTATCAAATTGTGCCTTCTTGCTTTCAAGCTCAGTCCATTGGGACCAAGGTTTTTCACTGAAAACATTTTCTTTTTCAACTTTAGGAATAAAAGGACCATTTTCAATTGCATCCCGAATTCCTCTATCGATTAATTCCACAAAGATCTTCATTCTAACCTTTCAAACACTAGGACAAAATGTATAAACAACTACTATTTATTTAATGCGTTTTTAGGGTCAGTCGCTGTCATTCAAAACGCAGCGACATTTTTGAAATTAACTTCATTTACGAATACGACTATTTGTAATGGCCACATTCTTAAATCATTTTTTACCCTAATTCTGAAGTGCGCCACTTACGTTTTCATACTTTCTTCTTGGCGCTTCGCGTTTTCTCTATGTTTTTGCTTTGGTGTTCCTCTCTTCTTTTGCGAGTTTCATTGTGCTCTTGTGCCATTGTAAGTTTTTTTCGATCCGCTCTCTTTCTTCTTCACCAATGGTTTATAAAATTTTTTCGTTTCACATATTTGTTTGTTTTCTTGCATTGGCGAAGGGTTTTCTGGCGCTTCATTTTCTCTTTTATTTATGCTCTCGTGCTTCCTCTCGTCTTCTATGAGCCTTCATTATCTTCTTTGTGCCATTGTAAGTTCGTTTCGAGCTCTCTTTCTTCTTCACCATTGGTTTATATATTTTTTCGTTTTTCTTATCTGTTTGTTTTCTTGTATTCACAAAGGTCACCACTGCTTCATTGCCTGCTGTTTGGGTTTTTGTTATGTCGTATTTGCTCCGTCGTTGCTGCCACCGTCGTTGCTGCCTTAGGGTTTAAGGTTTTAATTTTTTTTTAAAAATTTAAATAAGAATGCAGCTATTTACCATAGCCGCATTTATAAATCGCATTTACGAATGTGGCTATATAGCCGCCTTCTTATCTATTCAATTTAAGACTATGTGTACAACAAATGTAAATATAAAATAGCCGTCGTTGTAAATATAAAATAGTCGCTGTTGTAAACCCTTTCTACATTATTGAAAGCTGATAATTCAAACCACAAAACAGAGGTAGTCTGTTAATTGTTTCTTTATAGCTCGTTCAACAAAATCACCGCGATGAGCCTTTCAATTTCACCACCTAAATAAGGATTTAGCCTTTGACCATTGACTATGCTACTTTTGTGTGACATTGGTGTTAGAATTATAGACCATAAACAACGGGGGTTGAATTGTTTTTGAAATATTTTCGCAAATATTGAAGGTAGATTGAAAGATAAAGGAGAATCAATCAATTAGAAATCTGTTAAGCCAATTTAAAAACTGATTTAGACTTAACAACAGAAAATCAATCGGCTATTTTTTGCGAAACAATCGGTTGTTTATATCAGCAGTTATAAAAACAAAGCAAAAATAGATTTAAAGAGAGAATAGAAAGATTCACACAGAAATTTTATATTGGTTCACTTTTAACCAAGAGCTACATCCACTACAACAATTACTACTTTAGGCCACAACATAAAACCGTGGTCTAAAGCAGTAAAACTGTGGCCTAAAGTTTAGGCAACGGTTTTTTACCCGTGGTCTAGGTGAGCGTGGTCGTTGGTAATAGGCCACGGTTTTTATAAAGACAACAATTTTAAAACCGTTGTCTAAAATCTTGACAACAGGCACAATTTTAAAAGCGTTGCTTAAAGTATTGACAAAAACAACAATACATTTCTTCAATTTTAGAAGAATTACTCATACAAAAGTTCAAGATAGCAAAAATAAATATTGAAGGATAATATATTAAAATAGAAATGACTTAACAAGAAATTTTACATATTTAAATAGATGTGTTCCAATTAACTACATAATCAAAAAATTTGTCTTAAAGTATATATGATAACGATCACGTGTTCAAAGTTAAAATTACAAATTTAGTTAAAAAAACATAGTCTATTGTTTGTTTACAACATATCAATAAGTTCATTCTTCTTCAAGATTGTCTTCGTACTCTTCATTGCCTTCAAGCTGTAAAAAATACATAAATATATACTAATTAAATCTAATTCAAACAAAATAAATATAGCAACTACCAAAATATAATTGTATAAAATAATCAATAACATGTCTTAATCAAATCCATTAAACTTTGATGTAACACTAGACAATTGTATGTATGTGTTTACAACACAAAATCAAGAGTACCACATATTCCAATCCATATCACTAAACTTATTAACATGATTGAAATTCCAATATGATTATGTATGTGTTTATATCTCCATGATCCAAGCAAAAAAACAAACAAAACTTAAAGATAAAACACTAACTTCTAAATGTACTCCTCCAACATTACAAATGAAAGCAATTTCATGTGTAGCTAGAAAACATTTCTCAAAGTCCAGTAAACAATTTTCAATTATATATACCTGCTCATAATGAGGATCATGGGTGGATGCAGATGAATGTAGCCCCACTCCACTACTTTCTTTAGTTAAAACATGTATCATCATATTATTTATGTCATCCTCTTCTAAATTTGGATTTTGCTGCTTTATCACAAATTTTACCATTTCCTCTAGAACTTCAATTTTCTTCGCCATGCCACTCACTTCATTTGCATGTTCATTTCTTATAGTAGCAATTTCTTCCTTTTTTTTCAATATTGATGGTGTCGTAGTCTTTCCATAACACCGTACTCTCCCAGGTTTCTCTTTCCCAAATATTGATTGAAATGTTTTTTCCGCAGATTCACTTGAGTTTTCAATAGAACCTTGAAGCTTAGTCTAACAAAAGAAAATGAATTTTAATTATTAAAAAGAATATATTTATATGTACTTCATAAATATTTGTAAACTTACAATGATATTATTTGTTTCTTCATCAATTTCTTTTCCTCTTCGGCCTTCTCGACGTTGACGAGTTGTAATAAACATTTCAGCTTGGGTAACTTTTTCTCCTACCTTTTTCTTGGCACGCTACAAGAATTACATATTAGAAAACAATAACAAAAAGTGATAGGATGTTTTTGTATTGGATTTAAAATATTCAAACATAATTAGAAATATCTTACTAATTCAACATGAATTCTAGCAAAATTGGTTGGTCCCATGCGATGAATGTACTTTTATTGTGCCCTATTTGCAACATTTTGCTCACTAATTCTCTACATTGTAATAAGATAAAAATAAGAATGAATTTAGATAATAATGCAATTTTAAAGTAATAAGACATTAAATTATGTAACCTTCATAGTGCCAATGTTCCAATATTTCAACAATTGTTTGAAATGATCTTCAGAAATGAATAATGGATGATGCTTGAGGCGATCCTTCAATGTGGAGTACTTTAAAAAGTGTCTTTTCTTGATAAAACTCTTGTAGCGTCTCCATGCATCATTTATGCGAGTAAATATCGCTTTCTCTCCTTTATCACTGATGATGAACTTTTCCTATAAAAAAGAGCATTAGAATGATTGTATTTTCATAAATATTTGATCATTAAATGAATATAAATTTAATTTTCATACCATAACATATGTCCATATACGAGCCTTGTTATCTTTATCATTCAGCAAAGCTTTGAAATTTGTGTAAATCAATGGACAAAAGGTAGAATTCCTAGCTATCGTGCCAAGGAAATTGTAAGGACCTAGAAACTTTAATTGGAAGGAAAGTGTTATATTTAAATAATTTCAGAAGATGTTATTATTTAAAATACAAAGAGCTGGTAAATGAAGTTTCGTAGTAGTCGGACATCAGACGTCGCCCAAGGTCTGGGGTCAACTGGTAGAGGTCGGTCGGCTGGCATGTAGATCAAGAAGAGTAAAGGAAGAAAAGTGTAGCTAAGAAGTCTTCTACGAGATCGCCGTTATTGAAGACGGAGGCGATCTCCGACTTCTCTGGGACATAATCGCCTGTCGCCTAGAGGAGACATGACCGCCAATCGCCTATGGTGTACGTGATCGACGGGAGTGCACGTAGTATATGGTAAGATACTGGATCAACCAGAGTGGGTTCCAACAACCACGCGTATCAAGGTGTGGGTTAAGCCTTAGATACACTGTGCATGCGAAGCTCTATGCTTGAGCAAAAGAGATCGCCCTTAGTGTTGCATGCATGGGCGCACGAAGAGTGGTGCTGATCTACTCTTGGAAATGTGAAGCTACCGACGTCACCGAGTCATGTGGAGATGATACTTTGGACGTAACATAGTGGAATGAAGAACCTTCGGGAAGGCGTGACTATGTGTCGTCGGTCATCGCCAGGGCACGAGGCATGCGGGCATCGCCAGGGCGCAAGGCATGCGGGCATCGCCAGGGCGCGAGGCATGTGGACATTGGTCGTCTTCCAGGGAGAGACATCGGTGGTCCACCAGGGTGAGACATCGGTCGTCCTCCAGGATAATTCATCGGTGGATAGTCATCGCGCGAGAGGTCATCGGTGGAAGGTCATCGCGCGAGATGTCATCGGTGGATAGTCATCGCGCGAGAGGTCATCGGTGGAAGGTTATCGCACGATGTCGAGTTTCACACAGATAAAGTGGGACCCAGGCTCTCCGCATCAGACGTACTGCACGTGCGACACGTAGACAAAAAGGGTGGTTCAGAATAGTGACCTCAGAGTGTTAGCCTGCGCAGAGGCATGCGTAGTCGTACTGTTCAGGGAAGCGCACACGCAACCTTTCCTGCAGAGTGGGTGGAGGCAGCGACATTTCTGGGCAAGTTGAGTTAGATTTAAAAGCTCACTTCTGAGAGGCAAAGAAGGGCTACGGTTCAAGAGTGACAGAGTGAGTGAGTGAGTTACCTTCATCCTTCTCTTTTCTCTCCTTCACTCTGCCATTCAGGCCTTATCACGTCCCTGCTTAGCTATCGACGACTGCCATAGAGCACCTGGGAGGTTCTCTGCAAGTTCTCCAGATCAGAACGCTTAGGCAGAGGTTGAGCATCCTTAAGTTCGGTGGGTTAGAGCTAGAAGTGAGGTTTTACGCAAGTCCAGGTAAGGGAAGCTAGCTTTATTTTCAATACAAGCCGTAGATTAGCTGTTTCTGAAGTGAGGGCGACGTGGTCGCCGGTTTCACATTCTCTTTGTGATGCTCTGTTCTATGTGTTTGGGCGACGGGTCGCCGGTTTTAAACCCCTTTTCATGATGTTCTGTTCTTATGTGTTTGGGCGACGTGATCGCCGGTTTTAAAATACACATTTCGAAATCCCCTGCTTTTGGACCAGATCGCCGGTTTTGGCGTTGTTTCTCGAACTCCCCTGTTTTTGGTGTTGTTTGAAAACTGTTTGAGATTTAAATGTGATATTCGAAAATCTGAACCTTAGAATGAGTTTTGCTGTGATTGGAATCGGTCATTTAAGTGTTATATGATGTGTTGAATGTTGTGAATGTGGGATCAAGACATAGTATTTTCAGGAAAGGAAATACCGTGTTGAGATTTGGTTATGAGGTGTATTGATCAGTGAGTATCCTGTGAATGAGACGATCCTGACTCTGCTGATATGATGGAGTCACATAGATGAAGTCATTCAGTTGGTGAGAGTCGAGGGAGGTCCATATGTATGGGTAAGTCGTTTGAAAGATAACTGACTTGACCTGTTATATGGATTAACCCTGTCATACTGTGAGAGTGATGAAATTGAGATCGAGATTGTGTTGATGCGCATGGCTGTGGAAACATTACAGCAATGAAGTATGAGAGGTGCAGGTCTCTGGATGCTAAGTTCAATGCATGAGTCTTCCGGAAGTAGTGTCAAGTGTCATGTGTGATGAGTCAGTGGAAGTCTAACGTGAGAAATGAGAAACATTGAAAATTGATAGACACTTGATGGAATTATGTGATCTGAACGACTCTTGAGGAAATTGGGAAATATGTGATTTCTTGATGGCTGTGTGATATGAATGAGAAATTGATAGTTTTACGTGGGTATCTTGAATTTGTTTTATCTTGATTTTAAAGTTTCATATCTAAATTCTCTTTAAAAATATCTAGCTTACCCTTTATTTTGTATTGCTCTGTGGCTGTTTTCTCTTAAAACTGTGATGATCGTGTATTTTACATGGGAGCAGATGATCTTCCAGGGAGTAGAGCTCCTCAGTGAGTGGCCGCCGGAAGGAGATCGCCTGTTTCTGTCTCTATCGGGTGATCGCCTGTTTCTGTCTCTATCGGGTGATCGCCTGTTTTTCTGTCCTGATAGCAGATCGGCTGTTTTGGGTCTTCTGATAGGAGATCGCCTATTTTGTCCTTTTTATGCTGCATCTGGTTTTATTTCGAAAGAGTTGATGGAATGTATTAAAACCTTATAAGAGGGACGTCTCTTTTTGAATATGATGTACGGGATGATGTATTTTCAATATATATATACATATGTTGATTTTATAAATTTAATATCTACGCTTTATTCTATTATATAAATATGGAAAGGTTTTGGAGGGATGTTACAGAAATAACTTAAGTCAGTTACAATCTTGTTAGTGGGACCAATTGGTTTTCCATCAATATCTAAGATAACTTCTGCACGCTCTTGAGTAGATCTTCCATGTATTGCTAAACATTGAGTTGGTCCTCGTGTTTTTTTCTTACTTGTTCTTATTTTAACATTGAACTTATTAAATAAAATATTAAAAAGAAGACATAAATACGAAAACAAAATGCCAATTTGTAATGATAAAACATTTACCTTCTATCATATTCACTTCAACATCTTCATCTTGGTAAACATTTTCTTCTCCAACATATTGTTCTTCATCCTCACTTCCATTTTGAACATTTTCTTCTTCATCTTCATTGTTTCTATTTTCTTTAAGAAATTGATCTATTGACATTGATGGACAGAATTTTGTTTGTGTCTTACTAGGAGCATCTTGTTGTTTTGTCATTGATTCAACATCTTCAATCACTACTCCTTCCTTAAATTTTGAGTTGTCATCCATCATTCTAACCTTTTTTCTAAGTTGACCTTTTACCTTTGAACTATCAACTTCAGCTTGTACTGATTTCATAGGTAATTGTCTTTTCTTAGAATTCTCTTCTTGCGAGACTTCCTTTTGCTTCTTGAGTTGTTCATTGGCACTAGAATTACTAAGTTGAGTCAATGCTTTTTCAAGTGCTAGTAGCCTTTTCTTTGACTTATCATTTGCAATTGGCGCCTTTTCCATGAATTTCCTATTTGATTCTTGGAGTTGTCTATGTCCGATGCTCTTAGATGTTAATTCTTCCAATCGGAGTTTGTTTTGACTATGAATTTTATGTTGAACAGTACCTGCAACTGCAACATTTTGTTTTCTTGAATTAAGCCTCCTATCCAAATTTGTCATGTCACTTACCTTGAGATTAGGCAAGTTCACTTGTCTTTGGGCAGCAATAGTAGGTGCAATGGTACATTCTTTGCTTGTCATTTTTTCACATTTAATTTTCATTTTCCTTAGCAATTCTTTGCTTGATTTTACTTGACGAAGTTCCAAATTTGCAGCATCCATTTGAATCTTGTCTTGAGCTTTCATCTGTCGTTTTAAGTTTGTTTCCATATTCATTATCTGAAAAAAATAATTTGATATACCACCATGGAAGTTAAGCAAAAAACATAATTAGTCATCTTATTAACATGTTATATGAAGGACAATCAAACATCAAGGGTATAACATTGATATTATTGACTAAGTTTCATTCCTCTTTGGTTGGCTAGCTAGACAACTACAGAGGTAGAAATTCATATCATATGTACATTAGTAGATAATAGTATGTATGAAACAAGAAAACAGAAATTTTGCATTTCAAACCTGTGCTAACTAAAAGGCAAACACTTTGTCTTCAGTATGGTCAATCTTCTCTGGTTTCAAACTTTTATCCAACCGCTGGTTTATCTACCCATGCATATTTACAATTGAATATGTAAGAGAAGGTAGATATAGAATATAACAGGAAATTTAAATATGTAAGAAAAGGTGGTATTTACAAAGTAAAGTTTAGTTTTTGAATGCAAATTTTAAAGTGTTGAACAATCCTCCTATCAGCATTAATAGTCCTCCTCTTAGTCCATGTAGTCAAACAAAGTGTCATCAAAATCAAGATCATCAGAATAATTTTTCTCCAAATGCCTAGAAGGTTTCTCAGCTATAGTGACAGGCATATCTTCCCTAACCCAATTGAGTTCATCATCATTATCAGAAGCATTTAGTTGTGATTGGTCACCCATATTAAATAAGTCTCTTGGAACTGTCTTTAAAACATAGTGTCTATTTATATCAAAAGGATCTTGAACATAAAAACATTGGTGGACTTGAGAAGCCAGCACAAAGGGGTCATTTTGGTAACATTTTTTGTTAAAGTAGACACATGTAAGTCCATATTTGTCTTCACCACCCTCAAACCAATCACACCTAAACATCACAAATTTGAAATGACCATAATAATCTAACTCAATTATGTCTTTGATTGCCCCATAATAAGTGACAGGTTCTATCCTAGGATTTTCATCCTTAGAACTTGCATAACTTGGAGTCAATGAAACCAAAGTTACACCAGAATTTTGAGTTTTGTGTGTTGCATCTCTCTTTGTAGTATGGAATCTATAACCATTGATGAGGTAACCTGAAAATCTCTTTGCAACATTATTAGGACCACAAGAGAAATGTCTAAGTTGAAGTGGTACGTCGTCTTTCCTGGCTCTATCTTTGAACCGTTCACTAAAATCTTGACTTTGGTTCTTTGCCTTAATCCACTTTCTTCTTTTAGCCTTCCTATTTAAAATGTCATCATACTCTCTATAAATAAAAACACACTTTGTTAGTGATTTGAATTATAATTTATAAATGAGAAAATGAAAAAAAAAAACTATTATCATACTTGATGTATATGTCTAGTTCGTGACAATTGAATAAGAGGTATCGATGTGCTTGATCTTTACATTTAAAATCCAAAGAAAATGGTTTACCTTTTTTTTTCCCCCAAAGGACGATCACTACTTAAAAAGTAATCACACAAATCTACATCACATAAATCATTATCCTCATAATTTCTCCCTTTTCTATTCAGCCTTGTATCTACGCCTTTATGCAAATATCTTGAACAAAGTGCTAAAGCTTCTTCTGCTAAATACCCTTCAGCAATAGAACCTTCTGGATAAGCTTTATTTCGAACATAACTTTTAAGTCTGCACAAATATCTCTCAATTGGATACATCCATCGAAATTGCACCGGCCCACCTAACCTTACTTCATTTGCTAGATGGATAGGCAAGTGAACCATTATGTCAAAAAAACTAGGAGGAAATATCGTCTCCATCTGACAAAGTACTTCTGCAATATTAGCTTCTAAGAAATCCAAATCATGCACCTGGATCACTTTTTGACACAAAGAGCGAAAAAAGGACCCCAAACGAATTAAAGGGTTAGCCACTACATTAGGCATTATGCTTCTTATAGGAACTTGTAATAAGTAATGTAGCATGAAATGTGCATCATGACTCTTGTAACCACTAATTTTCTTTTCACTAACATTCACACACTTTGAAATATTTGATGCAATTCCATCCAGTAATTTGGCAGCCTTTAAAACACCACAAAAAATTGACTTTTCATGTGCATTCATTGAAAAACAAGACCTTGCAAATTGTACACGACCTCCATCAATCTCCTTTGGATGAAGATTCTTTCTAATTCCCATATCCTGTAAATCATAGCGTGCATTAACATGATCCTTCGTCTTTCCTTGAATGTCCAAAAAGAGTTCCAATAATATTATCACATATGTTTTTCTCAATGTGCATTACATCAAGATTGTGTCGTAATTTATTTTGTGACCAATAGGGCAACTCAAAAAAGATTGATCTCTTTTTCCATGGGCCATCTTTTTTTTTTTTTTATTCTTTCCAAAATCATTGTTGAAATCCTTTAAGATTTGTAGGATTTCACTCCCTTCTAACATAGTTGGTGTAGACTCAAGCTCTTTCTTTCCATTAAAGGACTTTTTATTAAGTCTCCATGCATGATTTGTTGGTAAAAAGACACGATGATTCATATAGCACATCTTATGACTATGTCTCAAGTAAGATGAATGAGTGTCATAATTGCAACATGAACATGCCAACCTTCCTTTAGTGCTCCAACCTGACAACATAGCATATGCAGGGTAGTCACTGATAGTCCATAAAAGAGCTGCATGCATTTGAAATTTTTGATCTCTTGACACATCATATGTTTCTACACCCATTTCCCATAATTCCTTTAATTCCTCAATTAAAGGTTGCAAGTACACATCAATGTCATTTCCCGGTGATTGTGGTCCAGGAATTAATAGTGACAACATTGTGTATTCGGGTTTCATGCATAACCATGGTGGAAAATTGTAGACCACCGTCATGATTGGCCAAGTACTATGTGATATACTCATAGTCCTAAATGGATTGAATCCATCACTTGTTAGACCAAGTATTACATTTCGTGTCTCAGAAGAAAAAATAGGATGGAGTCTATCAAAGTCTTTCCAAGCTTCACCATCAGCAGGGTGTCTCAATTTACCATCTTTTGACCGCTCTTTTTCATGCCACCTCATTGACTCTGCAGTGTTTGAGCACATAAATAACCTTTGAAGTCTAGGAATTAAAGGAAAGCGCCTCAAAATTTTTGCAGGCACTTTCTATTGATTTTTTGTTGTAACTCAAAATTTTCTTCACAAGATTCCTTCCACCTTGAAACTTTACACTTTTCACAAAAATTGTCAGTCTCATGCTCCTTCCAATATAACATGCAATCATTTGGACATGCATGAATCTTCTTATAATCAAGGCCTAAATCTTTAATCATGACCTTTGTTTTATTAAAAGATTCAGGAATGTTTAAATTCGGCATGGCTTCTTTCAATAATTGTAATAGGTCAGAAAATGAGGCATTGATCCACCCATGAAGACATTTCAAAAGATACAATCGAATTATGAAAGAAAGAGTGGAGAAACTTTGGCATCCAGGGTATAACTCTTGTTTTGCCTCATTAATCAAATTGTAGAATTTTTTTGCTTCCTCGTTAGGACCATCGTTTCCACCATTTTCTTCTATCACATTTCTAAATGTATCATGCAATAAGCCGTCAATATCATCTTCCATGTCATCATCATTTTTATCATCATTTACAATAGGCAATGATGATATTTCCTCCCCATGGTTTACCCAAATGTTATATCCTTTTAAAAAGCCTATAGCTATTAAATGATCATAGACCACATCTCTTGTTGCCCAACAATGATTTCTACACTTAGAACAAGGACATAAAATCTCATTCCCTTGAGGTCTTCCACTAGTGTATGCAAAATCTAAAAATAACTCAACACCATTGATATACTCTTTACTAAATCTTGGAAATTTAGTCCACTCTTTGTCCACCATCTTTAATCTAATACATAAAAAATCATTATATATTATAAGAGTCTAAAAAATAATTAATAAGTTTGAAAAATAATAAAAATAAAAGAAAATAAATACTTGTTCTCTTCCGGTTTAATATGAATTAATTACAAGTTACAAAACTTGACTTGGAGATTGCAAGTTCTTGGAGGAATAGCTAGTATGTGTGTTGGTGAGGGAAGATGGGTAACAAATAAATGAATCTCAAAGCATAATTAACTTTTATAAAAGAAAGATAAGGAAACACGTTAAACCTAAAGTCTGACCCAAATGAATTGCTACTTATGGTTAAACTTTATTTTCCTTAAAAATTAAATCTAAAGTTTGAATAATTAAAAATACAAGATAATAATATGAATATTATAATTAATGAACAATGTAACCTTTTCTTTTTTGGATAAGCCAGAAACGTTTGGCCCAATCTCCACGGTGGATCTTTTTGGAGTTGGCTGGGGGTGCGTCCTGTAAACATCCCAAACCATTAAAAACTAAATATGCATACACATTGAAGAACCCACAAATAGTACTTTAAAAAATCAGAAAATGAAAGTCAATTTGTCACCAATATTTTAACCAGCATACTCCACATGCAATTCTACAAATAAATTCAAAGCTAACAAAATAAATATAACTAAGCCACCACAGGATACTCAAACACAACATCTTTCCGCACAACATTTTAGATATATAACTTGCTAGTTTTTTGTCACATGCAGGACTCAATTTAAAGACGCAGATTTAAATTTTTCTCAAAATCTATTAAAATGGTAATATACTAAACTATAATCACTTTGCTTCACATTGATTATGTTACACAACATTGATTATGTTACACAGTGCACTTCATGTAAACAGAAAGACTAGACAACAAAACAAAACCAGACAAATCACAAACAATATAAAATATATTTTCTTACAAGTATCATCATGCAAATGGAAGAAGGAACACAACATTAAAAAATTAAAAAAAAAACAAATAGGAGAGTTCGTCGTCAAGCCATTTGACAAAAGGCACTACATCTTCAATGTCCGTGAATGATGCGCTCTCCACCTCTTTGATCAAGTATCTGATAAAGTCTCCTTGTGTTTCTACATCTGTTTTTATCTGTAAAAACAAACAATATTATTGACCTGAGATCAGATAACTTTGGTTAAAAGAAAAAACCTTTGTTAACGCTAAGATCTAATGAAATGAAGTAAATTCTTTGACTTAATTGACAACAAGGGACTACGGTTTCAGTAATTGGAGAATCTTTCTTCCTTGTTTGACCAGGAACTAAACAAAATGCCATAAGTTTAGAGCATATTTACCACTATGGCCAACCAAATTCGAATCAGATTACTGTCTTGTCTACGAAGAAATCCAATTCAAAATAACGCAATAAAAGCGACTACACATGTCAGTAGACAGTGACACAATAAATGGCCAGTGGCAAACTCGTAATTAAATCGCCAATTTCACGTTCACTTACAGCCAACAAGTGAGTCCACCGGTTCTAGATCTCGCCGATCATGTCGCGAGCATTCGCTGTCGCCGGCACCTCCGCAGCACGGCCGGACCCCGAGTCCCGCTGCGAATGTGAGTCCCTCCGCATGAACGAATGGTAAAACTCCACCACCTCCGGCACTCTCCTCACCTTGGCCGTAGTCAAACTCACTACCAAAAACGAAGTACTCTTTTCATGGTTAAGAGCATGATTGGCACTAGCTACCAATTCCATCCCAGGCAGAGACAATCAACACTATTTTAACGGTCCTAATATGCAAAATATGCCTAGTACAAACCCTAAAAAAACAGAATTCGCAACCATCCAGAATACGCACATTGATTCATAAATGTAAGACTAAAACTAAGTATGCAAATAGGTAAAGAGGCAGAAGAAAATATTCGGTAAAAACCCAAAAAGCGAGTCAAAGAAATCACCAACCTTTAGGGTTTCACCGCAAATGACGAACACTCTGCCTCCTCACCATGAAGAACTTCATTTGGCTCCAGTGGTCACCGATTTCACCGAAGCCCTTTACCTCCTCACCATGAAGAACGTCGTTTGCCCTAAGGTTTCGAATGCACACCAGCCAAGTCCAGAATTTATGAAGAAGAACGCACGTAGAAAAAAGAAGAAGGGGATGAAATTTGAGCAGAACAAGGTGCTGGAATTTGGGAAGATGAAGGCACTCAGGGTTGGAGTGTGAGAGCAGAGCGTGGGAGAAGTTCGTTTTCACAAGAGAGGGAAATAAAGGTGAATAATGCATTTTCACGAGAGTGGGAAATAAGAGTTTCGCAAACTCTAATTTTATTTACATTTTATTTAAATTTTGTTTTAAACCAATTGGCCACACGTGGATAAACGTGGTTTAAAGGGATTAACGGTTTTATAACCATGGCCTAAAACATTAACGGTGTTTTGCCCGTGGTTTTTTATAACTTTTAAGCCACATTTGTAAAACCGTGGTCTCTACTATGTTTAGGCCACACTTTTGTACATGTGGTCTATTTTAGCGTTGCCTAAAGTACAAAATGCTGTAGTGATCCAGTCCTCAACTCACCACTGAGTATTCACTATGAAATCAAAAACCTTGATTACACACAACCCACCAAAGTGGTGATCTTGAACCCTTCAAGAACACACACTGTAACATCCCGCCAAAATACTATTCATGTTTATATAATGAAAATAAAGGTAACAAATAGATTGAAGTGAACAAAATTATATATATGAAATGTAGTTTCTCCTCACAGGGAGTTTAATACAAATTCGGTCAAATTTTCCAGAAACATAAACTAAATACAGTAAAAAAAACAAAACAGGCGATCTCCTATCGGAAGAGGCCGATCTCCTATCAGAAGAGGGCGATCTCCTATCAGAAGACAGCAAAAGGGTGATCGCCTAACAGAAGTAGAAATAGGCGATCTCCTTCCGGCGACCACTCACTGAGGAGCTCTGCTTCCTGCAACATCATCTGCTCCCGTGTAAATTATACATGATCATCACAGGTTTAAGAAAGAGCCAAACACAACACCAAAGAAACACCATAGGGTAAGCTAGACATTTGAAAAAGAGTTTAGATATGAACTTTAAAATCAAGATAAAACAAATTCAAGATACCCACGTAAACCATCAACTAACACATATTGCACGATTCCTCAAGGGTCATTAAAATCACAGCATTTATCAAGTGTCTATCAATTCAATGTTTCTCATTCTCACATCAGACTTCCACTGACTCATCACACAAGACACTTGACCCTACTTCCGGAAGACTCCTGCGTTGAACCTAGCATCCAGAGACATGCACCTGCCATACTAACCCACTGCGAAATCACACACATTCACAGGGGCGCCGTGAAATCACACACATTCACAAGCGTATAAATGAATCTCAATATCATCACTATCCTAGCATGACAGGGTTAATTCATATAACAGGCCGAGCTCGTTCTTTTTCACACGACTCACCCATTTATATGAACCTCCTTCGACTCTCACCAACTGAATAACTTCCTCTATGTGATTCCATTATCTCAGCAGAGTCAGGATCGCCTCATTCACAGGATACTCACAGATCAATACACTTCGCAACCAAATCTCAACACGGTATTTCCTTTCCTGAAAATACTATGTCTTGATCCACATTCACGACATTCCACACATCATACCACTCAAAAGAATGATTCCAACCACAGCAACAGTCATTTCAAAGGTTCAGATTTTCGAATATCACATGTATTTCACATTTAAATCTCAAACAGCTTCAAACAATACCAAAAACAGGGGAGTTCGAAATCCGTATTTAAAACCGGCGACCACGTCGCCCAACCACATAGAACAGAGCATTGCAAAAAGAAACAGGAAACTGGCGACCACGTCGCCCTTACTTCAGAAACAGCTAATCTATGGCTTGTATTGAAAATGAAGGCTAGCTTCCCTTACCTGGACTTGCGCAAAACACCAAGAGCTCCAAAATCCACCGAGCTTAAAGGATGCCTTAGCTCTGTTTTCAGCGTTTGGTTCGTAGAACTTGCAGAGGACCTCCCAGGTGCTTTAAGGGCAGTCGCCGCACGTCGCACTGGTGCTGGAGGTTGCCTGAGTTGTAGCGCGAAGGAGAGAAAAGAGAGGGATGAAGGTGCAGACACTCTTTCACTCTTGAGCCACTGTAACCTTCTTTGCCTTCCCGCAGTGGGCTTTTGAATCCAAGCCTACCTGTCCACGCATGCTGCTGCTGCCACCCCTTCTGCAGGAAAGCCTGAGTGTACGTTCTCACTGAACAGTACGGCCACGGTTGTCTCTTGTGCCTGCCAACCACTGCCCTGAACAGTACGACCACTGTTGTCTCTTGTGCATGCCAACCACTGCCCTGAACAGTACGACCACTGTTGTCTCTTGTGCATGCCAACCACTGCCCTGAACAGTACGACCACTGTTGTCTCTTGTGCATGCCAACATTCTGATGTCACTATTCTGAACCACCCTTTTTGTCTACGTGGCGCGCGTGCAGGACGTTTCATGCTGGGAGTCTGGGTCCCACTTTCTCTGCGCGAAGCTCGACATCGCGCGATAACCTTCCACCGATGACCGCTCGCGTGATGACTATCCACTGAGGTCTCATACTGGCAAACGACCGATGTCTCTCCCTGGAAGACGACCGATGTCTCTCCCTGGGAGACGACCGATGTCTCTCCCTGGGAGACGACCGATGTCTATCCCTGGCGACGCCCGCATGCCTCTCACGACCCGGCGATGCTGCATGCCTCGCGCCCCGACGACGCCCGCATGCCTCTCGCGCCCTGGTGACGTCCACATGCCTCGCGCCCTGGCGATGCCCGCATGCCTCTCGCGCGCCCTGGCGATCATGTGTAGTAGGCGACCGGCGATTATGTACTAACCAGGCGATCTTATAGTCTTATAAGCTACACTTTCCTTCCTTTTTATTTCAAATGAAAACATACTTAGAATTCATTTAAAATATACCCTTTTATTCCAATTTAATTTTACAGGTCCTTACACACACCACCTTTGGCAACCACACCACAAATTTCATAACAACCTATGAATCTGCACACCAAGAATTCTCACAGAAATACAGTAATCAAGAGAGAAAGGAATGAGTACACCTAGATACAATCTCAGATCAAAAGAAAAGATGAATACAACCCAATCCTATTCCATTCTTAGAAGTGATCCAAAACTCTTAGAAATCTTGAAAATTATCTTTGATAAAGCTCTCTTTCATATATCAAGATTAGGAGCGTAAAACCACCTTTATGTAAACCAACCAAGTGGTTAAAAAACCTTTATATAGAAACAACCGGTTGAATCAAAATTTCAACAAGTTGATTTTTCACTTTCCTTTGAAAAGACATCTTTTTCAAAAGGACTAAAATCAAACAACCTTGGATCATCAACTAGAGTGGATTAACAAATTCAAACTATACAAGACAAACACACACAACCAGCAACAACCATCTTCATGCATCCCACTTGGATTTGAAGACATCAAAGCACCTTGTTCAACAATCTCCCCCTATTGGATGAAGACAAATTCCTGTTTTGCTTGTGTTGTCCTTCTTGAATTTGATAGATACTGCAAAACAAAAAATATGCACATGCAGAGCAAGTATACCAACAGGATACCAAGGCACACACAAATCCAATTCTTTGCATAATCCATTTGCAGAAAAAAAAAAAAAAAAAAACTTAAAACCAGTGTTTGTGTGTAGCAGTTGTGATGTATATCAAACATGGCAGCAGCATAAACTAAACCATGGTAGACCAGAGTGTAGCAGCAACAATACAACACATAAACCACATCATTCTCCCCCTATTCGTCTTTGCAAATAGAGTAGAAGAAGGGATAAAAACATAATTAAGAAAGATGTTCATCAAGCTTATGGAAAATAAACATTAAAGCTTATGGAGATCATTCATCTACCTTGCCATATTGAAGCTCAAACAGCTGGTTCTGGACAGCCTCAATCTGTTCATCCAGATTCTAGAACTTGGCAACATAGAACTCATGATTGTTCCTTTGATCATATGCTAAACTGTCCATGCGATTTATCTCAAGTCTTTCAAAATATGTCCTGGAGTTGATGTGTCATCCTTGGACTAAAATCAAACAACCTTGGATCATCAACCAGAGTGGATTAACAAATTCAAACAACATAAGACACACACACATCTAGCAACAACCATCTTCATGCATCCCACTTGCATTTGGAGATATCAAAGCATCTTGTTCAACAATTGGATCCTCCAACTCCACTGCTCCATAGGATTTAACAAGTGTTCTTCTAGGTGGTGGTTATCCTTCCTCAATCATGTTACTTTCTTCTTGTATTATCTCAATGTGAAGGGTAAACTTGGTTGAAGATTATTTCCTAACTTCCCCTTGTTTTGCTTTTCTTTTCTTACTATTCTACTCTTCTGAACTGTCTTCTCAATTTCTAAATCTAACTACAATTGTTCTCTAGATATATTATGCAATGAATCAATAAATTTATGTAATGAATCAATAGATTTACAAATAGATAACTTTTCTAGAATATATCCTTAGAAAAATTACTTATTAATAAATTTGTAGATAACTTTATATTATCTACTTATCATTCATAGCAACCAAATATATTATTGTTTTCTTAATCCACATATTTCCCCAGCTTATCATTCAAATTAATATTAAAAAATTATATATAAATTCTAGTACACAAATTAATTCTTGTATGTGAAAATCAATATAATCTGCAGAAAACTAAAAATTTATTAATTTTAAAATATAAATAATTCTTCTATCAATAAGGAACTGTAACACTACAACACTGATTATTAACATTTTAGGTTGTCCTCCCATACAACATACCCAAATGAATAACTGTTGGAAATTCAAGACGAGATAGAGGTTTTATATTGGGTAGAGATGAATAAAATGGACAATATATAAGTAGAATAATCCATAAAGATATAGTCTTAAGATTTTGAATTAAAGATTATATAATATTCTCTTATATGAATTTATTTACAATTCAATAATCTTAAAAGGTGATATGGAAGTTACAATAGATATAGAGAGTAAAATGAGCAACGTATAAAAACTTAGTAAAAAGTAGTAAATTTATTAAAATGGGACAATCATGTATATAATATTTAAAAATATGCTATAGATGAATACGTCATTCATCACCAACTTTGCATTTTATGTTTTTGTTATGTGAAAGTTTTTCTTCGTTCTAGTGCTAGATGTCAGCCTGTTTTGTTGGACAGAACTGAGATGCTTTGCTTTTTTTTATACAACACATACCTGCCTGTTGGGGATGTTTATCCACACAACACTGCTGGTGGTAATGGTGTTTGGTTTTAGATGTAACAATTTGTACGGGTGTTTTCTTTTTTTCTTTGCATGTGTGTATTTGTATGTATGTACATATCTGGTAAGATACACTACTTTCTGTATTCTTTTGTATAAAAGTTAAAATATTTCTCAAATACCTTATTTCTTTATATATATATATATATATATATATATATATATATTATATATATATATATATATATATATATATATATATATATAAACATAAATGTTATACATGAATATTCATCAAGAAGTTCTAAGACGCTAATTTGAGAGGATAACGTATAATCAATAAAATGAGAATACTAGAGATATTCTAACTATAAAAAAAATGTTTACTTTTTTTGGTTTTGCTGGTCCAATTGCCATAGTCTCTTGTTTTGGTTTTGTTGTACGTTTTTTAATTTAAGATACATTTTTTGGATTTATATCTTAGAAGATGAACTTTCTATAAAGATTGAAATACTTTTAAAATGGATTTTTTAATTTATTTATTCATTACTGATAAATATATATATATATATATATATATATATATATATATATATATATATTTAGTTCAACGGCACTGAGCATTTACCTTCCTGATGTGGTACAAATATAAACTGAAAACGTGAAGCAAATAGTATTGGATTGTAAACCCAACCTAATAGCAAAACGCATCTGAAGACCATTCATATATGATTTAGCAGTCTATAGCGTCCAATAGGAGAAATTTTGCACATTATACATCGAAGGGAATACAGTTATAAATCTTGAAAGAGAAAGATGTTAATAGGGATTTCCATGGAGTATTGCACATTATACATCGAAGGGAATACAGTTATAAATCCCAAAAGAGAACCATATTACAATGTTCTCAGTATGTACACTCGGACCTCTTTTATGTGCTGTTAAAAGGGCCGTTTGCTGGTTTTTTTTACTGCATAATTATAATTATGCAGCAAATTCAGCATTCTTGATAACTCTTACATGTTTGTTACTGGATGTTTCTCGTGCTTTGGTTACCTTGATTTACATGTGATTTATAGTTACATGTGATTGATGATTTGTGTATAAAGTTGGATACCCCTAAAATGTTTCTCTTAATTTAATTTTATTTTTTGTTGATAAAGAAAGAAATATTACAACGTTGTCTCTCGATCAACATTGATATTTGGGCAAATTTAATTTTTGAAGGGAATGAACCAAAACACCATCAACATGTGTTCCATTTACATAATTCACACACGACCTTTCCTGTAAACGAATGTGTTTTGGTCGTCTTCATCATTGCTCGTGCTGCTGGCCATTTGCCCAACTAAATATTCAGAGACCTCTACAGATATTACTTTTTGGTGAAATTTCGATAACTTGGTTGATAAAACTCTGAATATCTCCGCTTTATATAGATGCAAAAGAGGAGATGAACAGATAATGTAAAAGGATTGACATTAATTAATTTTTAAAAACTTTTTTTTTTCATTGGTTATTTAAATATATTTAAGATAAGAAAATTAATTAATGCGTGCATTTAACTATTAATTAAAGTCATTTATGAAATATATTAATGTATGCATTATATTATTTGTGATATCATTAAATATATATTGCACAAAGTTAATAAATACATTAATATATTAATGTAACATAAGAAATCATAATTTATGTCTTTAATTATTTGTGTAATATATTAATATATGTATTAATTTAATGTATTATATAATTACTATAATAAAACTTTACTCCGCGAAATTAATACATACATTAATATATTGATGTAACATACACAACTACAATTTATATGCAGGATAAAATGAAACTATTATATCCTTTATACATTACAAAGAAAAAATATTTTTCACCGTATTATATTTAATGTTTTCGAAATGTATTACTCACGGTTGTTTTTTTTCTGGAAGATCTAGCGTCATTAACGGATTATTGACAATTTTTACAAACTTCTGAAAGACAATTACTTTCTAGCGATTCTTTAAAATTCTTCGTTATTTCTGACAGTTTTCAAACTCTCGATATTTCTAACGGTTTCCAAACTTTCTTTATTCCCTGTAATTTCTAAACTCCTATTATTTGTAAGGACCTATAAATTATTTGGAATAGAAGTGATAGATTTTAAATAATTTCTGAGTATGTTATTATTTAAAATAAAAAGGACATAAAAAATAGAAAATATCATAGTGGTCAGACCTCGGACGTCGCCCAAGGTCTGGGGTCAGCTGGTGGAGGGTGGTCGGTTGACCATTGTACTAACCAAGTAGTCAGGTGCGATGATTTTATCGTGAGGTAATCACGTGGGCGTGCTTGAAGGGGGAGCACGTGAATCAAGAAGGGTAAGAGAAAGGAAGGTGTAGCTTAGAAGTCGATGAGATCGTCGTTTGTTGAAGAAGGCGGCGGCCTCCGACTTCACCCGTATGAAATCAGTAATCACCTATATTGCGCATGATCGCTGATCACCTAGATTTCACATGATCGTCGATCGCCTATGGTGTACATGATTGCCGAAAAGAGCACATCGCCGAGTATTCGAGAAGACTTGGTAAGCACTTAGTATGTGGTCTAAATACAGAAGATGAGTGATATAGAAGATAGGTGGCATATCTGCCACCATGAGTAGTGTGAGTCGTGATACCCAGAGTTGACCAGCACACCATGTTAATGTTGTGCCCAGAGTAGCCTGTGCATTAAGCAACTCCCTGTGTGGATAACTTAGTCGCAGGAGCTACACCAGCCGCAGAGGCGCCATGCTGTTCTTTCAGGTCTCTTTGAGGAATTGAAGGTGGAAGTCTTTGGTGTCCTTGGACGTAGCATAGTGGGTTAATGAACCTTCAGCAAGGTGTGGCGATGTGACATCAGTCATCGCCGAGATGAGAGGCACATCAGTCATCGCCGGGATGAGAGGCACATCAGTCATCGCTGGAATGAGAGGCACATCAGTCGTCTGCCAGGGTAAGAGACACATCGTTCATCGGCGGATAATCATCGCGCGGTTAGTCATCGGTGGATGGTCATCGCGCGAGGTAGTGTTTCACACAGATAAGGTGGGACCCAGGCTCCCAGCATGAACGTTCTGCATGCGCGACACGTAGACATTAGGAGTGCTTCAGAACAATTGACGCCAGAGAGTTGGTAAGGCAGGTAACCCAAAGTTGGTACGCGCAGAGACATCACGTGGCAGTTCTGTCAAAGAAAACGTGCACGCAAGCTTCCCACAGAGTGGGTAATGGCAGCTGCATGGTGGGTCTATGTTTCTTAGTCTCAGGACACACCTCCTCTTAGTTGGAGTTCGAACGCTGTTGGAGTAGCGAGAGATAGAGTGAGTTTAGTCTTCATCCTTTTTTTTCCTTCCTCTCCTTCACTCTGCGATTCAGGCCTTCTCACGTCCCAGCTTGGCTACCGGCGACTGCCATAGAGCACCTAGGAAGGTTCTCTGCAAGTTTCCAATCAAGCCTTAAAACAGAGTTCGGGTATCCTTAAGTTCGGTGGGTTAGAGCTTGTAGTAAGATTTTACGCAAGTCCAGGTAAGGGAAGCTAGCATTCGTTCAATAAAAACCTTAGGCTAGAAGATTCTGAAATTTGGGTGACGTGATCGCCGGTTCTAATGTTTGTTTCGAGATCCCCTGTTTAGTGACGAATTGAAATTGTCTGATATTGAAATGTGAACTGTATGATTTTCAAAATTCTGAACTTGGTTTTGATTGTTGCTGTGATTTGGAACCGTCCATTACGTGTTGTATGATGCATTGTATGTTGTGAATGTGGGATCAAGGCATAGTATTTTCAGGAAAGAAAATACCGTGTAAGATCGTGTGTAATGTGCATTAACTAGGGACTTGTCTAGAAGGAGATATCTTGCCTCTCCTGAGATAATGGAATCACATAGATGAAGTTATTCAGGTGTTGAGAGTCGAAGGAGGTTCATATGAATGGGTAAGTTGTTTGAAAGATAACTAATTTGACCTGTTCTATGAATTAACCCTGTCATACTGGGAGAGTGATGATATTGAGATTTATTTATGCGCATGGCTGTGTGGATTCACAGCGACCCTGTGTGGATTCACAGTGGTGTAGTATGACAGGTGCAGATCTCTGAGTCTGAGTCAACGCACGAGTCTTCCGGAAGTAGAGTCAAGTGTCTATGTGTTGTGAGTCAGTGGGAATTCTGACGTGAGAAAGATGAATATTGAAAATTGTTGATAGACACTTGATGGTTGTGTGATATGAATGAGAAAGTGATGGATTTTATGTGGGTGTTTAAAAGCTGATTTATGTTGATTTTAAAGTTTCGTATTTCAAGTTTTTTTTTTTTTTTCTGAATAGCTAGCTTACCCTGTGTTTTGTGTTGTGTTTCGTGTTCTTAAAACTGTGATGATCGTGTGTAATTTACACGGGAGCAGATGATGTTGCAGGTAGTAGAGCTCCTCAGCGAGTGGTTGGACAAGGAGATCGCCTGTTCTTATGCTGTATTTTGTTTTATTTTGAAACACTGGATGGTTATGTATTAAAATTCCCTAGAGAAGGGATATTATTTTGAAATACAATGTATGGGATGGATGTATTTTATTATATATATATATGCTAATTTTGATATTATTGTTTTATGTTTATTTTATGATATAAATATGAATAAGATTTTAGGGGCGTTACATTATTCCCAATGGTTTCCAAATCCTTATTATTTTCAGCGATTTTGAAATCTCCATTATTCTAAAATTTTTTGAAACCACCATTAGTTTAATTACAAAAGCCATCGTTTAGATAATCTTTTAAAAACCATAAACATTAATTATTGTGAGGTTTCTGGGGGAATTTTTTCAGGAAAAATACAACCACAGGAAAAATACAACCACTAATTTATTACTATAATTTTACACTTCCATGGCACACATATTCTTATCTTTCTGGACCTATACGTTAAGTTAAGTTTTTCAATATATGTGAGAAGACTTTAGCATTTCTGCATTAGTACATTAACCCATCTCTCTCTCCACATAGGCCTAGGAACAATAACAAGGGGAAATGAGTCTGGATTTGACTATCTTATCCCCTTTCCTAATAAGATTAGGTGGGCCAAGTCATCATTAAATCATGACATTTAGATCGTTGTGTTCTTGAGTAGAAAGATGTTGACTCATTGTTAAGCACTTCAATTTAATAATTGGTATCAGAGTCAAGGTCATGAGTTTGATTCTTAAAATTATGTTGTTTGAACTACTACTCTTTTAAATACAAGGATTTGTTCCCTTTCCTGCTCTCCATTTGACTTACTCAGCAAACTGTTTAACTTTTCCCCCTAACCCTCGTACCACCCTCAAATCTTTCCACCATCAAGAATCATAATCTATTTCATTCCTTTCAAACTTCTCCATAATCCCATTTTGAGTCTAAAACTTCTTTTCATAGTCCATATCTTTCTATTCTCATCCTCTATTTCCATTTGCCATTTTGCTAAAAGTGCTTTGTTAAACATTTTGATATATTTAATTATGAGAACCCCTAACATCCCATATTTATGAAATAATATTTTATTTGAAAAAAAAACATATTACTTTCAAATAATTTGGGTATTTTATTTTTTACGCTTTTGAATAAGAGTCAATAATATAAAATATGAAGTTTGGAATGATGTATCTTATATGGTGTAAATAAACTAAAGGTATTACTTTAAAACACTTCATTTGAAAAACCCTAAAGAACAAATGAACTTAAGAGATTGTTTTGACTAAGGTATCCAGAGTTGATTTATGGAGAAAGTTATTCAATTTTATGAGTAATGTGATGGTTGTGAGGAAATTTTTTATTTTTTAAAAGGTTTAAAATGTATGTTTAGAAATTCGCCTTTATCTTTAAAAATACTTGGATAATGAAATATGAAGTATTTTTTTTTGTGTATATTTAAGTTAATTAAAATTTTGGTCAATTATTTCTAGTACCATTTAGTAATTATTTTCGAAAAAAATATAAGTTACTTATCATTGTTCGAATATGAAAAGTTCTCATAAAAATAAATTATATCGTTATTAAATGAATTGTAGTATTAGAAATTGTAAAAAGCATTTAAAAATAATTTGATATAATTAATATAATTATTTATTTATTTAATTAATAAAAATATAACATTACAATTAATTAAAAATAAAATACTTATTTATATACAAAATATGATTAAATTAAATTATTATTAATCAAATACTTTAGTTAACAAATATAAATTATATTTGTTTAAATGAAAATATTATTAATTAAACATTTTAGTTAAAAAATATAAATAATCTAATTAGAAAAAAAAAAACAAAATCAGAACCCAAATATGCCTATCTAACAAAATTTGCAAACCAAAATAAAAATAAAAAAACATAAAATGAGAACTAAAATATACTGATACAAAAAATAAAAATGAAATACAAAATTGAAAAACTACAAATCACAAGTAATCAACACATCACAAGTAATCAACACAACCAAGTGAAAAGAACAAAAAATAGCACAAAATTGATTATGACATGCATAACATAACATGTACCACATCATCAATTATCATAAATAAACAAGGTTAACATCAATTATCCAAAGAAAAAATATAGATAATGAATTATAAGGGAGAGAACATCAATTATCCCTTGAAAAAAACTCCATAATCAATGTTGTTTTCCTCTGAAATGGCACGCATAATCGATTCTTGTGGTTTTTTTGTGAAAATGAAAAATGCTTCATTGTTGTGTGGAGTTCATGGCACAAGTTCATGTGACTTCAACAAAATAATTGAGGGTAACAAAGTAAAATGACACAAGCTTACATGATTTTTTTTGCAAATTTTCAGCAGCAACAAGCTTCATTGTTTTACATTTTCACACTCTCAAATCCACACAAACCAATAGATACAAACATAGACTATTAATGCAAATCCATCTTCAACCATAGTAAATGACTGGAAACAAACACAACATAAGTCTTCGTTTGCCACACTTAATCTAACTTTTTACATGACAAAGCAAACTCAAAGCTTCTTCTAACACCTTTGGAGAACTTCATAGTCAGATGAACTAGATTTGAGTAAATGATGCTTGCCTAGATATTTCCTAACGTGGTCAAACGAATTGTGTTAATGAAATAGAGACTACATGGAAAACACGGTAGGATAATTACCTAAATAACACATGTTTAATTCATATAAGTATTTGAAGAAAGATTACACCAAAGTCTAGGCCCATTAAATGGATTTAAGACGGTTTAGGGTCTTAACAAATTATTTGGAAAGACTACATATAATAAGACCATAAGTATTTTGTTTTCTCAAATAAGAATGAAATAAAAAAAAGATTCTTTTACACTTAGTATTGTTCATGACATGACAATTTAGTGCAACAGATAAGCTTAATTATTTTCATTTTCTTCAACTCCCTTAATAACCTTCTAGGTGTAATCTATCAATTATGTTTTTACAATTACATGAAGGGTTTATTCTTTTGTTATCTTGTAAAAACTAACCATCAAGATTTTAATTAAATTGGAATCAAATTTTAGAATTAGAGTTCAAAGTGAAAGGAGTGTAAATTTTTTTTGCTATATATAAATAAGAGTGTTACAATTAGATAAATCACCATATTCGAGGGTCAAAACGATACAATAGCACGCGACAAAGAGGATTTTTCAGTGAGGTTTGTGGTGAGTGAGGCGGCAGTCCCTAAAGGCGGCGCGTGTAAAGGAAGCTCGAGTGGTGACAAGGGGTCTAGGTGTGAAGGTAGGTTTCTCTTTTTGGAGGAACAAATTGACTGCAGGTGAAAAGAGGGTGAGGACAGGGTGCTATTTGAGTGTATGTATGAGCAAAAGGAAATTTGGGTTAACAAAGGGAGCTAACGGCTAGTGACAGGGGGTTTGACCTAATACCATTTAGGCCATCTAAGGCCCAAACAAGTGGAGGAGGTGCTCTTAGTACTTTTTCAAGTTTGGGCCCAAGGGAAGAGGAAGAGGAACAGTCTGGGGGGGTGCCAAAATTAGCTTCTCCACTGGAAGTGTTTGACAGGCCTGACGTCGATGACAACCGTGGCATCCATGATGACAGTAGTTGCGGCGATGACGAAGGCAGCGGCAGCATTCACAATGTGGAGAGAAGGAGTGGTCGAAGGCAAGGCCAACGCCTCCTATCCATGCCTGGCAAACATGAAGGAAAAGGAACCGCGAGGGACTTGCAAGCTTGCGTGGGCAACGCGGCTTTTTCATCGAAGAAGAGGCGGTCCGTTTGGAGTAATGCGGCGCCTCCGTCAGCACACCTTGAAGAAATGAGCATATATTTATTCACATTTAATAGCTTTAATCATGGATTTGGACTATAATAATAAATAAATCCATTGTTCTAATTAATTCATATAATTGGGTTTATTTGGGCCTTAACTTTATTTTTGTTAATTTTTTGTTTTTGGAGTAAATTATTTGGAGGGAGCATCTACTTTTGTGAATGGGCCAATTATGCAAAAGTCCAAATTGCTTATTGAATCAAAACAGGAAACAAATTCTGAGGAGAAAAAAGAGAAACAAAATCTACAATATCTCAAAAACAGAATTGGAAGCAAATCAATCAGGAAAGTTGGAAACTTGGAAACTATTAACAAAATATAAACTACAATATTTTTCCAAGATCCTTGGAGTAGAAAAGCCTATAAAAGGACATAAGCATCAAGGAGAAAGGAGAGATTCATAGGGTTTTCTTAGTTTCTTTTCTTCTTTGTAATTCTTTTGTTTTGCCTCCGCATGGAAGGCTAAAACTTTTTAGTGGATTCCTTTGTAATACTCCATTGAGTTCTAAGGTTTTGTTCAATAAAGTTTTGATTTTTAATTCTCTATAGCAATTTTTTTTATTGTCTAATCTCTTGAAAAATTGGTTTTTATGAGAGGTTGTACTTGAACGCATGATTGAGAGTCTTCCTTATCTTAAACTTTGATTTCTTAATTAGTTCGCATTGTTCTAATTAATTTCTTGGGCGCATGATTCAAGGGAGAGGAGATAAGCATTCCCATGGAGTATACGCATGAAATAAAGTGGGAATTGATTAAACTAGTAAACGCCTGTTTTACTGGTGAGTTTCAGTTGAATTAGATTGGCGCATGTTCAATTTGGTTTAGCTCTGTTGGAGGATTGAGAAAGAAATAATCTTTAGAGAACCTGTGAAGAATTCAATGGTGAAAGAACTAGAGATCAACTGCTTTTCATTTGTTATTTTAATTTTTTTTTATATTTTTTGCACAACTATCTAAATCCCCTTATTATTATTATTACTAACTTTTCTTCCTTGTAGATAAATTATAAACACTGATTTATTAATTTTACTATTAGATTTGTTGAGAGACAACTTTGGATTATCTGACCACAATTATACTATTATCTCTCTAATATTAGATAAATATACGCTAGAATCATATTAATTTAATAGCAAAACGACAACTATCAATTGCTACACGAGCAATGGCAAGGGTGATGGCAGCCGCAACTAAGGATGGGCAGAAAATCCAATTTAATGAAAGTGATCCATTTTTACATTACTCTGATACATTTAAAAATCCATTTATTTAGATTTGTTTTCTATTTTAATCCATATTTTATAACATTTCTAGATTAGATTTCCAATTTGTTTATTCAGATTGTAGAAATTGGATAATCCAAATTTCCAATCTAAATTATCTCTAGTACTGACGAAGTCTCACTTCACACTCGCGTGCAGAGGTTGTGGGAAATTATTATGCTTGTGTCATATTCGTGTTTGGCACTACCATTTACGGAAATGGAAATGCGTGACATAAACAAAATATTATTTATATATGTAATTGCTTCTATACTTTAAATATAAATGAATGCTTGTGATAAACTTATATACTTTAAATAACATTTATATATCTCGTTAAGCATGTTATGCAGACTGAATTTTTCAGCTTCTAGTTTTCATTAACATATTATTTTTATGATTTTCTTTAGTAGTTTTTTTCTATTTTATTTTACGAAAACGTTAAGAAGAAAAGAGGTACATGAAATAAAAATATTAAATTTTTGTTTCTTATTAAATTTATATTACATGAAATAAAAATATATTTTAGAATTCTAAAGAGTAAACTTTTCCTATTGAATTGGCATCAAATAAGTGAAAAAAATCCCTTTTATACAATTTATTTTAAAATTTTAAAATTAAATGATTTTTATAACAAAAAATAGAAAATAAGAGATTAATTTATCTTAATAAAAATAGTGGAGTAATTTTTATTAAACATATTCTTTTATCAAAATTAAGATGTGCGTCATAATTTTTTTTTTTTAAATTAAACGTATTAAAATTATTTAATTTATATTTTATCTGAATAGATATAAAAGAAAGTGAAATTAGGATGAAAAATCTCTCCTAAAATCAAACTTAGTTATTTAAATATATATTAAATAAGTAATAAACTCATAAATCTAAAAATGTTAAAGTACAATAAAATATTGAAATTAATGTATAATTAAAAACATAAACTTAACATTTAAAAATTTAATAATTAATCTCTAACACATAAATAAGTAAAATAAAAATTAAATTACATTACACTAATATTTTTTTAATATTATGTAGATTTATAAAAAGAACTTATAAAAATATGGAATTTGGATTTATTTTTACAAAAAATATGGATTTGGATTTAAAATTTGACCCAAATATTTGAATTTGGATTGGATTATCCAATCCATGACCACCCTTAGCCGCAATAGCTTCAATCAAAGTCAAAGGGGCGCGGCGGAGGAGGAAGATAACGATGGCGATGGCGAAGGGAAAAGGACGACTAACTTAGTGGCAGGAAGGAGAAGTCCGCAGGGGTCATCAAGTTGATGAGTTTGTCATCCAAAAAGCGAGATGTAAAGTTAGACACCCAAAGCCATATCAAGAGATTATCTGACAGTGCGGTTGAGAATTGTAATAGGTTGTTTTGGATGAATAATGAGCATTCTGAAGCTTTTAGAATCTGGAATATTGGAAAGGCGTTGGGTTTCTCTTTTTCAGGAGAAGATGATATTGTAATAGGTCGGTTACATGCTATGGAGATAAGAGATAATTCAGCTATAAGGAGGGTGAGCACGAGTAAGGTGGAGAATAGTGTATCTGATGATGAAGATAATTAGTATGAATATAAGAGGAGTAGGGGGAAGTAACAAGAAGAAGTATTTGCGTGAAATGATTCAGAAAGAATGAGCAGATGTGGTGTGTTTATGAGAGACAAAGTGCAAGGAGATAGGAAAGGAAGAGATTTTCAAAATGTGGGGTTCTAATGAGGTTGATTGGGTTGAGAATGGGAACGATAATAATGTTGGAGGGGTGATAACAATGTGGAGGAAAAATTGCTTTATTCTCGGTAAGGCAATTAATGGGAATAATTATAGCATAATTGAAGGGGAATGGAGAATAGGAGAGTCTTTTCAGGTTACCCTAGTTAATATATACAACTCGGGTTCTTTGTCTGATAGAAGAGTAGTGTGAGAAGAGGTTCGGGAAATTTGAAGGGTGACAAATACAAAGGCCTAGTGCGTGGTTGGGGATTTTAATTCTATCAGGAGAGCAGGAGAAAGAAGGAATGTGGGTACAGATGGTGATCACCGAAGGGAGATGAGAAGGTTTAATGATTTTATTGAAAGCTCAGAGGTTTTTGATATTCCAATGACGAGAAGAAAGTATATGTCGTATAAGCCAAATGGTCTGATAAAGAGCAGAATAGACAGGATCTTAGTGTCGAAGGAATGGTTGGACAAGTGGTCGGACAGTAGATATTGGGTTGTAGATAGGTCGGTATCTGACCATTGTGCCTTGATCTTGAATATAGCCATCAAGGACTAGGGTCCGAAACTCTTTAGGTGTCTGGACGCATGGCTCAAAATAGCAGGTTCAAGGATTTTATTCACAATAAATGGGTTAGTTACAAAGTGCAAGGAAGTGGAATTTTATTTTTTAAAGAGAAGATGAAGAAGTTGAAATCCGACTTAAAAGTTTGGAATAGAGAGGTCTTCGACAACGTTTTCCACCAGGGGGAGGATATTCGGATGAGAATACATGAGCTCGATGCAAAGGATGATGAAAGTGAGTTGGATGAGGTAGGAAGGGAGGAGAGAAGGTGGCTATTATCAGAACAGAGACGAATTAGTCAAAGTCAGAAAATTATTCTACAGCAGAAGGCTCGACTTAGATGGTTTAAGTAGGGGGACTCGAATACAAAATACTTTCATTCAGTCATTAAATGGAGAAGAATTAGGAATGGCTTACGTGGGCTGAGAGACAAGGATCAGTGGTACGAAGACCAGGGTGTGGTGAAGTGGAAGGTCAGAGAATTCTATGAAGATAGGTTTTCTGGAGAAGCTTGTCAACGAGTCAAGCTAGATAAAGCAAGGTTCAACAAAATTTTAGATGAAGATAATGTCTTGTTTGTTGGTAGAATATCGAAAGAGGAATTCAATAGGGCAATGTGGAGCTGTGATAGCGATAAAAGCCCGGGTCCGGATGGCTTCAACTTCGGGTTTATTAAATTTTGTTGGGAAGAGATTAAGGAAGATATCATAAGAGTGTTGGAACAAAGGCTTTGATGACTCAAATCTGTGAAGAATCTGTGCAGAGCTTGGTTGTTGTGATGAAGTTAGGTTTAGATGTTTTGTTTCTATTTTAGAATTTGTTCTATTCGTCTTTGGTTCATAACCTTAGCTTGAGAAAACTTGATTTTAAAAGAGAAAATGTTTTTTGAAAAGCTAAGTGATAAACAACCAGTTATTTTCTCGTTTTAACCGATTGTTCCTCACATGGCCTGTTTGGTGGGTTTTTTAACTGCTTTATAACAGCTTTAACTGAATTAACCGGTTATTTCGTAACTTTAATCGGTTCAATTTTGAAATTCTATAGCAGCTTTTTGAAAATCTGTTTTGCCCAATTACAACTGGTTTTCCTAACAGATTCAAACAGGCATTTTGTGAGATTTATAAATAGAGACTTTCTTATCTTTTGAACAATATAGAAAAAGCGAAATACATTTTGAGATACACAGAGTTTGCAAAAGAGAGTTCTACAGAGATTTGAAAAAGCTTTGAGAAATCAGTTTTGAGAAAAGTTTTTGCTAAAGTTTTAAAGGTTGCTCAAATAGCTTATGTTGTGATCAATACACGAATCTAGGAACTGCTAAGCGAGGTGTTTTCTTCTCCTTTCTTTGTTCCTGATATTGTATTCTTTCAATTCTTGTAAGTGTGTAAAATCCTTTAAAATCAGAGGGTGTTCTGGTTTAAGGTGTGTGGTGTGTTGAAGAGAGTGTGGGTGATCTTAGGTGTAAAAGATCCTCTCTTTGTATTGTTGTGTGTATGTAATTTGTTGCGTATTACATAGTGGAACTCAGAAGATTTTTCTGAAGAAGTGGATGTAGCTCAGGGGTTGAGTGAACCAGTATAATTGCTTTGTGTAATTCTCTCTTTCTCTGCCTTGGTTTATCTGTTTAATATTTCTGTATCTGATATAAACAATCGGTTGTTCTGTTTCTGTAATTGGTTAAAATTTTTGTCTTGTACATTGCTTGTCTCTTGCCTATGCTTGCATAATAAAAACAATCGGTTATTTCATAATATCAATCGGTTGTTTTTCTGCTGCTTGTTTTGAAAGTTTGATTTCTTTAGCTTCTTTGATCTTTCTCTTTGTGAATTGATAAAGGAATTCATTCTCGATTAAACATTTGCGAAAAGCTTTCAAAAACAATTCAGCCCCCCCCACCTTGTTTTAGCCATAAATTCTAACAATTGGCATCAAGAGCTAGGTTCTTGAAAAATATTCAAGTTTCCTTTTCTGAAAAATCTTTTTACATGGCTGACAAGTTTGTTTTTGGGGAAGGTGCCTCTTTAAATAAGCCACCTCTATTCTGTGGTGAAAATTATAAGTCTTGGTGTATAAGAATGAAATTCTTTATTAATTCAATAGATAAAGAAATCTGGAATGTTATTTCAAACAATGTTTCCATTCATATGCCAGAAAATCTTTCTGCATCATCTAAAATTGAAAGAGATCATCTAGATTGTATAGATATGAACATCATTGTGTCTGCACTTGATTATGATAATTTGCTTAAAGTTTCAGAGTGTGTATCAGCAAGAGAAATATGGAACATCCTTGAAGACTGTCACAATGATACAAAAGGTGACTTGTTGGACAAGGAAGAATCCTCCATTGGATCATCTTCTGCAAAAACCAAGATAGAGGTCTGCCTTATGGCAAAAGAAGAATTTGAATCAAGCCAAGGCCACATTAAAGCAGAATGCCCCAATAGTGAAAGATCAGAATTCAAGAATGAAAAGAAGGGAAAAGCAAAGAAAGTCTATGTGGCATGGGATGAAAATGACATCTCATCCTCAAGTTCTTTTGATGATGAAAAAGCTAACCTTTGCCTTAAAGCCTCTGTGTCCAGCAGTGGGAGTTCAGAATCCTCAATCAAAGGTAACACATACTATCAATTGCTTGATGCATTCAATGAAACCCATGAAGAAGCTAGCCAGTTGGCACTTTCAAATAACCAATTGAAAGGTCTTAATAACTGGATGGAAAACAGAATCAAGACTCTTGAAGAAAAGGTTAGAAAAACAAAAGAAAATTTCGAAAACCTTGATCTGATTTTCAAAAATTCTTCTTGTGATTGTGAGTCAAAAGTTTATGAAAATTGTGAAAATCTTGAGAAAAAGATTCACTACCTTTTGAAAACCTTGGACAAACTCACAACTGGAAAATCCAATTTCAAAAATGTTCTTTCATCTCAAAAATGTGTTTTTGGTAAAGCTGGCTTAGACTTCTATCCCTAAAGCAAAGCCAAAGGAATTTCAAAACCTTTTTCATCTACACCAAAAAAGCAATCGATTAAAAGATCAATTCAACCGGTTGTTACGTGTTTTTATTGCATGAAGAAAGGCCACTCTGTTAGGTACTGCAGGTTTCGAGAATCTCTTGTTCCTAAAGGATTTTTTAAGTGGATTCCTAAATATATTGATGTTTCTAAAGACAGTGCTAACACTCATGGACCCAAATTTAAAAGGGGACCAAATCTTGCTTCTTAATCTTGTCTTGTAGGTGTTCTTGAAAGTCAAGAACCATATTGGGTGTAAGGAATGAAGTTTCAAGGAAAGAAAACTTAAAGACAGCTCAGTTCTTGTGCCTGCACTTTTCAAATGTGTATATCAAGCAGGGATCTTTGAATGACAAGAGACATCTTGACAAAGGCTGGAATGGTTGGCAAAAAGAGAATCTTCAAGAATAAAGAGAGTATATGCATCACTCAATTTTTGTAAGTGTGCCTTGTAATCATATGAACATCTTATGATCTTCTCTTTTGGATGAATCTATTGGGTTTCTTTGTGCAAAGGTATGAACAAACATTGTACTACATGCTTCATCACTTTAAAAGGTAATTTCAGATTGTGAATGTTTCCTTTGCTGTCACAATAAAACAACCGATTGTTTTTATCTTGTATCTCTGTGTAATGCTGCCAAGATTGTTTATGCATGGTTAAACCTATTATCTTTTAATTAATGCTTTTGACCATATAGAGGGAGAAATCTATGTGTGTTTTGGCTGCCTTAATAGCATTAAAACTAATGCTCTTTTCTGTTTCAATTTGTTGTTGTCTTAATCATGTTCACACACTATTGTTTCATCTATGCACTGGTTTACAACACTGTCTTTACTGGTTTGTTTGTGCACCTTGTTATCCTGCTGCTATACTTGTCATGTATATCCACACTTTCTATTTTGTAGTATCTTTTCAATAACAGGTGCAATGTTGAAAAACTAATCAAATAAATGACTATGGTTCAAGAACATTCACCCTACTCAAGCTCATGTCCTTTGAAAAATAAGTTGTACATGTTCATCTTATGGTTTGGATTCTTTTGGCCTCATGAGCCTCTGAACATGTTAAGGTAAGAAAAAGGTATGAACGCTTTAAGCATTTCCCATCAATTTGAAAGGTGATTTGCTGTCCCAGAAAATTTAACCGGTTATTTTCTCGAAACAACTGATTATTTGCTCTCTGTCAGCACTGGGAATATCTTATTTTAATTTCTAAGATCTGTTTTGTGATTCTATTCAAACCCATTGATATATGTGATCAAAATCGTATTAATTGCATGTTTGAATACTATTTCCCTCTACTATAACTGCTTTGTACAAATTAGATTCCTTCAAATCTTAGAAATCAAAACTGCTTTTATAGTTTGGTCAAAATCAACATGTGATCTTCTGTATTTTCTGTTTTTTACTGACACAATCTGCTTTATGACTCTGATTTGATTCATTTTTATGTGCTGGAAATTAACCACATTATGTCATCCTTGACCAAGGGTTTTGGTTCTATTAATAGAAATTTTAACCTGCTATTTTTCACAAAAACCTGTTGTTTTTCTTCCTTTTCTCTACTCAAAGTGCTTTCTGCAGTGTGCCAAGTCCTTCACGGATTTGAGCAATGGCTGGTACTCCTTCATCTGCGAAAAGAATGAAAACCAGGGCTGTTAGGAGTGATGGAAAAATCGAAGGGTGGTTCTCAGGAGAATCAGAACCAGATCAATGATCTATAGTTTCAAACAGATGACAGTCCCTCTTTCTAAAGCTTCTACTTTTCAATCGGTTATCTCTGCGAGATAACCGATTGTTCTTATGAATGCCTGTTGGTTTACTCATCTGATTTGGCTAATGTAAATCACCTAATGGGAACCAGTGTCTAGTACTATGTTAGGGTCATGCTCATAAGGAAGATTTGGACTAATATGTCTATAATATGGAATTGAAAATATCCAAGAAAGATGGTTTCAACTGCTATCCTACAAATGTCAAAAAGAAGTATTCATGGTTGTGTTGGCATTGTTTGGAACTAATACTTTGATGAAGCAAGATGCTTTGATGTGTTCCTTGAAGAAGAACTGCTGGATGAATAAAAGATAGGGGGAGAAACTGTGGTTTTTGTGTTGCAATTTCTGCACATTTTTGTGTGTCTAATTCTATGTTAACTCTGCTACTACCATAGCTCTGATACATCATAGATTTCTGCTGCAATTCTGGTATGGTATCACAGGTTTTATGCACTAAGACACGAACTTGGTATAGTTGACTTACATGCTTTATCTTTACTGTATGCTTTTAATCCTTCCTTTTGTCTATTTGATAAGACAAATAGGGGGAGAATTAGTGTTGTTTCTTTGGGTTGTAATTGATTTTAACTGCATATCTTAATTCTGTTTCAAATCGCTCTGCATTAGATAGAAGGTTTTGCTGCTCTGATAGGTTTAACCGGTTATATCTGCGGTTCAACCGATTGGTCTTCTGCTGAAGCACCTATGGTTTGGTTTTTCTTTCTGTTTGAATATGGAAAACATTTTGTGGTGCACTAACCTTTGGAAAAGAATATTGTGTGCTCTATCTATGACTACAGGTGATCAAAATTCTAAAACATCTCTTCCAAAGCAACCAGGGATTTGTCTTCATCAAATAGGGGGAGAATGTTGGAACAAAGGTTTTGATGAATCAAATATGTGAAGAATCTGTGCAGAGCTTGGTTGTTGTGATGAAGTTAGGTTTAGATATTTTGTTTCTATTTTAGAATTTGTTCTATTCTTCCTTGGTTCATAACCTTACCTTGAGAAAACTTGATTTTAAAAGAGAAAATGTTTTTTGAAAAGCTAAGTGATAAACAACCGGTTATTTTCTTGTTTTTACCGATTGTTCCTTACATGGCCTATTTGGTGAGTTTTTTAACTGCATTATAACAGCTTTAATTGAATCAACCGGTTATTTCGTAACTTCAATCGATTGAATTTTGAAATTCTATAATAGCTTTTTGAAAATCTATTTTGCCCAATTACAACTGGTTTTCCTAACAGATTCAAACAGACATTTTGTGAGGTTTATAAATAGAGACTCTCTTATCTTTTGAACAATACAGAAAAAGCGAAATACATTTTGAGATACAGAAAGAGTTTGCAAAAGAGAGTTCTACAGAGATTTTGAAAAAGCTTTGAGAAATCAGTTTTGAGAAAAGTTTTTGCTAAAGTTTTAAAGGTTGCTCAAATAGTTGATGTTGTGATCAATTCACGAATCTAGGAACTGCTAAGTGAGGTGTTTTCTTCTCCTTTCTTTGTTCCTGATATTGTATTCTTTCAATTCTTGTAAGTGTGTAAAATCCTTTAAAATCAGAGGGTGTTTTGGTTTAAGGTGTGTGGTGTGTTGAAGAGAGTGTGGGTGATCTTAGGTGTAAAAGATCCTCTCTTTGTATTGTTGTGTGTATGTAATCTGTTGTGTATTACATAGTGGAACTCAGAAGGTTTTTCTGAAGAATTGGATGTAGCTCAGGGGTTGAGTGAGTATAATTGCTTTGTGTAATTCTCTCTTTCTCTACCTTGGTTTATCTGTTTAATATTTTTGTATCTGATATAAACAATCGGTTGTTCTGTTTCTATAATTGGTTAAAATTTTTGTCTTGTACATTGCTTGTCTCTTGCCTATGCTTGCATAATAAAAACAATCAGTTATTTCATAATATCAATCGGTTGTTTTTCGGCTGCTTGTTTTGAAAGTTTGATTTCTTTAGCTTCTTTGATCTTTCTCTTTGTGAATTGATAAAGGAATTCATTCTTGATTAAACATTTGCGAAAAGCTTTCAAAAGCAATTCACCCCCCCCCTCTTATTTTAGCCATAAATTCTAACAAAGAGCAGTCCATAGTTTTGAGGAGGACGGAAGATGGCCAAAGGGGACGAATGCCTCCTTTATCTCCTTGATTCCTAAAGTCAACAATCCACAACATCTGAACGATTTTAGACCGATTTCTCTAGTTGGATGCTTACACAAAATTGTGGAAAAAATTTTGTCTTTGAGGATGAAGAAAGTGTAGCATAAGGTTATAAACACTAGACAGTCTGCGTTCCTAGAGGGCAAAGGGATTTTGAATAGTGTGTTTGTAGCAAATGAAGTGTTGGAAGAAGTCAAGAGGAGAAAAAACAATTGTGTTCTTCAAGGTTGACTATGAGAAGGCATATGACTTAGTTGTTTCGGAGTTTATTTACTATATGCTAGAGAGGCTAGGTTTTACGGTAAATGGATTGGATGGATAAGAGCTTGTCTTGTGTCATCAATGGTGTTCGTGTTGGTAAATGGGAGTCCTACTAAGGAGTTCAAGCCAAGGAAGGGGTTGAGACAAGGTGACCCCTTAGCACCATTTCTTTTCCTCATTGTGGCAGAAGGTTTAGCTGGAGCTATAAGGGAGGCAGTCGAGAAAGATTTGTTAGAAAGCGTGGAGATCGTTGGAAGATTTATAAAGGTTAACATGCTTCAGTATGCAGATGACACATTGTTTTTCTGCAAGGCAAAAACACAAAATGTGTTCGTTATCAAGACCATTCTAAATTGCTTTGAACTAGCCTCTGGCCTAAAGGTCAATTTTCAAAAGACCAGAGTAGGAGGGGTAGGCTGCGACTCTTTGTTAGTACAACAGTTCATGGCTATTTTGAATTGCGAGACCATGATGACTATGTTTAAATATCTAGGTTTGCCGGTAAGTGGATGTCACAAAAGAAGTAAGTTTTGGGAAGAGGTGTTGGAAAAAGTGAGAAGAAGGTTAGGCAGATGGAAAGGAAAATCTTTATGGCAAGTAGACTATGCTTGATTAAATCAGTATTGTCCACTCTTCCCCTGTTTTTCTTGTCTCTATTTAAAATGCCGATTATGGTGATGAGGGAAATAGTGAGGTTGCAGAGGAATTTTTGTGGGGATGGAGATCAAATGGCAGGAAAATAGCATGGGCTTCGTGAAAAAAAGGTTTGTAAGCCAAACGAGGAGGGACGACTCGGAATGATAGATTTAAGGTGTTTTAATATTGCCTTGTTGGGAAAGTGGATTTGGCGATTAGGCTTTGAGAAGATGGATTTGTGGAAAGAATTTATTGATTCAAAATATGGAGGGTGGAGGGATCTCTAAGGTCAAAGAAAGAGCAGGACCAATTCTCTTAGGTGGAGGGATTTGAAGGAGGTTTGGTCTCTTGACGAGTGGAAAAACAATTTTGAGCATACTTTTTCTTGGAAGGTTGGGAATGGGAGGGAGATAAGATTATAGGAGGATAGATGGGTAAGCAACACGAACCTCAAGGACGCCTTCCCAAGACTTTTCACTATATATTCCAACAAGGATTCATCCATTTGGCACGCGGGGGAGAGGTCACAGAGTCCAGAGTGGTCTTGGAAGATCGAATGGAGAAGGAATCTGTTTGAATGGGAATGAAATCAGGAACAACAGTTGATGCAAGTTTTGGAGGAACAAAGGGTTATATTGGATAAGGAGGATTCTTGGACTTGGAATGACAAAGAGTCAGACATGTTCATGGTCAAATCCACGTACAAAATCATAAAAGGAGATGGTCAGGGGGCATAGAGGGATCTGTATGGGGGTTTTGGAGGCTGAAGGCACAACCATCTTCACATCTTAAAGCTTGGAGGGTTCTAGAAGACAAAATAGCATCTAAAGCAAACTTGGTCAGAAGGGAGTTAAGTATGACTACTATTACGTGTTATTTGTGCGGGGAGGAAGAGGAAACTACGTCTCATCTTTTTTGTACATGCAGAGTTTCCTGACTCGAGGAGTCTAAGTGCTACGAGTGGATGGGGTTGGCAGCGACGCATCATAAGAAGCCAAAAAAGCATCTCGAAAGCTTTAGGATGAGTGATGTTAAGGAAAGTGTTAATCAGATCTGGGGTGGAGTGTGGATTGCAGTGGTAGGAGAGTTGTGGTTCCATAGGAACAAGAAGATTTTCAAAGGTAGCAGGGTAGATCACATTGAAATCTTCACTTTGGCTCAGATGAAAGTTTGGTCATGGGTTGATGTGAGTTAATTTTATGATTGTTCATTTTTATGGTGACACTTAGGATTGGATTTTATGAGACAAGTATGGTGAGAACCTAAGGAAAATCCCTACTGGACATTAACTTAACCAAGTGGTTAAGTAGATGTTAAGGTTCATTTCACAAAGGCAAAAGGAAAACACAATTATAAGGTGATGATGATGACAAGTTATGGTGTGGAATTACATAAGGAAAACAAGAGGAACATATAAAAACCGAATAGACACAATGAAGCAAAATAAGAACATGTTTATGAATAGATGGAATGATAATGGAAGGAAAAGATGAAGGAAAAGGAAGCTTACGAGAAATGGAATTGAAAATGGTTGCACGCCACTTGGATGGTGAAATGACTCCAAGATAAGTGAAGGATGCCGCCACTTGAGAGCTCTCAAAACTCACAAGATAAGACCAAGAGAGGAGGAATTTCACTCACTCACAAATCACACAAAAATTGTGTATAGTTTATTTACTCTAATTTTCAACTTGGAAATACATGAGGTAAGCCTCCCTATTTATAGATTTAGGAGCCTTGGAAAAGAAGAAAAGAGGGTAGAATGGGAAAAGGGAAAAAAGTGGGCAGCCATAGGGTTTGACTAAGTCAATCCCGTATTCTAGGCTTATCCTTCTAGAAATTAGGTCAAAATGCCTTCAAAAGGGCTAAGAACAGGCAAGAATGCTACCCAAACCCCCTACTATGCTAAAGACACTTTATTCTACCTTATTTTTACTATTTGGACCCCTCATTTGAGCCCAATTTATTTACAATAATTTTCTAAATATTAAAGAAGACTAATAGGAAGAACTTCAAATGTTTTGGCCCTTGTCCATTCCTCTATGAATGAAGTCTTTGTTTGCTTGTTGAGATGACCCTTCAAGTTTAGCATCTTTGGTCATCTTTATGTGGTCGTGGCTTGCATCATGGGTCCTCTCTAAAGTACGCGGGGTAAGTTTTTCTTACTCAAACTGGTGCCTTGAGCCTTTGATTTGTATGATGTCAGTCAGTGTCTCTAGAAAATAGGTAGCTCATATAAAAGGTGTATGCATTTAGGATTTTCGGTTCTTTTAAGGAGATAAGTAATTAGAGCCTCAAACACGCCTTTTGTATAAGGGTTAAGATATCCCTTAAATAACCTCTTATTTATTGATTATTTTTTGCTAATAAAAAAAAACCATATTCTTAAAGGAGAAGTTTTCAATCTTACCTTACATTTCACATAACATTGTTATGAATAATGTAAATTTAAATTATGCGATAGACTTAGAAATTTAAATGAGTAATATTTAAACATAATAACATAATCTTGTACATTGAGCTCATTTATTCTAATTAACCATTACAAGAAGAATTTAAATTTGTAACGCGTAAAACAGAAAGTGCGCTTAATCGTACATATACTAATACTATTTTTGTCATGTAAAATTATTTATATAATATTTATTCTCACTTCTTTTTATATTTATTGTATTTTCCTTAAAATAAAAATAATAAAAATCTTTTTAAGTATACCTGCATTGCTTCTTTCATATGTTTAACAATTTGCTACAAGCATGGTCAGTATACGCTCACAATCAGCATTGGTATATTATTTTCTCTACAGTTATAAGATTACAAGGAATCCCTTACGTACCTTTGATTGACTTTTTATGTACCCACTCTATATATCTTCATCACCTTCGTCGCACATCACTTTCCATTATCCATGATATCAGTTCCAGTTTCTTGTGTACACACAACCTCCTCTGCCCTTTTCTTTATATCTATTCCCTAAAGTATTTTCATTTAACCAAGTCTCCCAACCCTTTTGTATTTACCGTTATTATCTTCATCTATCCCCTTCCTATCCCCTGGTTTCTCATTCTCAGTATTTTCGTCACTTTGTTTATTGTGTTGAAAGATTTGTATAAGAAGTGGTGAAATCAATATTTTAAAACTGAAAAAAAAAATATAAAAAGAAGGTTATGATTGCTTATATTAAAGAAAAAATGTTTTCTTAGAAGTAAAAAGGTTTCTAAGTTATAAATTTTTATAGTATTAACCTTTTTCATGTGCACATATTCTATGAGAACAATCGGGTTACGATAATATGCTTGCTACCAATTTAGTTATATTTAAACTCTTCATCCTTTACCAATCTCCCATTCCCTTAATTTAAGTACCACACCATCAACACTACACATTCATTATTCACATACACACTGATATAGAAGGGAGAGAGAGTGTTTCTTAGTGAGTGAAAGTAATGGGATTCAAAACTCAAATCACACTTTGAGACTTTTTCTTCTTTAATCATAATTACTATGAAATGTAGCATTACATTAAGAATTAACATCATACCTATATTTACAAATCTCAATAAATGTTTCTCTTATTCTCCTTTATTAATCCTTTCATCATACCTCTCCCTATTCCTCCATTGAATCCATTTCATCCTGAAGATAAAATAACTCAATCTCCACTCTACGTAATGCTCTGCAAACGAAATGTCTTTTTTAGTTTAATAACTGAATATAAAAAATAAACAACATAATGAAGAAATATATATGCAAAAACTAGAAAAGTATATGAATATAATGAATTACATATATAATACCTTTGGAACTTCCTTAATTTGATTTTGAGATTAACCTCATCACTTTTAGGAAAGTATATGTCTACGTCTTCGTCGTCGCCATCTTTGCCCATTTGTTCAAACTCTAAATATATCTAAAGATGGCTAAAAGCATTATTTGTATGAAAATTTACTTGATTGAGAATCTCTGATCTCGGCTTTATATAGATGTAAGTTCAATGAAAATGAATTAACATTTACTAACTTTTTTCTTAATTTTCTTTCTGAATTGATCATTGAAATAGATTTAAAATATAAAAAAATAATTAATATATGTATTTAATTATTATTTTATGTCATTTATGAAATATATTAATGTATTATATTAATTATTTATGTGATATCATTAAATACATTACAAGAACTTAATACAGATATTAATATATATTAAAGCAACTTTAATAACAATAATTTATGTATTTAATTATTTATGTAATATATTAATATATGCATTAATTTAATGCAGTATATAATTAATGTCGCAAAACTTTACATTACGTCTCTCTGACAGAATCACAAACAAGTATATAATATTATAAAAAATTTATTTAATGTAAGAAGGATATTCATTTAATATTAAATGTTTAATTATAATTACATAAATATTAAATTAAAATATCAAATAATAATTGAATAAAAGTTAAATTACTATAAAAAAAATATAAAAATGATTAAATGTGTGTTTCATAAATTCTGAAATTAAGGATTAAAGATAGGTAAGTATAAGTTTTTAGGTGAACTAATAAATTAAAGTTGTTTTTATTTTTTTTATTATCATTAAATGTGTTTTAGTAATTTGAGATAATGAGGACAAATAGTATAAGAAAATTATTAAATATAAATTAATTTTATAAGTAATAAATAATTAGTTGTTATATTGACTAAATTAGATAATATTTTAGAGACTAAAAAAATTATTGGTATCTAAATTTGTTTCTATTATTGATAAATAGTTTCTACATTAGTAGTTAATTGATAAGTGTTATAATTCAGTAATATTTCAAACAAAAAGATAGACATTTATGCATTTTAATTGATAAAATAGTTATAATTCAACCCCAAATTTAAGAATTTGAACATTTTTACATATTTTTTATTATAAGATGAATGTGAACAATTTATTCCGAAATTTGTGTTAATTTTAGGTTTCTAGAAAAAAATGGAGATAAAAGGGCTAAAAGAGAATGGACAAGTTAAAGATAAAGATGAAAAGACAAACTTGGAACATTGGAAACTCTACCAAACTTGTTTAAGCAAGATCACTTCAGAGAAACTCACCCAAGACTCACCCAAGTGAGTTCACTATAGTGAAGTTGGATTCTTTCTCTTCAAACTCGCTTAAGCAACTAATAAGTTTGTTACTTATAAAATTGGGCGAGCCTACATAGCCTAAGCCCAATTAGGTTAAATAGAAGGCGTGAAGCATAACCCTAAACATCATTAGGAGAATAAAGAGAGATAGAAAACTCTAAAGGAGGCAGCCGTAAAGGTGAAATGTAAGGACCTAGAAAATTTTATTGGAATGAAAGTGATATATTTTAAGTGAATTCTAAGTATGTTTTTATTTAAAATATAAAGGAAGGAAAGTGTAGCTTAGAAGTCTACGAGATCGCCGTTGTTGAAGACGGAGGCGATCTCGGACTTCTCTGGTACATAATCGCCAATCGCCTATGGTGTACATGATCGCCGAAAGTGCACTTAGTATGTGGTCAAGATGCTGGATCAACCATAGTGGGTTCCAAAAACCACGCGTATCAAGGTGTGGGTTGAGCCTTAGATACGCTGTGCATGCGAAGCTCTATGCTTGAGCATAAGAAATCATCCTTAGTGTTGCATTCATGGGCGCACGAGGAGTAGTGCTGATCTATTCTTGGAAATGTGAAGCTACCGACGTCACCAAGCCATGTGGAGGTGATACCTTGGACGTAACATAGTGGGATGAAGAACCTTTAGCAAGGCGTGGCGATGTGTCATCAGTCATCGCCGGGATGAGAGGCACATCAGTCATCGCCGGTATGAGAGGCATCGGTGGATGGTGGATGGTCATCGCGCGACCAGGCATCGGTGGATCTTGTTTCACACAGATAAGGTAGGACCCAGGCTCCCAGCATGAGCGTCTTGCATGCACGACACGTAGTCAGGGAGAGTGCTTCAGAACAGTGGCTCCAGAGAGTTGGTATGGAAAGTGACCCAGAGTTGGTGTACGCAGAGACCCACGTGGCATTACTGTTAGAGGAAATGTACACCCAAGCTTCCCTGCAGAGTGGGTGGTGGCAGCGGCATTCCTGGAAAGGGTGGCTTAAGTTCAAACTTCAGTCTGGATAGGCAAGGTTGGAACGCTGCTTGAGTAGAGAGAAATTGAGTGAGTTGGCTTTAGCTCCCTGTTTCTTCCCTCTCCTTCTCCATACGTTCAGACGTCCTAGCGCACCAGTTGGCTATCGGCAACTACCATAGAGCACCTGGGAGGTTCTCTACAAGTTCTCCAAATCGGACGCTAAAACAGAGTAAGTCGTTTCGCTCTGTTCTTCGAGTCGATCCTGCACTTGAGAGGGTTGCCTCTGCATAGGCGTTGCATGCAGCTCTCTTGGCTTCAGGAATCGTCTCTGTTAACGTTGAAATGAGTGGTATAGCTAGTTTTGTGACTAAGGCTCCATGGTGCAGGTTAAGGCATCCTTGAATCTCGTTGGGTTGGAGCTCTTAGTGAAGTTTACGCTAGTCCAGGTAAGGGAAGCTAGCTTTATTTTCAAGAAAACCTTAAGCTAGAAGATTTTGATGTTGGGGCGACGTGGTCGCCGGTTTCAAATGTTATTGCATAATCCCCTGTTTTTGGACGTGATCGCCGGTTTTAATGTTGATTTCGAACTCCCCTGTTTTAGTGTCGTTTGAAACTGTTTGAGATTGAAATGTGAAATGCATGTGATATTCGAAAATCTGAACCTTGGAATGATTGTTGCTGTGATTGGAATCGTTCATTCAAGTGTTATATGATGTGTTGAATGTTGTGAATGTGGGATCAAGGCATAGTATTTTCAGGAAAGAAAATACCGTGTAAGATTGTGTAGAATGTGCATTGATCGGTGATTTCTATAATGAGATATCCTGACTCTCCTGATATAATGGAATCATATAGATGAAGTTATTCAGGCGTTGAGAGTCGATGGAGGTTCATATGTATGGGTAAGTGGTTTGAAAGATAACTACTTGACCTGTTGTATGGATTAACCCTGTCATACTAGGAGAGTGATGAGATTGAGATTGAGATTATGTTTATGCGCATAGCTGTGGGAACTTTACAGCAATGTAGTATGACAGGTGCAGATCTCTGAGTCTAATCAATGCACGAGTCTTCCGGAAGTAGTGTCAAGTGTCTATGTGTGATGAGTCAGTGGACGTCTGACGTGAGAAATGAGAAATATTGAAATTTGATAGACACTTGAGGAGATTGTAAAATGTGTGATTTCTTGAAGGATTTTATGTGGGTGTTTTAAATCTGTTTTATATTGGTTTAAAATTTCACACTTAAAGTTTTTTTTTGGTTTAAAATATCTAGCTTACCCTGTGTCTTTGTTCTGTGGCTGTTTTCTTAAACCTGTGATGATCGTGTATAATTTACACGGGAGCAGATGATGTTGCAGGAAGTAGAGCTCCTCAGTGAGTGGCCGCCAGAAAGAGATCACCTGTTTTTCTTTTTATGCTGTACTTAGGATTTATTTTGAAACACTTGATGGAGATGTATTAAAGCCCCTATAAGAGGGATGTTTCTCTTTGAAGATACAATGTATGGGATGATGTATTTTCATTATATATACATATGTTAATTTTATAAATTAATGTTTTACGCTTATTCTAGTATATCAATATGAAAAGGAATTGAGGGGCGTTACATGAAACACCTTGGATCTTCTTTTCTTGCTTTACATGTTTGTAATGGCCAACATGAGTGACTAATTCTTCCCTTTGGGATGGGGAGTAATCTATTTAAACTTTTATGTATTGAGATGATATTTATCTATAATATTCAGTTCTTGATTGATGGTTGCTATTATCATTTTATTCTCAAAGCTTAAACTATTCATGATTTTGATCCTTAGATTTGACTAGAAAATACTTCTAAGAATCTTACCTAAATATAATGCTTAAATATTTGAATGTTAGGAATATATTTGAAATGTTAATTGTTTTATAACATTGTTCGTAATGATAAGGAGTCTCTATAAATATGCGTGGAATTGATATTTAGGAGACTCTATTAATAATTTTGTATGCGAGGAATCAATATGAGTGATTTTTATGTGTGCATCAATGTCAATCAAGACTCAATATTATATGCTTTTGAAAAATATAGACAAGTGAGAAGGATGAACCTCAATCCCAATTTTCCCAATTGACTCATATAAATCATTTACTTTGTTTTATTTAATTTCTTACGAATTCATCATACACACAACCTCTCAACAAACTTTTACATATTGTCTTATATTTAGTAAATATTATACTTGAGATTTTAATTGTTTCTTGTGGATTCGATATCCGTCCTTAGGGACAAATTATTACTTCTGATTTGGTATGCAGTAAAATAGTCATTACTAATTAAATACCAATTTAAAAACTATTTATCAATAATAAAAATTAATTGAGACACCACTAATTATTTAGTAGAAGTACGAGTATAAGGACATGAATGAGTATAGGAATAGGACGAATATATACACATAGTCATCACTTATTTGAGGACCTTGTCATCAATTATTTAGGAGTAAATAAAATCAATTAATCTTAATCTCAACCTTAGTGTTTTATTTTATATTAAGAACTCATATCTGGTTAATTAGATATACTCTATTTCTCTCTTATAGAAATAATAACAGTTTTTGAAATGTATCCATAAATGACATGTCTTGCCTTTATCTCTCTTTGCTAATATGCACACAGAAACATACATTACAAGAAAATCATTGATTAGAAATCAATTTTAGAGACAAAAAATAATTAGTTGTTATAGTGACCAAATTAAAAATTATTTTAGAGACTAAAAAATATTTTGGTTTCTAAATTAGTTTCTATTATTATTAAATGGTTTCTAAATTGTTATCTAATTAGCTGTCAAGGTTTTTGCTACCAAATTTAGAATCTAAATAATTGGTAGTTAAAATCTTGGTAGTTAATTAGATACCAATTTAGAAAGCATTTAACAATAATAGAAACTAATTTAGAAACTAACAATTTTTTTAGTCTCCAAAATGATCTCTAATTTGATCATTATATATAACAACTAATTATTTTTTGTTTCTAAAATTAGTTTTTATTTAATGATTTTCTTGTAGTGATATTTCTAATCCAAAAAGTTGATATTATCCAACAAATCAACGTTACTAAACTCAACATCTTTTTGGACCTTTTGGAAAATATACATAATGCATCATCTATTAAAAATTAACATTTAATTCATATTAAGCCCTTATAATACGTCAACCTCAATTCTATAATATCATAATAGTTCTTTACACAATATATATATATATATATATAATAAATAATAATAAAGAACCTCTTTTAAGTTAACACCATATTATATTAAACATTATTTTCTCCTAATTTATCATTAAATTAATTATTCTATCCATCTTACATACTAATACATTTTTTGAATGAGACAAATTATTTAATTAACTTTGTTTAAAAAAAAGTGATATATATTATGGTATTGCTAACCTATGCACACGATGCAAAGGAGAATAGCTCTTGAATGGATACAAATTTTGAAAATGACAAATATTTAAACGATTTCATATTCTTCTTAAAAAAAATACACAATAATTCTTTAAAAATATCAATAACTTAATTTTTTAAGCACATAATTTTTCACTAATTTAAAATATTTCAATCCTATTGTTTTGATCTTTATATATAAGCTTTAGGAGTAGCCCCTAAACACATCATCGTTTTACTACGAGAAAAAAGGGTTTTAACAGAGGTTATATAATCCTAAAAATTGATTTAATTAATGGAAATTTTTTTAACCTCCATTAAGTTTCAAAGGTTATTATAAAATCTCAGCAAAATAACAGAGATTTTTTTACCCTTCGTTAAATTTCAAAGATTTATTTTAAAACCTCAACAAAATAACGGGGATTTTTTTAACCTTCAACAAATTCCAAAAGTTTATTTTAAAACCTCAACAAAATAACAAATGTTATTTTAACATTCGTTAAATTTAAAAGGTATTTTGTAAAACCTCAGCAAAACCACGGAAGTGTGTTTAACCTTCGTTAAATTCCAAAGGTTTATTCTAAAACCTCTGCAAAATAACAAAGGTTTTTTTAACTTTCATTAAATTCCAAAGATTTATTGTAGAACCTCAATAAAACATTCCAGATTTTTCAAACTTCAATAAATAAATATAATTAAATATATTTATAAATAATTAAAAACTATATAGTTTTAATATATTTTATATATATTATAACTAAATTCTCTAAAATTTTGAGAGTGTAACTTTACATTACAAATAAGTTTTCTAAAGTTTCAAAAATTTATTTTAAAAATTCAGCAAAATAACCTTGGATAATAAGTGTTTCAACAACTAATCTTGTATAATAAATATTTCAACAGTATTTACATATTTATTATGATTGATGGTAGTTGGTTTATATTATTCCTAGCAGTTTTTTTTTTTATGAACTCATACTTCAAAAAATCTGACTTATTTTATTTTAACTTTTGATGTACATATATTTTATGTGTAATTTTAGTTTTAGTTATAATTGTTAATATTTAATTCTCATAATTTTGAAATATTTTAAATTAAGGCATTTATTTTAAAATGCATCTAATAATTAATTTAGTGTGAAAGTGAGAAGTGATAAAGTTAATTTCTCCTTGCAATATGTTCTTGCAATCTTTGAAGCCCTCATAGCCAAGAACACACATGGCTTTGAAACCCACATCTAACAGATAATGCAATTATTTAGGATATATAAAACAGTGATTTACTCAAATATGTATGCCAACAGGTAGGAAATATATATCAAGTAAGGTTTAGGGTACAATAAATCAAAGGTTAAAAAGGGTTATCACAAAAATTGTTATCAATTTAAACAAAGGTTGGCTATTTGGTCCTATGCTTCTAATTAATACAAATGTCTTAATCATTTTCATGTTCTTTTATGATGCAACATAATAAAAAAAATTCAAGCAACCACAACTGTCAATTCATCAGTGAAACTCTCAAACTATTTAAGATTCACACACACTTAATTAATCTAATTTCTTATTGCTTGTCATTCTCTGTTCCAACTAATCATCCTTTTTAATTTTCATGCACCACAATTTCAACTAAATTTAGATATAAGTTCAACATATTTTCTTTTCCAACTAGTGTCCATATTAATCCACTGTTCTAATCCTATATTAATCCACTGTTCTAATCCTAAAACACAAGGTCTAAATTATAATTACCCCAAAAATAATATTACATTCCTCAAAATAACTACTGATAAATGTCAGATTTCAATAATATTTCATATTAAAATACAGGCACTTATGAATATTAATTGATAAAATAATCCCTAATTTTTGAATTTATACATTTTTACATATTTTGTAATTTTAATAAGAACGATTTATTCCCAAATTTGTGTTAATTTCAGGATTCTAGGGAAGAATTGAAATGATTGGGCAAAAGGAGAATATACAGAGTTAAAAAGGGAAAGCTAGAATGCACCAACACTCACCAAAGCTCGCCCAAGCTCACCTAAGCCAGATGCCCCGAGAGGATCTCGCCCAAGCGAGATTGCTTGAGTGATGTTGGGCCTTTTTTCGTGGAACTCGCTCAGGCGAGCCCAATAATGCCTAAGCGAGAAGTCACTTAACTAAGGCCAATCAGGTTAAATAAAAGGGTTGAGGCACAACCCTAGAGACGCAAGATTGAAGGGAAAACATCATTGAGTGAATTGTAATCCAATTGGGAGAATAGTAGGTGTTAGAAACCCTAGAGGAGGCAATCATTAAGGAGAAACATCTTGAATCTTCTTTTCTTGCTCTCCCTGTTTGTAACAGCCATCATGTGTGGCTAATTCTACCTTTTGGAATTGAGAGTAATCTATTCAAACTCTTATGTATTGAGGTGATATATAAACATAATATTTTGTTCTTGATTGATGATTGGTATTATCATTTTGTTAGTAATGCTGGTTTGCCTTGATATCGAAATTTAGATTTGACTGAAAAGTACTTCTAAGTTTCTGATTCAAATGATAATGCTTAATATATGTGAATGCTAGGAATAGATTTGAAATGTTAATTGCTATCAACATATGTTCTTACTGATAAGAAGTTTCTATAAATATGCGAGGAATCAATATTTAGGAAGCATCTTAATAATTTTATATGCGAGGAATCGATATAAATGATTTTTATAAGGACATCAATATCAATCAAAGGACACAATATTGTCATGCTAATCAAAATACAAAAGAGTGAGAAAGATGAACCCCAATCCCTAATTTTCCAATTGAAGTAACAAACTCTTTGACATGTTTTCTTATTAATCATTGCAATCTTAACAAACTCCAACAAAATTTATTATTTTGTTTTCTATTTAGTGAATCTTTTACTTGATAATTCAGTTCTTCCTTGTGGGTTTGATATCTGCCCTTAGGGATAAATTATTACTTTTGACAACGCGGTGCACTTGCCATAGAAAAGTCATCAACTACTAATTATATTAAAAAAAGGCATCAAAATTAAAAAGAACTAAATATAAAAAGAAAATTAGAAAAATAAAACAAATAAAATAAAAATGAAAAGAATAATAAAAATTAACAAAAAATGATAAAACCATGACCCTTTAATCTCCTCGAAGCAGTTCATCCAATTCGGTTCCAAATTCTTCATCTACATTTGTAGATGGCCCTATTACATCTCCATCTGCTCCAAAATTAAAATAATTTCTAACCTCAGCTGCTGGACCTGTCCCTAGGAAAAGAATACCTATTCCCAGGTCATGCAACATACAATTTGAATTGTTTTGGGTTCATCAAACCTAGTTCAACCACACAACACATAACTTAAACAAAAACTAAACAAAACATACAAAAACAAAACATACAAAAACAAAACATAGTAATTAAAATACTAGATTTTCTCCTAGCAAGCGCTTGTTTAACATCATATAGCTTGACGTTTGTTTCTTTATAGCTCCTTCAACAAAATCACTATGATGAGCCTTTCAATTTCACAACCTAAATAAGGCTTCAACCTTTGACCATTGACTACCCAACTTTTGTGTGACATTCAATCCTCCAACTTTGCTGCTCCCACTAGTACAAAAATGTAAAACAACTACTCTTTATTAAATGCAGTTTTACCTCAGCCGTAGTCCTACAAAACGCGGTGACATTTTTGAAATTATTTTCATTTATGAGTGCGGCTATTTGAAACAGCCGCATTCATAAATTAAGCGTTTTGATTTATGAGTGCGGCTATTTGTAACAGCCGTATTTATAAATCAAGCGCATGATTTTTAAATGTGGTTGTTACAAATAGCCGCATTCATAAATCAAAGTGCTTGATTTATGAATGTGGCTGTTACAAATAGCCGCACTTATAAAACAATTTTTACCCTAACCTAGAGCGCACCACTTATGCTTTTCATACTTTCTTCCGTTTCTTTGGCGTTTGCTTCCTCACTGTTCATTTCCATTCGCGCGTTCGCTTCTACATTCTCTTGCCATTGTGAGCTCCTTCTTCTTCTTCGCCTCTTCTTCTTTGTCTTTCTTCTTCTTCTCTTCTTCGTTTCTCCTTCTCACTGTTTTTGGCATTTGCATTGTTTAATCACTGTTTCATTTTTGTGTGCGCCGTTGTTGTCACTCTCTCACTCTTCACCAACGTTGCCTTCACGCACAAGGTATATTTTGTTTTACATTTTTTTGAATTTTTGTTAACGTTAAGAATTTGTTTATTTTTTATTTATTATAATTTATATTTTTTAAAATTTATATTATTTAGTATTTATTATAATTTGTATTTGTTGTTAATTTATATTATGTTAGTTTTAGTTCAGAGTAGAATTATCGTGTTGGTATGAGTCCGAGGGTGTTCGATTGATACGTGCTGATATTGAGTCTGGGAGTGTTCGACCCTTGACAATCATGTGAGATAAAAAAAAATTTCGAAATCCTAATTGACTAGAATGACTATTACAGAATATAATGGATCGAAATTAGATTAATTCTGTTCGCATAAATGAAGAGTACGAAAAAGGAGTAGAAGAATTTATACAATTTACGCAATGTAACGCAAATAATAATAGTCTGGATGGAGCAAAGATCAGGTGTCCATGTGTTAACTATTTTAATGAAAGGATACTTGGTGTTAAGATAATCAGGGAGCACCTTTTATGTGATGGGTTTCTTCGATCTTATACAACTTGGACATGGTATGGTGAATCATTAAATTTACCACGCATTTCTGTAACTGAAGAATATGTGGGGTCCACCATGGATGATGCAATACATGATGATGTAGATGATGATCGATTGGAGGACATGATTCGTGATGTGGGAGTCGAGTCTTTTGCAGAAGCGGATGGATATGGAAGTATGTTAAGCGATGCAGAGACTCCATTGTATCCTAGATCAACTAAGTTCACACGGTTGTCGGGGGTGTTAAGATTGATGAATTTGAAGGCAATAAATGGATGGATTGATAAAAGGTTCATGGAATTGCTTCAATTGTTGAAGGATATGCTTCTAGAGAGAAATACTCTACCTAATCGTAATTATGAGGCCAAAAAGATTCTTTGTCCAATGGGTATGGAGTATAACAAGATACATGCATGTCCTAATGATTGTGTAATATACAGAAAAGATTTTGAATTGTTGAAAAGTTGTTCGAGGTTTGGATTATCACATTATAAGTTGAAACACAAAGATGACGATACTATTGAAGAGATAGAAAAGCATGGACCCCCAATGAAGATTATGTGGTATCTTCCTATCATTCCAAGGATGAAGCGTTTGTTTGCAAACCCAAATGATGCTAAGAATCTTAGATGGCATGCAGATGAGAGGAAATGTGATGGCATTTACTGACATCCAGTTGATTCTATTCAATGGAAGAAATTTGATGATGAGTTTCCAGAGTTTGGTAAAGAATCAAGAAATATCCGACTTGGTCTAGCTACAAACGAAATGAATCCGTTTGGTAATATGAGTACAAATCACAGTTCATGGCCTGTTTTACTAGTTATTTACAACTTACCTCTTGGACTGTGCATGAAGCGAAAAAAAATACATGATGTTGTCTATGATGATATCCGGTCCGAAATAGCCAGGGAATGACATAGATGTTTATCTAAGTCCCCTAATTGAAGATTTGAATTTAATGTGGGATCAGGGTGTTCCAGTATTTGATGGATTTGCTAATGAAACTTTCAAGCAGTATGCCATGTTATTTTGCACCATCAATTACTTTCCGGCATATGGTAACTTATCAGGTTATAGTGTTAAGGGTCATAAAGTATGTCCAATATACGAAGAAGACACCTCTTCTCAACAATTGAAACATGGAAGGAAGACAGAATATCTTCGACATCGAAGGTTTCTTAGAAGTCATCATCCTTATCGGAGGTTGAAAAAAGCCTTTAATGGACACCAAGAGACTAGTGGTCCACCAACTCCATTAACTGGTGTTGAGGTTTATGAAAAGGTAAATAGCATAAACCACACCTTCGGTAAGTAAAAAAAAAGTCATTTGTGACAAACATTTGGAAGAAAAAATCAATCTTCTTTGATCTTCCGTACTGGTCGAGGTTAGAAGTAAGACATTGTATAGATGTAATGCATGTTGAGAAGAATGTGTGTGATAGATTAATTGATACACTTCTTAACATTAACGGGAAGATGAAGGATGGTCTAAATGCTCGTTTAGATTTGATTGAGATGAACATACGAGGCGAGTTGGCACTGATAGAAATGGGTAAGCGTACATATTTGCCCCCAGCCTGTTACACCATGTCAAAAGATGAAAAAGTAAGTTTCTGTCAATGTCTAAATGGTGTAAAAGTGCCACAAGGACATTCCTCAAATGTTAAGAGCCTAGTGTCAATGCAAGATTTGAAGTTAATTGGGTTGAAGTCTCATGATTGCCACATCTTGATGCAACTATTGCTGTCGGTAGCTATTCGTGGGATTGTCATCGAAAAAATTGTAAGTTATTTTTATCCTCTTTTGCATTTATTTTAAAGCATTAATTATATTAAAAACTGATATGATTTCGGTCACTTGCAGGATTCCTTGAGCTCTCAAGGTAATTTTGTTCCTGAAGGTTGTCAAGATATCCTAGTTGAAGCAATTGGATGACTTGAGCACTGTGGTCGTGTTCGTGCAGCTAGACAAGGGGTTGGAATTAAACTATATTTTGGAGCTGCACCACGACACTCATCCTCCTCCCCATAAGAGACCAAAGCAGAAATGAAGAGTAAGCTACGTCAAGAATTAATGGACGAGATGAGAAAGGAGACTGAAAGGATGCGGCTAGAGTTGCGACTGGAGTTACTATCGCAATAAGTTTGTGGTGAGCCGCCAATTCAGGTGGTTGTTAGTCCCGCTCCCAAGAGCACAAAGGGGAGTTATGCAGCTCTTACAACATCAGGGGAGGATATCATTGCTCAACCTAGGCAATGTAAGCTACTAGTAAAGGGCGACATGATTCCTCAGGTGGTGGCCATTGGAAAAGTCTATGAAGAGGCCACCACCTTACATAACATTCCTCTCTCCACTGATGTGGCAAAGGTAACAGTTGAAAGAGTACGAGTAGTTGATGTTCTTGTTCCACTACCTTCAAATGAGGTAACAACTGTCGCCGATGCATTTCAAGCATTCATAGCCTGGCCTAGACATGCCATTTGAATTATGCCAGAACCTTCGGTAATAATTTCATTTCATTATATTCATTTATATTTATATATTCTATCTAATTTAAAACAATTTTTCTTTATTTTGTAGAAACCTCATCGAAAACCAAGTCCGAAAAAAAAAGCATGAGGTTCTGATTGACGATCCTATAGCTTCGTTAGTTGTAGTTGCTGGACAGATTGGTCGAGACCCTCTGGAAGTTCCATGGGATGATACCTTTTTTGAAGTAAACACTGAGCTGTCACTGTACATATACATGTTAGACTTGTTAGAATTTGTGGTTGGGGATTAGGAGCTCAATATAAATATAATTCAATTTTTTACGATGCAAGTATGTTTACCTATATTTCAATTTACTTTATGTTAAATTAGCATTGATTATGTTTTAACTAATTACTTGTAGGTTTTTGAATGGTGTCTTTATCACTGAGGGAAGGAAAATGTGTATGGATTCTTAGATCCCGCATATACTAATCCAACTGGAGCAAAGGCAAATGAGACCCAATCATACATCACTAACACCCTGGAAAAAGAGGAAAAAAAATTTATTTATGCCCTCATATTAATGAGTAATTTTAATTATATGTCTTCAATTTCTATTCCATGTTTTAAACATTTACTCACTCTTTTCATGGATGATATAGGGGTCATTGGCAGTTACTTGTCTTATCACTTGTTCATAAGACTGCTGTGTGGTTCTGTTCACTACACAAGAGGTCATCCACAAGTCTTAAGAATATTATTGATAGGTAAGTACACTATAAACTTAATTCCGTATGTTACTAATTAACCATTTACTAATGAGGTTTTTGTCTTAACTAGTTCATGGCATGGATATAACATCCAAAAAGGTTGATCAAATTCAAATTTTCAAAATTTGACCTGGATAAGACTGGTTTGTGATTTTTTTCCTTTCTATTTTCACTGTTTATAAATACTAACTTTTACTTTTTATTGAATTATAGTGTAATAAACAACTAGGAAGCTATGAGTGTGGTTATTACGTTATGCAATGGATGATCACCATTGTAAGACTAGGCCTTAAAAGTGATTGGCATGAGGTAACATGATGTTAAATTATTTTTATAATTGTTGAACATAGTATCTTAAAACTAATTTATGTCAACCATATTTTGCAATGCAGTTCTTCACGGATGAGTACCCAATGTCTTCGGAAGCCATATCATATGTGAGACATTCTTGGTCCACATATTTCCTAAATTTTTATAACTCTAGGTTACCTAATGAATAGTGTAGGAATTAGATAGATAGATAAAGATATATTATTAGTGATTGTAATACATTTTTATCAATATATAATAATTGCTTATCTGAATTTTTGTATTTGTCTAGCTGTTATAATTGAGCAAGTTAATTTATATGAGAATTAGCACTAAACAAAATTTACTTAAAAAAATTACTATTTACAAATGCGGCTATTTACCAAAGTCGCATTTATAAATTAAGCACAGGATTTACAAGTGCGGCTTTTACCAAAGCCGCACTTGTAAATCTAATATTTTATTATTTTTCTTCTCTCCTAGAAGCATATACGAATATGGCTGTTTAGGATAGCCGCACTTATAAATTGGATTTACTGTAACGCCGCTTAATTCCTTTTCATATTGATATACTAGAATAAGCGTAAAACATTAATTTATAAAATTAACATATGTATATATAATGAAAATACATCATCTCATACATTGTATCTTCAAAGAGAAACATCCCTCTTATAGGGGCTTTAATACATCTCCATCAAGTGTTTCAAAATAAATCCTAAGTACAGCATAAAAAGAAAAATAGGCGATCTCTTTCTGGCGGCCACTCACTGAGGAGCTCTACTTCCTGCAACATCATCTGCTCCCGTGTAAATTATACACGATCATCACAGGTTTAAGAAAACAGCCACAGAACAAAGACACAGGGTAAGCTAGATATTTTAAACCAAAAAAAAACTTTAAGTGTGAAATTTTAAACCAATATAAAACAGATTTAAAACACCCACATAAAATCCCTCAAGAAATCACACATTTTACAATCTCCTCAAGTGTCTATCAAATTTCAATATTTCTCATTTCTCACGTCAGACGTCCACTGACTCATCACACATAGACACTTGACACTACTTCCGGAAGACTCGTGCATTGATTAGACTCAGAGATCTGCACCTGTCATACTACATTGCTGTAAAGTTCCCACAGCTATGCGCATAAACATAATCTCAATCTCAATCTCATCACTCTCCTAGTATGACAGGGTTAATCCATACAACAGGTCAAGTAGTTATCTTTCAAACCACTTACCCATACATATGAACCTCCATCGACTCTCAACGCCTGAATAACTTCATCTATATGATTCCATTATATCAGGAGAGTCAGGATATCTCATTATAGAAATCACCGATCAATGAACATTCTACACAATCTTACACGGTATTTTCTTTCCTGAAAATACTATGCCTTGATCTCACATTCACAACATTCAACACATCATATAACACTTGAATGAACGATTCCAATCACAGCAACAATCATTCCAAGGTTCAGATTTTCGAATATCACATGCATTTCACATTTTAATCTCAAACAGTTTCAAACGACACTAAAACAGGGGAGTTCGAAATCAACATTAAAACCGGCGATCACGTCCAAAAACAGGGGATTATGCAATAACATTTGAAACCGGCGACCACGTCGCCCCAACATCAAAATCTTCTAGCTTAAGGTTTTCTTGAAAATAAAGCTAGCTTCCCTTACCTGGACTAGCGTAAACTTCACTAAGAGCTCCAACCCAACGAGATTCAAGGATGCCTTAACCTGCACCATGGAGCCTTAGTCACAAAACTAGCTATACCACTCATTTCAACGTTAACAGAGACGATTCCTGAAGCCAAGAGAGCTGCATGCAACGCCTATGCAGAGGCAACCCTCTCAAGTGCAGGATCGACTCGAAGAACAGAGCGAAACGACTTACTCTGTTTTAGCGTCCGGTTTGGAGAACTTGCAGAGAACCTCCCAGGTGCTCTATGGTAGTCGCCGATAGCCAACTGGTGCGCTAGGACGTCTGAACGTATGGAGAAGGAGAGGGAAGAAACAGGGAGCTAAAGCCAACTCACTCAATTTCTCTCTACTCAAGCAGCGTTCCAACCTTGCCTATCCAGACTGAAGTTTGAACTTAAGCCACCCTTCCTAGGAATGCCGTTGCCACCACCCACTCTGCAGGGAAGCTTGCGTGTACATTTCATCTAATAGTAATGCCACGTGGGTCTTTGCGTACACCAACTCTGGGTCACTTTCCATACCAACTCTCTGGAGCCACTTTCTGAAGCACTCTCCCTGACTACGTGTCGTGCATGCAAGACGCTCATGTTGGGAGCCTGGGTCCTACCTTATCTGTGTGAAACAAGATCCACCGATGCCTGGTCGCGCGATGACCATCCACCATCCACCGATGCCTGGTCGCGCGATGACCCTCCACCATCCACCGATGCCTGATCGCGCGATGACCATCCACCATCCACCGATGCCTCTCATACCGGCGATGACTGATGTGCCTCTCATCCCGGCGATGACTGATGTGCCTCTCATTCCGGCGATGACTGATGACACATCGCCACGCCTTGCTGAAGGTTCTTCATCCCACTATGTTACGTCCAAGGTATCACCTCCACATGGCTTGGTGACGTCGATAGCTTCACATTTCCAAGAATAGATCAGCACTACTCCTCGTGCGCCCATGCATGCAACACTAATGACGATTTCTTATGCTCAAGCATAGAGCTTCGCATGCATAGCGTATCTAAGGCTCAACCCACACCTTGATACGCGTGGTTTTTGGAACCCACTATGGTTGATCCAGCATCTTGACCACATACTAAGTGCACTTTCGGCGATCATGTACACCATAGGCGATTGGCGATTATGTACCAGAGAAGTCGGAGATCGCCTCCGTCTTCAACAACGGCGATCTCGTAGACTTCTAAGCTACACTTTCCTTCCTTTATATTTTAAATAAAAACATACTTAGAATTCACTTAAAATATATCACTTTCATTCCAATAAAATTTTCTAGGTCCTTACATTTACAAATACGGCTATTTAGCCGCATTTGTAAATCTTTGATTTAAGATTACGTGTTGATAAAATATAAATAATTATTTTATCAATAAGGAATTGTAACACTTCAACATTGATTATTAACATTTGTAGGTTTTCGTCGCATACAACACACCCAAATGAATGACTTGTGTTAGAATATCGTGTTAGGAATTCAAGAAGAGATAAAGTCTTATATTGGGTAGGGAGGAATAAAATGGACAATATATAAGTAGAATAACCCTTGATATCTTTAAATATGTAGCACATGATATCTTTAAATATCTTTAAATATGTTGTAGATTATTAATGAACTTAGAGAATCACATTCAATTCATTGATTATTCACTGAATACGGTAATCCTAATAACTTGATCATAATAGCATTTTAAATGTATAATAGAAATGTCTAGAGTTGAAGTTGAGGTTCTGTTTTTTAATATCTTTGGTTACAGCTACAAAGTAATGAAGGAAGTTATGGTCCAAAGCACTTCAGATATTATAGTAGATATAAGGGTAAAGAAAGAATATTATGCGGATAGATAATCAAAATTAATGATTATCAGATAGGAGCAAATTATGCGGATAGTGAGAATTATGTAGAAGAGAAAATCTTATTTATGTCAAAATTTGTTAGTTTTGGTTGAATAAAAATGTACTTTTCAGCAATAAAAAAAAACATCATAATATGTCACACTACCACAATCATTTTAGGATTGTCAACACTCTATTTCGGAGTACATTTTATATGTAAGTTAAATATATGTGTGAATATTACGATAAAATTTATTGGTTACATTTTAATTAACCAATTTATATTTTAATCACTGTTTTTTTAAGTCTTTTTAAGATTTTATTCCGTGTTTGGTGGTATAGAAATCTTTATGTAATCTTCAATAAAGTAGATATGCTATAAAAAAATTTGTACAAAACTAGAAATACTGAAATTCAATTTTTTTATTTTATTTTATTTGATAAAAAATATACTTTTTAAAAATAAAAATAATATTTTCAAGAATATTTCGTTCTAGAAAATATTTTATTGATGTTTTGGCAGAATTATTCTCACGCTAATGCGAATGTTAAGATTATATAATTTAAATATGATCAATATTCTATAGTATGAGTTAAGTCAACCTTAACTGATAATAAACATAATATTTAAATATTGTGACATCAATTTAGTCGAACGGTAGTGTTGTTTATATATTAAATTAATATTGGTGTTGTTTATATATTAAATATAATAGTAGTGTTATTTATATATTAATTTAAGCTGGCACTTAATAACTTTTTATTAATTTACAAAAATGTATTTATTTTTTTTATAAAATTCATGTTAGACAAATGCATAATCAAAAAACTGTTATAGAGGAAAGACTAGGTAGCTTTTCAAATCCATCCAATTCTTCCTGAGTCTTTTCTCTAAGCTCTTTAAGTTAACCTCTACAAAACTACGTTTCCCCTTCACCAATTCCCTCATCTTTTAATCTCTCTTCCACAATATCATCCACAACTGCATACAATACCCCAACTCCTTCCCCATTCAACACTACACACTCATTATTCACAAACACACTGTTAAGATTGAAAGTAATTGGATTTATACTAACAACACTTCAACAATTTTTGCTCTAGACCATGCTAAAATAAATCACGCCTATAAAAAGTGTTGCCTATACCTACTAGAGAACAGGGTTTTAGAAATGTTGCTTAAAAGCTATAAAAAGCTACAGGTAAGAAAACGTACATACTTTAAACCATGGCTATAAAACCGTTGATCCTTTAAGCAACGGTTTTCTGCGGATCTGCGGATGGCTTTATGATGGGTTAAAAGAGATTTGAAATAAAATATGTCTAATTTTGTGGGACACGTTTTCGTCTTCCCTCTCTTTGGAAAAGCGCATAATACCTTTCCCTCTCCCTCGTTCAAAGAATCACTCTCCCGTTCCCTCGTCTCGTTTATTCTTCACTGTGCATTCTTCCTCTCGTGTCCGTCTTCACCATCTTCGTCTCACGTTCTTCCTCTGGCGTTCTTCATCTCACGTTCTTCCTCTGGCGTTCTTCGTATCACGTTTTTCCTTCAGCGTTCTTCCTCTCACCGTCTTCGTCTCACATTCTTCTTCTACAGGTTTGTTTGAATGCATTTTTTTTTATTTTTTTTAGGGTTTTAGGCGTTCTTCCTCTGCATTCTTCATCTCACGTTTTAGGATTTTGAATGAATTTTTTCCCTGTGCAAGGACATGTGAGGAGCTAAATTGATTTGAAATGGTTGGGATTTTGAAGGTTTTTAGGGTTTTGCATCAAGAGTAGGATTTCACCTGGAGAATGGGATAGCATTTGGAATTCCAAGTTTCAGGTATGTGTCCTTCTCTCCCCAATTCTCTCCTTCATTAGTAGCTTAATAATGTAAAAGTCTTGCGTGTGGCTGATTTTTTGTTTTGACTAAAATTTTCATTTTTTTTATGATTTACTGAAATGATTTTTCAAACTTTGTTGCCTTTTCTTATACTTTTAGATTTAATGTATAAATCTTTTCGTTGTTGAGTTTCGTTCACCCTTGCTGCTTCGGTTAGTCATGTCCCTTGCTTTATATGTCAAATAATTGCACAACCTTAGTATAAACTAGTATGCATCTTCAATAAAAAATGGTAACAATTCCCAATTAATTTTGTCTTACATAATGCACACAAAGTTTTACAGGTTACATAAATTTCATAATCAATTAGGTGGATAAAGATATAGTTGCCAGCTAAGTCACATAACAAAACAAGTTTACGAATGACAGAAGCAATGGAATTTATGATAGGGTGCATTTTGGCAGAGTCAAAGAAGCAATGAGATAAGTGGGACACCTTTAGTCCAATTCATGGTTTTCCATATTTAGTATCTAATGTGAATAGAAATGGTGATGGAGCAGGGCAGAGGCATTTTTATGAAGGTAGGTCCAATGGAATCGTCCATAATAAAGTAACATCTATGGTTCCTTGAACAGAAGCATAAAATGATTTGGTACCTAGACTTGAATGAATGCACAAAACAGAGTTGCATGAACTGAATATTAACAAAAGGAAAATGATTTACGAAAAGAAATAGGTGAGTGTGAATCGGTGGAACAATAACCGGATCGATTCCAAACTAGAATTTGGGTGGGTAGTTCGGGAACAATGTTGATCCCAAAGAGCATTGATATTGAGCCCTCTAAGGATTGACACAACAAAAATAGACCAAAAACTTTATTGGACAGCATTCCAGAAACTCTTAATATTTCTGCGCATAGAGAATCATTCTAATCAGTAAGAAACCAAGATGTACTATTTAATATCATACCTACTGAATGAAAAGAGCCATGATAAATCAATCAATAAAAAAATATTTATATTCATAAAGAAATAGGATGAAAGAATAGATATTGTAAAATGAACAAGATAAGTCAAGCAATAATAAAAATATTTATAATTAAAAAAATAGGATGAAAGAACAGATATTATGAAATAAACTATATCAGATATCATAATATTTACTCATCATTCATCAGTAATAAATTGGACAAAGAACTTATCTCCTAAAAGATTTACACTACAGGGCAAAGGCACATAAAGTCCAATATTGAGAGAAAGTGTATGGGATGTGTAATCAATGTCAAAGTTTCTCTAAACAAGATCTACATCAGTCAAATTTTCCCATGTTTTAAAGGTACCAAGATCATAAAGCTGTTGGGTAATATTTAAACATCAATTCATCTACTTCAGGCTTTGTGAGGAAAATTTTAGTTACTTCACCCAGTTTTTGAGTAAGGAAGTAATGAAGACTACTAGTACACTACCCTTTTAGGAGTCGAGACTGAAGTGGAGGGCCTTAGTGCCTCAGCTTGAATTGCACTAAGTCCCTCGTCAGGGAACTGCTTGATCACAGGTTTGAACCCCACTAAGGGCTACTGTGATCTATCCCTGCACCAAATTCCTCATTACTGTTAGCTTTATAATATTTTAGAGAAAAATGAATTCCCTAATGACCAGAGAATTATGCAGGTTGTGGTTATGCAGAGTATAAAGAACTACCTCTAAATGTAGCTTTATGTGGGTTCAAATGCAGCGTGTGTATAATGAACCTAGTATGGGGATTGCAGTCCCAAGGGGTCATGTACTGTCACGGAATGCACCAATTACCAGCTAAAGTATTAGGTGGGAGCTAGGAATTTTTTATGCTGGTATTGTCACGGCAATAATGCAAATTATGCAGGTTTGGAACTTGTTTTATAAGTTATAGTAGAAACTGAAAATGTGTAATGGACTTCTTTAAACGGGGTAGAAAATACAATTGATCAACAGACAAAATTAAAAAATCTTGATGAAACTAAATTATTTTCATATCTTCCATTGTAAACTTAATCATTCAAAATCCAAGCTTAGCATAAGATATGATGTGCTCTATTTTGATCCTACTTTTATAGGGTTTGGCCACTGCATGAAATAAAAAAGGGTGCACTATTTTTTATAATATCTTTGAACCATTTCTATTAATTGGTGCTGAAATTTTATATTCCTGTTATGTTATAATAGCTTTGGTAGTTTCCGAATCAAAACTCCAATCATAAATTTGTGTTCTACCCTTTCCAATAATCTAGTCTTAGTAAAAAAAATATTATTCAAATAAAATTGTATCACAAAATGTTATTGCAAATAAAATTAATCTCTCTGAAAAATAAATTCAAATAAGTTGTACAACAAATTTAAGGTTAAATGAAATTGATCTCTTTAAAAATAAATTTTCTTCAATAAATCTAAATAAAATAAAATTTTAATCCCTTCTTCAATTAATAATATTTTATTTTGTGAAAAAAATTTATTCTGATAATTTGGATTTTAAAAAATTCCAAATAAAAACTATTAACTATTTTATTATTAAAATTAAAATTAATAAAAAATAATATGTTAAAATCCCAAGGTGTCATGTACTGAGATCTTCTATGATTGCACCATGAAAATGATATCTCATCTTATGTTTGATGATCAAAATTTGTATTAAAGTAAGTTCTTCTTTGTCTCTTTTACTTGATATGGATTGGAGTATGTGGTACTTTTGATGTTACCTTTTAAACATATACACGCAATTATCTAATGTTACATCAAAGTTTAATGGATTTGATTAAGACATGTTATTGATTATTTGTAATATTAAATTTTGGTAGTTGTTATATTTATTTTGTTTGAATTAGATTTAATAAGTATATATTTATATTTTTTTTTGCAGCTTGAGGGCAATGAAGACTATAAAGACAATCTTGAAGAAGAATGAACTTATTGATATGTAGTAAAGAAACAATATATTATGTTTTTTAACTAAGTTTGTAGTTTTAATTTTGAAGAATTGATCGTTATTATATATTTTAAGACAAATTTTTTTATTATGTAGTTTGAACACATCTATTGAAATATGTGAGATTTTTTGTCAGGTCACTTCTATTTCAATATACATTATCCTTCAATTCTTATTATTTTCATCATAAACTTTTATATGAGTAATTCTTCTAAAATTAAAAAAATGTATTATTGTTTTTGTCAATACTTTAAGCAACGCTTTTAAAATTGTGGCTCTTATAAAGATTTTAGGCAACGGTTTTTAAAATGTTGTCTTTATAAAAACCGTGACCTATTACAAACGGCCACGCTCACTTGGACCACGGCTAAAAAACCGTTGCCTAAAGTTTAGGTCACGGTTTTAATGCTTTAGACCACGGTTTTATGCTGTTGTCTAAAGTAATAATTGTTGTAGTGCAATAACATTTAATATTATATTCAAAACTCAAATCACACTTTGATACTTTTTCTTCTTCTTGAATCATAATTACTATGAAATGTAGCATTACATTGAGAAATTAACATCACACAAGTATAATTACTAATCATCAATAAATGTTTCTCTTCTTCTCCTTTAATCCTTTCCATCCATCATAGCTCTCTCCATTCCTCTCTTAAACTGGCATTTCATCCTAAATATAAAATACCTAAGTCTGGATTCCTTTCACCATATATTATAAAACAACCGTGTGTTGTGTTGGCCGTGAGGCCATTCTAGAGAGCAACACCAAACCAATGAACAGTGCAGAGAATATTCTCTCTTCGCTTCTTCATGTTGAGGCATAGTATTAATACATTAAGACCTTCATTTCAACACCTCTGGCCCTCAACATCCTCGTCTCGTTCTTGGTTCTTCTAGATGTGTAGATCCATGTAAGATCTATGTGATCATTTTATGTTGGGATTTGAAGAAGATTGAATAATTGAGAAATTAATTGGTTTTCTCTTTTGATTAAATTGTGTATATTATAAAAAATTATTTTCACTAACTTACCCTTACTTTTCTTATTGTGTTGTGAACTGCGATGACTATACTATATACACAAGCAAATGATCATACAAGTGTCAAAGGTTCTGAAGGATCTTAAGATGTTGTTTTGAACCTTATATTGTAAATATTTGTATTTCTATAAGTCATAATCTTGTAATAGGAATACTTTGAAAAACTCCAAGTTTGTATAGAAATCGGTATAACTTGTATTGTAATAGTTAGATATATTTTTTATGATGTTGCAAGTAGTTCAATGAAAGAGGATTAATCTTAATTTTTTTAATAATTTTCTTTTTAAAATGATTATTTAAATATATTTAAAATAAGAAAACTAGTTAATGTATACATTTAATTATTAAATAATGTCATTAATGTAAGCATTATAGTATTTATGTGATATTATTTACTATATTAATACATATTAATGTAACATAAATAAACCTAATTTATTTATTTATTCATTTAATTAGTTGTGTAAAATATTAATATATGCATTAATTTAATGTATTATATAATTAATTAACATTGTAAAACTTTATCTCTCAGCTTTTTCTCTCTCCATACACAAGCATAGGAACAACAAGGAGAAACGAGTGTGGGTTTGACTATCTTATTCCGTAATGATTAGAATTCTTAGATATATTAAAGGAGTGATAAGTGTCATATTTCAGTAATATTTCATATTAAAATACAGATACTTGTGGATATTAATTGATAAAATAACTATAATATAATCCCTAATTTATGAATTTATATACCTTTTTACATATTTTGTGATTATAATATGAATAAGAATGATCTATTCCCAAATTTGTGTTAATTTCGTGATTCTAGGGAAAAGTGGATATGAAAAGGCAAAAGGAGAATATACAAGATAAAAAGGAAAAGTTGGAACACTCCAAGTATTCGCTCAAACTTGCCTAAGCCAGAAGCTTCCAGAGGATCTCCCCAAGTGAGTCCAATCTCACCCATGCGAGATCGCTACAGAAACGTTGGGCCTATTTTTGTCCAACTCACCCAGGAAAGAAGTCACTTAGCACAAGCCCAACTAGGTTAAATATAAGGCGTTGCACAACCCTAGACATCAATGGGGAGAATAGGTGATAGAAAACTCTAGAGGAGGCAACCATCAAGGAGAAACATCTTGGATCTTCTTCTCTTGCTTTCCATGCTTGTAATGGCCAACATGAGTGACTAATTCTATCCTTTGGGATTGAGAATAATTCAAACCCTTGTGTATTGAGGTGATATCTAAATATAATATTATGTTCTTGATTGATGATTGGTATTGTCATTTTATTTGTAATGTTTGTTTATCATGATCTAGATCATTAGATTTGACTGAAAAGTATCTCTAAGTTTCTGACTCAAATGATAATGTTTAACATATTTGAATGCTAGGAATAGATTTGACATGTTAATTGCTATCAATATCTAATCGTAATACTAAACGAGTTTTTATATATATGCGAGGAATCGATATTTAGGAGACTGTCTTAATATTTTTATAAGCGAGAAACCGATAGAAAAGAAATTTTATATGGGCATCAACATCAATCAAAGGATAAAATATTACTATACTTTTAAAAATACAAAAAAGTAAGAAGGATGAACCTCAATCCCAATTTTTCCAATTGAACCAACAAACTCTTTGACTTGTTTTCTTTATAATTCTTTCAATCATTATAACAAACTCCCAACAAACTTTATTATTTTGTTTTCTATTTAGTGAATCTTATACTTGATAATTCAAATGTTCCTTCACTATTTGTAAATCAAAACGCTTTGATTTACAAATGTGGCTATTCAAATAGCTGCATTTGTAAATCAAGCGCCTAGATTTACAAATGCGGTTTTAAATTTTATTTGTAAATAGTTTTTTACCCTAAATTTTGAAGCACGATACACTTTTTTACTTCTCCTCTTGCCTTTCGTTTGCACTATTCCTGCACTCACAAAAGCTGTTGGAGTTCATCTTCCTTTACATCTCACTAGTGCAAAATGATGAAAGGAATACTCCTTTCCAAGTGCGGCTTCATGCTAAAACGCATTTGTTAAAAACGCGGTGGCATTTTTGAAATTAGTTTGTTTTACAAATGCGGCTATTTGTTAAAACCGCATTTGTAAATGAAAGCTTTTAATTTACATGCGGCTATGTGTAAAGCCGCATTTGTAAATGAAAAGCTTTCATTTACAAATGCGGTTTTAACAAATAGCCGCATTTGTAAAATGTTTTTACCCTAAAATTTGAAGCGCGCCACTGCACTTTCACACTTTCTTCTCCGCTTTTGCTCGTTTTCACTGTTCCTGCGCTCTGTGAGTTCCTTGCTTCTCTGCATCTTCAGTTCCTTGCTTCCATTGTGAGTTTCTTAAACCCATTTCATTCTCTTCAGTTCACTTTACAAATGTCGTTCTTATATTTGCTTTTTTCCTTGCATTGGTGGTGGAAGGTACTGCTGCATTGTTGTACTCATCTCCATCGCTGCTCTGCCGCTGTCCCGCCACGCTTCCGTTGTCATCGCTAGTCGTCTACCACTTCAATCACCATTTCACACACAAGGTTGGTTCTTTTTTAGATTTTTTGAATTTTTCTTGGTTTATTTTGATTTTTTTTTTATGTATTATAATTTGTATATTATTTAATATAAATTTGTATTATATAATTTTTATTTTCTAAAATTTATATTATTTAGTAGTTAGTTGTTATATTAGTTTTGTTTCAGATTTTGTGAATTTTTTTTGCTGTATTTTGAATATTTTTTTTATGTATTATAATTTGTATATTATTTAATATAAATTTGTATTAATTTATATAATTTGTATTATATAATTTCTATTTTCTAAAATTTATATTATTTAGTAGTTAGTTTATAATATAATTTATGTTATGTTAGTTGTTACATTAGAATAGAATATCGTGTTTGTATTTGGACCTTCGACAATAATACGTGCTGGTATTGAGTCTGGGGGTGTTCGACCCTTGGCAAATGCATGAGATAGAACACTGATTAGAAAATCCTAGGTAACTATATTGCAAAATATATAATGGATCGAAGTTGGATTAATTGTGTTCGTATAAGTGATGAGTATGAAAGAGGAGTAGAAGAATTTATACAATTTGCGCAGCGTAATGCGATTAATAGTGGTCATGATGGAGGAAAGATTAGGTGTCCGTGCGTTAACTGTTTGAATGGAAGGATACTGGATGTGAATATCATGAGGGAACACCTGCTATGTGATGGGTTTCTTCGATCTTATACAACTTGGACATGGCATGGTGAATTATTAAATTTACCACGTGTTTCCGTAACTAAAGAATATGTGAGATCCACCATGGATGAAGCAGAACACGATGATGTAGATGATGATCGATTGGAGGACATGATTCGTGATGTGGGAGCTGAGTCTTTTGCAAAAGCGCATGGATATGGAAGTATGTCAAGCGATGCAGAGACTCTATTGTATCCTGGATCAACTAACTTCACACGGTTGTCGGCGGTGTTAAGATTGATGAATTTGAAGGCAATAAATGGATGGACTGATAAAAGTTTCACGGAATTGCTCTAGCTGTTGAAGGATATGCTTCTAGAGGGAAATACTCTACCTAATCGTAATTACGAGGCCAAAAAGGTTCTTTGTCCAATGGGTATGGAGTATAAAAAGATACATGCATGTCCTAATGATTGTATATTATACCGGAAAGATTTTGAATTGTTGAAAAGTTGTCCGAGGTGTGGATTATCACGTTATAAATTGAAACAAACAGATGATGATACTATTGAAGAGATGGAAAAGCATGGACCCCCAATGAAGGTTATGTGGTATCTTCCCATCATTCCAAGGATGAAGCGTTTGTTTGCAAACCCAGACGATGCTAAGAATCTTAGATGGCATGCAGATGAGAGGAAATGTGATGGCATGTACCGACATCCAGTTGATTTTGTTCAGTGGAAAAAATTCGATGATGAGTTTCCAGAGTTTGGTAAAGAATCAAGAAATATCTGACTTGGTCTAGCTACAGATGGAATGAATTCGTTTGGTAATATGAGTACAAATCACAGTTCATGGCCTGTTTTAATAGTTATTTACAACTTACCTCCTGGATTGTGCATGAAGCGAAAGTACATGATGTTGTCTATGATGATATCTGGTCCGAAACAGCCAGGGAATGACATAGATGTTTATCTAAGTCCCCTAATCGAAGATTTGAAGCTAATGTGGGATGAGGGTGTTCAAGTATTTGATGGATTTGATAATGAAACTTTCAAGCTTCATGCCATGTTATTTTGCACCATCAATGACTTTCCAGCATATGGTAACTTATCAGGTTATAATGTCAAGGGTCATAAAGCATGTCCAATATGCGAAGAAGGCATTGCTTCTCAACAATTGAAACATGGAAGGAAGACAGTATATCTTCGGCATCGGAGGTTTCTTAGAAGTCATCATCCTTACCGAAGGTTGAAAAAAGCCTTTAATGGACACCAAGAGACTAGTGGTCCACCAACTTCACTAACTGCTGCTGAGGTTTACGTAAAGGTAAATAACATAGACCACATCTTTGGTAAGTAAAAAAAAAAAGTCATTTGTGACTAACATTTGGAAGAAAAAATCAATCTTCTTTGATCTTTCGTACTGGTCGAGGTTAGAAGTCAGACACTGTATAGATGTAATGTATGTTGAGAAGAATGTGTATGATAGCTTAATTGGTACACTTATTAACATTAACGGGAAGACGAAGGATGGTCTAAATGCTCGTTTAGATTTTATTGAGATGAACATACGAGGCGAGTTGGCACCGATACAAATGGGTAAGCGTACATATTTGCCCCCAGCCTGTTATACCATGTCAAAAGATGAAAAAGTAAGTTTCTGTCAATGTCTAAAGTTTCTGAAGTCTCATGATTGCCACATCTTGATGCAACAGCTTTTGCCTGTAGCTATTTGTGGGATCTTACCAAAAAAATGTTAGACATACCATAACCCGTTTGTGCTCATTCTTCTCTTCCATCTGTTGTAAAGTCATTGATCCATTAAAACTAGATGAACTTCAAGATGAAATTATTGTTATCTTATGTGAATTGGAGATGTTTTTTCCTCCATCCTTGTTTGACATCATGGTTCATCTACTTGTGCATCTGGTTAGAGAGGTTAGATTGTGTGGACTAGTGAACGTAAGATGGATGTATCCTATTGAGCGGTATATGAAAATTTTGAAAGGTTATGTGAAAAATCATTATCGTCCAGAAGCTTCAATGATTGAAAGGTACATAGCTGAAGAAAGTATTGAATTTTGTTTAAAGTACATGTCAAAAGCAAATCCAATAGGCCTTCCAGCTAATTCCTGGCACCATAGGCGTTCTACAAGTAAATGTTTACGCGGTGTGAATATTGTAAGCAAATCTCGGTCAGAAGTCTTGCAAGCACATTTGTATATATTGAATAACACAGATGAAGTTATACCTTACATAGAAGCACATAAATCCATTGTGAAGGCAAATAATCCAAGACAAGCAGACAAATGGGTTTTGATGGAACATAATAAAACATTCATGCCTTGGTTTAAAGAGGAGGTGTTAAAGGATTCAACGACATCGGAGACCTTGACCTGGTTGGCCACTGGATTGAAGTTTGATGTCATTTCTTGTAAAGCGTACAAAGTGAATAATTGTATATTTTACACGAAGTATATGGATGAAAAGAGTACAGTTCAAAATTCTGGTGTTACTTTTGAAGCCGAGTCAATGCAGTTTTCCACTTCGAAAGATACAAATCATGTACTTGGATCAATGGCATATTATGGATTTATAGAAGAGATATGGGAGCTTGACTATACTAAGTTTTCAGTTCCAGTTTTCAAGTGTAAATGGGTTGACAATAAAAGTGGGGTTAAAATTGATGAATCAGGATTCACACTAGTGGACTTTCGAAAGATAGGGTATCGAGATGAGCCATTTATAATGGTTCAACAAGCATCTCAAGTTTTCTATGTGAAAGATCCTACATCAGAACATTGGTATGTTGTTTTACACGGGAAAAAACAAGGGGAGGCCATAGATGATATTGAAAATGGTGAACCCCATTCATTCACACCAATGATAACTAATAAAGATGACGATGTACTTGATCATGTACATGCAACCCGTAAAGACCACAGTGAAGGAATTTACATATGAACTTTTAACCCATTATGGTAATAAATTTAGAAATATTTTTGATAATATACATTTACTATATTATGTTTTTGTTTTATATGATTTTCTTTCGATGTAGATGAACTAACGTTTGTTAAATAATTTTTTTAACAGAGATATGGGTGATGATCAAACTCCAATCAGACCCCGATCCGAACGAGGCAACAGAGGACCTACTAGGATGAAGCGTCTGGCTAAGAAACGTGCCGCTGGTGAGAAGACAGCTGTTGACATTGACGTCAACACTGGAATGGCTTCTGGTCCTAATGCAGATGACTTTAATAGCTATCTTGGAATTCTTTCTCATGAGAGACTCTCCATTTTGATTAATTCATGGGACGAGGTGTCAGAGGTCGACCGAAACATGCTGTGGGAGGATGTTCTAGTAAGCTTTACATAATTATTGTTATCATATAAAGCTATTTAATATTCATTGACTAATTTTAATTTGGTGATGTTATTTTGCAGGCAAATTTTGAAATTCCTAATGTGGAACCGCTTCGATCAAGGATTATATCCAATATCGGACTTAAGTTTCGCGCCTTTAAGTCAAGACTGACGACAAGATATATTTTTGGTGAGCTTAAGGATGAAAGTCCTTGTGAAAGATACAATTTTATTGATGAAGAGACATTGCTTGCTTTTAAAGAAAGTCGTCTAACTGAAGAATGGATTGTAAGTGAAGTTACTTAACTATTTTTACTTATATAACATTAATGAGTTAATATTATTTAATTCACTTTGTTTATTTCAATTATGACAACATCGAGGGAAGAAAGCTCAAGACATAACTTTAAAGAATCTTACCCCGCACGTAATGTCTCGTGCGGGGTATCGAAAGCTTGAGCAAGCACTGATGGTTGAAAAGGAGCAATCTAGACAGGGGAGTGCATCTCAGGATGTGGAAACATGGGTCACTTCTCCTCCATCACCACCTACGCGCCATGTCAAATGGAAGAGGGCCCGAATTAAGAAGCTGGGTGCACCAAGTTCTGAGCAATCAGAGGTTATCATTGAAAAAATTGTAAGTTATTTAAGCCTTTTTTCATCTATTATACTGCATTACTTATATTAAAACCTCATATGATTTTTTTCTCTTGCAGGATGCCTTGGACTCCCAAGGTGATTTTGTTGGTGAAGGTCGTCACGATATCCTTGTTGAAGCAATTGGACGACCTGAGCATTGTGGTCGTGTTCGTGCAGCTGGACAAGGAGTTGGGATTAAACTTTATTTTGGAGCTGCACCACGACACTTATCCTCCTCCCCCAAAGAGAGCAAACAAGAAATGGAGAATAGGCTACATAAAGAATTAATGGATGAGATGAGAAGGGAGATGGAAAAGATGAGGCTAGAGTTACGACAAGAGATATCACAACAACTTTGTGCTGACCAGCTGATTCAGACGCTTCTTAGTCCCGCTCCCAAGAGCACAAAGGGGAGTTGTGCAGCTCCTACAGCATCAAGGGATGATATCATTGGCCAGACGAGGCAATGTGAGCTACTGGTAGAGGGTGGCATCATTCCTCAGGTGGTGGCCATTGGAAAAGTCTATGAAGAGGACACCACCTTACATAACGTTCCTCTCTCCCCTGATGCAGCAAAGGTCACGGTTGAAAGAGTACGAGTACCTGATGCTCGTGTTCCACTACCTTCAGAAGAGGTAACAACTGTGGCCAAAGCATTTCAGTCATTTGTAGCCTGGCCCAGACACCTCATTCGATATATGCCACAACCACTGGTAATAATTTCATTTCATATGCTAATTTATATTTATATATTACATGTAATTTATAACAAATCTTTTTTCTTTTTGTAGAAACCTCGTCAGAAACCAAGTCCGAAAAAGAAGCAAGAGGTTCCGCTTGACGATCATATAGCTTCCTTAGCTATAGTTTCTAGACAAATTGGACGAGACCCTCTACAAGTTCCATGGGATGATACGTTTTTTGAAACAAACCCTGAGCTACCATTGTACATATACATGTCAGATCTGTTAGAATTTGTGGCTGGGGATCAGGAGCTGAATATAAATATCATTCAATTTTTTTTGATGTAAGTATCATTACCTACATTTCATTTTCATTTATGTTAAATTAGCATTCATTATGATTTAACTAATTACTTGTAGGTTTTTGAATGGTGTCTCTGTCACTGAGGGGAAGGAAAATGTGTATGGATTCTTAGATCCCGCATATACTAATCCCACTGGAGCAAAGACAAATGAGACCCAATCATACATCACTAACACCCTGGAAAAAGAGGGAAAAGAGGTTTATTTATGCCCTTATATTAACGAGTAAGTTTAAATATATATGTTAAAAGTTTATTATATTCATGTTTTATAAATTTACTCAACTCTTTTCATGGATGATATAGGGGTCATTGGCAATTACTTGTCTTACCAGTGAATAATAGGACGGCTTTGTGGTTCTGTTCCCTACACAAGAAGATATCCACAAGTTTTAAGAATATCATTGATAAGTAAGTACACTATAAACTTAACTATGGTTGAAACTATAATTAATCCACTAACAAGGTTTTTTGTATCAACCAGTTCATGGCGTAGATATAACATCCTAAAAGGGAGATCGAATTCAAATTTTCAAAATTTGAACTGTATAAGATTAAAGGTTTGTAAGATTTTTCTTTCTCTTTTCATTGTTTAATTATACTAACTTTTACAATTTATTGAATTATAGTGTAATAAACAACCAGGAAGCTATGAGTGGGGCTATTACGTTGTGCAATGGATGAGTACCATTGTAAGACTAGGTCTTACAAGTAATTGGCAAGAGGTAAGATTTCTTAAATTATTTTTATAAATTCAACATATATATATATATATGTATCTTAAAACTAATTTATGTGTCAACCATTTTGAAATGCAGTTCTTCACGGATGAGGAACCCATGACTTCGAAAGCCATGACATATGTGAGACAATCTTGGTCCACAAATTTCCTAAATTTTTATAACTCTACGATTTGATCAATAGTGTAGGAAGATAGAGAGAGATCTATTATTACTGTTTTTGTATAAATTTTGAACAAGAACTATGAATTCACTTTTAGCTTATCTGCACCTGTTTATCTGTTTGGCTGCCTGGGTATAATTAAACTGCACACGTTCATTTGTATGGGATAAACAACTAAACAAACTGCTCTAAAAAAAAAAACCTTATTTACAAATGCGGCTATTTACCTTTTCATGGGAGTATGAGGGAGTTTATTGGTGGTTTCTCTACTTTTCTTGATAATCAGATTGCTTTGGTTGTTGAGTTTTATGGAGTTATACATGTCATTGAAGAAGCTAAAAAGATGGGTTTGACTAGTTTATGGCTAGAATGTGATTCTGTCTTGGTTTGTGCTGCATTTACTGCTAGGACTAACATTCATTGGATCCTTCATAATAAGTGGAATACTTTTCTTGATTACTGTGGGAAAATTAGGTTTAGGATTTCTCACATATTCTGTGAAGGTAATGCATGTGCTGACCAACTTGCAAATTTTCATAGAGAATAATTTCATTGGTATAATAGGCTTCCATCTAGTCTTTTCTTAGAATTATTTATTAACAGGTATAAATTACCTAAGTATCCCTTTTCTTAGGTTTTTATATATGAGTTTTGGTCTAATCCTTTCATATTTGCTTGTATTTTCTTTCTTTTTTTATTTTTTCCTTTTTTAATAATAATTTTTAATGTGGTGGAAGATGATAGTTGATACTTTCACATCATAAGAATGATCCAAGATTGAAATCTAATCTTCAATAATGATTTTAAAAGTATTTGTTTTTCTCTCTTAAAAAAGTGTTATGTTAAATGATCAAACAACATCTTTATATAAAGGCTAAGAAATATTGTTAGAACAGTTTGATCATTTAGTAAAATTAGTTTAAATCAATTAAAAATAGTGTGATAAACATAATAATATTTTGTAAAATCATTTAATTGATTTTTGAAACTAACTGATTATTTTCTTTAACGGATGAAATGACCATAAAAAAAAATCAGTTAATTTATCGAAATAACTGGTTGATTTCACTTAACAAAAAGGACAAAAAGAAAACAAATCATTTTTAAATCCTTTAAAAACTTCTAGTGTTTTCAACCAGTTGATACGATAGATCAATTTGTTAAAATACTTGATATAGTCAACAAACTTTTATATAAGCAATTTCAACTTATTAATATACGAATCAACTAATTCAAATAAACACAGATTTGGAAAATAGAACATTTAAAGGAGATTTCAAATAAGATTTACTTGGATCATAAGCGTACTTGTATAGACAAAGTGAACCTAGATAGTACCCGGGACTGATTGTGCAATTGGTGATGTGTCGGTCGCCTCCTCGCTCCTTACTTCAAGTCTCCTCCTTTAATTGTTGGTGCTCAATCGGGATTGACCTGAAAATAGGTACTCCAATGATCAAGTAAGTACTCTGTGTGTTAAGAGTGTATAGTGAAAACTGATTATTTTTGCTAGTTGGCTTATTTTCTCGTCTTTGTGAACCATTTGCCTCTTGACCTCCACAAGTTCTCCCGAAAGGTGGGCTTTGTGATATAATTGCGGTTTGAAGATTCACCTAAAGACAAATGACCTATAATTTTTGCACAAAGGAAACAAACAATTAGTGAAAATAATTTAAAAACTCCTCACGTGTTTCACTCAAGAAAGAAATGCCCTCAACAAAGGCCTATCTTGAGGTTAAAAACTCTCAAATGAAAAAGGACAAAGCTTATTTATGACCAACAACCTTAAAGCAATGCTTTTCACATGCTTCTCTTCATGCTCTTGATCATTTAGCCTATTCATCTCCAATTCATGCTCCCTAAGCTTCTCTAACAAGGAGGTTGTTGCTAAGATAGTCAAATCCTTTGATTCAGAGATGGATGTGACTTTGGGCTACCAAGATCTGTCCAGGCACTTGAGGATCTTGATGTTGAGTTCCTCTTTTTCAAACATTTTTCCAAGACTTGTGAGATGGTTGACAATATGAGTGAATCTCTTTTGTACATCAGCAGTTGCCTCTCCTTTTCGCATTCTGAACATCTCATATTCCTGGATTAGAGCATGCTTTCTTGCTCTCTTCACATCATTGGTTCCTTCATGAGTAACTTCAAGAATATCCCACATTTCTTTTGCGGAAGCACATTGTGATACCCTGAAAAACTTGACAGAATTTAAGGCAGATGTGATAATATTTTTAGCAATACTATCAAATTGTGCCTTCTTGCTTTCAAGCTCAGTCCATTGGGACCAAGGTTTTTCACTGAAAACATTTTCTTTTTCAACTTTAGGAATAAAAGGACCATTTTCAATTGCATCCCAAATTCCTCTATCTATTAATTCCACAAAGATCTTCATTCTAACCTTTCAAACACTAGGACAAAATGTATAAACAACAACTATTTATTTAATGCATTTTTAGGGTCAATCGCTATCATTCAAAACGCAGCGACATTTTTTAAATTAACTTCATTTACGAATACGGCTATTCGTAATGGCCACATTCTTAAATCATTTTTTACCCTAATTCTAAAGCGCTCCACTTACGTTTTCATACTTTCTTCTTGGCGCTTCGCGTTTTCTCTATGTTTTTGTTTTGGTGTTCCTCTCTTCTTTTGCGAGTTTCATTGTGTTCTTATGCCATTGTAAGTTCGTTTCGATCCGCTCTCTTTCTTCTTTACCAATGGTTTATAAATTTTTTTTGTTTCACTTATTTATTTATTTTCTTGCATTGGCGAAGGGTTCTCTGGCGCTTCATTTTCTCTTTTATTTCTGCTCTCGTGCTTCCTCTCGTCTTCTACGAGCCTTCATTATCTTCTTTGTGCCATTGTAAGTTCGTTTCGAGTTCTCTTTCTTCTTCACCATTGGTTTATATATTTTTTCGTTTCTCTTATCTGTTTGTTTTCTTGTATTCGCAAAGGTCACCACTGCTTCATTGCCTAATGTTTGGGTTTTTGTTATGCCGTATTCGCTCCATCGTTGCTGCCGCCGCCGTTGCTGCCTTAGGGTTTAGGGTTTTAATTTTTTTTTTAAAAAGTTTAAATAAGAATGCGGTTATTTACCATAGCTGCATTTATAAATCGCATTTACGAATGTGGCTATATAGCCGCCTTCTTATCTCTTCAATTTAAGACTATGTGTACAACAAATGCGGCTATATAGCCGTTGTAAATATAAAATAGCCACTGTTGTAAACCCTTTCTACACTAGTGAAAGCTGATAATTCAACCCACAAAACAGAGGTAGTCTGTTAATTGTTTCTTTATAGCTCCTTCAAAAAAATCACCGTGATGAGCCTTTCAATTTCACCACCTAAATAAGGATTTAGCCTTTGACCATTGACTATGCAACTTTTGTGTGACATTGGTGTTAGAATTATAGGCCTTAAACAATGGGGGTTGAATTGTTTTTGAAATATTTTCACAAATATTGAAGGTAGATTGAAAGATAAAGGAGAATCAATCAATTAGAAATATGTTAAGCCAATTTAAAAACTATTTTACACTTAACAACAGAAAATCAACCGGTTGTTTTCAAAACAAAAAATATGCACATGCAGAGCAAGTATACCAACAGGATACCAAGGCACACACAAATCCAGTTCTCTGCATAATCCATTTGCAGAAAAAACAAAAAAAAAACTTAAAACCAGTGCTTGTGTGTAGCAGCTATGATGTATATCAAACATGGCAGCAGCATAAACTAAACCATGGTTGACCAGAGTGTAGTAGCAGTAATACAACACATAAACCACATCATTCTCCCCCTATTTGTCTTTGCAAATAGAGTAGAAGAAGGGATAAAAACATAATTAAGAAAGATGTTCATCAAGCTTATGGAAAATAAACATTAAAGCTTATGGAGATCATTCATCTACCTTGCCATATTGAAGCTCAAACAGCTGGTTCTGGACAGCCTCAATCTGTTCATTCAGATTCTGGAACTTAGCAACATAGAACTCATGATTGTTCCTTTGATCATATGCTAAACTGTCCATGCGATTTATCACAAGTCTTTCAAAAGATGTCATGGAGGTGATGTGTCATCCTTGGACTAAAATCAAACAACCTTGGATCATCAACCAGAGTGGATTAACAAATTCAAACTACATAAAACACACACACATCCAGCAACAACCATCTTCATGCATCTCACTTGGATTTGGAGACATCAAAGCACCTTGTTCAACAATTGGATCCTCCAACTCCACTGCTCCATAGGATTTAACAAGTGTTCTTCTAGGTGGTGGTTGTCCTTCTTCAATCATGTTACTTTCTTCTTGTATTATCTCAATGTGAAGGGTAGACCTGGTTGAAGATTATTTCCTAACTTCCCCTTGTTTTGCTTTTCTTTTCTTACTATTCTATTCTTTTGAATTCTCTTCTCAATTTCTAAATCTAACTACAATTGATCTCTAGATATATTATGCAATGAATCAATAAATTTATGTAATGAATCAATAGATTTACACGTAGATAACTTTTCTAGAATATATCCTTAAAAAAATTACTTATTAATAAATTTGTGGATAACTTTATATTTTCTACTTATCATTCATAGCAACCAAATATATTATTGTTTTCTTAATCCCTATATTTCCCCAGCTTATTATTCAAATTAATATTAAAAAATTATATATAAATTCTAGTACACAAATTAATTCTTGTATGTGAAAATCAATATATTAAGTAGAAAACTAAAAATTTATTAATTTTAAAATATAAATAATTCTTCTATCAATAAGGAACTGTAACACTACAACACTGATTATTAACATATTAGGTTATCCTCCCATACAACATACCCAAATGAATAACTGATGGAAATTCAAGACGAGATAGAGGTTTTATATTGGGTAGAGATGAATAAAATGGACAATATATAAATAGAATAACCCCTTAAGATTTTGAATTAAAGGTTATATAATATTATCTTATATGAATTTGTACGGGTGTTTTCTTTTTGTCTTTGTATGTGTGTATTTGTATGTATGTACATATCTGGTAAGATACACTACTTTCTGTACTCTTTTGTATAAAAGTTAAAATATTTCTCAAATATCCTATTTATTACATATATATTTAAAAAAAAAATGTTATACAAGAATATTCATCAAGAAGTTCTAAGATGCTATTTTGAGAGGATAACGTATAATCAATAAAATGAGAATACTAGAAATATTCTAACTATTAAAAAAAAATGTTTAGCTCAACTAATGTGGTACAAATATAAACTGAAAACGTGAAGCAAAAAGTATCTGAAGACCATTCATATATCATTTAGAAGTCCATAGTATCCAATAGGAGAATATTGCACATTATACATCGAAGGGAATACAGTTATAAATCTTGAAAGAGAACCATATTACAATGTTGTCAGTATGTGCACTCGGACCTCTTTTATGTGCTGTTAAAAGGGGCGTTTGCTGGGTTTTTTTACTGCATAATTATGCAGAAAATTCAGCATTCTTGATAACTCTTACATGTTTGTTTCTGGATGTTTCTCATGCTTTCGTTACCTTGATTTACATGTGGTTTATAGCTACATGTTATTGATGATTCATGTATAAAGGTTCAAACACTCCTAAAATTTCTTTCTTAATTCTAAAATGTCTCTCTTAATTTAATTTAATTTTTTATTAATAAAGAAAGAAATATTACAATGTTGTCTCTCGATCAACATTGATATTTGGGCAAATTTAATTTTTGAAGGGAATGAACCAAAACACCATCAACATGTGTTCCATTTACATAATTCACACACGACCTTTCCTGTAAACGAAATAGTTTCTTTAGTTTAATAACTAAATACATGTAAGAATTACCAAAATTTATATGAATGTAATTAATCAAAAGCTATATAACATACCTTTGGTACTTCCTTGATTTGATTTTGAGATCAATCTCATCACACTCTTAGAAAAATATTTGTCTGTGTTTTGGTCGTCTTCATCATTGCTCATGCTGCTGGCCACTTGCCCAACTAAATCTTCAGAGACCTCTACAGATATTACTTTTTGGTTGGTGAAATTTCGATAACTTGGTTGATAAAACTCTGAATATCTCTGCTTTATATAGATGCAAAAGAGGAGATGAACACATAATGTAAAAGGATTAACATTAATTAATTTTTAAAAACTATGTCTTTTTAATTGGTTATTTAAGTATATTTAAGATAAGAAAATTAATTAATGCGTGCATTTAACTATTAATTAAAGTCATTCATAAAATATATTAATGTATGCATTATATTATTTATGTGATATCATTAAATATATATTGCACAAAGTTAATAAATACATTAATATATTAATGTAACATAAGAAATCATAATTTATGTCTTTGTGTAATATATTAATATATGTATTGATTTAATGTATTATATAATTACTATAATAAAACTTTACTCCGCGAAATTTATACATACATTAACATATTGATGTAACATAAACAACTATAATTTATATATTTAATTATTTTGTGTAATATATTAATATATGCATTAATTTTATGTATTATGTAATTAATATTATAAATTTTAGTGGTAACATCTCAAAATACTTATTATAGAAAAATATGATATTTTGTGATCGTTAACATTGCAATTCTAGCTGTTAAAACTTGTTATAGATAAAATGAAACTATTATCAAAAAGAAATTATTTTTAACAAAGTTATATTTAGTATTTTTGAAATATGTTACCCACAGTTGATATTTTCCTAAAAGATCCAGCATCATTAATGAATTATTAATGACTTTTATGAATTCTTAGAAGATAATTACTTTTTGAAGGTTCTTTAAAACTTTCGTTATTCCCAAGAGTTTTCAAAATTATGATATTTCTAACAGTTTCCAAATTTTTGTTATTTTCGACAATTTCTAAATTCTCAATATTTTTGACGATTTCAAACCCCTGCTATTTCTGATGATTTTGAAACCTCTAGTTTTCCAAACCATGTTAGTTTAAGTACAAAAGCCATAGTTTAGATAATCTTTTAAAAACCATAAGATTTAATTATTGTGAGGTTCCTAAGGGAATTTTTTTAGGAAAAATAAAACCACAAATGTATTATTATAATTTTACACTTTCATGGCACACAGTTATCTTATTGGACCTATACGTTAGCTAAGATTTTTAAAATGGGAATAGGTAAGAAGACTTTAGCATTTCTGAATTAGTACATCAACGCATCTCTCTCTCCACATAGGCATAGCAACAACAACGAGAGGAGATGAGTGTGGGTTTAACTTCTTATCTCCTTTCCTAAAGTTAGGTGGACCAAGTCATAATTAAATCATGGCATTTAGATCGTTGTGTTCTTAAGTAGAAAGATGTTGGCATATTGTTAAGCACTTTAATTTAATAATTGGTATCAGAGTCAAGGTCATGAATTTGATTCCTAACAAGATGATTCTTGAGGGAAAGATTGTTGCAAGTAACATCAATTATTTCTTGAAGGAGACTAAGTGAACTAAGTCACATATGAATTATGTTGTTTGAACTACTATTCTTTTAATTAGAAGGATTTGTTCCTTTTCCTACTCTCCATTTGACTTTCTCATTAAAGTATTTAACTTTTCCCCCTTACCCTCATGCCACCCTCAAATCTTTCCACCCCTAGGAATCATACTCTATGTCATTCCTTTCAAACTTCTCCATAATCCGATTTTGAGTCTAAAACTTCTTTTCACAGTCCATATCCTTCTACTCTCATCCTTTATTTCCATTTGACTAAAAGTGATTTGTTAAATAGTTTGATATATTTAATTATGAAAACCCCTAACATCCCATATTTATAAAATAATACTTTATTTGAAAAAGTGTATTATTATTAAATAATTGGATATTTTATTTTTCATGCTTCTGAATAAGAGTCAATAATATAAAATATGAAAGATTGTTTGGAATGGTGTATCTTATATGGTGTAAACTAAATAAAGGTATTACTTTGAAACTCTTTGTATGAAAAACCCTAAAAAAACAAATGAACTTTAAGAGATTGTTTTGATTAAGGTATGTAGAAAGCATCTGTGGGAAAAGTTATTCAATTTTATGAGTAAAGTGATGGTTGTGAGAGAATTTTTTATTTTTTTAAAAGGCTTAAAATGTATGTTTACAAATTTATCTCTCTTTAAAAGTACTTGAATAATGAAAATATGAAGTATTTTTTGTGTAGATTTAAGTTAATCAAAATTTTGATAAATTATTTCTAGTACCTTAAATAATTATTTTCAGGAAAAAAAAAAGTTACTTATCATTGTCTGAAGATGAAAAGTTTTCATAAAATTAAATTTTTTTTCCATTATAAAATAAATTGTAGTATTCGAAATTGTAAAAAAATGTTTAAAAATAATTTTATATAATTAATATAATTAATTATTTATTTAATTAATAAAAATATAATATTACAATTAATTAAAAATTAAATACTTATTTATATACAAAATATATTTGTATTAAAATATTGTTAATAAAATATTTCAATTAACAAATATAAATTATATTTTTTTAAATGAAAATATTATTAATCAAATATTTTAGTTAAAAAATATAAATAATCTAATTAGAAAAAAAAAAACAAAATCAAAACTGCTTATCTAAAAAATTTGCAAACCAAAATAAAAAAAAAAAAAAAAAAGATAACTAAAAAAAAAAAATGGAAACCAAAATTGAAAAACTACAAATCACAAGTAATCAAAACAACCAAGTGAAAACAACAAAAATAGCACAAAATCAATTATGACATGCATAACATGTTCCACATCATCGATTATCATGAAAAAACAAGGTCAACATCGATTATCTAAAGAAAAAACATAGATAACCGATTATGGGGGAGAGAACATCGATTATCCCTTGAAGAAAACCCCATAATCGATGTTGTTTTTGTAAGGACCTGTAAAATTAAATTGGAATAAAAGAGTATATTTTAATTGAATTCTAACTATGTTTTTATTTAAAATAAAAAGGAGGGAAAGTGTAGCTTAGAAGACTATAAGATTTCCTGGTTAGTACATAATCGTCGGTCGCCTACCACACATGATTGCCAGGGCGCGAGAGGCATGCAGGCATCGCCAGGGCGCGAGGCATGTGGACGTCGCCAGGGCGCGAGAGGCATGCAGGCATCGCCAGGGCGCGAGGCATGTGGACGTCGCCAGGGCGTGAGAGGCATGCAGGCATCACCAGGGCGCGAGAGGCATGCAGGCATCACCAGGGCGCGAGAGGCATGCAGGCATCGCCAGGGCGCGAGAGGCATGCAGGCATCACCAGGGCGCGAGAGGCATGCGGGCGTCGCCAGGGATAGACATCGGTCGTCTCCCAGAGAGAGACATCGGTCGTCCGCCAGTATGAGACATCAGTGGATAGTCATCGCGTGAGCGGTCATCGGTGGAAGGTTATCGCGCGATGTCGAGTTTTACACAGATGAGGTGGGACCCAGGCTCTCAACAGGAGACGTACTGCACGCGCGACACGTAGACAAAAAGGGTGGTTCAGAATAGTGACCTCAGAGTGTTAGCCTGCGCAGAGGCACGCGTAGACGTACTGTTCAGGGAAGCGTACACGCAAACTTCCCTGCAGAGTGGGTGGTGGCAGCGGCTTTTGTGGACAAGTTGGCTTAAGATACAAAAACCCACTTCTGAGAGGAAAAAGAAGGTTGCAGTGGTTCAAGAGTGAAAGAGTGAGCTCACCTTCATCCTTCTCTTTTCTCTCCTTCGCGCTGCGTTTCAAGCAACCTCAAGCACCAGTGCGACGAGCGACGACTGCCCTTGGACACTTGGGAGGTTCTCTGCAAGTTCTCCAGACCGGGACACTAAAACAGAGTGAAGGCATCTTTAAGCTTCGTTGGGTTTCGGAGTTCTTGGAGTCTTGCGCAAGTCTAGGTAAGGGAAGCTAGCTTTATTTTCAATAAAAGCCGTAGATTTGCTGTTTCTGAAGTGAGGGCGACGTGGTCGCCGGTTTCATATTTTTTTTCGTGATGCTCTGTTCTATGTGTTTGGGCGACGTGGTCGCCGGTTTTAAACCCCTTTTTCATGATGTTCTGTTCTTATGTGTTTGGGCGACGTGATCGCCGGTTTTAAATACAGATTTCGAAATCCCCTGTTTTGGACGTGATCGCCGGTTTTGGCGTTGTTTTTCGAACTCCCCTGTTTTGGTGCTGTTTGAAAACTGTTTGAGATTTAAATGTGAAATACATGTGATATTTGAAAATCTGAACCGTGGAATGAATGTTGCTGTGATTGAATCCTTCATTCAGTGTGGTATGATGTATTGATTGTTGTGAATGTGGGATCAAGGCATAGTATTTTCAGGAAAGAAAATACCGTGTAAGATCGTGTGTAATGTGTATTGACTAGGGGCTTGTCTAGAAGGAGATATCCTGACTCTGCTGATATAATGGAATCACATAGACGAAGTTATTCAGTTGTGGAGAGTCGAAGGAGGTTCATATGAATGGGTGAGTCGTGTGAAAAAGAACGAGCTCGGCCTGTTATATGAATTAACCCTGTCATACCGGGAGAGTGATGATATTGAGACTATGTATACGCATGGCTGTGTGGATTTCACAGCGACCCTGTGTGGATTTCACAGTGGTGTGGTATGACAGGTGAAGATCTCTGGGCCTGAGTCAACGCACGAGTCTTCCGGAAGTGGAGTCATGTGTCTATATCTTGTGAGTCAGTGGAAAGTCTGACGTGTGAACCATGAATATTGAAAGTAGTGAATAGACACTTGACGAGTTTGTGGAATATGGGAATGTTGATGGTTGAAATTGATATGGATTATGAATGGCGTGAAGATTTATGTTTTCTATTGATTTAAAGTTTCATATTTAAAGTTTTTAAAACATCTAGCTTACCCTTTCATCTGGTATTGTGATTGCTTTCTAAAACCTGTGATGATCGTGTATTTTTACACGGGAGCAGACGGGGTTGCAGGTAGTAGAGCTCATCAGTGAGTGGTCGCCGTAAGGAGATCGCCTGTTCCTATTTCTGTTAGGCGATCACCCTTCTTCTGTTTTCTGATAGGAGATCGCCGTTCTCTGATAGGAGATCGCCTTTTGCCGTTAGGAGATCGCCTGTCTTTCTATTTTAATGTAATTTTGTTACGGTTTTGGAAAGTTGACCGAATATGTATTAAACTCCCTGTGAGGAGAAACCTCATTACATATATATAATTTTGTTCACTTCAAAATATTTGTTTACCTTTATTTTCATTATATAAATATGAATAGTATTTTGGCGGGATGTTACATTAATGGTATCAGAGCAGTTCGTCCTTAGGATGACCTGAGGGCTGTGGATCCATTGTGTTTCTTCTGCTCATAAAGTTCATTTGAGTTTTAAATAACAACTATAGTGAAAGGTTTTCAAACGTTTTTGTATTGAAATTTTGTGTGTGCTTTAGTGAATATATGCCCTAACTGAAAATCTTAGTATTAAGAATGAGAGGGTCTTGATAAAGTGGTGAGGGTGCACACTCATAACTGGATCGAGATAATCCTCAATCTTAATTCCAAAGGTTTGATGTTTAGCATACATTGAATTCTGGTGTGATTTACGTCATTTTATGGAGTGTTTTTGTAATTGACTGAAAGTGGTTGTTTGGATTGATGGTGGTATACCAGTAGCTGTTCTGGTATTTTGCTTGAGATTATAAGTATTATGATTCTGTTGATGAGCTCAAATTCTTGATGACTTTGAGATGCTGACCTTTGTAAGGTCTAGATGTTACCTCCTGAATGAATTGATTTCTTATCGATCTCATTCTTGTAGCTGTAGAGAATATAGAAACCCATAGTTTCAAAATCTGAAACGAAGAAGATGGCACGTAGACCTCCTACCCCTCCCCAACCTTCTTCAGAGATGAGCCAGATTGCCAAGGCTATTGAGATGATGGCAACTGCCATCCAACAACAGAATGCAGCGATGGCTCAGAACCATCAAGCTACAATGCACCATTGGGAGAGCTTCAGGGTGAGGTTCCTGGAGAAATACTTCCCAGACAGCGCAAGGTTTGCGAGGGAAGCTGAGTTCCTAAAGTTGGAGCAGGGGGATATGTCTGTGAACGCCTATGCTGCTCGGTTTGAGTACCTCGCCCGATTCTATACTCAGGCGACCTCCGAGGCCTGGAGGTGTAGGAAGTTCGAAGAGGGACTGAAGCACGGACTGAAGAGGACCATAGCCCTGATGTGCATAAGGGAATTTCACGCCTTAGTAGAGAGGTGAAGATGGTGGAGACCCTGGAAAAGGGTGATTCTCGGGTGATCAGGTCATACCCAGGGGGTTCTTCCAGTGGGAAGGCTAAAGTGCAGCACCCACAAAGCAAGCCCTATGCGAGACCTCCACCACATCGGGCAGGAACAACGTCATCCCAGTTTCAACAGCAGCAACCTTGGAAACCCAAGTGTTTCCATTGTGGTGGACCACACACCTCCAATGTGTGCTTCAAGAAGAATTCAGAGAAAAGGTGTTACACCTGCCAAAAGACGGGGCACGTTGCTAGAGAATGCCCTAACAGGAATGGGGCGACTCAACCCAGTGGTTCTCAGCAGTTGAGAAACGAAGGTAGCAGACCTCAGGCAACAGGGAGAGTGTTTGCCATGTCAGGAGCAGAAGCGTCCCAGTCAGGTAACCTCGTGCAAGGTGTTTGTTTTATAGCTGGTAGAGGTGTAAAAGCCTTGTTTGATTCTGGAGCGACACACTCCTTTGTGTCAAGCCTGTGTGTAGCCGAGTTGGGCCTTCTAGTGAAGGAGTTACCTTTCGAACTGATGGTCTCTACACCTGCGTCAGGACAGGTGTTGACCTCTACAGTTTGCCCCGAATGTCCAGTGATAGTAGAGGGACGCAGATTCAAAGTGAACTTGATCTGCCTACCTCTTCAGGACCTGGATGTTATCATGGGAATGGATTGGCTAGCTGCCAATCACGTTCTCATAGACTGTGGTAGCCAGAAGATAACGTTTCCAGACCTACAAGGGTCAGAGGTGATATCAGCTCAGCACGGGTGGTCGGAGTTGGAAAAAGGGGCGAGGTGCTTCGTGATGCTAGCTCGGTTGGAAGTGAAGAATGAAGGGGACGTAAGCAGAATACATGTGGTGAAAGACTTCACGGATGTATTTCCAGAAGAGGTACCTGGGTTACCCCCTAAGAGAGAAGTGGAATTCTCCATTGATTTGGTACCTGGAGCTGGACCAGTGTCAATGGCACCTTACAGGATGGCACCAGCCGAGTTGGTAGAATTGAAGAAGCAAGTGGAAGAGTTGTTGGAGAAACAATTTATCATACCCAGTGTATCTCCATGGGGGGCTCCAGTGCTCCTAGTTAAGAAGAAGGATGGAGGGTCTCGGCTGTGTATAGATTACAGGCAGTTGAACAAGTTGACCATCAAGAACAAGTACCCCCTACCTAGAATTGACGATTTGATGGATCAAATACATGGGGCCTCGGTGTTCTCCAAGATTGACCTGAGATCGGGGTACCACCAAATTTTGGTAAAAGCTGAAGATGTTCAAAAGACAGCTTTTAGGTCTCGGTATGGGCATTATGAGTATGTGGTGATGCCGTTTGGAGTAACCAATGCTCCAGCTCTGTTCATGGACTACATGAATAGGATTTTTTGCGCTTTCTTGGATAAGTTTGTGGTAGTCTTCATAGACGACATACTCATTTATTCAAGGACCGAGGAAGAACATGAAGAACATCTGAGAACAGTGTTGGAGATTCTGAGGGAGAAGCAACTTTATGCCAAGTTCTCTAAGTGTGAGTTCTGGCTGAAGGAAGTCAACTTCTTAGGACACGTGATATCTGCTCGGGGGATCTCAGTGGATCCAGCCAAGGTAGAGGCAGTGCTGCAGTGGGAACGTCCTAAGACAGTCACTGAGATAAGGAGCTTTGTGGGTTTGGCGGGCTACTATCGGAGGTTTATTGAGGACTTTTCCAAGGTAGTGGCTCCTTTAACACAGCTGACCCGCAAGGACCAACCTTTTGCTTGGACCGACCGATGTGAGCAGAGCTTCATGGAACTAAAGGAGAGGTTGACTAGTGCTCCAGTTCTGGTGATCCCAGAGGTAGGAAGACCTTTTGATGTCTACTGTGACGCTTCACATCAGGGATTGGGATGTGTTTTGATGCAAGAGAAAAGAGTGGTTGCATATGCTTCAAGGCAACTCAAGGTTCATGAGAGGAACTACCCTACTCATGATTTGGAGTTGGCGGCTGTGGTGTTTGCCTTGAAGATCTGGAGACACTATTTATATGGAGCTCGGTTCCAGGTGTTCAGTGACCATAAGAGTCTGAAATACCTGTTCGATCAGAAGGAACTAAACATGAGGCAAAGAAGGTGGATGGAGTTTTTAAAGGACTACGATTTTCAACTCATGTATCATCCAGGGAAGGCCAATGTAGTGGCAGATACTTTGAGTAGAAAATCAATACAAGTAGCCACCATGATGATGGAAGAGCAGAAACTGATCGAACAGTTCAAAGATTTAAACCTTGGGGTAGAATTTCATGTAAATCAAATTAGTTGTAGTAAGCTGGCTATAACTAATGACTTCCTTGGAATGATAAAGGACAAGCAGTTGGAGGACCCTAGTCTGAAGCGTACTGTGGAGTCACTAGGGACCGACCAGGCTAGAGACTTTGGGATGGGCGATGATGGGATCTTGAGATTTAATGGCAGAATTTGCATACCTGCAAATGCAGAGTTGAAGAGGATGATCCTAGAGGAAGGTCACAAGAGTCGTCTTAGCCTACATCCAAGTATGAACAAGATGTACCATGACTTGAAGGAGTCATTTTGGTGGTCGGGCATGAAGAGAGACATCGCCCAGTATGTTACTACCTGCTTGACGTGTCAGAAGGCAAAGGTAGAGCATCAGAGACCTGGCGGGTTGTTACAGCAACTGGATATCCCTGAGTGGAAGTGGGACAGCATCGCCATGGATTTTGTTACCCATTTACCCAGATCGGTAAAGGGTCACGATGCAATCTGGGTCATCATTGATAGGTTGACGAAGAGTGCCCACTTTCTTCCAGTGAATCTGAAAATGCCCATGGCTAAGTTGGCACAGTTGTACATCAAAGAAATAGTGAGGTTGCATGGAGTGCCTTCCAGCATTGTTTCAGATAGAGATCCCAGGTTCACTTCACGGTTTTGGCAGACTTTACAAGATTGCTTGGGGACTAAGTTGAGAATGAGCTCGGCATATCATCCTCAAACAGATGGTCAGTCAGAGAGAACGATCCAGTCCTTGGAAGATCTGCTGAGGACGTGTGTCTTGGATCAATTGGGAGGTTGGGATGAGGTGTTGCCGCTAGTGGAGTTTACCTATAATAACAGTTATCATGCCAGCATAGGGATAGCGTCATACGAAGCCTTGTATGGAAGGAAATGCAGAACTCCATTGTGCTGGTACCAGGAGGGCGAAACAGTATTGGTTGGACCAGAGTTGATTCAGCAGACGACCGAGAAGGTGAAACAGATACAAAGCAGAATGAGAGCTTCTCAAAGTAGGCAGAAGTCCTATGCAGATCAGAGGAGAAAGCCTTTGGAGTTTGCTGCTGGAGACCATGTGTTCATGAGAGTAACACCAACCAAGGGTGTAGGACGGGCGATCAGATCAAAGAAGTTGTCCCCTAAGTTCGTGGGACCATATCAGATCTTAAGGAGGATTGGTCCAGTGGCTTATGAGATCGCCCTACCTCCCCATTTAGCGAATCTGCACAACGTCTTTCACGTATCACAGCTGAGAAAGTACATGGCAGACCCTAGTCATGTACTGGAAGTGGACGATGTGCAGATCAGGGATGACTTGTCCTTTGAAGCGAAACCAGTCAGGATTGACGATCGGCAAAGTAAACAGCTTAGAGGCAAGACCATCAACATGGTGAAAGTGGTGTGGGATGAGAGATCGGGTGATTCAACTTGGGAGTTAGAAGAACCCATGAGAGAAGCCTATCCATACCTCTTTTCCTTGTAATTCAATTTTCGAGGACGAAAATTTTGCTTGTTGGGGAGAATGTAAGGACCTGTAAAATTAAATTGGAATAAAAGAGTATATTTTAATTGAATTCTAAGTATGTTTTTATTTAAAATAAAAAGGAGGGAAAGTGTAGCTTAGAAGACTATAAGATTTCCTGGTTAGTACATAATCGCCGGTCGCCTACCACACATGATCGCCAGGGCGCGAGAGGCATGCAGGCATCGCCAGGGCGCGAGGCATGTGTGTTGAACCAAGTGGTGTTCAAGGTTTTGAAGAATCCAAATCCTTTGAAGGATGATGAAGCCTCTGCTTGTGTGATGCTGCTGTGCTGCTTTATAGTTGTGTTCTGGGGTAGTTCAAAGTGTAAACCAATATTAGATTTAATCTCAAAGCAAAAAGCATCTCAATCTTTAATGAAACAAAGTGTTTTTCAAACTAAGTTGAAACAACCGATTGTTCTGTCGAGACAACCGATTGTTTATACTTAGATGTTTTGAGAAAGTTTTGAAAACTGTTTTTTGGAGAAAACTGTTAAGTGACAAAACAACCGATTGATTCGAGGAAACAATCGATTGTTTGTTTTGGAACCATAACAGAAAAACTGTTTTCTTTGACTGAGCTTTAAATGATTTGAAACTATATACGCTCCAGTCATTAAATGCTTTGACCAATCTTTTTGAGAGCAATTATGGATAAAACAATCTTTCCTTTTATAATCAGAAGATCTGTATTATATAAAGCTTTTTTGGTTTTGAAAAAGAAGGATGATATGATATAAAAAAGAACTAAGAACTGAAAAAGAGATTGCTGAAGTGCTTGAGAGATTGATTGAAGTATTGGGATAGGTTTTTCACTTGTATTGATTTCAGATCTTATCTGTAACAAGTGTACTTCTGTAAACTGTTGAATCTTTTCTGTATACGTTGCTGAGATTGTCTGTGTGACCTTGAGGTATTCAAGATTAGAGATCTCAGTGTTGACCAAGGAGAGTGTGTGTCTTGAAGGGTTCAAGGTCATTCTCTTGGTTGTTGTGTAAGTAATCTGGGTTTGATTGCTTAGTGGATTTCCTCAGGGTTTCTGAGAAGACTGGATGTAGCTCTGGGTTGGAGTGAACCAGTATAAACATCTGTGTACATTCTCTCTATCCCTAACTCTTTAATTTCAGTTTATTTTTTGTTTGCTGGTATAAACAACCGATTGTTTCGAAGAAACAACCGATTGTTTTCCTGGCAGTGCTGTATTGCTTGTTGTTTTGGCAAACTGAATTGCTTAATCATTTGATTTCTGAAAGATATTCATTCTAGCTTGGAAAAGTTTGCGAAAACCTCTTTAAACAATTCACCCCCCCCCTCTAGTTTAAAGCCATCTTTCCTAACAATTGGCATCAAGAGCTTGGTTCTTGAAAGTCATTCAAGTTGATCCTAAAATCTTTTAAAATGGTTGATAGACTACCTTTTGGGGAAGGTGCTTCAATAAACAGACCACCCTTGTTCTGTGGTTTGAATTACCAGTTTTGGAAAGTTAGAATGAAAATATTCATGGAATCTCTTGACAAAGGAATTTGGGATGCAATTGAAAATGGTCCTTTTATACCAAAGTTTGAAAAAGATGGTTCTGTCATTGAGAAGCCATGGTCTCAATGGACTGATGCAGAAAACAAAAAGGCCAAATTTGATTGCATTGCCAAAAATATTATAACCTCTGCTTTAAATTCTGATGAGTTTTTCAGGGTATCACAATGTAAATCATCAAAGGAAATGTGGGATACTTTGGAGGTCACTCATGAAGGAACAAATGAAGTTAAAAGAGCTAGAAAGCATGCTCTAATCCAAGAGTATGAAATGTTCAGAATGCTTAAAGGTGAAACAATTGCTGAAGTACAGAAAAGGTTTACTCATATCATCAATCACCTTATGAGCCTAGACAAGACTTTTGACAAAGAAGAGCTAAACATCAAGATCTTGAAATGTCTTGATAGAGCATGGCAACCAAAGGTAACTGCTATTTCTGAATCTAAAGATCTAACATCCTTAAGTGTTGCTTCTTTGTTTGGAAAGCTTAGGGAACATGAGCTAGAGATGAATAGACTCAATGTTCAAGAGAATCAAGATAAGCACACAAGGAGCATAGCCTTGAAAGCATCCAAACACAAGGGAAAGCAAGATTCAAGTGATGATAGTGATGAGGAAAATCTGAGTTTGCTGTCAAGAAAATTCAGCAAATTCCTAAAGAGAAACCGCAACAAAGACAACAACAAGGATAGGTATGGAAACAAGAAATCCAATGATTTAAATTCAAATAACTATACTTGTTTTGGTTGTGGTGAGCAAGGTCACATAAAGGCAGATTGTCCCAACACAAGCAAGGAGAAAAAGGCAAACTACAAGGAGAAGAAAGGCAAGACAAAGAGAGCCTATTTAGCTTGGGATGAAAATGAGGTATCATCATCAAGTTCTTCATCAAGTGAAGATGAGAAAGCAAACCTATGTTTGATTGCTGAAGATGATGATGATTCAAGCAGTTCAAGTGAGGTAAGTTCTTGTGCTTCCTTAAATGAACAAAATTATTGTGAATTGCTTGAAGCTTTTCAAGAAACTCATGATGAAGCTAATCGATTGGTGCTTTCAAACAATCGATTGAGAGATCTTAACAATGGGCTTGAAAAGAGAGTCAAATCACTTGAAGAGGATCTGAGAAAAGCAAAAATTGATTTTGAAAAGATGGAAAATCATCTCAAAAACACCTCTTGTAAGTGTGATACTCTCATTTGTGAAAATTGTGAAAATCTTGAGAAAAAGGTTCAATATCCTGTTGAAACTGTGGACAAGCTTTCAAAAGGGAAATCAAACTTTGAGAATGTCTTGGCATCTCAAAGTTGTGTTTTTGGAAAGGCTGGTTTAGGCTTCAATCCACAGAACAAGCAAGATAGGTTTTCAAAAAGTTTTTTAAGAAAACCAGAAAAACAACCGATTGTTAAGACGAAACAATCGATTGTTACATGCTTTTATTGCATGAAAAAGGGCCATTTGGGTAGATTCTGCAAAATAAGAAAGTTTTCTGTTCCAAGAGGCTACATGAAATGGATCCCTAAAGGATGTGAGGTTCCAAGTGTGAAAAAGAAACCAATTGGACCCACATTTGTGAAAGGACCAAATCTTGTTGCTTGAACTAATGTTTGTGCAGGAAAATTAATAGAAAAAGAGGAGCTGAGCCAACTGGTTAGACTGTTAAAGACAAAGGGCAATCATTGAAGCTGAATCAATGCTTTGCAGAAGGTCAATTCAATGAAAAGAAGCCTTCTTGATCAACAAGCAATTGGCTCATTGATGAAACAACACAAGGATGAGTTTTTTCTTTTACTATCCTCTATTTTTAGTATTAAAGTTCTTTCCTGTGTTTAATCCCTCTTTGGTCAATGTTATCTATTGTTATCTACTTCTGTTTTTGGTTAAAATTTCTTAAAATCAAGTTTTACTGCTGCAGAAAAACAACCGATTGTTTCTTCGAAACAACCAATTGTTTTGGGTCTGACAGCACTGTGAGAAAATTGATTTAACTCTATTTTTGGATTTCTATTCGTTGCAGATCATTTCAAATAGAGAATCTTGGTCAATGATACTGTGATTGAATGCTGAACAAGTTCAGAAAAGAAGTTACAACTACCATAAAGGAATATACTCCAAAATCTTGGAAATTCAAGTGCCTTAATGACTAGTCAAAGTCCACATGTGAAGACCATGTGTTTTTCAGCTTTTTCTGACATGTGCAGAACAGTCTTCTCTCTCTGAAAATCAGGTACCCATTGAATGGAATTAATCATAAATTGGTTTTCGGATGGTTATAAAATCAGGTGCAGATGAACAACCAATTGCAACATCTCTTGCACCATCTCTTGAGAAAAACTGTAAAGAAGAGCTGCCCTCTGTTTTCTCATCTCTGCAGCCATGGAATCAACACCTCCCACTTCTGGAAGAATCAAAACCAGAGCTGTAAGGTCTGTAGGAAGGCTGGAAGGATGGTTTTCTGGAGATAAAGATCTCATAGAAAAATATAGATATGAGACAAGTCTCAAGAAAATCAACAACCCCAAGGTTGTGAGTTTTGATTGGCTGAAAAGTCAAAAGCTGGACAATGTGAGGAAACTTCTCAAAGATCAGTATCTCAGAAGGTTTCTGGAGATGAAGGGCAACATATATCCAGACTTGGTGAAGGTCTTCTACACCAATTTGAAATTTGAGGGAAACAACCTAGTTTCTCATGTAAAAGGTGTGGACATGGAGATAACCCATGAGGTTTGGGCTGCTGTTGCTGGACTCAAGTTTTCTGGTATGCGAATCAGCAAAGGCAATCTTGGTGTGGTGGAAGATTTCAACAAAATTCAGTTTTACAGAAGCTGTTTGAAAAACACTCAAGCTCAAGTGAGTGCATGCTCAGTTGGAGGGTTGAAACTGGATGAGAGGCTGCTTGCTCTCATTGTGACATGGATTCTAACTCCAAGGGGGAGCAACCATTCTGTTTTGACTGAAGAAGATCTGGTTTACATCTTCTGCATCACCAAGAAGGTCAAGCTAAATTGGATTCACATCATCAAAGAGCACATGCAAAAAGCAATGAGGTTGGGTGACTATCACTATCCCTATGCTATTTTGATATCTAAATTCCTAAACTATTTTGAAGTTAATCTGGAAGATGAGACTTCTGAGCTGGTCAAGTCAACTCAAGAGTTGAACAATGGATCACTCAGCAAGATGAGATTTACAAAAATAGGTGGAAAATGGGTAAGCAAGGATGGTGATCATGGTGCCTCCTCTAGTGGTGTTGCTCAAGAAGAACCTACAGATATGGATGTTGAACATGAAGATCCAACAGGAGGATTTCAAGATGCTGGACCCAGTGCAGCTGCTGAACATCCAGAAGAAAGGATTCAATCAATGTCACCTTTTGAAAGGTTCATGATGAATAGGATGGATAGCTTTGCTGAAAACCAAAGAAACCTCCATGATCTGTGTGTTAGCAATTTCCAGAGGTTTGATACCAGGTTTGACAACATGGATGCAAGGTTCATAAGCCTAGATGAACAAATTGAAGCTGTTCAGAACCAAATCTTTGATCTTCAGTTTGGAGATAAGGAAGAATGAAGAAAAACAACCGATTGGATTGTCGAAACAATCGATTGTTTTTGCTGCTGTCGAAGTTTGTTTGATTTTTTTTTTTTCTGCTGTTGCTTTTATAATTCTGATGTAATATGAACTTTGTATGGCTTTATCTCTTATATTTGTCTATTTGTGAAGACAAATAGGGGGAGATTTTATGCTTGTTTTGCTTAGATGCTTGGTTAAGACTGCTTTTAGCTGTTTTTTCTGATATGCTTGTTTTGCTTAGATGCTTGGTTAAGACTGCTTTTAGCTGTTTTTTCTGATATTAATTGTTTAAGCTTTAACTGTGTATTTTTTTTTCTAACCAAATATCAGAAGTTCAATGTCTGCTAAAAGTTCTTTTGCAGGAACTGCTTCAGATTTAATCAGATCAACATAAAGCATCAGGGATCAAGCATCAGGGATTTGTCTTCATCAAATAGGGGGAGATTGTTGAACCAAGTGGTGTTCAAGGTTTTGAAGAATCCAAATCCTTTGAAGGATGATGAAGCCTCTGCTTGTGTGATGCTATTGTGCTGCTTTATAGTTGTGTTCTGGGGTAGTTCAAAGTGTAAACCAATATTAGATTTAATCTCAAAGCAAAAAGCATCTCAATCTTTAATGAAACAAAGTGTTTTTCAAACTAAGTTGAAACAACCGATTGTTCTGTCGAGACAACCGATTGTTTATACTTAGATGTTTTGAGAAAGTTTTGAAAACTGTTTTTTGGAGAAAACTGTTAAGTGACAAAACAACCGATTGATTCGAGGAAACAATCGATTGTTTGTTTTGGAACCATAACAGAAAAACTGTTTTCTTTGACTGAGCTTTAAATGATTTGAAACTATATACGCTCCAGTCATTAAATGCTTTGACCAATCTTTTTGAGAGCAATTATGGATAAAACAATCTTTCCTTTTATAATCAGAAGATCTGTATTATATAAAGCTTTTTTGGTTTTGAAAAAGAAGGATGATATGATATAAAAAAGAACTAAGAACTGAAAAAGAGATTGCTGAAGTGCTTGAGAGATTGATTGAAGTATTGGGATAGGTTTTTCACTTGTATTGATTTCAGATCTTATCTGTAACAAGTGTACTTCTGTAAACTGTTGAATCTTTTCTGTATACGTTGCTGAGATTGTCTGTGTGACCTTGAGGTATTCAAGGTCAGAGATCTCAGTGTTGACCAAGGAGAGTGTGTGTCTTGAAGGGTTCAAGGTCATTCTCTTGGTTGTTGTGTAAGTAATCTGGGTTTGATTGCTTAGTGGATTTCCTCAGGGTTTCTGAGAAGACTGGATGTAGCTCTGGGTTGGAGTGAACCAGTATAAACATCTGTGTACATTCTCTCTATCCCCAACTCTTTAATTTCAGTTTATTTGTTGTTTGCTGGTATAAACAACCGATTGTTTCGAAGAAACAACCGATTGTTTTCCTGGCAGTGCTGTATTGCTTGCTGTTTTGGCAAACTGAATTGCTTAATCATTTGATTTCTGAAAGATATTCATTCTAGCTTGGAAAAGTTTGCGAAAACCTCTTTAAACAATTCACCCCCCCCCTCTAGTTTAAAGCCATCTTTCCTAACAATGTGGACGTCGCCAGGGCGCGAGAGGCATGCAGGCATCACCAGGGCGCGAGAGGCATGCAGGCATCGCCAGGGCGCGAGAGGCATGCAGGCATCGCCAGGGCGCGAGAGGCATGCAGGCATCACCAGGGTGCGAGAGGCATGCGGGCGTCGCCAGGGATAGACATCGGTCGTCTCCCAGAGAGAGACATCGGTCGTCCGCCAGTATGAGACATCAGTGGATAGTCATCGCGCGAGCGGTCATCGGTGGAAGGTTATCGCGCGATGTCGAGTTTCACACAGATGAGGTGGGACCCAGGCTCTCAACAGGAGACGTACTGCACGCGCGACACGTAGACAAAAAGGGTGGTTCAGAATAGTGACCTCAGAGTGTTAGCCTGCGCAGAGGCACGCGTAGACGTACTGTTCAGGGAAGCGTACACGCAAACTTCCCTGCAGAGTGGGTGGTGGCAGCGGCTTTTGTGGACAAGTTGGCTTAAGATACAAAAACCCACTTCTGAGAGGAAAAAGAAGGTTGCAGTGGTTCAAGAGTGAAAGAGTGAGCTCACCTTCATCCTTCTCTTTTCTCTCCTTCGCGCTGCGTTTCAGGCAACCTCAAGCACCAGTGCGACGAGCGACGACTGCCCTTGGACACTTGGGAGGTTCTCTGCAAGTTCTCCAGACCGGGACACTAAAACAGAGTGAAGGCATCTTTAAGCTTCGTTGGGTTTCGGAGTTCTTGGAGTCTTGCGCAAGTCCAGGTAAGGGAAGCTAGCTTTATTTTCAATAAAAGCCGTAGATTTGCTGTTTCTGAAGTGAGGGCGACGTGGTCGCCGGTTTCATATTTTTTTTCGTGATGCTCTGTTCTATGTGTTTGGGCGACGTGGTCGCCGGTTTTAAACCCCTTTTTCATGATGTTCTGTTCTTATGTGTTTGGGCGACGTGATCGCCGGTTTTAAATACAGATTTCGAAATCCCCTGTTTTGGACGTGATCGCCGGTTTTGGCGTTGTTTTTCGAACTCCCCTGTTTTGGTGCTGTTTGAAAATTGTTTGAGATTTAAATGTGAAATACATGTGATATTTGAAAATCTGAACCGTGGAATGAATGTTGCTGTGACTGAATCCTTCATTCAGTGTGGTATGATGTATTGATTGTTGTGAATGTGGGATCAAGGCATAGTATTTTCAGGAAAGAAAATACCGTGTAAGATCGTGTGTAATGTGTATTGACTAGGGGCTTGTCTAGAAGGAGATATCCTGACTCTGCTGATATAATGGAATCACATAGACGAAGTTATTCAATTGTGGAGAGTCGAAGGAGGTTCATATGAATGGGTGAGTCGTGTGAAAAAGAACGAGCTCGGCCTGTTATATGAATTAACCCTGTCATACCGGGAGAGTGATGATATTGAGACTATGTATGCGCATGGCTGCGTGGATTTCACAGCGACCCTGTGTGGATTTCACAGTGGTGTGGTATGACAGGTGCAGATCTCTGGGCCTGAGTCAACACACGAGTCTTCCGGAAGTGGAGTCATGTGTCTATATCTTGTGAGTCAGTGGAAAGTCTGACGTGTGAACCATGAATATTGAAAGTAGTGAATAGACACTTGACGAGTTTGTGGAATATGGGAATGTTGATGGTTGAAATTGATATGGATTATGAATGGCGTGAAGATTTATGTTTTCTATTGATTTAAAGTTTCATATTTAAAGTTTTTAAAACATCTAGCTTACCCTTTCATCTGGTATTGTGATTGCTTTCTAAAACCTGTGATGATCGTGTATTTTTACACGGGAGCAGACGGGGTTGCAGGTAGTAGAGCTCATCAGTGAGTGGTCGCCGTAAGGAGATCGCCTGTTCCTATTTCTGTTAGGCGATCACCCTTCTTCTGTTTTCTGATAGGAGATCGTCGTTCTCTGATAGGAGATCGCCTTTTGCCGTTAGGAGATCGCCTGTCTTTCTATTTTAATGTAATTTTGTTACGTTTTTGGAAAGTTGACCGAATATGTATTAAACTCCCTGTGAGGAGAAACCTCATTACATATATATAATTTTGTTCACTTCAAAATATTTGTTTACCTTTATTTTCATTATATAAATATGAATAGTATTTTGGCGGGATGTTACAGTTTTCCTCTGAAATCGCATGCATAATCGATTCACATGGTTTTGTTGTGTAAATGAAAAATGCTTTCACTAGCACAAAATGTATAAACAATAACTATTTATTTAATGCGTTTTTAGAGTTAGCCGTTGTCATTCAAAAGGCGGTGGTATTTTTTAAATTAACTTCATTTACGAATGCGGCTATTACAAAATAGCCACATTCGTAAATCATTTTTTACCCTAATTCTAAAGTGCGCCACTTACGTTTTCATACTTTCTTTCTCTTCTTGGGGCTTCGTGTTTTCTCTCTATTTCTGCTCTGATGTTCCTCTCTTTTTCTGCGAGCTTCATTGTCTTCTCATGTCATTATAGGTTCATTGGAACTTTCTTTCTTTTTCACCAATGGTTTATAAATTTTTTCGTTTCTCTTACTTTTTTTTGTTTTATTGCATTATTTATTTGCTGCTTGTGTGGGGTTTTGCTCTGCTCCGTCGCTGCTGCCGCTGTCATTGTTGTCTTCGTTGTCGTTGCTGCCTCTGCTATCATTGTCGTTGTTGCCTTTCACGCACAAGGTATGTTGGTGGTGTTTTAAATTTTTAATTTTTTTTAATGTTTAGGTTTAGGATTTAGGGTTTTAATTTTTTTTTAAAATTAAATAAGAATGTGGTTATTTACTATAGCCGCATTTATAAATGAGATTTACAAATGCGGCTATATATCCGCATTCATATCTCTTCGATTTAAGACTACGTGCTGATCAAATGTGACTTTATAGCCATCCTTATAAATACAAAATAGCCGCAATGATTTTGCCTTTTTTCACCAGTGTTTATTGTTGTGTGCAGAGTTCATGGCAAAAGTTCATGCGAGTTCAACAAAATAATTAAGGATAACAAAGTAAAATTACACAAGCATACATGACTTTCTTTGCAAATTTTCAGCAGCAACGAGGATGGAATAAAACACTTTTGCTACATTTCTACACTCTCAAATCCACACAAACCAGTAGATACAAACATAGACTATCAACGCTTATCCATCTTCGACAATAGTAATGACTGGAAACAAACACAACATAAGTCTTCGTTTGACACGCTTAATCTAACTTTTTGCACGATAAAGGAAACTCAAAGCTTCTTCTAACACGTTTGGAGAACTTCATAGTCAGATGAACTAGATTTAGATAAATGGTGTTTTTTTCCTAGATATTTCCTAACGTGGTCAAACGAATTGTGTTGATGAAATGGAGACTACATGGAAAACACAATAGGATAATTATTTGAATAACATAGATTTAATTCATATAAGTATTTGAAGAAAGATTACGCCAAAGCTTAGGCCCATTAAATGGATTTAAGACGGTTTAGGGTCTTAACAAATTATTTGGCAAGACTACATATAATAAGACCATAAGTCTTTCGTTTTCCCAAATAAGAATGAAATAAAAACATTACTTTACTCTTAGTATTGTTCATGACATGACGATTTAATACAAGAGATAAGCTTGATTATATTCTTTTTCTTCAACTCCATTAATAACCTTCTAGGTGTAATTTGTCACATTTTCTTTTTACAATTACATGAAGGGTTTATTCTTTTGTTATCTTGTAAAAACTAACCATCAATATTTTAATTCAATTGGAATCAAATTTCAAAATTAAAGTTCAAAGTGACACTAGTACAGAAAGGCAAAATGAGTGTGGCTATTTTAAATTTATAAGGGCGTTTATATAGTCGCATTTGATCAACACGCACTGGTAAATCGAAGAGATAAGAGTGCAACTATATAGCCGCATTTGTCAAAACCATTTATAAATGTGGCTATTTCTCGTAGCCGCACTTGTATATGCTTCAAAACATTAAAAAAAAATCAAAAAATTTAAAACACCACCAACCTTATGTGAAGGAAACTTTGATGAAGAGTGGCACGGGAGCGCCAGCAACGGCGGTGGCAGTGGAAGCGACAACAGACAGGAAAGCAGCGACAGAGCAAACCAAAAAACCCACAAGAACCCACGAAGGCAATGAAACAATACTGAGCAATGCTAGAAACCAAACAATGTAAGAAAAACAAAAAAGATTTATACATCCATTGGTGAAGAAGAAAGAGAGCTCGAAGAAACTTACAAAGGCACCAAAACAAAATGAATGAAGCTGCAGAAGAGATGAACACAAAGCGCAAACGCGAGCAAGAACAGTGCAAACACGAAACGAAGAGGAGAAAGAAAATATGAAAGAGTGTGGCCGAAATGAAGAGGAGAAAGAAAATATGAAAGTGTGTGGCACGCTTCAAAATTTAGGGTAAAAAAGGATTTACAAATGCAGCTAAATGTAAAACCGCACTTGTAAATCAAATTAATTTAAAAAATGTCATCGCATTTTTTACGAATACGTATGAGCACAAAGCCGCACTAAATAAAGATTATTCTTTTCTTCATTTTGCACTAGTGTGAAAGGAGTGCAATCATGCCATTTTTTTACTATTTATATATAGGAGTGTTACAATTAGTTAAGGAGAAGATTTAAATCTTTCCTCACATTTAACATGACATTGTCATGAATTTAAATCATGCGAATTTAGCCTTACGAATTTAAATAAATAATATTTAAACACAATAACATAATATTGTACATTGATAGAGCTCAATTATTCTAATTAATTATTACAAGAATAATTTAAATTTATAGCACGTAAAATAGATACTAATACTTTTTTTTCATGTAAAATTTATATAATATTTATGCTCCCTTCTTTTTATATTTAATGTATTTTCCTTAAAATAAAAATAATAAAAATCTTTTTAAGTATACCTACATTGCTTCCTTTAGATGTTTAACAATTTGCAACAAGCGTGGTGAGTATACGCTCACAATCAGCATTGGTATGTGATTTTCTTATAAGATGACAAGGAATCCCTACGTACCTTTTATTGACATTTTATAATGAAATTTATCTTCTATTTTTTTTATAAAATTTCGTGCTAATTATCACTGTTAATTATCACTGTTGTGAAACCTAATATCTCAGTTAAATTCACATCCCATAATTCAACAATCATCTGTTATTATATGAAAATATATTATTAAACAAAAAAAATATAAACAATAATTCAACAATTATCTGTCATTATATGAAAATATATTATTAAACAAAAAAAATATAAACAATTATGAAGAGACTATACCAAAATTTATATATGAAAAAAACCTCAAACCAAGACTAAATGAACATCGGACCTAGACCCCATGATACAAATGTAGACCCCATAAAAGACCATCACAAAATAAAAACCATAAAAAAATAGATAATTATTTTTTTTAGTTGGACCTACATTAGTAGACTTTGTAACATTTTTTTTTTTTGGATACCCAAGCTTTTTAAGTAATTGCATCCTTTTCATGGTCTTTCATATCCTCTAAAGCATGTTTATCTATCTTGCCATAGACACCAAATTCCACCACCCCATTCTCAGTATATTGTTAGGTACCCACTCTATATATTTTCATCACCTTTGTCGCACATCACTTTTCATTATTTATGATATCAGTTCCAGTTTCTTGTATATATACAACCTCTGCCCTTTTCTTTATATCTATTCCCTAAAGTATCTTCATTTAACTAGGTTTCCCAACCCTCTTGTATTTACCGTTATTATCTTCATTTATCCCCTTCCTAAACCCTAGTCTCTCATTCGCAGTATTTTCATCACTTTGTTTATTATGTTGAAAGATTTGTATAAGAAGTGGTGAAATCAATATTTTAAAATTGAAAAAAAAAAAAGATATAAAAGAAGGTTATGATTTATTGCTTATATTAAAGAAAAACTGTTTTCTTAGAAATAAAAAGGTTTCTAAGTTATAAATTTTTATACTATTAACCTTTTTGCATGTGCACACTCTATGAGAACAATCGGGTTACGATAATATGCTTGCTACCAATTTAGTTATATTTAAATTCTTCATCCTTTACCAATCTCCCATTCCCTTAATTTAAGTACCACGCCATCAACACTACACATTCATTATTCACACAGTGTTATCTAAGGGAGAGAAAGTGTTGCTTAGGGATTGAAAGTAATGAGATTTATACTAACAAAAACAATAACCATTAATATTACATTCAAAACTCATATCACACTTTGAGACTTTTTCTTCTTCTTGCATCATAATTACTATGAAATGTAGTATTACATTGAGAAGTTAAGATGACACTTATATTTACAAATCATTAATAAATGTTTCTCTTATTCTCTTTTACTCTGTCCATCCTCTCTCCATTCCTCTATTGAGTCCATTTCTTCCTGAAGATAAAAGAACTCATTCTCCAATCTACGTAATGTTCTGCAATAAACAATATAATGAAGAAATATATATGTAAAAACTAGAAAAGTATATATGAATCTAATGAATTATATATATAATACCTTTGGTACTTCCTTAATTTGATTTTGGATTAATGTCATCACTCTTAGGAAAGCGTATGTCTGCGTCTTCGTCGTCGCCATCTTTGCCCATTTGTTCAAACTCTAAATATTCAGAGATGGCTCAAAGCATTATTTGTGTCGTTGGTGAAAATTTACTTGATTGACGAATCTCTGATCTCAGCTTTATATAGATGCAAGTTCAATGAAAATGAATCAATATTTACTAATTTTTTTCTTAATTTTCTTTCTGAATTGATAATTGAAATATAAAAAAATAATTAATATATTTATTTAATTATTAATTGATGTCATTTATGAAATATATTAATGTATTATTAATTATTTATGTGATATCATTAAATACATTACAAGAACTTAATAAAGAGATTAATATATTAAAGTAACATTAATAGAAATAATTTATGTATTTAATTATTTATGTAATATATTAATATATGCATTAATTTAATGAAGTATATAATTAACGTCGCAAAACTTTATACTGGTAACATCCCACAATATATTTATCCTTTTCTCTCGTCTCTTTGACAGAATCACAAACAAGAATATGATAAAAAAAAAATTTAATGTAAGAAGGATATTCATTTAATATTAAATATAAACTTATAATTACATAAATATTAAATTAGAATATCAAAAAATACTGATTGAATAAAAGTTAAATAATTATAAAAAATAAAAATGATTAAATATGTGTTTTATAAGTTCCGAAATAAGAATTAAAGATAAGTAAGTATAAGTTTTTACCTAATAATTTAAAGTCTTTTTAGTTTTTTCATTTACATTAAATGTGTTTTAGTAATTTGAGATGAGGATGAGTATGAGGATAAATATCACAAGAAAATCATTAAATAGAAATTAATCTTATAAGCAAAACATAATTAGTTTCTATATTAACTAAATTAGATAATATTTTAGGGACTAAAAAAATCATTAGTATCTAATTTATTTTTTTTATTGATAAATAGTTTCTAAATTGGTAGCTCATTGATAAGTGTCATAATTCAGAAATATTTTATACAAAAAGACAGATACTTATGGATTTTAATTGATAAAATAGTTATAATTCAACCCCAAATTTAAGAATTTGAACATTTTTTCATATTTTTTATTATAAGATGAATGTGATTTATTCTCAAATTTGTGTTAATTTTAGGATTTTATGGGAAAATGGAGATAAAATGGCTAAAGGAGAATTGACAAGTTAAAGATAAAGATGAAAAAAATAAGTTTGAACATTGAAAAATTGCTCAAACTCGCCTAAGAAAAATCAATCCAGAGGAACTCGCCCAAGCGAGTTCGCTCTAATTAAGTTGGGTTTTTTCTCGTCAAACTCGCTTAAGCAAGTAATAACTCACCTAAGTGAGATGTCACTTACCTTAAGCCCAATTAGGTTAAATAGAAGGCGTGAGGCATAATCCTAGACATCAATGGAAGAATAGAGAGAGATAGAAAATCCTAGAGGAAGCAGCTGGAAAAGAGAAACACCCTAAATTTCTTTTCTTGCTTTCCATGCTTGTAATGGCCAACATGAGTGGTTAATTCTTCCCTTTGGGATTGGGAGTAATATGTTCAAACTCTTATGTATTGAGATTATATTTATCTATAATATATTAAATTCTTTGATTGATCATTGGTATTATCATTTTATTCTCAAAGCTTGAACTATTCATGATTTTGATCATTAGATTTGACTAGGAAGTACTTCTAAGCATTTGACCTAAACGATAATGATTAACATATTTGAATGCTAAAAATAGATTTTAAATGTTAATTGCTTTATAACATTTGTTAGTAATGATAATGAATTTTTATAAATATGCAAGAAATCGATATTTAAGAGACTCTTTTAATAATTTTGTATGCAAGAAATCGATATGAATGATTTTTATATGAGCATCAATATCAATCAAGATTGAATATTATATGCTTTTGAAAAATATAGACAAGTGAGAAGGATGAACCTCAATCCCAATTTTCCCAATTGACTCATACTAATCATTTACTTTGCTTTATTTAATTTCTTACAAATTCATCATAACACAACCTTTCAACAAACTTTTACATATTGTCTTATATTTAGTAAATATTATACTTGAAATTTTAATTGTTCCTTGTGGGTTCGATATCCGTCTTTAGGGACAAATTATTACTTCAGACTCGGTATGCTGTAAAATAGTCATAACTAATTAGATATCAATTTAAAAACTATTTATGAATAATAGAAACTAATTTAGATAACACTAATTTTTTAGTCTCTAAAATAATATCTAATTTAGTTAATATAATAACTAATTATTTTTTATCTCTAAAATTGGTTTCTATTTAATTATTTTTTACAATGAAGTATGAGTATGAGGACATGAATGAGTATAGGGATAGGATGAATATGTACATACTCATCCCCCAACTTAAAAAATAAAATAATACTTATATATATACACGTACTTAATTAATGCAAAAATAAATTTTCCTTAGTATTTTATTTTATATTAAGAACTCATATCAGGTTAGTTAGGTATACTCTATTTGATGAAAACCCATTCAGTCTCAACACATTTGGCTAAGAAGATTGGAAGCAGAAAAAGGATCTCAGAAGACTGTCATCTTAAGGAGAATTAATTATTGTCTGCTCTTCCATTTTTATCTACTTTTATAAATATTGTACATAGTAGTATAGACTTTATTTTGGACTTGTATTTAGACCAATTAGAGTATGGTGTAAATAGAAAAAAAAAAGAGTCTAGCTAGAGTTAATATTGGGTCTTCTTAGACCCAATGTCATTCCAGACTATCTAGGGTGCACAAATAAATTAGTAGAGTACAAATAGAAAACATGGAGTGGCAAGAAAGGCATGAAGGTCCACATGTCATCCTCTCAATGGAGAGGATTTCCACCAATGCCAAAAGGCCATTTGTCTTCATGGGAATGGTGAGGATTCTCTCCAATTAGAGCAGGACACTTGTCAACCTCTAATTTGAGAGGATTTGCTCCAATTAGAGAAAGTCATTTGTCCTTCTATGAGTTGAGAGTTTTTAGGGTTAAAACTTGCACTTTGGGTGCCCTTAGCACTATAAATACAAGTGTTAACCCCCTTGTAAATTATCTTTGAATAGACTATTGAATTGCTGCTAAAATTTCAGTCTCAACCAGTCTCTTAACTCACTCTTTGCTAGCCTTATTTCTAAGTGTTTTAGCAAGGAATCTCTTAAGAGTTGACCTAAATTTCTTAAGCTTCATCATCATTCTCCATACACAAAAAATTCATAGTTTCTTTCACTCATTTTAGCCACCAAATCCCACCAAATTTCGCACTCCAAAATACAAAACAAAAGATACAAAATCATGCAATCTAGGATTGCATCACTATTTCTCTCTTATGGAAAAAATAACATTTTTTAAATGTATCCATAAATGACATGTCTTTCCTTTATCTCTCTTTGTTTATATGCACACAGAAACATATTTCTAATCCAAAAAGTTCTTATTATCCAACAAATCAAACTTTATTAAACTCAACCTCTTTTTGGACCTTTTAGAAAATATATATTGTGCATGATCTATTAAAAATTAACATCTAAATCATATTAAACCCTTATAATACGTCAACCTCAATTCTATAATATCATAATAGTTCTTTACACAAATAATATATATATATATATATATATATATATATATATAAAATAATGCAGGAACCTCTTTTAAGTTAACACCATATTATATTAAACATTATTTTCCCTTAATTTATCATTATATTAATTATTCTATCCATCTCACATACTAATACATTTTTTTGAATGAGACAGATTATTTAATTAACTTTGTTTTAAAAAAGTGATATATATTACGGTATTGCTAACCTAGGCACAATATAAAGGATAATAACTCTTTGTACTTTATTAATGGATACAAATTTTGAAAATGACAAATATTTAAACGGTTTCATATTCTTCTTTAAAAAAAAAAAATACCACAATAATTCTTTAAAAATGATCAACAACTTAATTTTTTTAAGCACATAATTTTTCACTAATTTAAAAGATTTCAGTCCTATTGTTTTGATCTTCATATATAAGCTTCAAGTGTAACCCTCCTAAACATACCATCTTTTACACTTATTTTTCATATCTCTCTATCTCATATTTTTTTTCCTTTTTCTCTAACTTTTCTTCTCTCATACCTCATTTATTTTAGAATTTGATTGCACCTTACAATATCAGAATAATTAGAGATCATTCTTATCCAATTAGATTTTCAAATAGAATAAGTTCTTATTTATTCTAAAAATTTCTTGTTCTTTGTTTTCCTTATTATTTTCTCTCATTAATCTTGATTAAGTCATTTTAGAAAAGTGAAAATCTTAACTTGTTTTATCATATACTAAAATTATGTTATGTTTTGGATATCTTACTTTAGGATCCTAGATCTTGGAATAACCTTGTTGGTTAGTTTTGGAAAATCCTTTGAAGATAAGTGTTTCACGTAAGGGAAACTAATTTTATCTTTCAACAAAAAATTAGGTTAGAGTATCTAGATATGAAAGTGACGTGGACACAAATTCCAAAATTCTCTTGAAGTGTTTGTTTTTTCAATTGAAATAGATATTGTTTGATAAAAAAAAAAGGTTTGAAGTTTAAACAAGTTGAAAAGTGGTTGACTATTTAGGTTGACTGTGAGATGTATTTCGAAGTTTAAGTATAAAATTTATTTGTCAACTTGTAATTTAAATAAGATATACTTTTATGTATAAATAGATGTTATATAGACTTAGGCCAATTTTCACTTTTGGGGTGCTTTTTACCTCAATTTCGTTAAACACTAGCTCCCTAAGCTAAAGCGAATGGAGTTGCAGTTTTGGGGTAATCTTTGTCTAAATCCCGCTAAGCTCTAGCTCCCTACGCTTAAGCAAAATTCTCTATGCACGTCAATTCTGCTCCACCCCAGCTTCCTACACTTAAGCGGATGGAGGTGCACTTTTGGGGTAATCTCTACCTCAATTCCTCTTAATGCTAGCTCCTTACGCTCAAACAAATTCTTTGTGCAACTCCTGCGCTCATGTGGAATTCCCTGCACTAGTCATTTTCGCTCAGCTGCCTCGTGCTTCTTTTTTTTGTAGGTCATGAAATTCAATTGTCTTTTCTGAAAATTAATCATTTTACAAATTACAAATGAGTACAACTTTCTAATGTCAATATTTGATTCAATTCATGCAAATAGCCACCTTCTTAAATCAAGTTAATTTCAAAAATGCCACTGCGTTTTGAAAGACCGCGTCTGACTGTGAAAACACATTAAATAATGAGTCCTTGTTTTAAACTTTTGTACTAGTGAAGTGAAATGACCAATAGTTTAATTTCTAAAATTATAAACAAACTAGTGACTTAATAATAAAGTCACTATTAGAGAATAAATTAATTATTAAGTATAAAATATATATTTCTTTATTCTTAACTTTTATATTATTATTAAGTTTTATTCCTACATTTTGAATATTAAAATAAATTGTTAAAATTAATTTATTAGTATAAATGGATGTCTAATAGATTTCAATTAATTTTTTAATAGTATAAATCCATTTATACTAATAAATTAATTTTAACAATTAATTTTAATATTCAAAATTTTAAATTTATACATCTAATTAACACAGTTTCAATATGAAGACTAAGTAATAAGAATTTATACTAATAAATTAATTTTAACAATTAATTTTAATATTCAAAATTTTAAATTTATACATCTAATTAACACAGTTTCAATATGAAGACTAAGTAATAAGAATTTAAGGGAGACATTCATCCATTGTTGTGTTTGAAATTTCTGAAAACACACGATATCAATTTCAAAAACAAACACGAGGTTTAAATTATTGACCTCAATGAAGAACGAAAATTGTAACATCCTGTTTTACTCTCTTTAACCTATTGTGGTTGTTCTAAAACATCTTCATTTGGTGAATTTTGAAGGTTTCATGTACACAACTTTCAAATTTTTTTAGCTAAGTGAAAACTTTTGAACATCTATTACCTAGAAGTGGAGTTCTGAACAAAAATTGAGAAGTTGAGAACATATTCAATACTCGTTTAAAGAATTAGAAAAGGCAAAACAAGATGAAATAAGTCAATATGTTGTACATTTTGCAGTGAGTGTCTAATGTATGTACTGGTATCTGTAGTATGTGTTGTTGTAAATGTTTAACCATATTTTGTTTTCCTTTCTAAGAGTTCTTAATCTTTAATGATCAATCGCTAGACAATCTCATGATCTGAAAATTATTTGATAAGGCGTTTCATAATAGAGATTCATTTTCTATTGGATTACAACAAGATAATTACACACATAAATATATTTTTATTCAATACTTACATCATTATACATAGGTATTTACATACTATTTTTTTGTATTGTATTACACGGGAGGGATACATATTATAAATTTATTTTGTTACATATTGTCCTTAATTTTGACATCACATTATTTCTACATTATCCCTTTCTAGTAGTAATGCTACATCACATACAAACAACACAACACAACACAACACACACGCACAAACACAACACAAACACATCGCACAACACATAACACACACACATAACACACACACATACACATAATAAGAAAGTATTTTATTGTATTACACAGGAGGGATGTTGATGCAAATCTAGCTTGCATTGTTATGAGTCTTTTGTTTTGAATTTTAGGGTGCGGAATTTGGTGGGATTGGGTGGCTAAAATGAGTGAAAGAAACTGTGAAGTATTGGTGTATGGAGAATGATAGTGTAGCTTAAGAAATCTTAGGCCAACTTCTAAGAGGTTCCATGCAAAAACACTTAAAAATAAGGCTAGCAAAGAGTGAGCTAAGAGACTAGCTGAGGCTGAAATTTTGGTAGCAATTTAATTGTCTATCCAAAGCTAATTTACATGTGGACCTTCATGCCTTCCTTTCCACTCCATGCTTTCTATTTGTACTCTAGTAATTTATTTGTGCATCCCAGATGGTCTAGAGTTGCATTGGTTCCAAGGAGGCCAAATTGTAACTCTAACTAGACTCTTTCTTTTTCTGTTTACACCTACTCTAATTGGCCCAATACATGGCCCATGAAAATTGACCCCAAAACATGGCCTAAGAAAATGGTCCAAATACAAGTCCAAAATAAAGCCTATACTACTCTGGACAATTTTATAAGACTAGAAAATTTGGAAGAAAAGTTAAAAATTAATTCTCCATAAAAATAGAGTTTTCTGCACTTCTTTTTCTTTTTCTTCTATTCTTCTAGCTATGGCTTAGTTAAAGACCCAATATGTGTTCTTCCAGATGGTCCTCCATCGGATACATATTTGAAATTTATTTTGTTACATATTGTCCTTAATTTTGACATCACATTATTTCCACATTATCCCTCTCTAGTAATAATACTACATCACACACACACACACACACACACACACACACAAAACACACACAACACATAAAGAAAAAAACGCACACACATAACACGCACACACACAACATATAACACATACACACACACACAATAAGAAAGCATTTTATTGTCTGTGAATATATGGTCTTTCTAGTTAATTTCATTTTACAGACAACACACACACAAGACACACACACACACACATACGCACACACCACACACACACAATAAGAAAGTATTTTATTGTGCGTGAAATTAAGGTCTTTCTAGTCAATTCCTTTTTATAAATGCACCACACAACATACAACACACACACACACACGACACACACGCACAACACACACAACACACACTTAAACGACACAAACAACACACACTACAAAAAATTGTGTATGTGATAGCGGTTATTAAAAACTGCCACAATTAGTTGTATTATACGACAAGTTCGTAGGTGCCATAATGTTCCTTTGAAATGTGGCATGTAGAACCGCCACAATTAGCCTTCGAAATAAAACTTCTCCCGATTTTCGTTCCGTCCATATAATTCTCAAATAATTTCCAAAGTTTATTCCCTAAAACCTTTGAAATCCCTCTTCTCTTTGAAACCCTTTCATCTTCTCTCTACCACTCACCGTCTTCTTCGCGCCGCTCTCTGCCTTCTCTCTTTTCTCTGCCACATCCACCATCTTCTCTCTACCACATCCACCATCTTGTTTCTTCAATTCACCGTCTTCTCTCCGCCACTCACCATTTTCTCTTTGCCACATCCACTGTCAGCTTTGTTTGAGGTGGAGTTTTTCGAAACAAACCCGTTTTCTCGCTCTTGTTTCACTCTCCATTCTCCATCATCTCTGCAAGTCACTCGTTCGCTTCCTACATTTCCCACACTTCCTCAAATTTTTGATTTCTCAAAACCCTATTCTCATATTCATTCCCTAATTCTCCCAAATTCAAAAATCCTTTAAAAAATATTCCCAAAAATCGTTTGTTTCTTTGTCTTTTCCAATCTCCAAATTTCTTCTTTGTTTAACCTAGCCATCACCTGCATCTTTATAGAGTAAACCCTAACGATGCTTCTCCAAGGATCCAAGCGTCTTCTATTTTCTCTTTCGCAACCGCATTGTTTTGATTTTCTCTTTTTTTTTTCTTCTTCGTCTAATTGAAGTTTTGTTTGTGGATCTGTTTTACAGCGATTGCTTTTCTGAATTGGAAGGATCTGATTGTTATGGTTTGGTATGGGGAGAGGAAAGATCGTGATAAGGAGGATCGACAATTTGACGAGTAGGTAGAGCATGTTCTCGAAGTGAAGGAACAGTTTGCTAAAGAAGGCAAAGGAGCTTGCAATCTTGTGCGATGGTGAAGTCGAAGTTATGATTTTCTCCAGAACCGAAAAACTCTACGATTTCGCCAGCTCCAAGTACACGATTCGTCTATCGATCTATTTTTCTTTCTCTTTTTTGTGGATGTTGAATGTTATGCTCTATGATTTCACTGTCAAGTTTTGTGCATCGATGCTGAATGCTATTTGCTGGAGGTTATAATTAATATAGGTGACAAGATAGTTAATTAATATTATTATAGTAATAAAAGCGCTTACATAGTTGTGTGTAGTTAAGTAGAGTGGTGTTTTCTTCAAAGATGCAGTGGGTTTGAAAATTAGAATAGTTAAGCTGGATGAAAAAAATAGGGGTGTCAAGTAATCTTATCAAGTATTGCAAAAGGGGATCCACCGGAAACCTAAGTTGTGCTACAAGAAGATTGTAAGATGTTTATCAGTGAGATAAAGAAACCACTTGGATCGTATTGGGAGTTGAATGAGCTCGTGCATTTTGTAGATTTGAGGTTAGAGTCATTTCGTGTTGTTGAACTTGAGGTAAATGGTGTGATTCTTTCCTCAGAAATTGTAATTCTTATTTTAATCTCTAATGTGTTATTTGGTAGGAGTGATTTATTATTTGTGTGAATGGGATTGATTTAAGAGAATTTGGGATGATTGTCTGTTAAAAAAAAAAAAGTAGTTAGTTTCATCGCTTCATCTTATCCTAGGCATGTATTTCCCTTTTTTAATAGACTTGCATACAAAAGGGTGTGATGCTTAATAATTTGACCCATATATGCTTAAGGATTTCTTCTCTTAACTTGTGTGAATAGCATATATGTGCAACATCATTTATACATTTATTTTTCATTGATTCTTATAATTTTGGTCTATTTGATTATCATGCAGGGTCTAATTTTGCCACATTACCTCATCCAGATAGTGACTTTGAAGTGCTTTTCATCAATTGTTAGTATACATTATTTTATTGGAGTTGTTTATATTTGATTTTTCTATGTTTGTTTCAGACAATGATTTCAATTATTATGTGCTTTTATTATAATACTGTTTTCATTTATTTTTTAAAAATTATCAATTAATTCTAAACATATTTTAACTTATTCCAGGCACAGGATGTTGGAAGTGGTGTTCCATTACCAAACTAGAATATAAGATCAAGTGGAGGCAATAAGACAAAGTAGGATTGAGAGTTTAGTTGTAATATGTTTAGAAAGTGAAACAATTTATATTTTGACAATTTAATTTATTTGTTGTTTGGATTAGTTTGACATTATCAACTTTGTTCTCTCAATGAATGAATGAAGTCATCTTTTGATTATTATATTTATCAATTAACCGCCATATTAAACTTTGTGGGGGCAAAAATTATGGCGGTACAATGTATCGCTACAGACGTATAATATGGCGGTTATAAACGTCAGGTTATACAAAAATAACCGTCACCACATACACGTTTTTTTGTAGTGACACACAACACCCACATACACACAATAACAAAGTATTTTATTGTGTGTGAAATTAATGTCTTCTAGTCAATTCCTTTTTGCACACAACACACACAATAAAAACATATGTTATTATGCGTGAAATTAAGGTCTTTTTAGTTAATTCCTTTTTACACTTATCTACTATATTAATTGCATGGAAATTTTTATATTTATCGTGTTTGTCTCTTCTTCTAAGAGATAATCCATGTTATATTCATATATAATTATAAATTCATGTTTGAAGAGATTTTGGTCTTAATTATACCTCTAATTTGATTGATTCTCTGGAGGAATTATTTCAAAATCATATAATGTTTCAAATAAATTCCATGAGTAGGACGTTGGATTTTTCAAAAAAATATTTTAGACCAAAGTTTCTAAATTCTTTTCAAATCCTTCTAATCAATCATTGATTGATATTAATAGAAACTTTAATTTGATCAGAAATTAATCGGAGTGAATCAAGAGTTATTTAACATAAGTACTACAAGTACCCAGTTTGTTTTTTGAAAAAAAAAAATCTAATCAATAAATAATAAATAATTTAAATTATTTCAAATAGTTCATTTGTAATCAATTCATTGATTATAGTAAGTAACTCTTTAATTTGGGACGCAATTATTTTGATTATAATTTTGTAGTTATATTTTTCTATCATTATTATAAAAGGTTAATTTAAACTTCTATATGATGGTATAACAATTGATGTAGCGTACAACTGCTGTAATCTATCTATCTGCGTAAAGTCTTTAGCAAAATAATCAAAGTAGGTTGTAGCTAGGAAAGGTAAAAATATGTTAGTTTATGCAGGAAACAAATAACAAAAGTCAAAAAACAATGCAAAACTATGTAGACCACAAACTAACAACCACAGTTAAATGTTAGGTTCAGAAGAGTTCAAAAAAGCTTCTCTGGACTATGTGGATTGGCTTATGTTTTTGTTGTGTCTGGTCCTTGAATAGGTTAGCTGCAGCCAACCTTGTACAGTGTTTACAATCTTTTGTTAAGTATGGGAAGTTCTTTTGTTTCTGATATCATCTTTGGGTTCAGTGTTATCTGCACCTTTTTTACATGGTATGATCCTCCTTTATACTTTTATTATTAGTTTAATTCTTTTGCTGATAGAAAAAGATGTTATAGTGGTGTTGTTGTAGTGTATCTTGATAATATGAAAGCATAATCTATGCAGGGAATAGTGTTGTATGATCTTTAGACATGGCATTAACCATGGCGATTAGGAGGTTACAGATAAATACTTAAATTGTTAACCAAGGGTGTTGCTAAACTTCATTATTTTTTGTTAACTAATTTGCCTTGAAGGAGGTAGTTTATGTGTACGTGTGCAAAAATTATGCATATGCAAAATTTATTGGTACGTGCATGGCAACCGCTAATAGACATAAATGTCCATCACAGGTTCTACAATACAAATGTGCAAGCAAAGCAACAATATTTGTAGAAATTTTTTGCATCATAGGGACTCGGAGATGGGATCAACTGCTGATGCCTAAGTATGGAATATAACAGGAAAATCTTCCATTCACTCTTTTACACAAACACTACAAGAAATATTGAAGTTAGTCTTCCTAAAAAACCTACACAAAAAACTAAAAGGGAGATACTAAATGATAATTAGAGTGAGTTTAGTGTCCCTTTTAATCTTTGTGTGGATTTTTTGGAAAAGCTAACGTCAATATTTCTTGTAATAATAAAAGGCTTGAGGAGTCTGGAGAAAACAACAAGGAAGAAAAAAATTCCAAATAAGAAGGTTTTTAATCAAGCAAAGGAGTCCTTTTTATAAAGAAATAATTTTGGAAGCTGAAAAAAAGGCTTCAAATTGGTTGCGAGAAGAAGATGAATAAGCATGAAAATTGCTGATTTTAAATGATAGTAGCATCTAAGCAACTGAGGAAGTACAATGAAAATGTAATAGATGAGGCTTTGGCCAACTTTGAAGGTTATAGGTATTGACACTATAAATGGATGATTTTTGGGATCATTAACATCACATAGGTCTTCGTGTGATGCTCGAAAAACTTTTGATGGTTATAGGAATTGTCACTAGCAACTTGTATTTTTGGAAATTTACATCACATAGGCCTAGGTGTAGTGAGGAAGTGATGAAAAATGAAGGAAAAAAAATAGAGGCTAAATTTAATTTGATTGAATAATTTGATTGAAAGCTGGTTCCATAATCAGGTATCATGGAAATCGGGGGATGGGAAAGATATTATGTTCTGGGAGGATGAATGGTTGGAAAACATATCTCTGAGACAAAAGTACCCTCGGTTATTCCTTATCACAAAGGACAAAGACAAAAGTGTACAACAGATAGGTTTTGGGTCGGATCGACATGGGTATGGAATTTGGAATGGAGAAGAGTTACTTTTGAATGGGAAAGCGAACAATTGGTGCAGCTGGAAGCAGACCTTCGCACTAGTATGTTACAACAAGGTCATCAGGACAGGGTTGTTTGGGGGCTGAAGAAAGCGGTGTATTCTCAGTTAAATTAGCATATAACACATTACATAGGTCTACGCTCTCGGTAAGTTGCAAAGCTTTGGATATGCTATGGGAAATCAAAGTGATTCCCAGTGCCTTAACACTGGCTTGGCGAATCCTCAAAGGAAAAATCCCAACAAAGTTAAATCTGCAGAGAAGAGGGATTCTACTACGATCCCTTTTGTGCCCCTTATGTATTCAGGAAGAGGAATCGGTTTACCACCTATTTGCGGAATGCAAGATAACTTTTCGAGTCTGGTCTATGGTTTCAGAATGGGTAAGGCTACAATTTGCCTATCATAGTAATCTGAAGTTGCACCTGCTGCAGTTTGAATTACCCCAATTCAATGCAAAAAGAAATCGTGTTTTGAAAGGGGTTTGGGTAGCAGTATTATGGAGCTTATGGAATCAAAGGAATGGTGTGGTATTCAAAGAAAGGAAGGTGGACGCAGAAGAGATATTCAGTCTTGCACAACTACAAGCGTGGGCCTGGATGAGGAGAAAAGTAAAACGTTTTAACTTTTCCTTCTCAGATTGGGTATTATATCCTCTTAATTGTTTAGAATCCCTAAGTTGAAGTAACAGCTGTGTTGCAGAGATGTGGGTTGGGCCTACGATGCAGCATATTTGGACAATCTTACTTTTCTCCGTTGGCTACAATTATGCAGATAAGTACTTAGATCAGGGTATGTCAAGTTGTTGTACAGAGTTGCACATGTTTAGGGGGAAGACCTTTGTGGTTTCCTACAACAGGCAGTAGTGCTTAGATTGAAGATAATAAGGCAACCGTGACAACTCTTCTATGACGTGAAGTGCAAGTTCTAATAATCAATGCACATGAGCCAACCATGCTATGGATTATTATGACTTAATTGCAACAAAGTGATTAGCTGGTATACTGCAAACTGATGTAGGTACAGAGTGAAGATTTAATTTGGTTGAAATTAAGGGTGTTGCCCACAAATGCACTAAGCTATCGGTCTAGAAGTGGTGGATGGTGAGTTAGGGGTAGGGGAGCCTGCAGCAATTAAAACGTTTGTAGCAAAACAATTTTGATTATGCAGAAGGTTATGGCAAATGAGCTTTCTGGTGAAGGAAAATAGTGATGCAAAGCTGTCCATTAAGCTGGCATGCTTTAGGCCTAGCTGCATAGTTATCTTGGGCCACAAACTGAATTAGATAAAGTTAGTGCCTAAGCATTATCTAGCAATTTTACGGCTATGCTTTCCTAACTAATGCTGGGCACTTTTCTTCAATCTTTTGTTAAAAGCTTTGGTTGAAAAACCTACAGTATAGCAGGGGAATTCTACTTCACTTTGTAACATCTTTGTCTGTTTTTTGTATTAGGGTTTGTTTTTGTATAAGGGTTGGTACATTTCTGAAATGTTCCGTTTTATTTATTTAATTCTTTGTTGATAAAAAAAAATATATTTATTATTTGTATATGGATTGAAGTATTTTATGTGTTTTTTGTTAGAATAGGTGGCTTGAAATAAGAGGGGGGTAAAGTGCTCTCGTAAGATTTTCGCAAATACTGTTGTTCGATTAAAACATTCAATTAAATCAACTAATTGATGAACCTGTTCAACTAATTGTAAAAAGCATAACAAGTATATTACCAAAATAGAAATTAGTTTTTTTGAGAATCCAATTGATTGATTTACACACAGAACACTTAAATTAGTTTATATGACAAATATCAAAAAGGGAGAGAGATACCACAAGAGAATTATACTGATTCACTCTTAACTAAGAGCTACATCCAATCCTCACCATTGGGAATTCACTAAAGCAATCAAACAAGATTACAAAAATAGCAAAGAGTGTTAATCTTGAACCCTTAAAAAACACACATCACTCTTAACCATACAGATTTCAAAAATCCTATTTGAATCTGTTTACAACACAATACAGTAAAGAAGAATGAAGTTCGAATACATTTGAGTTTAATACAAATGAAGAACAACAAAAATGATAACCCATAACCTACTTCACATCACAACAATGATCCAAGATTAAAATGTAATCTTCAAAAATGATTTTAAAACTATTTGTTTTTCTCTCTTGAAAAAGTGTTATGTTAAATAATCAGATGTCTTTATATAGGCTAAGAAATATTGTAAAAACAATTTGATCATTTAATGAAATTGGTTTAAATGAATTAAAAACAGTTTCATAAATATAATAGTATTTTCTTAAAATCATTCAATTGATTTTTGAAACTAACTGATTGTTAATATATCACATAAAAGACAAAAAGAAAACAAATCATTTTTAAATCCTTTAAAAAAACTTTAAATATTTTTAACTAATTGATACGATAAATCAATCTATTAAAATATTTATTATAGTCAATAGACTTGTGTAGAAACAATTTCAACTAATTAATATACGAATCAACTAATTAAAATAAACACAAATTTGGTAAACGAAACATTTAAAAGATATTTCAAATCAGATTTATTTAGATCATAACTATATGTAAATTACAAGACAAAATCCACCTAACTAGACACACAACATGTCTTCATGACATATTTGAAAATCATCAGAGTTTCCTTGTTCAACAATTTTTATTTATATTATTTTTTATTAATAAAAAAATTGATGTAAGATAAAACGTGAGACAAATTTGTAAATATTAATTATTTTTTTATATATAAATTGTGGATGAAATAATGTAAAAAAAAAAAAAAAACCAATTTTTATGTTGTTTTATCAACAACCAACATAAAAAAAAAATAAAAACTTTTAAACCCCAAAGCTGCATCACAAATAATACTTTATTTTTTCTTTTGCTTTCGTCGTCGCCATGCCATGTTTTTCTAGGTTAGTTTATAAACCTGTTCGTACATTAGTGAAGAAAATGTATATGCTTTATATGGAGCTGTATTTGGGTTATACTGTGTATGCAATAGTCAAGAAAATTGTGCTTGAGATGATAAAAATGTCTTCATGTAGAATTCAAATGTTAGGTATTCATTAAAATAGAATCTAAGTTTATTTGGAATGCCCAAAAAAATCTTATTCGTAAAAAAAAAAAAACAGAAAAGTGTATCTAAGTTTATTTGGAATGCCCCAAAAAACTCTTATCAGTAAAAACAAAACATAAAAGTATTTATTTCAATGTTAAAAATATACCAACTTAGTTATAATTAGCATAAATTATAATAAGTTAGAAGTCTTTAATGTTAGAAAAGGATAAGCATATTAGTAGACGCATGTTTAGGTAATAATCTAGTTTCTTAACACCAAATAGAAAATATTTTATTCATTCTATTTTATTTAGATTTGTTGTTTTATACTGAGATTTAATAAGATGATTGACGTAGTATTCTTATTTGTTTCTATTCTAATATGCATACGGATTGAACATGGGAATATAGAAGAAAATCATTAAATATAAATTAATTTTTAAGATAAAAAATAATTAATTATTATATTAATTAAGTTAGATACTATTTTATAAAAAAAAAATTATTATATCAAAAGCAGTTTATTATTAATAAAAATTTGTAAATTAGTTTCTAAAGGGACTAATTTAGAATTTAAAGTAGTTATTAAAAAATAATTTATAATTTTTTATTAATAATAAAAACTACTTTTAAATATCAATAATTTTTTAGTTTATAAAATAGTATCAAATTTAGTTAATATAGTAATTAATTATTTTTTGTCTCTAAAATTAGTTTCTATTTAATGATTTTTTTTATATATATCAAATTCAAAAGTAATAATTTGTCTTGGATGAATGGATGTCGAACCCACAAGGAACAATTATTTAAAATCCTAATCGTAGCATTCACTAAGTATAATAATATGTACATAATTTAATTTAAAAGATATTGACATAAGCTTGTGTGAAAATTAAATAAAAACAAAATAAATGAGTAAAATATTTCAATTGATAAAATTGATATTGAGGTTAATTTTTCTCACTCGTCTATAGGATAAATAAAAGTATACAATATTCTAACCTAATTGATATTAATGCACATATAAAATTTAGTCCTATTGATTCCTCACATATGAAATTATTAAGATTAGCTCTTAAACATCGATATCTCCCATCTTTAGAAAACATTTTTATCATTAAGAACAAATGCTATATAGCAATTGATACATTCTAATCCATGTCTAGCATAAGAACATATCAATTATTCTCATTTAGGTCAGATTCTAAGAAGTAATTTCCAGTCGAATCCAAGAATTCAGGTTCATGAACAAATATTCAAGCTTTAAGGACAAAATACAATTATCCAATAACAAAGTTCATGAATATAAAATTCAAGCTTGAAATATAAAATGACAATACTAATATTAAAGAGGAAAAAAATTTCATATATAATTACCACCAAAATACATCAGAATTTGAACAAATTAATCCAAATCCCAGAGGAAAGAATTAGCCACTCATGGTGGCTATTACATGCACCAAAGCCAAAAAAAAAGATCTGGAACATTTCTCCTTGTGGGTTGCCTCTTTTGGGTTTCCTTTGGTTCACCTTCCGGGTCACACCTTTTTATCTGTCTTACGCCCTTATTTAACCTAATTGGCTTTGGGTTAAGTGACCTCTCGCTCAAGCGAGATATGACTTGCTCAAGTGAGTTTAGAGAAAATAAAAACCATTTTTAATGGAGAAAACTCGCTCAAGCGAGTTTGGGCGAGATCTGAGCGAGTTCTAAGAAAGGCTAAGTAAGTTTGGTCCAAAGAGCAAGTTTGCCTCTGGAGTGATCTCGCTTGAGTGAGATTGACTCACCTAGGTGAGTCCTTCAGTGCATTTGAATGGCTTGGGCAAGCCTTAGGCAAGTCTTAGGTGCCCCAACTTGTCTTTTCTCCCGTATCTAACTTTTCTATTGCTCCTCTAGCCCTTTGTCTCCTTCTTCCTTAGATTCTTGAAAATAGCACAAATTTGGGATTAAATAACTCCACTAATGTCATAACTTCAAAATATATTATTAGGCTCAAATTTCTCAAATTAAGGTAGAATTATAACTTTATCAACAGTTAAAATCCATAAGGGCCTAGCTTTTTTGCATAAAATCTCACTAAATTATGACACTTATCAACCTAGAATCTTGTTTGTCTTCAAGAAAAGTAAATGAGTCCAAACAAATCAAACTCCCATTCAATTATCAAAATAAGTTCATTCACTAAACAACAGATTAAATTAGAAAACTATGGTGCTTCCAACTTCAAATGTATATACAATCAATTTTTAGGATAAACAACTGAAACAATGGAATGAAACTTTTATCAAGGAATTTATTTTCATATTCTCACAAGTAAGTGTTTTATCTCAATTTCCACTAAATCCTAAAAAATCACAGATGTCTTTCTTCATATCACAATCACATAAGAAACATGAATTTTACGGTCTTCTGTAGGATTATGATGAGGCTAGATGATGGCAGAGGCCTTAGCTCAGGACCAACTACTAGAGCTATGGCAAGGAGGATACAAGAAGATTGGGAGTCTGCTACTGAAGGTAGAGACATTCTCTTATACATGTTCAAAAATGCCATAACCTAGTGTAAGTTCTTAGAGTAGGATTTTAATTTTCTTGCTTAAAGAGTAGGAAATTTACTTGTAATTTTTCTTTAATTAAATTAGGATTAGGATTAGGCATCTAAAACCTACCTAGGGCATTAAACCTAATTAGGTCACATGGAGCACATTTGAGCATGCTTGTGTTAGAATTAGTGGCCTAAATAAGAAGGGGTGAATTGTTTTTGGAAGATTTTCGCAAAGATTGAAGATAGAGGGAAAAGCTATGAAGAATCAATCAATTGATTTTCTATTCAACTCAATAAATTTTCAGTTTTAAGTTTGTTTCTAGAAAATTAACCAGTTATTTCCACAAAACAACCGGTTGTTTATATCAGCAGAATGCAAAATAATGTTAAAATAGTGTATGAGTGTAGGGATAGAGAAAATCACACAAGATGTTTATACTAGTTCACTCTTAACGAAGAGCTACATCCAGTCCTCAGCTAACCACTAAGAATTCACTATGTAATCAACCCAAGATTACAAAACACACACTAAGAATGATGATCTTGAACCCCTTAAGAACACACACCACTCTTTGGCACCTCACAGTTTCTAGAAAACACCTTTCTGAAACTGTCTTACACTCCAATACAAAAATACAATGTTTAAAGATGAAGAGGAATAGAATACACCTAGGTAAATCAAAGCTTAAAGTTCAGAAGTACAAAACCCAATCCTATTCCATACACTTGAGATGATCCAAAGCTTTTGAAATCTTAAAAAATGTTTTTAATTAATCTCTCTTTCTTGGTTAATGGTAAGGAGCATTATACAACCTTTATATGGCTTCAATAAAGTGGTCAAAGCAGTTAAATCAAAAACCAAAAGCAGTTGAAATCATTTAAAACATATCAAACCACTTAACAAAATTTTGTTAAGGTTTGCATAAAAATCAACCAGTTGATTTCACGAAACAACCGATTGATTTTGTTTGACAACAAAGATAAAACAAATCTAAGCTTTTCCAAACCATTTTAAAAACCACTAGGTGTCAAACAACAAGTTGATTCAACATTTCAACAGGTTGAAATTTCATAGCCTTTTAGAAAAAACCCATCTTTTAAAAAAGATAAAGATTCAAATGAACTTGGATCTTCTTAAGGAGTGAATTAACAAGTTAAAAACTACAAGACACATACAGACCCATCAGCAAGGTCTTCAAGCTTTCCTTATGGATTTGGAGACATCAAAGCATCTTGTTTAACAACTTGCCTTGTGACTCTAATTAGGCACCTATTTTCAAACCATTTAACATTTGAATTTCCCTTTCTTTTTGTAACCTTTGGCCGACCTCCTACACCTATATAAGGAGAAGCTTGGCTCATGTTTTTCAATATCAATTTTATGATTGTTATGCTGTCAATTTTGCAAGCTTAATCACTTCTTTGTCTAAACCTCTCTATGACAGACATCTTGGTCTTGGTCTTCTTCTTCTTCACCTCTCCAAGTGATATGGCCAAATCAATCACTCTCCCTACTCTTCATGCAACTACAAGAAATTCATAGCTCTAATGGAGCCATCATTTGAGTCATCTCTTCCTCTAGCTTCCGCAAATTCCCTTCAAAATTCAAGAAAAACATCTACCGGATGAGAGAAACCAAAAAGGGTTATCACAAAAATTGTTATCAATTTAAACAAAGGTTGGCTATTTAGCCATGGGTTTCTAATTAATACAAATGCCTTAATCATTTTCATGTTCTTTTATGATGTAACATAATAAAAAAATTCAAGCAATCACAACTGTCAATTCATCAGTGAAACTTTTAAACTGTTTAAGATTCACACACACTTACTTGGATTAATTAGTCTAATTTCTTATTGCTTGTCATTCTCTGTTCTAACTAATTTAATTTTCATGTTTAATTTTCATGGACCACAATCTCATTTAAATTTGGATATAAATTCAACATATTTTCTTTTCCAACCCGTGTCCATATTACTCCACTGTTTTAATGTAAAAATGCAAGGTTTAAATTATAATTACCCCAAAAATAATATTTCATTTCTCAAAATAACTACCAATTATATAAAGAAAACAAAAAGCATCAAAATTAAAAAGAACTAAAAATAAAAATAAAATTAAAAAAATAAAAGAAATAAAAGAAAAATGAAAACAACAATAAAAATTAACAAAAAATGATAAAATCATGTCCCTTTAATCTTCTCGCTCAGAGCGGTTCATCTAGTTCGGTGCCAAATTCTTCATCTACATTTGTAGATGGCCCTATAGCACCTCCATTTGCTCTAAAATTAAAATAGTTTCCAACCTCAGCTGTTGGACCCGCCCCCAAGAAAAGAATACATATCCCCAAATCATGTAACATACGATTTGAACTGTTCTGAGGTCATCAAACCTAGTTTCACCACATAATTTTTTAAAACACTAAACAAAACATAGTAATTAAAATACTAGGTTTCCTCCCATCAAGCATTTGTTTAACGTCATATAGCTTGATGTTTGTTTCTTTATAGCTCCTTCAACAAAATCACTGTGATGAGCCTTTCAATTTCACCACCTAAATAAGGCTTTAGTCTTTGACCATTGACTACCCAATTTTTGTGTGACACTTGGTCTTCCAACTCCACTACTCCATAGGATTTAACAAGTGTTCTTCTAGGTGGTGGTTGTCCTTCCTCATCCATGTTACTTTCTTCCTGAATTATCTCAATGTGAGGGGTAGACGTGGTTGAAGATTGATTCTTTTCTAACTTCCTTGCTTTTCTTTTCTTTTCTTAATTCTATTCTTCCAAGCTGTTTTCTCCATTTTTAAATCTAAATTCTTTAGATATATTTATGCAACCAATCAATGTATGTATACATAGATAACTTTTCTAGAATATATCCTTAGAAAAATTACTTATTAATAAATTTGTAGAAAACTTTATATTTTCTACTTATCATTCATAGGAACTTGCATCGGTCTATCCGAAGATATTTACGTCTATGTTTACGTTGTCTAGGCTGACGATATTCGCGTCGACTTGACCGACGCAATGTGTGTCGTTCTCGCTGGCCGATGCAAAATAAACTTTACTTCCATGCTTTTCTCGTTGGTGTTTGTCATAGACGACTTTTTTCATTGATTTTCGTTGGTTTGCATTCGTCTTTGACTGACAAAAAAGACGATTTTATTGTAGTGACTAAATAAAAATAATAACATATATTTAGGAATTCATAGATGTGAAGCAAACAAATATTTAAAAAACAAATAATTAATCACTTAAATAATATATAATATATATATATATATATATTTTTTAATTTTGAATACATATTTTATTTTATATTTAAACTTAATTATACTCTAAAAGTACAATATTTTAAATATGTATATGTAGTAAATAAAGAATAATAAATCTTCACTATATAATATTTTAGATTTTAGAAGTAAAGTTTTGTAATAGTAATTATATAATAAATTAAATTAATGCATAATTAATATATTACACAAAAGAATCTCAAATGACATGCAGATTAGAGGAAATATGATGAAATGTACCACCATCCAATTGATTATATTCAATGAAAAAAATTGGAGGACGAGTAAAGAAATATTCGACTTGGTTTAACTACAGATGGAATGAATCCATTTGGTAATTTGAGTACGAGTCACATTTCATGGTTGATTTTACTAGTTATTTAGAGCTTACCTCCTAGATTGTGCATGAAGCGAAAACCTCATCGGAAACCAATTTATATTTATGTATTATATTTAATTTAATACAAATGTTCTTTATTTTGTAGTAACCTCATCGGAAACCAAGTTCACAAATAAAGAAGCATCTGATTTCCATTGACGATCCTATAGCCTCTTTACTAGTGATTGCTAAGGCTACAGGTACAAACCCAGTGGAGGTTTTGTGGGATGACACTTTTTTTGAAAGAAACATTGACACCCCTAAATATATATATATATATATATATATATATATATATATATATATATATATATATATATATATATATATATATATATATATATATATATACACACACACATGATGGATGCGTTAGAGTTTATAGCTAGCAACCATGACTTGAATATAGTCATCATTCAATTTTTTATGATGTAAGTATCTCCCACCTATATCTCAATTTACTTTATTATGTTAAATTATTTATTATAATTTAACTAATTATTGTAGGTATTTGTTTGGAGTATATATTAATGACGGGAATCAAGATGTCTACGGATTCTTGGATCCTTATTTCATTAATCCAACTGGAGCGAAGAAAATTGAAACTCAAACATACATTACCAACACTTTGATTGAAGAGGCAAAAAAAATATATCTTGCCCCTTATATTAATGAGTAAGTTCAATTATAAGTCGTCAATTATTAGTATTTCATCTTTTAAATATTTACTAATTGTTTTCATGGATGATGCAGGGGTAACTGGTCGTTACATGTGTTTTCCATAATTGATAACATTGCTGTGTGATTTTGTTCATTGGATAAGAAGCCAACCATACATCTCAAGCAAATAGTTGAAGTGTAATTACATTATGAACTTACCCCTTAAATGTCTACTAACAAGGTTTTTTCTATTAATCAGGGCATGGCATGAATATAGCACACTTAGAGGTCGATCGAGTGCAAATTATCAAAAGCTAACATGGTTGAACCTAAAGGTTTGTAATTTTATTTCTTCCTCTCTTCATTGTTTTTCAAAATATCCATATTAACTTTTAATTTATATTGAATTGTAATGTAATAAACAACCGGGAGTCTATGAGTGTGGCTACTACGTTATGCAATGGATGGTTACCATTATAAGGGTAGGCATTCAACGAGATTCGGAGTAGGAAATAATATTTAAATTATTCTTTATAATAAAAGTATATGTACCTTAACACTAATTTGAACTTATTTTATAATGCAGTATTTTACGGATGATCAACCAGTACCTTCAAAAGCAATGGACCATGTGAGAAATGTTTGGGCCACATACTTCATTAATTTCTACTATAACTTTAGGATATAACTAATAAGTAGTATATATGTTTAAGTAATATACCATGCTTCTAATGTATAGGAATTATATAGATAGGAATATATATTGGTGTTTGCAATTGATTTATCAATATATATAATTTCATTGTTTGAAAGAATATGTATCTATTTGAATATGTATCTGACTGAGTTTTTAAATGAATAGGTTAATTAATAGGAGGAAACGGATAAAACAATTTGAACTAAAAAAAATACCATACTAGATGGCGGTTGTTGTCAAAACTGCAGTCTATTATAAACTACAGTTTTGACAACAATCGTCGTTTATTATGGGATCATTTAAAAGAAAAATAAAGGTCCTAGAGAGAAGGTATAAACTGTGATTTGTATAAAAACTTTCGTCTATAGCCTTCTCTAGGTATACTTTGACTATATTTGTTGTAAACTATAATCGTTAGTTGGTTAAAATAATCATCGTCTAGATATACTGTATACACTATGATTTTGAACCATCGTCTATAAGTTAAAAATATAGACTATGTGTTGATAGACTATGATTTCTAAGCCGTTGTCTGAGAGTTTTAATAATCGTTGTCTAAAAGCTTTTCTGCAATAGTATTAGATAAAGTTTTACTATATATTAATTATATAATAGAGTAAATTAATGCATATATTAATATATTACACAAATATTAAATAAATAAATTATGATTATTTATGTTACAATTTTTTTATCAGAAGTTATTAATAAATGTATTAATTTTGTGTAATATATTTAATGATATCACATAAATAATATAATGCATACATTAGTATATTACATAAATAACATTATTCAATAGTTACATATATGCTTCAATTACTTTTTTTTATTTATTTTTAATCTATTTAGATAATCAGTTCAAAAGGAAAACTACTAAAAAAGTAATTAATGTTAATCCTTTCACTGAACTACTCATCTCCTCTTCTGCATCTATATAAAGTGAATATTCATAGAGGTATCTCTGAATATTCAGAGTTTGGGCATATAGCTAGCATCATGGGCAAAGATGAAGACGATGAAAACGCAAACATATACTTTTCTGTGTGTGATAAAATCAAATTAAGGAAGTACCAAAGGTATTATATAGCTTTTGATTAATTAGATTCATAGATTTTCTTACATATTTCTTATTCAATTTTTGTTCATTAGTTTATATTTGGTTATTAACATTTCGTTTATAGAAAATTGCAGTTTTTTGTGATGCATATAGTGAATACTATTTTACAGTTTGTTGTTTTCAGAACAAGATATGTAAACAATGATTGTTTCCATAAAAGATGTAAAACTTAACATTATGGATATTAGCTTTGTTTGTAGGAACGACCAACAACTAGATGAGTTTTGAGCATTGTTGGTAGGTTTGTAGTTCTTACTTCTCTCGAGAAAGTCTCACTGGGCTCAAAGAAACACGGTGCCACTTTCTATATGCTTAAGGAAAACTTCTCCATATATTTCTTTAAAAAATCAGCTATTTTATCTTCAGGATGAAATGCAAATTCAATAGAGGAATGGAGAAAGCGATCATGGAAAAGACAATGGAAAAATAAGAGAAATATTTAATGATGATTTGTAAATATAAGTGTGATTTTAACTTTTCATTGTAGTACTACATTTAAGAGGAAAAACTCTCCTATAATTTGAGTTTTGAATGTAATATTAATTGTTATTGTTTTTTGTTTTTTTTTTTTTTATATATCCCATTACTTTCAATCCCTAAGAAACACTCTCTCTCCCTTTGGTAACAGTGTGTTTGTGAAGATGTAAAATTTAACATAATTATCTAACGCCTTCCCCTTTCTATGTTTCAACATAAGAATATGTAAAATATGAACTGTAAAAGATCTCTAGACGATAAGCGAAACAAGAAGCATGACAGTTACAATTGCAGTGGCTGTGATCTCTCCAAAAATGACCACACTGTGAGGACTCTCTTCTTCTTTTCCACCGCTCCGCTATGGAGGGAGACAGCGAAAAGGCTGTAGAGAGGGATAAAGGAGTTAAATCTTATGGTTCCGACCAATGTTCTGGTGAAGTTTGTCGCCTCAATGTTGTAGAAAGGTCCTACGATTGTGAGATAAGCAACCTCGTTTCATGAGATTTTCCATTTTTTGATTTCAAATTACAAGTATATCAAAGAGAATTTCGTGTTTTGAATATTTGTATGAATGAGAATTTTACAGGACTTTAATCTTTAGATGGTACTAAATGGATAATTGACACGGTGAATGTTTATAACCGAACTCTTCTTAGAACTAAAATTGGATTTATATTTCTTCTTGATGAATGAAAATATATATGAATCTTGATGTAATTTAGGAGTATTATTGGCGGATATTGAGTTTCTAGCATTGATCATACACTGTGCATTTATATAAATATATATATATATATAGAGAGAGAGAGAGAGAGAGGTTGATACTTCATCAAGATCCTCTCGCTTCATGGGGAGAAATTGCGAAGGTAATACATTTTATTGAATTGATCATATGAAAAACAAAGCTAGTATAGCCGCTAATTCATTGCACTGAAGTTATTAAACCAAACATTTATTTTTTAAAAATAAAAATAAAAGATTCAACATTTGGTTCAGAGCTCACACAAATAACGTTAACGGTCAACATATATTTTTACCACTAACTCTCCTTAGTAATAAAAACGTTATGTAGCTCTTTATATATTCCTTTATCGTGATCTGTTGAGTGGTATCTACATCTTTATATAATTCAAAAAGAGAAGAGAATGCAAATCTGTTGAGTGGTATCTACATCATCCATCGTATCCTCGTGTTCTTTACTAATCATTAGGTAAATGATTGAGTTTTACAAATCTCAAGATTGGATTATTGATTTTCATGACTATAATTTTTTTTTTCATGAAAAATAACAAATCAATTTTAGAATATAGGGTCTTTATCATAAAACACTTGTGAAACTTGATATATAATGATAAATGGTTTGTCCTAATATCACATCTTTTGAAAGCTAACAAACTTTCACTAAAAAAAAAAATCACTTTTAGCAACCATCAAATTCGATCACTAAAAGCCCTAAAATCGGTCGCTAAACATATCCGTGACTGAAACGGCCACCAAATAAAGATGGAAGCGAAAATCCTAGTCGCAAAACATTTAGCGACCGAATTATAAAATAGTTGTAAATTTGCGACCGAAATTTTTGTGGCTGAATCGGTCGCAAAAAATTTTGATCACAAAAATTCAGTAACTAAATTAGCGACCACCATTTTTTGGTAACTGAATCGGTGGCAAAAGGTTTGGTCACCAAAATTCAATAACCAAGTTAACGACCACCATTTTCAGTGGCTAAATCGGTGGTTGAAATAGAAGGTGATAGCGACCACTATTTTCGGTCGCTAATGGATTAAAATAATTAATTAAAAAAAACTCTTGTGGTGGTTAATTCAATGACTAAATAGAAACTCCTATAACGATCAATTTAATTTCGATAACTAAATGAATACCTCTATAACGATTGATTTTATTTTAGTGAATAAATATTTTTTTATTAAATTAGTTCAACCTAACCTAACTTTTTTTTCTAGAAGAGTAACTAACTTACTTTCAATAATCTAAAGATGAATTAGATTAAAACTATTTTTAAAGTGAATTTTCAACTCACTAACCTAGTTAAATAAACTATTCTAATAAAAAATCAACCAATTTGATCTCTCTTAACATCTATCTAGTTACGAAAATTATAAAAAGGAAATTTTAAACGTGACTTGAGTTAAATTAGAGTAGAATTTTAACTCATTCTCAATGTAAATTCAAAATCTGATAAATATTTTAGCTATATTGAGAGTTTATATGAAAATATAAGATTTTTTTTATAAAATACATAATTCAAAAAGTGAAGAGAATGCAAATCTCTTATCTTAGCATTCTAATTTAAATGGTCTTCCAAATTAACTCTTCCAAATTAACACTTCCAAATTAACACATGCACACTCAGAATAAAATATGCTAAAGAAAAAAATATTAAATAAAAATATGATCTATATAGTCGGAATAAACCAAAACAAGTGTATCCATCAAATAATAGCTTGTGTTGTCTAAGCCAAAGTCAAAACAAACCATAATAAATTAAGCCTAAGCCTCCATCCCTCAACTGAACACTTCTCAGTTGTATATAAATAATTAAATAAATAAAAATTTAACCTTCCCTATCTTCTAATCTCAACTGCACACCTTAGTAGATTTTCTTTCAGAAATGAACATCTTCTTGCACGTTATCTTTTAGAAAGATACAAACTATTTTCATTTGGTTGACAGTGATAAATCTACCATGAGGCTTGTCATGCTTAGTACTTGGCAACATAGTAGATGGCTTTGTCTGGTAGTTCCTACAAAACCCTATTAGATAGTCATCTACTCTACATGGAACTTTGCAGCTATGTGGCCTCCACCCTAAAATTATATCAATACAAACAATGAAATAAGGAACTAACAAATATTTCCATATACCTCATTCTCACTGCATGGTTGATTGTTACATTTTTAAAAGAAAGAATTTCTCCACTCAATTTAGAGAACAGAGTTCCTCAATTCAAATAATCAAACATAAACTTATTTCCATATCTCGTAGTTGGACTCACCATTCCAATCAAGTTTGTGAAATTTGAGAGTCTACGTAGACTTGTGAGACTCGACTTGTAAATTTGGAAGAGTTTACTTTTATATGAAAAAAATATTTTAAAAATATTTGTTACAAATTTTCTCAATTAGAAAAAAAAAAACTCTACAAACAGAAAAAAAAATCAGAACCTCAATTAAATAAAAAAAATCCAATTTAGTGCAATCCAATACAAAAAAACCCAATTTAGTGCAATCCAATAAAAAAACCCTAATTTCCTAAATCACACCACAAAATAATGCAACCCTAATTCCAACATCATCCATCTCAATAATCTTATACGATGAACAACATCGTCGACCTGCCACCCGCAACCGCACGAACCGTGACCACCACAACTGCACGACCGCACGAACGACAACCATCGCACAACCTCCTATGCACAATCGCCACCACCACGTAACCTGCTCCGCTGATCGCCACCACCGCACGACTTGTTCAGAGAAGATGCATGACCTCCGCACTCTAGAGAAGACGCAACACCACCAAAACGAAGGTGAAATCAAAACGGAACGCGAACCTTAAAATACCGTTTTGGGTTAAAAGGAAAATCCAGTTGAACTTGCCAACTCGAAACAGACGCACGAGTTTGAACGAGTTCACCGAGTTTGAACGAGTTCACCGAGTTCACTCCGAGTCTGCCGAGTTTACTCAAAAACCAAATCTATTACCGAGTTAACTCGAAAAGGGTATGTGGACACGCAAACTCAGACGAGTCAACATTGACTCGCGAGTTTGACAACCTTGATTTCAATTTTTTTAGGACATATATTGTATAAGAGGAAAGTTGGCTAAGTTTTTATGCATGAAATGAAAATAGGTAAATATGAAAAAAGAATGATACAAGACTAGTTTTGGTTATAATGACAGTACCCGTGTATTTCTTTAAGCCACTTGTCCACACATGACATGTTATACTCATGGAGGCAAGGAAGAACTCGTATTTGGTCCCCTTCTTTGAAGAGGTATTTAATGACTGCCTCAAGAATTGGCTCATGCTGCATGTCTTTTGTATCTCTTATGGCATAACCATAGTTCAAATGTGAGAGTCACTACGATTCATATTGATTAAAAAACAAATAAAAATGAAGCGAAAATGAAAACGAAAAAAAAAAAACCCTACCAACTATAAGAACAACTTGAAGACTATGATACTAAATATCAGATTCAGTAACCTGCGTTTGAGCACGGTCACCAACAATATTGTGAGTTGCAAGCACCAGATATAGAGATTGAGAAAGACTTACCTGAATTTTAGCAAGAAATGAGATAGTGAAACAAACCAATTAAACGAGATCGAGAATGAAACCGAGAACGAGACTGGGAAAGAAGAAAGAAACTAAGAGTGAAATAGATGAAGGAGACGGTGTGAAGAAGAAGAAGAAAAAGGATATTTACTTGGATTTGAGTGAAGAACTAGATAATGAGACGAACCAATTGAACGAGACTAAGACCGAGAACGAGCAACACTGAGAAAAAGGAAAGACATTGAGAATGAAGAGGAAGGAAACAAAGAGTGGAGTAGAAAAAGGTTACGGTGTTAAAAAAAAGTAAAAAAAAGTTTTTATCTAGTGTAGAATATTAGAAACTTTATTAAAATATTAAAATAAATTCTATAAAAAGCTTTTAAAATCGTGTAACTCTTTTAAATTCTTTTAATGTAAAACTTAAATAAATTTGGTAATACTTGCAAATTATTATTGATAGTAAAATTTATAAATATTTCATAAGAAAAACAATTTTTAGAAAAAATAAATAAAATGTACGTACTCAATTTAATAAATGCAATAACTTTTTTTTTCCTAAATCAATTTATATTTATTATTATTATTTTATAGTTATTATTTACAATAATAATATTAATAAATATAGTTATTATTTAGAATAATAATAATAATATTAATAAATATAGTTATTATTTATAATAATAATAATAATATTAATAAATATAGTTATTATTTATAATAATAATATTAATAATATTAATAAATATAATTATTATTTATAATAATTACATTTTTTAAATATGTTTATTAATTAATATGAAATATTATTATTGATATTAATATTCATATTATCTTCTTTTTTAATTTACTTATTTTTAAAATTTTTAAATTTGTCTATTTTATTTTAATATATGCATAATTAAATAAAAATATAAATGTTAATTCGGTGGTAGAAAATAAACAATTACATGTAGCGATCAAAGGAAAATCGGTGACTACAAAAAAAACATATTCAGTGACAAAAATAAGCAAATACATTTAGCGACCGAAAGAAAATCGGTGGCTAAAAAATAAACATATTCAGTGGCTAATTCGGTGGCAGAAAAATAAACAACTCCATTTAGTGACCGAATAGAAATTGGTGACTAAAAAATAAACCTATTCGGTCGCTAATTCGGTCGCAAATATATTTTTCCCAATTTATTCAAAACAGCCACCACTTTAGCGACTAATGATTCAGTGGCTAAACTAACTAACATCATTAATTATTCATTCGGTCACTATTTTGATTCTAGATTTGACACTAAGGATATTTGGTAGCTATTTCGGTCGCAAATTGAGACCACTTATTTTCAATCGCTAAATTCGGTGACTAAATTGTTATTTTCTTGTAGTGTTCATTCTTGATTTATCAATTTTTCATTACTCTTATTATAACTCACTTGCATTTGAAAACAAGTACAAAAAATTTAGTATACTCAATTTCTCTTATCTTTTTTGTTCTCGTCGGTTGACTCAGTTGTCGTTGACTCTGAGGCAGATGGTGGTTCCTTCTATCTTCGTGGTGGTTCTCCAAAGTGTGGCTTCGCTGAAACAGAGGGGGCCCCTACTTGTAATTGCACTCCGACGCTCAAGTCAGTACAGGGCAAGAAACATCAAACAAGCAAAAGGTGCTTAAGGTTATAATGTGTGTGTAAGAACTATGTCTTGCATACAAAACAACGTGTCTTTACCTTGGGGTTTACCCCCTTTATATAATTGTTTCTAGGTTAACCTGCCGCTGACATTCTCTTGCCAAAGCCTTGCCTCTAGCGAATTTAGGGTTACCTTTTCGGGATACTATCACACAGTCTTAGTGTAACTCCCGTGGCAACATTCCTTTCTTAGAGTGCAACTCTCGTGGCAACATTCCTTTTTTGGAGTGCGTATCTAACAGTATGGCCGCTAGGGTTACAACATGTGTACCAGCATCGCGAGACCAATCCGTTCTTGTAAGTGCCCCAATTTCTCCCGTGCCTTGCATGCGATTTTCTCTGAGAACCCTAGCGCTCTTGGGCATTGGTGCCCCTAGGGGTAATCTGCGTGTGCCAGACCCAAATGTCTTATACACATTCCGCATGCAAGGTATCTTTGTGAACCAGACTTTTACTAATGCAATACTCTACTGTGTCGACCTCTGCCACATCGACCTCTATTGTACACTATTGAGGTCTGGCTACTACAACGTGTAATCTCTGGGGGTCCCTTTGAGGGTCCTACTGTGTTGACCTCTGCCACATTGACCTCTACTGTACCCTGCCGACGTCTGAGGTCTGGCCACTACGCATGTATTCTCTGGGGGGTCCTTCTGAGGGTCCTACTGTGTTGACCTCTGCCGCGTTGACCTTCACTGTATACTGCCAACATCCAAGGTCTGGCCACTACATTTTTAATGACACCAAAATAAGTAATTGATCTAATGAGATTTTGATATTTTAAAGTAGAATACTACACGAATCTTCCTCTAGAATGACTCCATTATTTTGCATTCTACTATTATCATCTTAAGATTTTGCACAAAATGAAAATTATTGATTTCATAACCAAAAGAACATAAGGTATCATGACTCCATTTTGAAGTCATGTTAATGTTTCAGATGTTAACACAGATCATTCATAATTTCTTATTTAAACCAAGCCATAAAAGTATTGTTATGCTCCACCAATACTCACTTCTTTGATTATTTTGAATTTTTCTCTTCAGTAATGTCTTTGTATGTAAATAAGTATGGTATTATCTTGTCTATGTTACTCAATATATACAAATGTGCCTTTAAAACTTCTTCTCTATATTAGCTACCATATGTATCACTAACTTGTCAATTTTTTAGAGGACCAACATTTAACAGAAACTCTTATAGGAATTTCTTTTGACATGTACATCAAATAAAACTCAAAAACTTCTTTTGTAATGTTTCTGTTAACAATAGAAGCTTCTGGACCATATTGATTATTCAATATCCTTTCAAAATCTTTATATGTTGCTCGGTTGGGTACACCTATTTTAGATAAATAGACAATAAAATCTAATTTTCTTATAAAGTAAATAAATAAATGCACCATGATATAAAAAAAGGACGAAGAAAAAAACATCTCCAACTTACACAAGATAAAAAAATCTATTTTCCAAGTTCATTTAAATTTTGTGGGTCAATAACTTTACTAAATATCGAATTTAAAAAACTAACACAATCTAGTTATAGTATATCTCACATTTTTCGACAAGATTACAAAACTAGCCACCAACTATAATTATTTCATTAGGATGTGATAGTTATGAGAATTTAAACAAATTAGTTTTGGATCCTCCATAATATTAGACTCTTTCAGTGACTAGATGAACATTGACTCATATTCACTGGTTAACCAAGAACTCGTAATATCTTGAAGAAGAACACAAAACCAATTGGTCAAAAACAATTACACAAGAAGTCAGAACAAAACTAACTGGCTAAATTGGGTTTCATTGAAGATTAATCCATGGAATTCATGTACCAGCATTTTAATCATGAAATTTTCCTTAATCTGCTTGGATGGACTTGGATAAATCTCGGTCAAGGAGTTTGGAACTTCGAACTCAAGCAAAACCAAATACAAAAGATGGAAGAGAAAATAGATGAAAAACATGTCACTTTCTCAATAGAAAGCTAAGCACAAAGTCACCACTTGAATTTGGAAAATTCAAGATAAGATTCATGAAAAGAGACACGTACATATAAATAACTCATGAAAATAGAGAATTTCTCTTTAATATTCAATTCCATTCATGAGTTATGTTACGAATGAGAGGACTCATTCTTATATAGACTAGCTAAGGAATAGAAAAAGCTTAAGACTTGTTTGGTTGGTGTATACACCTTTTTAAACAAAATCTATATATGAAATATGAAGAGTTTAGAACTTATTTGGTTATTACTCATAATTTGTCAACCAAGACTAGCCTTATGTCCAAACTGAAGTGTCTTAAAATTCTATTTTAAAGGAAGGAAATATATTTTCTATATTTTTATTTACAAGGGAATTAGAAAAAACATAAAGAGATTTTTTTTTTATATATTTTCTTCTAATATCTTTTCCTATTATAAATATTCCTCCATAATCTTGATATTGTCTTTTATTCTTCTTTCTTGAATTCTTGTATTAACTTCATCTTATTATAACATTGACCTTTCTTGATTTGGGATCACATCAAACACTTAAGTAATAATGTTTCAGACCTGCAATAAATGTTAGCACTTGAGCATTGCTCAAGCAAAAGAACTATGCTAACAATATATATATATATATATATATATATATATATATATATATATATATATATATATATATATATATATATATATATAAATAAAATAAGATTATGCAAATAGTAAAACCAACTTTCCCAACCCAATTCAACTTCTTCTATACATTCCAATATGTTCTAGAAATCAATTTTAACCTATTTTTATAATTACAATTCTACTTCAATTACTCTACAATTCCAAATCAAACTTCATCATTCAATCACTAAGTATAAACAAAAAATTCAATAATACATTAATTAACTTAAAACAATCTCGTACTCTTAATTTAGGTCCCCTTGCCTAACCATCACTACAAGAAAATCATTAATTAGAAACCAATTTTAGAAACAAAAAATAATTAGTTACTATAGTGATCAAATTAGAGACCATTTTCGAGACTAAATTTTTTTGTTTGTTTCTAAATTAGTTTCTATTATTGTTAAATGGTTTCTAAATTGGTATCTAATTAGTTACCAATGTTTTAACTATCAATTATTTATTTTCTAAATTTGGTAACAAAAATCTTGGTAGCTAATTAGATACCAATTTAGAAACCATTTAACAATAATAAAAAATAATTTAGAAACCAAAATTTTTTTAGTCTCTAAAATGATTTCTAATTTGGTCACTACAACAACTAAATATTTTTGATTTCTAAAATTGGTTTCTAATCAATGATTTTCTTGTAGTGCATTGTTTGCTTCCCAGGTAACATCATCTCTAAATCAAGGAAGAAGTGAAATTATCTCAAAAACTTTAGAAGTCCTAACCCTAAATTCTAAACTTTAAGTTATATCACTTGTTGATAAGGAATCAAACCAATTAAGAAAATAACATTCTTAGTTTATTGAACTTGTGAAACATAGATACTCTCACAAATATACTTGAAAATAAAAGACAGAAACAATTTAGAGTAATAAAGAAACGTACTCCAAATCAAAGTTTAATAATATAGAATTGGTTTAGATATTTAATAGGATAGAATTGGTTTAGATGTACCCACTTCCTTATTAGAGATGTATAATAGCTTCAAAAAGCTAGAAAAACAAGACAAAAAGGGTTTATAGAATATTAGTTTAGATAAATGATAATGATTTTGTAGAAGTGAACAAATAAATAATTAAAATTTAATTTATATTTGTTAGCCTAACATTTATGTTTTTAAAATAATTTGAATATATTATTTAACGTTACTATGTGGTTTTTAAAATAATTTGAATATGTTATTTAACGTTGTAGAAAGATAATCACTATGTGATCTATAGTGACTTAAATGGAGGGATAATAAATTCGTGATCTTAAATATGGTTACTTAAATGGAGGAATAATAAATGAAATGTGTATGTCATGTTGTAAATGTAGTAAATGTAGTATGCTTTTGTTATAATAATGACATATTTTTATATATTTGTCTCTCGTATATATAGTGAGAAAATTGTTGAGTTATGTAAACATTTCACATGACTTTGCCCATGAAACATAGATTGGTAGTCAAGAGAATAGTTGGTTTTGTTAAAATGTTGCTATGCATGAGATGAATAATAATTTCAATAATTGAGATGATTGTCGTAGCTATGACAACAATATGATTTTTGTATACAATACCATTATGTATCCCAACATATTATGCTGTATGAATTATGATACGATTTAATACTATAAGAAAATCATTAAATATAAACTTTTGGAGAAAAATAATAATTAGTTACTATATTCATTAAGTTAGATATTATTTTAGAAACTAAAAACTATTGGTATTTAAAGTAATTTTTACTTTTAATAAAAATTTATAAACTAGTTTCTAAATTGATATCTAACTTTAATTACCTAGATTTTAGCTACTAATCACTTTTCTATAAACTATGTAAACTCGTAACAATGAATAAAACAGAAAAAGACCATATGAATTCTACACAACATCATTAGTTATCTTATAAATAAAACAGATCCTTATATTTTTTTTAATTATAACATCATTTGCCGAAAGGTGAGTTGTATGAATTGTTTTTCAATTTTGATTTTGTTTTCAAATTTCAAATTTTTTGCTGGAACTGGCCTACTTATGTTTTAAATATTTTATTTCTTCAAATGGTTTACATTGTTTTGATAGGCTTTTTTTATAGACAATGTCAGTATTCATTGCACTACATGGGAGACTTCTCTTCTATCTTGTAATGATTTTTTTTATTACTTGCATTTCATATTTTGACTTTTAACTAAATTTAAACGATAATTAGACTTTTAGACTTATGTAATTGTACACTTTAGATAATGTTGTATCATTTACCATTTACAATTCCAGTTGTATGGATTTCAATAACATAATTACTTTCTTTCATTGTTAAATTTTTTATTTTGAATTGCAAGTTCTTATTAGATTTTGTATTACAATTAACATTTTAAATTAAATTAAATTTTTATGTAAGATGTTAGATGATTGTTTTAAATTGAAAATTGATTAGTTAAAATGGAAATTAATCTAGATGATTTTTGTTTTGGATGGTCTTAAAGCAATATGCTTTCAGCATGTTTAAAATTGGTGCAAAACAGTCCATTTACGACAGCTAATATACACCGATTTCATTGTCAAACGTTTCCCATCAAAACACACAATGACATTTTTTAAATTAAAACAAAGGTATAAATGACGATTCCTCGTAAGATCGCTATATCATTTCAATTTTTGGAAAAATAAAGAGTGGTTTTTGGTTGGAACTGTAAAATATACAGTGATTTTACTAAAATTGTTGTATATTTCAATGCATTTTGGTCTATACGGTAGTTTTACCTAAAAACTATCGTCTATACCTCCATTATTTACCCTAATTCGAAGTCTACCACTTATGCTTTCGTTCTCTATATTTTTATTTCATGTTCTTCGCACTCATTGTGTTCATTTCGGCTTCAACTCTCTTCAACTCATTTCCTTTGTAAGTTCTTCTTGCACCCTCATTGCTTATTCTTCCTCCATCCTTACTGCTCATTCTTCCATTCGATCCATTGTTTTAGGTTCTTGCCAACATTTTTTCGTCACCATTGTGTGTGTCGTTGCTGCCACATTGCGCTCTTTGTTGTTTTGCTTCCAGCACCGCACTTTTCTTCGTTTTGCTGCCAACGACGCAGCCCACCACCGCTAACGACGTTGCAGGTTGGTGCAATTTTTTAATTTTTTTAATATTTTTTATTTTTTATTTTTTTATTTAGTATTTATGATAATTTATATATTTTAGTATTTATTATAATTTGTATATTTAAGTATTTATAACTTTTTAATTATTATTGATTTATATTATGTTAATTGTTAGAATAGAATTATTAATTAGTTAGATTGTAATTAGAGTAATATTATTTTATAAATAATTTATAATTAATATTCTTTATTGAATTGTATGTATGATTAAAGCTGTTAATTTTCTATTGCATGTATATTTATAATTCTTTGATACCTATTTGTATTCAATCTGAGAGTCTTCAACCCTCGATAATTGTTTCCCGTATGAGAGACCATTTGTTTTTCGATAGAGATTTAATACATCTATTTGTCTAGTACTCCTCAAATTGTATTTTTTTTAAAAAACATTTTCTAAAAAGCAAAGGAGGTTGTAGTGACATTAATTGTATTGAGTCTTGAATTGTCTAGGTCGACAGTTTGAGAAGAGCAATAACTTTTTATTAGTTCATTAGTACGTAACTTATAATTGACATGTCTTATATTTTACGTAATTTTGGTTCAAAGCATTTCGTGTTGTTCTTCGAGTGCATATTTGATTGTGGAGATTTCATGTCACCACTTTCATTTTGTTTCACATGAAGACCAATGCAAAATGCTGCCAAAATTTTGTTAAATATAAGGAATCTTGATTAAAGTTATGTACGATTGAATTATAAAAGTGAATCTTCACGAATAGGATAAGGTCTTACCTATAATAAAAATGTGATATTTCACACGCATTAGTGAACACCTCAATGACCATTACAGAACATAATGGATCGAGATTGGATTAACTCAATTTGCATAAGTGATGAGTACGAAAGAGGACTAGAAGAATTTATACAATTTACGCAACATAACGTCAACAGGTGTCTGTGCGTTATTTGTTTGAACGAGAGGAGATTGGATGTCAAAAAAATAAGGAACACCTTCTATGTGATGAGTTTCTACGATCTTATACAACCTAGACATGGCATGGTTAATTATTAATTTACCAAGTGTGTCAATATCCCAAGAATATATTCAGTCCACCATTGATGATTGATACAAACCACCTTGACAAGTAGATGACTAAGAACACAACAAACACTTCAAAATTAGGTCAATCATCCCAACATACAAGATCGGGCCCCACCAAACATCAGAAAGACCTCATTAGAAGAAGATTTGGACATAGGCTAGAGCATCAAATGTTCTTTCTTCTAGTCTTTTTACAAGACAAGTTTATGTAAATAATTTTGGCTCTTTTTGGAGGGTCCAAATAAAAGAATAAGCAAGAGTAAGGTGTGCTTAGTAATTTGGGCCTGTGCCAAGTCCACCTTTCATGACATGTGCACCTAGGTTTAAGGTTTCTTTGACCTACCTTTTAGAAGGTTTCTCATAAATGACACCCTTACCCCTCTCACTCTTGCTCCCTAAGTCACTTCTTCCTATATAAAGCGTGCCTTCCCCCATGTAGTGACACATTGAATTTTGAAAGTAAAGAAACTCTACAGGAGTGTCTTGTGAGACTTGAGTGCTATCTTTTTTTGGGTCTTATCTTGAGAGTCTGTGCACTTCAAGTGGCAGTTCTTCCCCACTCATCTTGGAGTCTCCCACCACTCCAAGTGGCGTGACAACATCTCATCTCCATAAGCTTTCTTCATCTCTCCACCTTTATCCTTACTTTTCTTTGCACCACTCTTCTTTCATTTTTATGTTCTTGTGTTCTTCATTTCCTTTTGGGTTTTCATCTTATTTCTTTCCATTATATGCTCTTTAAATCCACACCTCATCATCATCAACACCATATAATTATGTTTTTCTCTTTGTCCTCTAGAAGTGAACCTTCACACTTACTTAACCACTTGGTTAAGTTTGTGTCCAATGGAAATCTTCTTTGGGTTTCTCACCATATTATGCTTGAAACAAAAATTCATAAACAAAGTGCAAATCCATAAAATGTGCAACCTTAAAATCAACTCACATCATGTGGTATTCAGAGCATGGTTATCTTGTGCTTAATTGCTTTTAAGTTGATTTCGGTTATCTTGTGCTTAATTGCTTTTGAGTTGATTTCTGCCTTTAATTTTTAGCACATTTCAATTATGTCTTTATCTTCCAGCAATTTAAATTCCGCTTTACAATTCAACCCCTTTCAATTCAGTCTTTAAATTCTTGTCATTTACAATTCCGCCTTTTTATTCATTAAGCAATTTAAAAATCTGCTTTTGAATTATTTGTGTCAATTTTTTTCCCTTACCTATTTCGCTTGAGTCTTATGTTCTTAGTGTTCTATGAGTCTTTAAATCCATTCTGCTTATTTTGCTTTTAATTGTGAAGAATTTAAAGTAATTAGAATTTGTTTAAGGGGTAGTTGATTTAGTTCCAAACAAAGAATTCAAGTGATCATATGAATTGAATTTCATTCTTTTTGTAAAAATTTGAAAGTGAAGTAAAAATATGCATGTCAAGAATGTGGACATTTTAAATCCATAAAAACAAATACAAAAACAATTTGAATGCAATTCACTTTTCAAGTTCAAAATTGCTAAAAAGAGAATTCTTTTTTTTTTTTTTGTAACAAATTGTTTTCATATTTGTGAAATTTTATCCTTCTTGCTTTACAATTTCTAAGAAAATCCAAACTTCATAGTTAAAATTTTAAGTAAGTTTCTTAAAGTGTGCATAAGTGTTTTTATTGTTTGTCTTGTTACAAGTTTTGTCATCCTCTAAATTCTAAATTGGTTTATCTTTCTTTCTTTAAAACTTTTCTTGCTTGTCTTTAAATTCTCTTAAATTTTTGTTGGGGATTCTTGGCATGAGCAAGTTATAAGAGCTTTGGCCTCTTTCACTTGAAGTGTTGCTACCAAGTGTAGACCCTTTTGCATTTTTGAAAACCTTTTTTGAGTAATTCTACCTTTTTTCTATCCTTTATTAAATAGCCAAGTGATACACGTGAGTGAGTGCATTATTTGTTGTTAAAGACTAATTGTTTAATTTGTTTTTTGCGCAAATATGCATAAGTTATCTGCAGAGGAATCTTCCAAACCACAATCTGATGGCCTTCACATGTTGAGCTCTCCTTGGATGTTGAAGATGTTGCGGAAGCAATGGTTGAAATGAGCAAGACCCTCCTAGGAGTGATGGTGATCTTGAAGGTGCATGATGTGTATGGGAGTAGGGAGGTTTGGCCAACCCTTGGTGAGGTGAAGGAGATGAAGATCAATTCCTAGAAACTAGGAGAGAGCAAGGCTTGGCACAAATTTGGCAGCATAACTTTACTCATATTAATCTTGCTAATACATGAGGTAGGCCTTAGGAGCCTTGGTGAGCAAGCTTAAAGGGTAGGGATGGAAATACAAAAAGTGGGGGCTGCCTAGGGTATTGACTTTAGTCAAACCACACCATCATCCTAATATTCTAGAAGATAGGTCAAAAATGCAACATTTGATAGTACACCCCTCCTTCTTTTGCTAAAGGTACCTATTTGCTAGCACACCCCTCCTTCTATTGCTAAGGGCACCTTTTTGATAGCACACCCCTAAGTGAGCAAGTTTTGCTTTCTACACTACACTAATCTACTAAGCTACCCCTAATAGGCCTCCAAGTAGCATGTACAATGTCTTCTCCCTCCTATCCGTGGCTTGACTTGTTTAGGCGTGAATGTGCTTGGCCATGGACCTTGTGAGAGGTCCTAAACGGTCTAGGCTCCCTCCTAGACGCTCCTCATGTAGCTCCCCCTTGTCTTGTGCTAGACGCTCTCCACGTGGTTCTAGACGGTCTAGTCTTGGCCCTTGGCTTTCATGGTGGGGTGAGCTTGGCCTCTCTCCATCATCCCCTCCCCCCTTGGAAAGGATTTGTCCTCAAATCCAAGTCTTCATTGGTACCTACAAATGGAGATAGGTCAATTACATTAAATGTGTCATGCACTCCATATTCAAGAGGTAGGTCCAACTTGTATGCATTGTTGTTGACTCTCTTGAGGACTTGAAAGGGTCCATCTCCTCGGGGACTTAGTTTGGACTTCCTTTGTGTGGGAAATCTATCTTTTCGAAGATGAAGCCAAACTAAGTCTCCTTCCTCAAAAATCATTTCTCTCTTCCCCTTATTGTGGTATTTGGCATACTTCTCATTTTGTTGTTGTGTTTGAAGTTTAACCTTTTCATGAATTTTCTTAACAAAATCGGCCTTGATTGCTCCTTCCTTATGCACAAAATCTTGTGGGTTAGGAAGGGGTAACAAGTCCATAGGTATGTGAGGATTAAATCCATCTACTACTTCGAAAGGAGAAGCATTAGTAGTCTTGTGGACTACTCTATTATAAGCAAACTAAATGTGGGGAAGGTGCTCATCCCAAGAATTGTGGTTTCCCTTCATGATAGCCCTAAGCATAGTTCCTAGAGATCTATTGACTACTTCGATTTGACCATCCGTTTGAGGATGACAAGAAGTGGAAAATTGTAGTCTTGTTCCAAGTTTACTCCAAAGAGTTTTCCAAAAGTGGCTTATAAACTTGGGATCTCTATCGGACACTATACTTCTAGGTATTCCATGGAGTCTCACCACTTCTCTAAAGAAGAGCCTAGAAATATTTTGAGCATCATCTACCTTGTGGCATGGAATAAAATGGGACATTTTGCTAAAACGGTCCACTACCACAAAGATAGAGTCATGGCCTCTTGCAGTCCTAGGGAGTCCTAAAATGAAATCCATGCTAATGTCTTCCCAAGGAGCATTTGCAATCGGCAAGGGAGTGTAGAGTCCATGAGGCATTGCTCTAGATTTTGCTTTCAAACATGCTATGCATCTAGAACAATGTCTTTGGACATCTTTCCTCATGTGTGGCCAACAAAATTTTACTTTCAAAATGTCTAGAGTCTTATCAACTCCAAAATGGCCCATGAGTCCCCCCTCATGTGATTCTTTGACAAGGAGTTTCCTATGTGTGCATTGGGGAATGCAAAGTTTTCCTTCTTTAAAAAGATATCCCTCGGACACATAGTAACCTCCTTGCGCTCTATGTTGACATTGGGCATAGATGGATGAGAATTCTTGATCATCTTGATAAAGCTCTCTTATGTGATCAAATCCAAGAATTTGAGCACCCAATTTTGAAAAGAGTGTGTGTCGTCTTGAAAGAGCATCGGCCACTATATTGATGCTTCCTTTCTTGTACTTGATTACATAAGGAAATTGTTCAAGAAATTCCATCCATTTAGCATGTCTCTTGTTGAGCTTGTGTTGGCCCTTTAGATATTTTAAAGACTCGTGATCACTATGGATTACAAATTCTTTGGTCACAAGGTAGTGTTCCCAAGTCTTTAGAGCTCTCACAAGAGCATAAAGCTCTTTGTCATAGGTGGGGTAATTGAGGGTGGCTCCATGGAGTTTTTCACTAAAATATGCAATGGGGTGACCACCTTGTAATAATACAACACCTATGCCTACTCCTGATGCATCACATTCTATCTCAAAAGTTTTGGAAAAATTTGGGAGAGCTAGAATTGGTTCATTGGTGAGTTGAGCTTTTAGCCTTTGGAAGGCTTGCTCATGCTTATCATTCCAACAAAATGCAACATTTTTTTTCACAAGTTCATTCAAAGGAGAAGCTAGACTTGAAAAATTAGGCACAAACCTTCTGTAAAAGCTAGCTAACCCATGGAAACTTCTTACATCACTTACATTATTTGGAGTGGGCCACTCTTGGATGGCTTTGATTTTCTCGAGGTCAACATGCACCCCCTTTTGGTTGACTATGAAACCTAATAAAACTACACTATCTACACAAAAGATACACTTATCCCTATTGGCAAACAAACTATTTTTCCTAAGCACTAGAAGGACCTCCCTAAGGTGACTTAGATGGTCTTCTAGGGTTTTACTATACACTAATATATCATCAAAATACACTACTACGTATTTACCTATACAATCCCTTAAGGTGTGATTCATGAGCCTCATAAATGTGCTAGAGGCATTAGTGAGCCCAAAGGGCATCACTAACCACTCATATAGTCCAAATTTGGTTTTAAAAGCGGTTTTCCACTCATCACCCTCTTTGATTCTTATTTGGTGATAACCACTTTTAAGGTCAATTTTGGAAAACATGGTGGACCCATGCAATTCATCAAGCATGTCATCAAGCCTTGGGATTGGATGCCTATACTTGATGGTGATATTGTTGATTGCTCTACAATCACAACACATGCGCCATTTTCCATCTTTTTTGGGCACCAACAAGACAGGTACAGCACAAGGGCTTAGGCTCTTTTGAACCCAACCCTTCTCTAACAAGTCTTGAACTTGTGACTCTATCTCCTTGGTCTCCTCGGGGTTAGTTCTATAGGCGGGCCTATTTGGTAGGCTTGCCCCCGGAATCAAGTCAATTTGGTGTTCTATACCTCTAATGGGAGGGAGTCCATTGGGTCCTTCATTAGAGAATACATCATCAAATTCACCTAAAAGTTTTTCTACTTTAGGAGGTAGACTCATAAGTTCACTACTTGTGGCAGTGCATGCAAGTGTTCCTTTACAAAAGACAAGGCTTGGTTGTTCAACAAGAAACAAATTTTCCAAGATGTTTTCAAAAGGCTTCTCTTGTTGAGCAACCTTGGGGGAAGGAACACTCTTCTCCCACTCCTTCCTATCCCTAAGGACTTTTTCTTTTTCAAGCTCTCTTTTATTTTTCTTTTCCTCATCACTCTTTTCTTTCATTTGTATTTGATCTTTCACCACTTGGGAATGTGGTAAAGGACTAAGTACAAACTTTTTATGCTTATGGGTGAAGGAAATATCATTAGTAAGACCATCATGCAAGGTTTTTTTATCAAATTGCCATGGTCTTCCTAAGAGTATATGGCAAGCTTCCATAGGCACTACATCACATAGAACCTTGTCTTATTGTATGGCTTAGGATGAGGAACTACTTGTAGATTGAGTTTTTCAACCATTCTAGAGCTACAACAATTGCAGCTTGATCCACTATCCACAATGAGAGAACATATATTTTCTAAAACTTTACATCTTCTGTTAAAGATGTGTTGAACCAAGTGATGTTCAAGGTTTTGAAGAATCCAAATCCTTTGAAGGATGATGAAGCTTTTGCTTTGCTTGATGCTGCTGTGCTGGTTTATTGTTTTGTTCTGGGGTAGTTTAAAGTGTAATCCACCCTTAGATTAAATCTCAAAGCAATTAGCATATCAGTTTTTAATAAAACAAAGTGTTTTTTAAACTAAGTTGAAACAACCGATTGTTCTGTCGAAACAACCGATTGTTTATACTTAGATGTTTTGAGAAAGTTTGAAAACTGTTTTTGAATGGAGAAAACTATTAAGTGACAAAACAACCGATTGATTCGAGGAAACAACCGATTGTTTGTTTTGGAACCATAACAGAAAAACTGTTTTCTTTGACAGAGCTTTAAATGATTTGAAACTGAATACGCTCCAGTCATTAAATGCTTTGACCAATCTTTCTGAAAGCTTTTATGGGTTTGTTAAGATTTGATAACAAACTTCCTTTTATATAATTAAGAAAATCTCTTTTAAAGATGGGAATGCTTTTGACAAAGTTTCTTCTAAGAGAGTTTTCAAAGTGCTGAGATTGCTTAAGAGCTAAAGAGATTGATCAAAGTGCTGGAATAGGATTCTACTTGTATTGATTTCAGATCTTCATCTGTAACAAGTGTAATCTGTGTAACTGCTGAAACTTTTCTTTTCTGTATTGTTGCTGAGATTGGCTGTGTGTTCTTGAGGTGTTCAAGATCAGCAATCTTAGTGTTGACCAAGGAGAGTGTGTGTCTTGAGGTTTTCAAGGTCATTCTCTTGGTTGTTGTGTAAGTGATCAAGGTGTGATTGCTTAGTGGATTTCCTCAGGGGTTCTGAGAAGACTGGATGTAGCTCTAGGTTGGAGTGAACCAGTATAAACAACTGTGTACAATCTCTCTATCCCTTACTCTTTAAATTCAGTTTGTTTGTTGTTTGCTGATAAAAACAACCGATTGTTTCAAAGAAACAACCGATTGTTTTTCTGACAGTGCAGTTTTGCTTACTGTATTGACTAACTGAATTGCTTGATCAATTGGTTTCTGAGATAAACTCATTCTAGTTTTAAAAAGTTTGCGAAAACCTCTTTAAACAATTCACCCCCCCTCTAGTTTAAAGCCATAATTTCTAACAAGATGTTCTCTCTTTGTGTCTCCATAGATGCACTAGGATGATTGTTGAGGGTTCTCCTAATCATTAGCAATTCTCCCTCTAATGGATCGACCCTCTCATCCTCTCCCCCTTCCTCTCTTTCACTTGGCTCATCCTCGCCACTAGTGTAATCATTTACACCTTTCAAAAACAAAGTCCTTTGCTTTGGGCATTGTGCTTGCACATGCCCTCTTCTATAGCACTTAAAGCACTTAACGTCCCTAGCTCGGATGGGTGGGGTGGAGGCATCTTTGGCTAAGGGTTTGGTAGTTTCCCTAGGTTTTTCTTTTGATGTACTACCCTCCCTTCTATATTCTCTCTTGGGATAGGAGTTAGAGTAGGATCCAACCTTTAGACTTGAAGTTTTGCGTAAATTTTGTTGCTCAACTTTAATGCAAAGTTGGACCAAGTCATTCAAGTCTTGGTATGGAAGGAGTTCTACTCTATCCCTTATCTCAAGTGAGAGGCCACTAAGGAACCTAGCTATGGTGATATGCTCCTCTTCTCTAATGGAGGCTCTCATCATGTAGAGCTCCATTTTTTGTCTATACTCCTCAACACTCATATTGTTTTGCCGGAGTCTTTGGAGCTTGTCCATCAACTCCCTATGGTAGTATGAGGGTATGTGGCGACGTCTTAGGGCTCCCCTAAGGTCGTTCCAATATTCAATTGGAGGTTCCCTATGAAGATGTCTTTCTCTTTCGAGATAGGTCCACCAATACATGGCGTTCCCTTGGAAGCTAAGGGTGGCTAGAGGTACCTTGCGTTCTTCACTCACCCTATGGCAAGCAAAGAGTTGCTCTACTTTCATCTCCCAATCTAGGTAGGTTTCTACACTCTCCTTACCATGGAAATGAGGTAGGTCTACTCTAACCTCCCTTGGGCCCTCTTGCTCCCTTTGCCTATTTATTCTAGGGGGTGGTTGGTAGTAGTCATACATTCTAAGGCTTCCCTCCCCTAAAGACTCTTGGACTTGCGAATGAGATGCATGAGTTTGAGATTTTTTTGATTTTTGTGACTTTTCTTCTTAGGCTTTAGCCAACTCATTAATTTTAGACTCATTCTCCAATTGTCTAAAAGAAATCATTTGCACAGCTTGTGAAACTTCTTCCAAAAGAGTTTTCATAGATTTTAATTCATTTTCAATAGGCTTTGGAGAATGAGAAGAAGAAGACATGACTAAAGCTTTGTGTGTAGAAGTATTTTACCTTGAGAAAATTTAGGGAAGTCAAAGAAGGTAGTCTTCCAGGTAAGGGAGGTGAGTCACAATATACTACTTAAATACCAAGCCTTGCCTTAGCCAAAGACTATCCCTCAATTTCTTCACACAAAGCTTTCTCTTAGTAAACCACTTAAAACACAATCAAGTTGAAGAAATCCTTTTTGATGCAAGAAAACAATGCAACTAGCTAATTAACCAAGCAAAGAATTAACAAACTTAAACAAGGTAAAACAAATTAGCAAACGTAATTAATTAAGCAAGGAAAACAATTAAAAACAATTAACACATGCTAAACCAATTAAAGTCTACACTAGTCGGCCCTAGGTGAGGCTTCTTGGACACTTGGAGCCCTTGAAGACACACTCACCGTCTAATCACGTAATTAAAGAAGTAATTAACAAGGTTAAGTTGCAAAGAAGATTAAGAAAACCCCCTTTGTGGACTGGATATCTCTTTCCTACACATCTTCTCTTTGTTTCTCGAGTCTATAGTGAGTTACAGACAGAGTTCGAAAAGGTAAAATCTTTGATGATTCCATCATACATGATTGAGTTGCAAAAACTTCTGGATAGGTATCCTACATCTGAACTGAATTCTTTCTGGTTAAAGAATCTCTTTCTAGTTGCTCTGAAACAATTAGGAGATTCTCTAGAAGAAATACGGAGTTTGTCTTTTCTTTGTTGGGCCCTCCAAGTGTTTGTGGTGTTTTTGGGTAATATTTGTTTGCTGCCCTTGCTTTGGCTCCTCTTAGAATTAGGAAATTAATTCTCCAATCCAGCACCTATCACACAAGCTAGACCTCACTCAAGTTAAATTTCTACTCAAATAGGCACCAATTGAGAAACAATTCCAGCACCAAATTTAGAGGCCAAAGGATTAAAGCAAGAAACAAATTAATTAGAAAAACAGTACCACCAAATGGAGTTAAAATTGTGACAACTAGAAAGAGTTCCAAAGAAATATAAAACAAGCAAATAAAGGTACTCAAAGAAAGGTAGGCACACAAAGTGAATCCTAAGAATAGCACTAGAATTGATTTAAAACAAAAAAAAACAAAAACAGCACCACTGAAAAACTGTTGTGGCCAGAAAACGTGATTTTCCCCAATTTATGCTGAGCTGTCCTTTACATATTTTCCTCTGAAAATTGATATGCAAATATTTCAAGATCTCAAAAAGATTCTGGGACAGATTTCACCCAAAACGCATGAGCCATTTTTTTTTAATAAATTTTGCAAAAACAGTGTTCAGTTACGCCAGCTGGAGCGCACAGATTTGCACACTGTTTTTAAAATATTTATCATTTTTTTTCTATTTGTTTTTTTGACCTGATTATTTTTTTGTCGTTTCAATAACACCTCAATCTTGCATATTCCAGAGAATCAAAACTTTCCTAAGTGGCAAAATAATTTTCCTAAGCAAAAATAGCCAGCACAAATTGATGCAAAACAGGAGATTCTGTGTAGATTGGAAAAACAGCAAGATATACCAAAAGACACAATGGAAAAAGATGTAAATGAATTTGTGTAGAACTAAAACACAAATATGAACTCAACCTAAAATTAAAAAGGCACCAAAAGCTCAAAAACCCAGCAGATTCAACACAAACTTTTAGACCAAAATCAAGAAACAAATAAGCCAAACAAAGTACTACTTATGATTTTATGACATTTTGGAGAAACATGACTTAGACAATATATATAGATTCAAAAATTAAAGACTCAAAGAGCATAAAATGAACCAAAATAAAAATTGTAATAAAGACTCAAAATCTAAAAGAAAAACAGCAACACAAAGGTGTATGGAATCCTACCAAAAATTGCACAAAGATTGTTCAAGAACAAATGAACAAGATGCACCAATTGGAAAATTCCAAACAGCACACCAATTCAAATTAAAATTAAAAAAAACAGCAAGACAAGTATGGAAAACAAAGATGAACAACAAGGATTAAAGAAGAACTCAAAATTAAAAAGGACCAAGAACTACTCATCTTTGAAGAACCCCATGCTCATGATACCAAATGATGGCCTTCACATGTTGAGCTCTCCTTGGATGTTGAAGATGGTGCGGAAGCAATGGTTGAAATGAGCAAGACCCTCCTAGGAGTGATGGTGATCTTGAAGGTGCATGATGTGTATGGGAGTAGGGAGGTTCGGCTAACCCTTGGTGAGGTGAAGGAGATGAAGATCAATTCCTAGAAACTAAGAGAGAGCAAAGCTTGGCACAAATTTGGCAGCATAACTTTACTCATATTAATCTTGCTAATACATGAGGTAGGCCTCCTTATTTATAGATTTAGGAGCCTTGGTGAGCAAGCTTAAAGGGTAGGGATGTAAATACAAAAAGTGGGGGCTGCCTAGGGTATTGACTTTAGTCAAACCACACCATCATCCTAATATTCTAGAAGATAGGTAAAAAATGCAACATTTGATAGTACACCCCTCCTTCTTTTGCTAAAGGCACCTATTTGCTAGCACACCCCTCCTTCTATTGCTAAGGGCACCTTTTTGATAGCACACCCCTAAGTGAGCAAATTTTACTTTCTACACTACACTAATCTACTAAGCTACCCCTAGTGGGCCTCCAAGTAGCATGTACAAGGTCTTCTCCCTCCCATCCGTGGCTTGACTTGTTTGGGCGTGAATGTGCTTGGCCATGGACCTTGTGAGAGGTCCTAGATGGTCTAGGCTCCCTCCTAGACGCTCCTCATGTAGCTCCCCCTTGTCTTGTGCTAGACGCTCTCCATGTGGTTCTAGACGGTCTAGTCTTGGCCCTTGGCTTTCATGGTGGGGTGAGCTTGGCCTCTCTCCATCACAATCTCCTCGAAAGACACGTCTTTTGGGGGAAACTTGAGGATACTAAGAGGAGCTTGGCTCACAAGGAAGAGTAAATGCGAAAACTAATGGAAAGGATGCAAAAGCTAGAGGATACCGAGACAAAATCGCAAGAGGGGATGGGAGCCTAGAAGAGATACAAGACATTACATGCATTATGGATGTCAAGAAGAAGAAGAAGATTGGAGAGTGCAAAATTATGAAGCTAGGCACCATCATTAACAATCAAAGAAGACCCTACCTTTTGTAAAATTACCTAGTTTTAATGAGGATAGTGACCCAAATGTATATCTAGGATGGGAAGCTAAATTAGAATAAACTTTTAATGTGTATGAGGTCAAAAAGAACCAAAAGGTTAAGTAAACTTCCCTCGAATTTGAGGACTATGCCGTGCAATGGTGGCATCAAAATATAATGTATATTGGGCTAAATAAGAGGCCAACCAAGGTCTCTTGGCACAATTTAAAGTTATGCATGCGCGTGCAATTTGCTTCACATCCTAAACTTAGAAATATTTCTATCTTCTCTGTGAACAAACTAACTATGTTATTTACATAAGTTCTAAATTCGAGTTCAAATTCTTTCCATCTTGGGGAGCACTATACAACCAATTAGCCAAGCAAATGATCAAGGACAAAAGAGACACTTCACACTTTGATCAGTCATCTCATCATATAAGACAAGGCCCCACCAATATAAGAAGGACCTTAGCAGAAGAAGAACTGGGCATAGACCGGAGCATCAAATGCTTTTTTCTTTTGGTCTTTCTACAAGACAAATGTTTGTAAATAAATTGGGCTCACTTTGGGGTCCAAATAGAAGAATAAGCTAGAGTAGGATTCACCTAGCATAAATTGGGGTGTACTTAGCATAAATTGAGCTTGTGCCAAGCTCACTTTTCATGACAAGTGCACCTAGGTTTAAGGTTTTTTGACCTACCTTCTAAAAGGTTTCTCACAAAGGACACCCCTACCCCTCTCACTCTAGCTCCCCAAGTCACTCCTTTCTATAAAAAGGGTGTCTTCCCCCCTGTATTGACACGTTGAATTTTAAAAGTAAAGAAACTCTGCAGGAGTGTTAGTGAAACTTGAGTGTTTATGCACTTTAAGTGACAGCTCTTCACCACTCATCTTGGAGTCTCCCACCACTCTAAGTGGCGTGACAACATCTCATCTCCATAAGCTTTCTTTATCTCTTCACCTTTTTCCTTCCTTTTCTTCATGCCACTCTTCTTCCATTTTTATGTTCTTATGTTCTTCATTTCCTTTTGGGTTTTCATCTTATTTCTTTCCATTATATGATATTTAATTTTGCACCTCATCATCATCAACACCATATAATTGTGTTTTTCTCTTTACACTCTAGAAGTGAACCTTCACACTTACTTAACCACTTGGTTAAGTTCGTGTCCAGTGGGAATCTTCTTTGGGTTTCTCACCATATTATGCTTAATAAAAATTCATAAACAAAGTGGAACCCATAAAATGTGCAACCTTAAAATCAACTCACATCATATCTTGAGTGCACAACACCTCAAGTGGCGGCTCTTCACCACTCATCTTGGAGTCTCCTTCTCCTACAAGTGGCATGACCACACCTTCATCATCCTAAGCATCTCTTTCCTTTCATCTTTTCATCTTTTTTCTTTCCTTTATATGCTCTTTAATTCCGCACCTATTCATCATCACACCATAATTGTATTTTCTCTTTGCCCTCTTGAAATGAACCTTCACACTTACTTAATCACTTGGTTAAGTTCGTGTACAGTGAGAATCTTCTTTGTGTTTCTCACCATATTCTACTTAAAACAAAATCTCATAAACAAAGTGCAACCTTTAAAATATGTAATCTTAAAATCAACTCACATCATGTGGTATTCAGAGCATGGTTATCTTGTGCTTAATTGCTTTTGTAGGTGATTTCTGCCTTTAAATTTCAGCACATTTCAAATTTTCTTTTATCTTCAAGCAATTTCAATTCTGGTTTATAATTCAGCACCTTTCAATTCAACCATTAAATTCTTGTCATTTACAATTCCACTTTTTATTCATTAAGCAATTTAAATTCTACTTTTGAATTATTTGTGTCATCTTTTTACCTTACCTATTTTGCTTGAGTCTTTTGTTCTTAGTGTTTTAGGAGCCTTCAATCCATTCTTCTTATTTTGATTTTTAACTGTGAAGAACTAAAAAAAATCAATTAGAATTTGTTTGAGTAGTTGTTGATATAACATACTCAAAGGTCGACTCAGTGAAAATTATCAAAAGTTGACATGGTTGAACCTAAAGGTCTGTAACTTTTGTCTTCCTCTTTTCATTGTTTATCAAAATATCAATATTAAATTTTAATTAATATTAAATTATAATGCAATAAACAATGGGGAGGCTGTGAGTGTGGCTACTACGTTATGCAATGGATGGTTACCATTGTAAGAGTAGGCATTCAAAAAGATTGAGAGCAAGTAATGATATTTAAATTATTCTTTATAATAAAAGTATATGTATCTTAACACTAAGTTGAATTAATTTTTTAATGCAGAGCACTACCTTTGAAAACCCTAGATTATGAGAGAAATTCTTGAGCCATATATTTCATTAATTACTATGAATCTATGATAGCTAATGAATATTATAGGAATTAAATAGATAGGAACATCTATTAGTGTTTGTAATACATGTATGTATTAGTTGTTATACATTTATCTATATATATATATATATATATATATATATATAATTTGCTTGTTTAAATGAATGTGTCTGAATTTATGTATTTGGTTGGGTTTTTAAACGAACAGGTTAATTAAGAAGGAGAAATGCATAAAACAAAATGAATTAAAAAAAATCCCAAAATAGACGGTGAATTTGGTCCATAATTGTCGTTTATACCTCGATCATGTAAGATTTTAAGCAGTCTCAGGTAAGGGAATAGATGACGATTTTGTTCAAAACTGTCATTTATTCCATTCCCCGTGTATTCTATAACCATATTTGATTTTTGTTATACACTGCAGTTGATCAAAAAAATCGCCATCTAGATGTAACTTATAAATGACTATGTGCTGATAGACTGCGGTTGCAAAATCGTTGTCTAATAGCAAAAAACTCGTTGTCTAAGGATTGTTATGCAATAATGCATGGTTTCTTGCATATTAAAACACTTTTTACATTTTACATTCACTTTAAAAGAATCAGATTTACTGACAGATTATTACCTATGGATCTGAATCCATAGGTAAATTCAACATTACCTACAAATATTATTACCCACAAATCTGATTTTGTAGGTAAATTTAGTATTACTTACAGATATTACATACGCATCTAAATCCGTAAGTAAATTTAACATTATCTACAAAATATTATCCACAAATCTAAATCCGTAGGTAAATTCAACATTATCTACAGATTAACTCACAGATCTCTATTCATAGGTAAATTTTACATTATCCACAAAGTTTACCCACGAACCTATATCCAAAATTAAATTCAATATTATTATTAATATAAATATTTTTATTAAAAATATTAATAATTTTTAAAAATGTAATAATATAAATATTATTAATCATAATAATTATATACATGATATTAAAACTATTCTTATAATATGAATAATTATATAAAAAATATTCATAAATAATAATAGTAAATAATAATAATATAACTAATAGTATCCATACTATTAACATTATAAAATTAATAATATTAATACTAATTATTTATAAAATATTAATAATATTTTATAATATTTACTAATATTAATAATTTAATAATAATTAATAATATTTAATAAAATTTAATAATATTAATAATATTTAATAATATTTACTAATATTTAATAATATCGAATGATATTAATAATATTAATAATATTTAATAATATTAATAATATTTAATAATATTTGATAACATTAATAATATTTAATAATATTAATAATATTTAATACTATTAATGATATTTAATAATATTAATAATGTTTAATTCTATTAATGATATTTAATAATATTTTTAATGTTTAGTAATATTAATGATATTTATAATATTAATAATATTTAATACTATTAATGATATTTAATAATATTAATAATATTTAGTAATATTAATGACCGTTAATTATATTAATACTATTTAATAATATTAATGATATTTAATAATAATAATATTTAATAATATTTATAATAATATTATAATTAATAATGTTATTAATTTAAATAATAATAATGAAACTAATAGTATGAATGAAATTAAATATATGAATAATATTATTAGTGTTTATATTATTAATTATATTAATATTGATAATCATATTAAAAAGTATAGTAATAATCATAATATGACAACAAAAGTTGACTGGTGTAATGGTTAAAATTTTTTTAATCATTCGAGGGAATTGACTTGGAGTCCCACCGCTGCAGTTTATTTCTAACAATAATAATAATTGTCAATGTCAATAATAATCCTAAAAATATACATAAATAATATTTGTAAATAATAATTAAAAATAATAAAATAAGATTTAAATAATAATTGGAAATTTTTAAATAAAATATGTTGAATTACCTATGGATTTTATCTACAAATTGGAGTTGGTGGGTAATTACTGTTTTCATTACCCACGAAACACACTGGTCGTAAGTAAATTATCTAGGCCGCATTACATATGGATTTTGTTTCGTAGGTAATACTAATTTACCTACGGATTTAGATTGTTACCTACGAAATTTATTCAGTAGCTAAATTGATTTTTTCTTGTAGTGATGGATTTTGTGTTGGCCTAGTCCATACATAAATTACTTTTTTCTTGTTTGTGTCTGCCAAGCCTATAGCACACACTACTTTTTTTAATATTTTTTATGTACCTAAAAAAATTAATTTTTTTACAATTTCTCAGTTAAGCACACCCTAGTACGTTTTCTAACATGGGTGTAGCACATACCAAAATTAAATAAAAAAAATGTTTTATATGCGCTTAGCGTCTCTTTAATTCATGCAACTTGCGTCTCTTCACCAAGTTAACACTAAAATAATTAGCTTTCAAAGTTTTAGATTTCACTGTTAGACCGACGCATAACTCACGCTTAAGCGTCAATTTCATATTTTTTACATTTTAACATTCAAGTTTTAATTTGACGAATTTTAAAACTTATGTTTTGAAAAAAACGTTATATTTTCGTATGAAAAATGTCAAATATACCAACAAAGAGTTTACACTTATATTTTAAAAAAGTTCGTGGAATTTTTCCATGTAAAACAATAACTAACGTTGGTGTTTAGATTATTGTGGTTTTTTTCCTCTATTTTCTTCTACATTGGAACCAAAATTACACGGGGGAAAGAATTGGAGTGAGAGATTGTAAGACAACACAAATATACATGGGTAAATCAACATATAGGAAAATTAGAAACGAAGTTATAGATGATTATTTATATGGAAAATTTTGAAAAATCAAAGCCTTATCAATTGCTGAACACTTTGTATAGAAAGTGCTCTTAAACAAAGTTGTTACACCAAATCAATTTTACTCAAAAGAGGGAAGAACATGGTAAGCACAATATGTGTCATGTGTAAAAGTGGTAAAAAATCAATAAGTTATCTATTTTTTAGTTGCACGATAGTATGGAACATATGAAAGAATGTGTGATAAATGGGCTAAAATTAGTACAACACATCATAACTCTGTATGAAACATATGGAAGAATGTGTGATAAACGGGCTAAAATTAGTACGACACATCATAACTTTGCAAAGTACCACTTTTACTAGTTCAAATTATGAGACTTGCGCAATAAAAGCAATACTATGTATAGAGATGTATATGGGTTGCCATAATATGGATTATTTGGACCATAAAAATAATATAATTTTTAGAAACGATGTAAAAGATGTTGAGGAGGTGTTTACTTTAACACAAGTTAATGCTTGAATTTGGATTACAAATAAACTTTCAAATGAGATATTCTCCTACTCTAGGTGATCTAATCATGTGCATAAAATCCATGGGTAGTTAGCTTTGGTAAAGGCCATAGAGAAGGTGTTTGGAATACATATGGTAGCATTAAGTTTATAATTAGGGTGAAGGCGGTGACTGGAACCAACAATTTTGGATTTTGGTGTTCCTATGTACAAAGACTATGGGACAATAGGTGGAAATTTGATGGGCTTAGTTAATCCTTTACTCATCTATGTTGCCATTTTTTTTTTATCTTTGCATAGACATGCTTTATTAGCAGCAAATTTTGTTTTCACTATCTGTTTTATTGTGATTCTTAAATAAGTTGTTGGACTTCTTGGCATTTGGCTATTATACACACCTGTTATGCCAATATAACTTTGACACCTGGTTTATAAACAGTGCAGTGTTGATGTAATAAGCTATATCCTTTAAGAGTAAGAGTAGTGTTGCTATTGGTTGAAATGTAGCCCTTAGGATTGTTTTGAGCTAGGTTGTAGGTACTAATAAATTGGAGAAAATTAGCAAAATATATTTAGTGTTAAAAGACAATTGGTCAATTTGGAACTTAGGTATATAAATTGTACAAGAAACTTCAATAGTTTAAATGAAAAAAAAAACAGTTTTTTAATTATTTTAATTCAACATGGAGCGTTCCCAATTATGCTACATCGTTATGACATTAAACATTTGAATAACTTTAAACGAAAGAAAATTTGCTTAATTTTAAAACATTAACAATATAATTTACCAAATTAAAAGTGATAAAATATGGAAAAAAATGTAAACCATAAGTGCTTAAAACATGTAATGAAGCCCGCGTGACTCAACTCCTTCTAACATAATGTTTTTATATCTAACAGTTGATAAAATCTGAGTATTTAGTGATTCCACAATTGTTTTGTGTCTGATATCCAATTCATGTGTGAGACTTATATATTTATAAAATATCAAATTAATAACAAATGATTTAATAAGACAACAAACTCGTTAGTATAAACTTTAAATATTTGATAACATCCTATCAGATAAATTTTAAGTTTAATTCAACTTTACAAAATGTGATATTTTTATCACTTATATATTATGAAATATCTTTATATTTAGTAGACGTGTGATATCCAAGCAAAAGTTATTTCAAATTTTATGTTTTATGTTTGGTGATGTATTGTGGCACGCTGAACTGGAACTATATTAAAAAATTAATTTATGATTCTTTATGATGATGTGAGGAATCTGCTCTAAATTAACGATAATCTGAGTTTTAGTGTTTTACTATATAAAAGGAATAAACAAAACGAAATACAATCACCAGATGGAAAGAATAAAAATTAAATATAAAGAGATGGTTTTTTATTTTATTCGTTGAAGATTTAGATGACATTACAATATTAACTTATTTTTGTGAATGTTTTCGTATGTTGTTTTTTTGCATATATAAACTTACTTTTTGTTCTCATTCCATTCCATGATTCTGACATGTGAAAAAGTGATTTAGAAGGAAACGTTATTTTCCCTTTTGTTTTGTCCTAAAATATTGGATTCTAAGCCTTTATGCTCAAATAGCAATCCATGGCATAATGATCCTTAATTTATGTCTCTTAATTAATCTGAGATTTTCATTCGGGCATTTTAAGTCTTTAAATCAGGCATTCTGTTCAGTTGGTGGCGAATGCTGTTATATGGCCTTAGAGGGCTTACAAGACGTAGAAGATACTCCTCATCTTCTAAGCTAGCTATTATAGTTATTTATGATCCAGGTTACTGATACATTTCTGCGTGTAGAACTTTGGATGATAAAGATAATTGTTAAGGTAAAGTATGTCCCTTTTATCATTTAGAATCAGATACAGCTACATGGAATCTATGCTTAGATTTTGGAGCACGTAATAAATCTGTTTAATGCATTATATCAACATTGTCTAGTTGTGACATTTCAGTATCTGAAAATAGTTTTCTCATCACACACAAAGAGCGAGAGAGGAATCTATCTCTAGAGCTGAATCTGCTAGATTGTTGGCAACACTTTACCTCAAGGAATGGAAGATTAAAAATCGTAGAAACTTAGTAATATAGCCCAAATGTAACGTGATATATGACAATGCATATTGATAAGAATCCAGCATGATCTCCTATTTCTTATGAAATTGTGTGTGTGTGTGTGTATATATATAATGTTCATTCTAAATTCATGGAAGGTGAACAATCTTTATTTGCTCATCAATTTTATGTAAGCTATCATTGGTCTGATAGTTACCATGCAATCATGCCTCAGTGCTGTGACTTGAAGGATATGCATTCTTGATCTGTAGTAGTTAGGAGGCTCATTTGTCTGAGTGTCCACATTCTCCCTAATGTCCCCTTCCCTTGCGTCATTCTCGTAATAGCCTTTAAAAAGCACTATCCTTTTACTTCTATTAATTGCTTTCTTCTAGCATAATTGCAGCAGGCTTCGAGTGATTATAAATAATATGTAACTGCAGACCTCTAGAATTTAGAAAATACCTCTATAAGGATTCATATCTTTGACATGTGAGTTCTTGCAAGTTGAAAATAGACTTAGCTAAATGGGGTGTACACATTTTGTAAAGGATCTGTTTTTTCCTATTTTTGTATTTTTCTTGAATTGACTTCCATGTATATGAAACTAATCCATTACTAATAAAGAAAATAATGTTTGAGGATAACAGTATTGGATTTCCCTTCCCTCCCAATCTTAGTAGAAATACAAGATGTGGGGGCAATACAAAATTCAAAAGCTAATTGAATTCTCTAAAGTGATGCAAGATAAAAATCCTATAATGAAGTTAATAAAATGGTTTGATGTTATAGTATACAAGATACTTTATGTTAGTTTCCGCTGGTTATACGCAGCTTTGAAGTTCAGTTTGGATCTTATCAGTAACTTTTCCTCGCTTCTAAGATTGGGGAGAAATTTATTTCATCTGAATGTTGTATTTCCCAAGTGCTAATGTTAATAAAAGGTCCATTTTTTAATGCTCCAAATAGCAAAATGTTGAATTTTGTTCTTGGCAGTTTTGCTGTTGCGTACTAACTAATAAAGATCACTAAGTTATTTTGATCTACTTTGTTTTAATTTAAATTATTGTTATTTCATCCTGTTGTTTGATCTCTGAATGGCACTATGGCTTGCATCATATCTACAATAACAAACTAAGTTCGTATCTGCAGGTTCTGCTCCTCTGGGTTGCCTCATTTTTGTTGGTTAGATGTTAAATACTCTAGGCAAACAGCAGTGTTGAAAGGAGACTTTCATGAATTGGGTGAGCTTTGTGTGATGTTACTAAAGGTGTGGCTAGGATTGCAACATTTTTTTATCTTTGCCTTGCATTCCAATCACTTTTTCTGATTGTTTCAAATTTAAACTTGATGTCAGTTTAGGCTGCTTCATGTTTCCCTCTACAATTATCCATCAGCAGTGAACCTAAATGTTTTCCTGCTTCATCAAACTACCCCACTACTATCTCAATTGCAGAGCAACCAGTTATGGCATGCTCAGACACACCTCTTAAATGGTGATGGATAACGCTTATGATATTCGTACGATATCGTTAAAGTATCCAATTGAATCAGTCATAAGAAGCATCTTTCTATCACAAAGAAAAAACCCAACCATACTGTTCACATAAATCTTGATTGTCAATACAATTCATAATAATATAATATATATATCTATATCTCTGTATCCTAATTTTGGAAATTACACTTGTCTAAGTTTCCGTGTCCATGTCGTGTCCAGTGTCCCTGTCAGTGCTAGATACAAGACCCTAGAAATGTAGCTCTATAGGTTTTGCCTCCGGAAAGGAAGAAATTGGCTTGTGTGGTTTCCTTCCCCCTTGAACTTAAATACTTGTCTGTATGCTGTGTCAAGTTAGCTAGTTTTTTTTTTCCTTGTTACATTCTAGTGGATGCCACCTCTTATGGATCTGTCTTCATATGGTTAAGGATCTGTTGCATCCAACATTGTTGCATACATGTTAAATGCTTTTGTTTTTGTAGATCTCATGCAATCATCTTGACTACTTCGTTTTCTTGCTGACTTCTTCTCTGCTTCTCAGCCTGTCTTGGCCATGATTTCATTAATAAAAGCTTGCATATTTACCAAGAAAGTTAAAGAATTTCCATTTCCCGCTACTTCACCAATAAATAAATGGAAGGCAAAAAGATTTGGTTGCATAACTTTAGTGAATATAAAGTGTTTCTGGCATGAGGGTAATATTTCCAAAAAGGTTAGCAGGGATAGTAGAATACGAAAAGAGCATTCATAATTTGTACCTTGTAGAGTGTGTCAAATGAAATTTCCTGGCAACTCTCTCACTCAAGCTGGTTCGATTGGAAATTTGAACTCCTGTGGTGGGCATTATTTTGAAAAAGAAAAGAAAAAAAAGAAGTGGTGCACTCTAAACGGTTAAGGATATTTGTGAAACTAAAATTTGTGGCTTCATTTATGCAGTACAAAAGGATATAATATAGGAAATGTGATTGCAGTGTGACATCTTTCCTTGCTGGCCCCATAGAGGGGAGACTTGTTGAGAAACAGTTGAAGGTGTGCTAGCTGGCTTGATTCTCTTCTCCATTTGAAGTTTATCCCTAACTATATTCTTGCAGTTAAATTTTCTGTCGTACTTAGGTTCCTTTGTACTTGCATGAATGGTGTAACGTCTTTTCAGAATTAGACTGCATTAATGAGTGATGGATTTAGCAGCCAATACTCATTGTCCTCAATGGGGACAAGGGAAGGGGACCAATTGGTTTCAAGTCACTCTGTAATCCTTCCTTAGTGGCTTTTGTCCCAAAAACCTTTGTTCATGTCTACCTCTTTATCCGACATCTCTTGGGACCCTTGTCTCCTCCAATTTTCCATTTTTCAATAAATTACAGTTTTTCTTAAAATTGGAGTGACACCTACTTTAAAGCTTACTTCTAATTTCTTGATATACTCATTTCTTTCAAAGATTAATAATATTCTCTTACAAAGATTTTATATATTTCCACTTAAAATTTAATTTAATTTTACAAAATGGGTATTAATTTTACAAAATGGGTAAAATGAGGTTTGTATCTTACATACTATAAAATGCATTTAGTATTTTTAGTTGATGTATATCTCCAACACATAATTATTAAAATCAATTTCTAACTATCTATTTTAATTTTTTTTCTATAAATTACACATATTTCATAATGTTTGAAATATTGGTATATTCTAATAAATGTGGTTTATAGAGGAAACTCTTATTATTGAATTTGATTATCTATTTTAAAATTATATATTTTCATTAAGGTATAATTTAATTTATAATTACATATTAATCTTTTGAAGTATTAGTATCTGTTTGTGTTCTCGTTTGGGTGTAATGAAACCTAGAAAACGATTATTCCTTCCTCTTGATTGGTAGGTCTCTAGGTCCCATTACATTCCAACGAGACAGTTTAAAATATTAATATTTCTAAGCAGGTTTTTGAAATACATATTTTAGTATGGAATATCTAAGTACATGTTAAAAATACATCATTATCTCAAGTATTTTACATTACATTAATATTTTTACTTAATTGCTTGTCATATCTAATTAGTTGATTTCTTGATGAAAAGGACAGAATTTCATGATCAGTGTTTGATGCTAGAGAAGATTTGTATGCAACACCACACATGGCTTGTAGTGGATGATAAAGCCTGAAATTTCCTTGCCATGAAAATCATAATATTTATTTATTTATTTCATATTTCAGAGTTCTGTTGAAGTGATTAAAGGACAAAAATACAGCTACGTGTGTCTCAAGGATTCTAGTGGTAATGGTATCATGCAATTTATCCATTTGTGCGCGTGCCTTCAGGATCAGAACATACCAATTGTCCTTTTTTACATTTGTTTTTATGCTGTAAATTGTAAGTACTATAGAATTTTGCACTTCGTTTCTAATTCATATTTTTATGTTTTTAGTTGAAAAACTATACACAAGATATTTTGATAAATATATATATATATATATATATATGGATTAAATACTCAACTAGTTAATTTAATATGCATATTAAATATCACTAATCGGTTCAAGGGTTTATTTTTCTTAAATTTGAAATAAACGACATAATAATTTTAAAAAACTTGTTTATTAGAAATGTTTTTATTGAAATTCATATTAAAAATATATTAGAAGTTAAATAAAAGTGTGTTTTTCAATGAAGTTTTTTATTTGAACTCTTTCACCAATAGCATTTACTCCATTTTTAGTTTCCCAAAAGTATACGTGTAGATTATTCTATGGAAGAAAATTAATGTTGATTTACTTCTTCCATTAAGAAAAGTTAAAGTTTCATAAAAAAAAATTGTTGCATGAATTTGAATATTGTATTTAAAGATGGAAAAATGAATGTATACGTTCTAATATTAGCAAGAATATATATAAATTGACCGAACATAAATATAAATATGAATTTTTAATTTAAGTACGTGGATAAGAGTGAATTTATCATATTCATCTTATTTTGTTTATATCTTATTTATTTTAAATTAGTTAATCTTTCTTAATTTATTTCATATTTTATTTTAAAATGTATTTATTATTATTTGATACTGAAGAAGAAAAATATATTTAACGTGAAATTATGAATGATATCATATTTTTTATTTTAAATTTCACTTTTTTATAAAATGAGTTATATAACAACTATGAATAAATATATATATATATATATATATATATATATATATATATGTCCATTAATCATTGAAAATGAAATATAGATTTTATATCAAACATGGAAAAATAAAAAATATTTATATATTTATATTAAGAAATAAGGACGAGTATAATTAAATCCGGGTTGTCCTTCTCCGGACTCTGTCACTAGTAGTTTCAAAATGTTGGACTCAATTAATATCACATTCTATCATTAATTAATGCCCACGCTTTTTTTTTTTCTTTCAGAAGATCGAATATATGCCACTTTATTATCCATGTGTTGCATTAAATTCAACTTTAGGGACCAAATTAATTTTCTTCAATAAAATGCTTTTTTTTTTTCGCTGTAATTGCGGTTTTAATTAAAGCAATATAGTGTATATACATTTTCCTTTTTGAAAAACGTTACTATCTTTTATCAATATGTGGCAGGGAAATTTAAATCAAATTGACGCTAAAATAAATGCTTACCTATTTTTTTTCCACTATTTTTTTTAAAAAAAAATTCCTTATTATTCTCTCTCTTCTAGCCATGTTACTATTCTTATAATTCCATTCTTTGCTAGCGTACAAAATCAAAATTTTATAGTTATTACAAAAAATTTCAATCCAATTATTCAAAATATTTACATAAAAAGGTATTTTTTTTTTACAAAAAAATAGATATTTTCATTTTTAACATATGGGTAAGTCTTGTTTATAAAAAACAACTTGAAATAAATAAAAAAAAAACTCGCAGTTCACAAAATATTTTTAACTTTTGTTATTGAAATTGTAAATTAAAACATTACTTTCAATTTTTTTTAATTTTTTAATATATACATTGAATTTGAGTTCATAAAACACAACTTATTAAAAAAAATTGGAAATTATTTTTACAAACGTGAATTGAAATAAAAAGTATATAAAAATCATGTTTAAAAACATGACTTTTTTTTTTCATTTAAAATTAATTCCTGTTTCAAAACATAATTTTTGAAGCACAACTTAATATTTTTTTTAAAGTCTACTTTGTTTTTGATAATTTTTTTTTGAAAATAGCCAATTTTGTAAAAGAGCCCCGAAATAATTGGTACTTGAAAACGAAATAAGTACGATTTTTTTTAGTGACAGAATTTGCAAGACAAAACTAACGGCAGTCACATTTTAACGTTCACCAAACCACGTTTGGTATGTGACACAAACGGAGCCTTAATAATGAAAACTTTTGTTTGAATGGTTTGCTTTATAGTTTGGAGACATTTTGCCCCACAAGCCATAGATTTGCCTACGGAATATTTTCACGACGGGGCTTACTTATGGCATAAATTCTTCATATTTTAAGTGCGTGTCTTGATTAAGACTCTAATCTGACCTATAAAAAAAATGGCACACCACTCTCGTAGACACATGGAACACCTCTTTTTTCTTGCTTCTTCCATGAAACAATTATTTTGTCTAGAATATCTCATCCATGTAATAATGGTCCAATAGAATATGCATATCAATGTCCTTTAGGTTTCATGCACGTAATGAATATGGTACCATGGGATATTTTATCACTTCTGTTCAACCTTATGTTGCAGCAGTTGGGATGTGATCATCATCCAACTGATGAAATCAACCTTCCCATCTCCTCATATCCATCCATCTATAAATAAACACATCACAATAAGACAAGGGCAACCCCTTGCAAAATCAACAACATGGTCCCTATTGTTTCATAAATTTGGTTTGTGACATAACTTCCCAAGGATTTCAGCTAACTATTCTTTTCCTAATTCAACATGTCTGCTTACAAAGATTCCCTCTCCTTGCTTTTGATTTTACTCACCAAAAAAGCTCTGTGGGCTACACATTCTAAAGCACAACACTAGTTCTGATCTATTCTGCTTAATTTTTTTTCCTACATTCTTAATGTGCCACTTCTGAATAACATGCATGATTCATGAACCTCTTCATGCTTTTCATTAAATATAATTTGGTATGATAAATTAGTGTCAAGTTCTAGAAACAAAAACCGTCCAACTCCCTTTGTAAAAATTTTAAAGCAGCAAATGATTAAAAAGGAAGGGTGAGGTTAACTACTGATGGGAACAAGACATTATGGGTCTAGTGGGGCTCACATTTCTGTTTTTCTTTTCTTTTTTCAATTCCAATTATTAAATTTCATTGTCTCTTGCCAGACAGCCATTTTCTCAATTGTTGGAGAGAGATGATATGTTAAGGTATATATATATATATACACACACAAGTTAAAGATATGCTGAATAAGATTAAGTAAGAGGAGAGGCTTAAGGCTTTGCTTTACACTGTCCAAATTGTGAATTATTTCAAGTACTCCTTCCACACATTCAAAGTAGAAACCATGGAAGCTTCTCATCCTCTTTCTATTGAAAGCTTCTCTTACAGTTGGTTAGTGAACCTGAAGCCATCCATAGAAAGCCTTGATGGCTCCCTCAGAGCTTCCCTTGATGCTTCTGATGAAGCTTCCTTCATTGAAATGGACCCAAGAATGCCACCTTCTAAAAGATTCTTCCGAAACTCCCAAGATTTCAAATTTGACTTCCCAGCTTCACAGTCCCCTCTCACTCTTGTTGATGCTGATGACCTCTTTTCCAATGGTTACCTCATGCCCCTTTTTGTTGAGTCTTTGAAAATGGAAGCATATGAGGCTTCAGATGCCAATCCAAGTCTACCTTCCTCATCACATGTCCCAAAAAGTGTGGTTCCTAATGCTCATTCTAGATGCCCTTCATTGAAAAGGTGCAGAACATTATCAAGGAGAATATTTCAGAAGTATCTCAACTTCTTAAGGCCCTTGTGTAGAAAATTGAGGAGTGGCAAATCAGGTTCAAAACCTGAATCTGTTATTAAAAGAACTGAGTCAGCAAAGAATAGGGGATGCTATTCTGAAACATCCCCACGGATTAGTGTAGCTTATTCTGCTGATGACTGGCGCAAGTCCTGCGATTCCGAAAGTTCAATTTATGAAGCAGTTCTGCATTGCAAAAGATCCATTGGTATGTTCAAGTTCCATGTGTACATCATTAAACATGTGTTACGTTCAAGGTTTTAAATAATAGTCACGGTTGTGATCTCGTTGAAATCTTTGACACTGCAAGAAATTACAGACAAATGGGGTTGCGATTTGCCAAAAATTGCAGCTGTAGACTATATTTTAAAACTTAATTTTGCGTTTACTTGATGTCATTTTGTTCATATTTTGTGTATCTAACAAGCATTTTGATACTTCACTCATTGCAGAGAGAATGAATTAAGGATGCTGCCAAAGGGTTCAATTTGGAGATAAAAAATTAAAGAGAAAAGAGAAGATAAAGGGAAAAGGGAGATGATCAAGGCTAAACCATCATCAGCCACTCCTCTGCTCCATCATCCTCTGCTTGAATGATTAAAAAATGTCAATAGGAAATAAAGATGTGGTTGGTCAAGCATTATTCAAGAACTATGATCAGATTCTGAAAAAAAAAAGAAGAAAAAATAGAGTACAATTTTGTTTGTTCATCTAATTATTATGAGAAGGAACACTTTCACTAAAGATTAGAATCTGCCTCCTATTTCAGTAAAATTATTCTTCAACTGATTTTTGGAATCAGAAATGTGTGTTATAGATCAATTATGTATATAAGATTCTGATAACTTGGTATATATCTTATCTCCTATGTTGTTGCCTCCCTATTCCATAAACATGATCTATGACATGCCTTGAAAGAGGGTTTTTGATTTTATCTTTCTCCCTCTCTGTCTCACTGTCTGGCTCTCTCTTCTTGTTCTCTGGTTTGTGGATGTGAAAGTAAGAAAATTGGAAGATGGAAAAGTTTTGAGACAAGAGATTTAAGAAAGTGAGAAGTTTGAAAAATTCTCTGCAAACTTGACAGACTTGTCAGTTATGCAAATTTCAAGGCAATGATGAAGAAACGACACTTAAGGAGACAAAATCTGACGACAAATGTGCGGAGCCATTGAATTGTATGTGGACACTTTTAGCACAAATTCATAAAAAATCTAATGATGGAGAAATAATGAGTGATTTTTTCTCTTAAATTTTTATTTTATATGTACCCCAATTATTACCATTTCTGCTATTTTGAGAAGTCTGGTGTTGTTTCTACAAAAAGATGCATCAGGAACAACGTTGAGGATATTAAGGATTACTCTTCAACTGACATCAATAACCAAGATTTGAATAATCATTTACAGAGATGTTTATATTTGGTCTAAAGTGGAAGGTGTATTGAAACAAAGTTTGATGGACTTAAATTTTGGTAGTGTAATTGCAAAACAAACTTTATCAAGTCAGAATTTGCAGTGCAAAGTTAAGAATGTAGAAACTAGAGTTTACATTGGACCTCTGCTACATATTTATATGTTATTCTTCAACAAGTTGTAGTGGTAATTCTTGCATTATGAAATATGAGAATCCCCTTTAAACATAAATGTTTTGTAACTAGAAGAAAATGAATGTAGGGTCAAAAAGATTTATGGCCTCAATATTGAGTTGACTTTACAAACCCATCCTTAAGCTTACTGGTAGTGTGTTAACTTTATTCTTTATTGTGGGCCTAAATTCTCTCGCAAGATCTGGGACAATATTTAATTCCTAGTTCAAATAAGACTATCTTGATTTTTGAAAAAAAAATGTTGAAAACTATAAAGAAAGCGACCACTTATAACTATTAGTTTAAATGCATGTTTAGGAGCATAAGGTTCCATGAAAATGGAATTTGATTATTTTTTAATGAATGGTTGATATTCTTCTTTCGTTTTTTTTTTTTTCCTTTTTCTATTTTTTTCATGTCTCTATATTCTCTCTTCCACCCTATCCCTATGTTCGAGAGGAGGTGAATATCTATGAACTCAAACTAATACAATCAAATATTTTGGGTTGGATTTGATCATCTTAATCACACTTAAAATATATATAGTCAGAGATATAAAAACAACAAATTATTTACTTTGCTCAAAATTATTAGAGATTTTTTGTACATATTAATATTAACACTAAAAATATGTCACTTATTGAAATAATTGTAGTGAAATAACTTACTCTCTCAATAATTGCATGTTACTTCTATATACTCCAACATCCATGTAATTTATTTGGGATAAAAAAAGAAATAATAAAATTAACATTTCATTGAACATTAAAAAGTGAAAATATTGGTCAGCTTGTAAAAACTAAAAACACTATAATTTTGAGATAGAATAGTACTTTTGGAGATCTAATATGGACATTAAGAAACTAAAATTAACTTTTTCTTGAGTAATTAAGAATAAATTTGTAGTTACATTTAGATAGTATTTTGCATTAGGAGTGAGTTTAGCACGAGTGAAATAGTGAAGAAAGAGAAGAAAGAAATATGAAATAGGCATGAAATAAATAATATTGACTAAGCTTTTTTAATTTTACTTTTTTTGGATTCTGAATTTCAGCTAATTTAATGAGATTAATTAAGGCTAAAACTTTTTTTAATTTAATTGAAGTTGAATTTTTAATGTATTATTTTTATTTCAAGTTGAAAGAAAAGAACGGAAGTTTAAAGAAAAAACGTATTTTTTTAATGAAAATAGTACAATTGTTACTAACTAATTGTTTAATATATTTATTGTTTAATATGTGTGAATAAAGCTTTTTGTTTATATTATAGGAATAATTGTTTTATTAAGGTAGAAGAATTTGTTGCATTTTGCTATATATATTAGTTGATCGAGACTCTCTATGTTAGAATTAGGCAATTATAATTAGTGCGAAATGGTATAATTGACAGGGTTGTTTTTAATGCAAATTTAGGTTGAGGGGAAGCTTCCTCTTATTAATGGTATGTTGCTCCCAATTAGTTGCCTACTTATATGAGACCTACTCATAATTAACTCATCCACCAAAACATATCTTGCTCATGGGTGGATGACTATGACTTATGCCAACTTGTTTCACCACTAATGGGCTTCAAGAATGATGTGCTATTCATAAATATTTATTAGATCCTACATTAAGTGTCTCATTAAAAGTAGTAGTTTTTGCCGATAAAAAAAAATCAAAAGTAGTAGTTAATAATAAATATATCATTTTTTATTTTAAAATGTAGTAACTTAAATGTTATGTTTTGAATTTTTTTCCTTTTAATCCAATTCACTTTCACAATCAGTTTTCTTACCCCTACATGAAGCAATTTCTCTTCACCTAATTATTTGATAATAATTAAATAAAACAACTTAAAAATATTCCAACTCTTATACAAAATAAATAAGATTAGTAACATAACTTGAAACATAAACCTACATCATACGGATAAACAAAATCGGTGTGTACTAAACCTAAAAAATAGAATTCATGAAAATGGAATCAAACTCTTATCCATAAATCAAAGCTAATTAAAAATTAATATATTAAATTTTTTCTAATTAGAAATGTTACTAACTCAAGCATCATAATTGGAGAGTAACTTTTAGTTCATCTAACCTTCACCATGAGACAAGATGCTTAGTCACAACACCCATAAATTACTATAAAAATATTTATGTCCTATAAACTTGCATGAATAGGCGAAGAGGTAAACATTTATCAATTACTTTTTAGTTCACAGTATCTTCCATGTTGTATTTAGAATTTGTCCTAAAATGTGAGGAAATTAGTAACGAATTTTCCTCGTAAGGTTGAAAAGATACGTTTAATTAATTGCAACCTAACCTTAGAGGAAAATGTAAAAGTGAATTTTTTTATATATAATTATAAGACTATAAATCCCTTTATACAAATGGAGAAGGTATATGAAGTTATAATGTTAAATTCTTTTATAGGTAGAGTTTGTTTTACACATTTTTTTTTTCATTCTCCACATACAATAGGAATATTTATTCTTAATTTTTTTTTATAAAATAAACTCATTTTCATTTTTAGAAAGTTACTGAAAATTATTCTTTACATTTTATTCTCATAAAAACTTCATTACTATATTAATCCAATTTTTATTTCTATGTCAGTAGTAGAAAAGTTACATTCCCATGTAAATGTGAGACATTGTCTTCTAACTTCACTATAATTCTTATTTTAGATAGTTTAAAATTTAAATAAATTTCTGCCAATATTAAAAGCTAATGAGAAGAGGTCTTAGTTCCTAAACTTGTCCTTTTCTAAGTTTATTGGGTTGGCTTGGCAATTAAATTGACATTTACATGTATGTGAGCAGAAAATCATAAAAGGTTTGGTGAAAGCAAATTGCATTTTTGATAGAAATGCTTGGATCATACAAAATGAATTCAATACTTCATGTTGAATGTAAACCCTAATGTGGAAATGTTCCTCTTTTGATGTACCAGTGTTTGGGCGCCAGTTCATATTGTTTTGAAGTGTGCTTTTTGAAATTTAAAATAGCTAGCTAGAATAGGAAAACATAAAGCATGGAACCAAGGTTGAAGACAAAGATTTTGTGAGAAAAGGTAAGGTTTAATTCCAAATGTATAAGATGGTTTGGTGCACGAAATTTGCACTAACTTGTAGTCAGAAAAATAAAAGGCATAAACAAAGTGAGGTGTTTAAAAAATAAAGCATGTAACATTGTTTGAAGCTAAGTTTTGAACATCTTGAGGGCCATGTCTTATCATGTTCTTATGCCTCATTGTGAGTTATTGTTTAATTTATGGACCATATATATGTTGTAGACCCCACCTCATGCATTTATCTTATCATCACTTACAACACTGAGGTTTGTGAATGACAAAGTATCAGCTTCTTGTGCCTAAATTATTTACAGTTTCTCTGTCTCAGTACAATTGTCAGTTTGAGTAATGCTATCAATAGAGACATGTCCATCCAACAAACTACATAACCCAATTTGATAATACATCCAATTCAATTTTGTTTGAGTCTTATTATTTACTATCTCTGTTTTCAAATAGTTTTGTTTATAACTAATTTATACTCATAAAAAATTATTAATTTAGTTGAAAGTATTAAATTTGTCTCTAATAATAATATTCTTTTCTTTCTAAAGTCATCTTGGAATAGTTAATGTGAGGGGAGTGTAATATTAGTGAAATTTATGAAAGAGAGAAAGATAATTCATAACATTTATTATTTATGAATACAAATAATTAATAAAAAATAATTAATTTAAAAGACAATTATAAACTAATCCTATATAAAAGACAAGGAAAATTGAAGTCAACAGTTATAGTAAATAAATATATGTTCCTCATTTCTATCTTCAGTGAAGCTTCTTTGTTCATATATATATATATATATATATATATATATATATTTTAATTTGTAACATCACTTTTAATTATGACACTTCAATTAGGTTTATATTTCCTAATTTAACCATCACTTGTTATCAAATAAACAATTTATTGAAAAAAAAAACAAAAAACCAAAACATGATGAATCATTTATCAATTAGAACTCATATCTTTTATCAGTTCCCAAATTTGCAAACTTATTTAGACAAAAGTTTCCTTCATGAAAAACATGGACTACTTTAAACTTTGTAGCATTACAACTCTTTATTCATTATACTTCACTATTTTCATTTTTTGGTATGCAATTGTTCTTTAAATGTGTGTGATTAACACTAAAAACCCAATATACCTTATGATAAATCTTTTTCTTCTTTTATAAAGAAAGTATCTAAAAAGGTAAATGTATTTATAATGTGTGGATAATATAATATACACTCAATATTTAGCATATAATGAGATAAAAGGGATTAGTTGGAAGATGTTTTGTATGATGAGAGTGATGAATGGAGGTTGCAAAACAGTTAGTACAATTGTGTGTGCTAAGAAAGTTAGTAGCCAGCAAAGTGCCATAGAGATGAATTAGAAGGCATTGTTGTGTGTTGGGAGCAGCATACAAGATTAGTTATTACCACCTAATGCTTAGATGTAACCAGCAATTATGGTTCTAACAATGAGAGTCATTATTAGAAATGACAATCATAATGGAAAATGTTAGGGAACCCCAAAAGACAGGCAACTTCCACAGGCACATCAATATGTCAGTGTCGAACTCAAACTTGTCTGCACAAAAGGTAGATGTGCTTCTCCAAAAGGTAAACTGAAACTGCTAGAAGCATAAAAAAATCATTGTTGCTGACTGAGATAGAACTAGAAGTAATATAGTATGTGGTATATTTGAATGAATGGCATGCATGGTATTCCTATATTCAGTATTCTTGTTCTACAAGCTGATCCAATGGGAAGGTCTAAGTTGTAGGCACCCCTTTTGGTTTAACTTCACTTTAAAGGTTCATTCTGGTGGTGGTGAAAAGACATGATAAAAACATAAAATGGTCCCTAAAGGAATGGGCCCAACATGTGATGGGTCTTGGAGGCTCAAGTGTGAGTGAGTGAGTGATTGCCACATGGAATCTAACCCAAAGTTTTGCTGGGCCAATGTTGGCCATTGATAGTGGTAAAGGATTTGGCTAAGAGCTACAAGTTCATCACATGCCAACAGGAGTGAGAAGGGGACATGGACAAGATGTGCTAGGAGAAATGCCAATGTCTGATAACTCTGCTTTCTCTGTTTCTTTCTACTTCTTTTTGTCTTCCTCATTGGATTTTATACTTTGCGGTGAGAAAAGCACTACAGTGCCATTATCACTTTGCTTCTCTCTTGTTTCTACATCAGCTTAGGTTGTGGGGGACCAGAGCTTACACATGATGCATGTTCATGACATTGATCCTTCCACTATACATGGCTCTTAGAAAAGTTATACAAATCATAGCTACGTCATCTCTCAGTAAACCTCAAACCCTACATGCATTCTTTAATTAATTAACAAAACAACCCTCTATTCCACGTAATAACATAGTAGATTGATATAGCAAAACAAACACTGAAACATTCTACTAAGGTTAAGGTTAACTCAAGAATTGACTAAAGTGTGAGACATGAATTATATACATGTTTGATCTCTTACAGTACACTCCTCTCCTTTACACACTACAACAAATATCAACGTAAAACTGTGATCGAAAATGTAGAAATTGTAAGTTAAACTTTACACAATAATTTTTCATAGGTAGACATGACTACTTATAATAGACAATGATTTGTAGGAAGAGAACAGACTGTTTAAAGTCATGAGAATAGTTACAATTTTACTTCCACTTTATTTCAAAATGGTTTATACCACAATTATATTCTATTGCATTTGGATTTAAGTCATGTAACACCCCTCAGTATCTTATTCATATTTATATAATAAAATAAAGGTAAAACAATAATATCAAAATTAGCATATGTATATATAATAAAATACGTCCATCAATCACTACAAAAAACAGTGTATATTGTGACGTTTTTTTTTTTGTATAAAGTGACGTTTATAACCGCCACAATATATGCTTGCGGTGGTTTTGCAAACCGCCATAGAACTGGCCGCCACAAAGTTTAATGTGGCGGTTTTATGTTACCCGCCGCAACAACCGCCACTTTAAACAGTGTAAATAGTGGCGGTTTTAATATGTAAGTAGTGTCAGTTATAACTGTCGCAATTTACATTCATTGAAGAAGATTTTGACACCACAATATAAGTAAGTAGTGGCGTTTTTAACTGACGTAATTTAAATTCTGAATAAATAATTTTACCACCACTTTTTATAATATTTTTTATAATCTATTTTATATAATTACCCTAAACATAATATATTTTCATAATAAAATAATGTATAAAATTATATCATCCATTCATTTCATTGAAAATTAAAGCACGCATAATAATGTTGAAAAGTTTATACATAATTGAAAATTAAAACACAAAAAGTTCTTACATCCCTAATCATGTTTAAAATTACAACACATAATTGATCAAAAGTTCATACATCCCTAATCAAATTTAAAATTAAAACAGCATCCCTAATCAGTTTTGCTTCCAGCACTTGATCCTATTACTTGATTAGGTGATGGAGCCCCACTTCCATTATCTGATGCCTGAAATAAATAATTTTAAGTTAATGAATTTGTATGTTTATAATTATAAAATAAATGACACCAATAAATATTTAAATATATTGATACCTCATTGATGGATGCATGAACCAAATTAGCTGCCATTGCAGCAAAATGTTCTGGAACATCTTTCCTTGAAGCAATACATGCAAGTAGAGTGTTCATTTGATTTTTCACAGTTGTAAGCTCATTTTACATTTGAGATACCTTGTCCTCCACATTTGATGAAGTTGAACTAGAGGAAGCATAGTTCATACCACTTACCCTTGTTCTAGATCCTTTGAAAGCAAGGCTGGGACAAGCTCCATATGATAGCCCTCTAACTCGACCCGGATGCTCCTTACCAAATATGACACCAATTGGATCTTCTGGAGATATGTCTGAACCACCTTTTGGATTTGTCAACATTAGTTCATCAATTTTTTCCTGGATAAAATTGAAAATAATGAAAAGAACAACATATACTTGTTAAAATATATTATGGCAGCAGTGAACATAATGAAATGGTTGAACTCTCAACTACAACTAAAACATAGCATCATGATCAATACATCATCATCAAACCAGTCCAATATATCATCATGATGAATACATCATCATCAAAGCAGTGCAGTATATCATCATGATCAATACATGATCATCAAACCAGTCCATTATATCATCATGATCAATACATCATCATCAAAGCAGTCCAGTATATCATCATCAAAACAATCCAGTATATCATCATGATCAATACATCATCATCAAAGCAGTCAAAACACTTACCCCAATTTCCAGTGCCTCATCATTCACATATGTGCCATTTTTCCTCTTATGTGTAATCTTCCACATTTCAGCTCGTCCAATATTTTTACCAGTCTCAATTTTCTATATGTTCAACAATAACAATATAAGTATAATGTGGCGGAAATTATAATATATTAAAATAGAGAGCACAATATAAGTAAACAAATACCAAATTATTTCTTCTTCTTGACAAAGACATAGCACCACCAGTGTGCGGAATAATTTGTCTCTTCCTTATATCTCTATTTCTATTACACATGTTCTACACAGTGAAATGAAATCAGTTTTGTGTAAACTTAAAGTAAGCTTATTAACAATAAAAAAAACAGAGTTTACCACTGTAGAAGGCCTCAAACGATAATCAACAAAAACAGCCCATTGTTCCATGTTTAATTCAGGTGGAACATTCTTGATGAGGTCACTTCTGCTCATAAGTGGGTCATAAAATTCATTCCAAAGCTTGCATCTGTATTCCCTCCACAGTTTCCCAATTTTAAACATAACATCTCTTTTAGCCAAATCTTCATTTACCTGGAAAGAAAATCGAGACTTCAAAAAAAGAAAAAAAGTTAGTCCAAATGTATTGAATAAATTAAAGTTATTTCAATGTAAGTTCTATTAACTTTAGTGCACTCTCCCACACTGTATCCTTGTAAGTATCTGGCAAAGTTGACCACTTTTCAAAACTAATAGGGAACAATACATGATTTGTTGCTAGCTGTCCACAAACACCAGCAAGTAGACCAGATGCTTCTCCAATTGGTTGAAAATTGTCATCATAGTTCACCACCACACGTAATCCGTTAGGTAAGTTATGAGCATCCCTAACCTTTAGCTTTAGTTTTTGACTAACTCCTTCCCCATCTACAAAAATCCAAATACATTATTTCATGTGCAGTGAAACTTATTACATGTAAAGAAAATAACAAAAGATTTTACCTATAGCATCAACAAACCAATAGTGGTTTGACTGCCTTGATTTTCTTTGCTGCAGTATTTTAGGTTCAGACTCAGAAGTTGGTTGTATTGGTGCAGATTCAGAAGTTGTTGGAAGTACAGATTCAGATGATTCAGGATTTTCAGATTTAGTCTGTGGTTGTGGAACTTGTGAAGCTTGTGGTTGTGGAACTTGTGAAGTTTGTGGTTGTGTAGGTTGTAAGGTTTGTTGATGTATAGATTGAGAAGCTTGTGGTAGAGGAGATCCAAATGGACTTGTAGAAGTAGTTCTTGTCTGGTTCTGTGTAGCAGAAGGCGTAGCACTAATGTTTACATAGTTGGCCACAGATTTGTCTAAACCAGCAATTGACTTAAGCAAGTTCTTGATCCTTTTAGGTTTAGGCATATCTGCACATAAAAATGAAGTAATGAACAACATAATTTAAATTTGAAGATATATTAAAGGTAAAAATATATTAAAAGCTTCATACATGCACATACTAGATGAATGAATATATTAATATTGCAGCTGAACCAAGGTTATTATTACTCTGACATTGAGTCATTTTCAAGAAGTTCATCATCATTGTTGTCCTCATTTAGTAATTCATCATCTTCATCATCCCTAAATAATGCCAATTGGTCAGAGTCGCTGAAAAATTCATTTAAGTCTTGTTGCGGACATGGCTCTACTTCACAAACTTCACCATCTCCTTCTCCCATATCATATAAGTCTCGTGGTTTCAAATGGACAACAATTGACCATTCCTTATTCACCTCATCATCTATATAATATACCATCTCAGCTTGTGAAGCTTCAATGTATGGATCATGCTCCTCACGATCTCCCGTGTGAATTAACCTTGAAAAATTAATACAAGTGAAACCCCAAGGATCCTTCCTCAACCCCCAGTCCCTTGTGGTGTCAGCCCATTTACATTTGAACAAGGTAACCTTAAAATGACCATAGTAATTAAGCTCAATTATATCTTCTAATTTGCCATAATATGCCAAATCTGCTTGTCTAATGTTTTGATCTACAGCACTTGCAACACATGATGTTGAAGAAGTTAAGAACACTCCACAGTTTTAGGTTTTTAAGTGATGTTCTCGACTTTCAGTTCTAAATTTGAAACCATTTACATTAAAGGCAGAAATTCTTCTAGCATGTGTTGTTGGACCTTGAGCTAGATATTTAAGATCAGTTGCAACTGTACTTAAAATGTCTGGGTTATTAATCTACAAAAATAATTATTATTGTTAGTATATCTTTGAAATTGAAATTTCGAACTTGTAAAAACATATTAAGAATACCCTTTGAGGAAACAAATTCATGAAATCCTTATTGACAATCTTCTCTAGCTCTGTATTTGGAATTCTTCTCCCTCTAGACCTTCTTCGTAAATGTTGTCTAAATTCCCTAAGAAAAAATTTGAAACCAATATAATTCCATAAAGGACAACTTTTCAATATAATTAGATTTATATTGAGTGTTAATACTCACTCAATGTAAGGTTGAACTTGAGGGCAATTAAATAATACATATCGATGTGCTTGCGTTCTCTCAATAGTTGACATCTCAAAAGTTGAGGCAGCACTTACATCTCAATATTTGTGTTAGAAGAGTCATCCACACGTGAAGGTCTATTAGTTCTTGTCTCTATCCCTTCCATATATTGAGAGCAAAAGGTTAGAACCTCTTCAGCTAGGTATCCTTCAGCAATAAAACCTTCAGGTTGTGCCTTGTTTCGAACGTACGATTTTAAGTGCACCAAATACCTATAAAATGATTTTGCAATTAGAATAATCAAACTTTGAACTTATTAAAAATTACAAGGGTCCGCACAAAACTTACCTTTCTATGGGATACATCCAACGGTAATGTACCGGTCCTCCAAGCTTTGCCTCACCAGCTAGGTGACATGTTAAATGAACCATGATTGTAAAAAAGGTAGGAGGAAATAGCATTTCCAAGTGGCAAAGAGTTTGAATCATGCGAGACTCAAGTTTATTAAGATCAAATTGGCTTAAACTTTTCCCACATAATTGTCGAAAAAATGAACACATTTCTACTATCACTGCAGTCACATTGTTTGGTAGAACATTACGTATAGCAATAGGTAGTAATTGTTCCATAAGAATATGACAATCATGACTCTTAAGTCCAAAAATCTTTCCACCTTTCAAATCAACACACCTTGCAATATTACTTGAGTATCCATCTGGCAGTTTAGCATTTTTTAATGTCTGCAAAAACGTTTTTTTCTTTGTTTTTGACAATGAAAATACACTTGGCCGAAATCTTCCTTTATCATCTGGCCAAAGCTCTTTCCTTATACCCATTTCTTTAAGAACCTTTCGGGCTTTGATATTATCTTTGGACTTCTTAGGATCATTAAGAAATGTATACAAAATATTGTCACAAACATTTTTCTCAATATGCATCACATCTAGACAATGGCGTAACAAGTTGGTCCGCCAATAAGGAAGTTCAAAAAATATACTTCTCTTTCTCCATTGCTCTGCTCCAACTTGAACAACATTCTTTCCACGAGCCCTCTTACTTGTATCTATAGGGTCTAATGGTTTTCCAAATGTAACATTCACACCCTCAACTTGATTCCATATGTCTAACCCTGACAAAGGTTCTGGTGCATCCCTTAGTTCATTTGTTCCATTAAAAAGATGACGATTCAATCTGAATTTATGATCTTTATTTAAAAATCTACGATGTCCCATAAAGCAGAATTTGCCCCTGTACAACCAAGAAGAGTCGGTTTCAAAGTTACAGGTAGGGCAAGCAAGACCAGTGTGCGTGTTCCATCCAGACAAATTACCTAGCCCAGGGAAGTCACTAATTGTCCATAACAAAGCCGCTCGCAATGTAAACATTTCTTTTTTTGAATAGTCAAATGTTTGCACTCCATCAAACCATAACTCCTTCAATTGGCTTATGAGTGGTTGTAAGTAAATATCAATGTCATTTCCTACCATTTGTTTTCCAGGAATTATCATGGAGAGGATAAAAGATGTTTGCTTCATACACTGCCAAGGGGGGCGATTGTATGGGATGAGAACCACTGGCCATATACTATGGTTTGTACTCATGTTTCCATAAGGATTGAAGCCATCAGCAGCTAAGCCTAATCGTACATTTCGAGGATCATTTGCAAATTCTGGATGGAATAAATCAAATGATTTCCAAGCCTCAGAATCTCTAGGATGCCTCATCAACCCATCTTGATTATCCTTTGATGCATGCCATGTCATAGACTCAATCGTCTTAGAACTCATAAATAATCTTTGCAAACGCGGTTTTAATGGAAAGTAGCGCAAGATTTTTGCGTATTGCTTCTTATCTTTATTTTTCCACTTAGATGTTTTGCACCGTTTACATTCTTCTAAGCCTTCATTGTCTTCACCCCAATATAGCATACAGTCTTTTCGGCAAGCTGGTATTTTGACATAATTAAGTCCAAGTTTGGTAATCACAGTCTTCGCCTCATAGAATGAGTTAGGAAACTTAGCATGTTCAAATGTGTCCTTTAGCAACTCTAGAATCATGGTCATTGCTTTGTCACTCATTCTACTCATGCATTTCATATGGTACAACTTCAACATGAATGATAACTTCGAATACTTTGTACAACCTTCATATAAGGGTTCATTATTGTCCTTCATCAATTCATCAAAGTTTGTATTTCCTTCATCACCCACCATATTAGTTTGCAGACCATCAACTTCAGTATCCTCATCATGCCCCGCAAACCCGAATGCATCATTCAACATGTCTTCCATCGGATTTTGAGATTCCAATAAATCTTCAATGACATGCGCACGTGTGGTGACCATTGACTCAGTTACACTTGATCCTTCACCGTGCAAATACCATGTTTTGTAGTTCTGAGGGAAAGCTGTACATGTTAAGTGTTCTTGAACTACATCCCTTGTTTGCCACTTTTTGAAACCACACTTTGCACACGGACACTTAATTACAGGACCATTAGCATGTTGAAATGCAATATCTAAAAACATGTTCAACCCATTTGCCTACTCAACTGTGTTTCGTGGTTTACAAATCCATGATTTATCAATTGGCATAACTACAACAAAACAGCAAAATAAAACATTACTTATCTAGTAATGTGTACATATATTAAACTGAAGTTAACTCTCTTAAATAAAGGAGAGTTAACTAAAAAAAGTTAACTAAAACAAATACTTAACTAAAAAAATAGTTAATTGGGTTGTAAAAATAGTTTATTCAAATAAGTAATAAATAATTAAATAAAAAGCAAACTTACTTGGAGTGATGGTTGTCAAATCCGAATAGACGTATAACCTGTGAAGCTGCTAGATGATTTTGAAGCTGGAAAATGTCCTAAAAAAATATTTGAACAAGGTTAGTCAGGACTGACACATTTAACTTACAATAACTTACTCAGCTAACTAAACTCCCAAGAAATTAGATGAGAATAAAATAACATTTTAACCAAAAATAATTTTACTAACCTCTTCTTCATCTTTGGTTGGATCCAATATCATACAATCACTATGTGTTACAGAACAATATATTGGAGCTGAAGAGACAAGGATGAAAATTAATTACTATTAATAGAATTAAAATATAGAAATAAAACAAGAGACAAACTAATTAGTCTAGATTGCCAGCAAGATGCTTTAGGGAATTCTAGTCTCTACAGGTGCGGCACATGCTGCATATACTGCACATGGAATATTAGCAAAATGTAAAGTTAAGTCAAGAAAAAGAAGCAAAAGTTCAGAAGCATATATTTTAAATATTGATCTCTTTAGGTCTCCACCTCTCATGTAATAAACATTAAAATCAAACTGAAAATTATTTGACGAAATTGATGGTAATATAATTTATTCTTTCAATGTGAATTTGAAACTTAACTAATCTGTCTGAGTATTTTCTTTGAAATCCAAAGTACTAAATTTGGTGTCTATAGTGAGAATTTGCATTTGTTTAATCGGGTTAGATGTGGAAGAAGTTGCCAAAGCTTGCATAGTGAGGGTTTGCACGTTGAAGAGTGCATACAAAGATCTTCATCCTCTTGCTTCATATGTGATTCTTACCTAGTATGCTAATATTGAGGACATAAAGTGACTACGCACTCCAAGATGCTCATCCATCATCTTCCAGATACCCTACAACAACAACCGATACAAATTAGAATGTTAAGAGTTAGAGTCTATTTTCTCAATTATGTATTCAAAACATTTCCTTCTTTTTCTCTCTCTCTCTGTGCATTTCATTATCAGATATATTGTTGAGAAAAAAAAATAGTATATTCACCTGGTATCATTGGTTAGCTTTGTCAATTGCAAAACTGACCAGTGATCAATAAAAGCATGTTGATGAAACAAAGCAAAACTCATGTTCAAGATAAATTTTCTAGCAGCTACTTGAAAACAGAATGCTCACATGGTCCTACATATGAAATATTCCGCACCATCACATATTTCATCCATATTTTTACTATGTTAGTTTTAAAGATGCATATTTTCAATTGGATTAATCTACTTCAAAACAAATATGAAACTTTTAGTATTTTTCAGCATTTCAAAGCCATGGCAGAATTACAATTTAATATCAAAATTAAAAATCTGCCAACTAATTAAAAAGGTTAGTGTAGACTTTTTACAAATTATCTTAATCAATTTGGTAAGCTGATCACCCACCATTCTTAAAACAAAACATAACCACATTAATTGTTGAATTTGGTCTTAACTTGCTTAATAATATTTCTTTAACTCTTAAATATTGGAATTTTGCCTTTATCATCTTTGTTTATCTTATGAATAGACTCTTTGCCGTAATTAAGAAACTAATGCCTAGTGCACTACCCACTGCCCATCTAATTTATTCTTTCAGAAATTGCCATGAAATTGAATTAGAAAAATAACAAAAATCATTCACAGAGAAATAAATAACTATTACAGAATACATCACAGGGGATTAGTCTTTTCCTCCAATTTTGAAGAGATTATAACAAGGTCAAGTAAAATAATGGACCAACATTACCCACTTAAAATGGGGTTAAAATTGAAACACAAGTTGTGTTATACTTTCATCATCAGATTAAAATCCTAAGAAAATACATGTCACAATGAATCGAAAGATAAAGTGAAGAATGCCTTATTAAAAAGGGAGGTTGTAGAAAAGTACCCAACATCATAACCTCAAGCGTTTGTTTGGTGTAGGAATATAGTGAATAAAAATAAAAATCATAATTGAAAAAAAAAAGTGAGAAATAAAGAAAAAAATAATTTTATTTTGGTGAAGAGAAACAGAGAAAAAACTAAGAGAGAGATACAGAGATGAACATAGTAAGGTAAAAAAATATAGTTAGGAAGTATTTGTGAGATGAGAAGAGAAGGCGTGTATTGGAAATGAATAGGGTTTGTAAAAGAGAGGAAGAGAAATAAGTAGGAGTTAGGGTTTGGATAAAAGAAAGTGCGTGGATGTGATAAACGAATGTGGAATGAAAAAGAGTGCAGGATTAGGGAACATACCTCTTTGGAATGGTGTAGGCACTCGAGGTAGTCTGCCGTTAAGTGAGGGTTGGGTTACCTGAAAAGGCGGTGCCCCCAACTGGACCAATACAACATAAGCTGAGGAGGGCGATGTTCAAGCTAGCGGTAATGGCAGAAACCAATGAAAGCGTCTTCTGAGAGGGTTTGCGATAAGGTGAGAAGAGTTATAGTTATGTGAGAGAGGTGGGAGGGACCGAAAGAGGATTCTATCTGAGGGGTGAGAGGGTTTTGAAAGAGGTTTCAGTGTAAAGTTTCCAAAGACAAGAAATGAGAGGTTTCAAAAAGGTTCAAAGAATGGTATGAGAAAAAGGGTTTCCGGTGAGAATGAGAAGAGGGTTTGCAGGGAGAATGTGAAGGGTTTTTGGTGAGAGTGAGAAGAGAAGGGTTGAGGTGATAAGAGAAGCGGAATAAAACGAGAACGCTTAGGGTTTACTGAGAGAGAGGAATACGAAAGAGGGGAAGGTTCACTGAGAGGGGTTTCGTTACGGTGAGAAGGTTTCAGTGAAGGGAATACAAAAGAGGGGAAGCTTGATCAGTGAGGATAATATGAGGGAAGAATATGAAAAAAATAGTAAGGTTGTATATTTTCGAAGAGGGAAATACAAAAGAGAACGCGGAGGGAACGAAACGTCAGACCATATATTTTGAAGGATAATTATGACGCTTTTACACGCCACATTTCAAAGGAAGATTATGGCGGTCATAAAACTGTCGTATTATACAATTAATTCTGACGGTTTTTAATAACCGCCATATTATAACCGCCACTATATACAAGTTTTTTTCGTAGTGAATACATTGTATTTCAAAATAATATCCCTTCTCTAGGGAATTTTAATACATAACCGTCAAGTGTTTCAAAATAAAACAAAACACAGCATAAGAACAGGCGATCTCCTTGTCCATCCACTCACTGAGGAGCTCCACTGCCTGCAACATCATCTGCTCCCGTGTAAATTACACACGATCATCACAGTTTTAAGAAAACAACCACAAAATAAAACACAGGGGTAAGCTAGACATTTTTAAAAACTTTAAATATGAAACTTTAAAATCAACATAACCAGCTTTTAAACACCCACATAAATCCACCACTTTCTCATTCATATCACATAACCATCAAGTGTCTATCATATTCAATTTTCAATATTCAACTTTCTCACGTCAGAAATCCACTGACTCACAATAACATAGACACTTGACTCTACTTCCAGAAGACTCGTGCGTTGACTCAGACTCAGAGATCTGCACCTGTCATACTACACCACTGTGAATCCACACAGGGTCACTGTGAATCCACACAGCCATGCGCATAAATAAATCTCAATATCATCACTCTCCCAGTATGACAGGGTTAATTCATAGAACAAGTCAAGTTAGTTATCTTTCAAACAACTTACCCATTCATATGAACCTCCTTCGACTCTCAACACCTGAATAACTTCATCTATGTGATTCCATTATCTCAGGAGAGTCAGGATATCTCCTTCTAGACAAGTCCCTAGTCAATACACATTACACACGATCTTACACGGTATTTTCTTTCCTGAAAATACTATGCCTTGATCCCACATTCACCACATTCAATGCATCATACAACATGAAATGGACAGTTCCAAATCACAGCAAACATCAAAACCAAGTTCAGAATTTTGAATATCATATGCATTTCACCTTTCAATATCAAACAATTTCAAAATGACACTAAAACAGGGGATTTCGAAATTTGCATTAAAACCGGCGATCACGTCACCCAAACATCAGAATCTTCTAGCTTAAGGTTTTATTGAAAATAAAACTAGCTTCCCTTACCTGGACTTGCGTAAAATCTCACTACGAGCTCTAACCCACCGAACTCAAGGATGCCTTAACTCTGTTTTAGGGCTTTGATCAAAAAACTTGCAGAGCACAACGTCAGGAATCCAGGGGCAGTCGCCGATCTTCAACTGGTTCGCTAGGACATCTGAACGCAGGGAGAAGGAGAGGAAAGAAACAGAGAACTAAGGCTAACTCACTCAATCACTCTTGAACCACAGCAACATCCACTGCCTCTCAGGAGTGAGTTTTGAATCTAAACCAACTTGTCCAGAAATTCCGCTGCCACCACCCACTCTGCAGGAAAGCTTGCGTGCACACTTCCTTGAACAGTATGACCACATGGGTTTCTGCGCATACCAACTCTTTGATGCTAACTATTCTGAAACACCCTTTCTGTATACGTGTCGCGCATGCAGAACGTTCATGCTGGGAGCCTGGGTCCCACCTTATCTGTGTGAAACACGACATCGCGCGATAACCATCCACCGATGACTGCTCGCGCGATTGCCATGCCTCTCATACCGGCAATGACCGATGCCTCTCATACTGGCGATGACTGATTCCTCTTCCTGACGGACGACTGATTCCTCACCCTGGCAGACAACCGATGTCTCACCCTGGAAGACCACCGATGTCTCACCCTGGCAGACAACCGATGTCTTACCCTGGCAGACCACCGATGTCTCACCCTGGCAGACAACCGATGTGTCTCCCATCCTGGTTGATGACCGATGTTCCTCTCATCCTGTTGGCGATCTCTTATCGCCCTTGCGTGTGACGAGAACACATCGCCTCACTCTGGTCACCGATGTCACGTCGTCACACCTTGCTGAAGGTTCATCCTCCTATTCCTCTAAGTCTGGGGTATCACAGCTCACACTACTCATGGTGGCAAATATGCCACCTGTCTTCTATATCACTCATCTTTTATATTTAGACCACATACTAAGTGCTTACCAAGTCTTCTCGAATACTCGGCGATGTGCTCTTTTCGGCGATCATGTGCACCATAGGCGATTGGCGGTCATGTACACCATAGGCGATTGGCGGTTTCATACGGGGAAGTTGGAGGCCGCCACCTTCTTCAACAAACGGCGATCTCATCGACTTCTAAGCTACACCTTCCTTTCTCTTACCCTTCTTGATTTACGTGCCCCCTCCCTTCAAGCACGCCCACGTGATTACCTTACGATAAAATCATCGCACCTAACTACTTGGTTAGCACAATGGTCAACCGATTGCCCTCTACCAGCTGATCCCAGACCTTGGGCGACGTCCGAGGTCTGACCACTATGAGATTTTCTATTTTTTTATGTCCTTTTTATTTTAAATAATAACATACTCAGAAATCATTTAAAATATATCACTTTTATTCCAAATAAATTTATAGGTCCTTACAAGTCACGTTTATGAATGTGATGTTTTATATTAAATACAATTTTCTAAATTTTGTATAGATGGTTCATACAAAAGTTTATGATGGAAACAATTAATCCATAATTATTATTTATGTTTTCAAACCACAAAATATACGATCACACAATTTAAAAAGTGGACAACACTTAAGAAAACATTAATAGAGAAAATAAATATAATTTAATTTATAATAAATAAAATTCACACATATATTTCAATGTTAGTGTTCAAATTATAATTGTTTAAAATCAAAATAATAAAAATAAATTTATCAAAATTAAAATTACAAAATTAGTTTAAAAACATGATGTCTAGAATTTATTTTTATTATATAAAATTACAAAATTATCTTTATTGTCTTCATTATTTTTTAAATTACAAATAATACAAAATATAAGATGTTAAATATTTTAAAACATTATATAAATTTTGATAAAAGCTAATTGATTCTAATTGAAATAAAAAAGTTTTAGCAAATAAATTTGTTTAATATTTCAATAATTTTTTTATTTAATAGTTAAATACTATTATTTTTATTTGTTTGTCAAGTACGACGATTTTGAATCATTCAAACTCAAAGAAGAAAATTCATAACAAAAAATATTAATAAAAAAGGGTAACCAAAGGAATGGTTAGAAGTTTGGCCAAATAGTAAGCAATTCGTTTTAAGTAGATATGTGTCTGATCATTGCTCCATTGTTCTAAAAGATTTGTGCATAGATTGGGGTCCGAAACCGTTTAGGTGCTTGGATCTTTGGCAAAGTGACAACAGGTTCAAAGAGTTTGTTAGGACTAAATGGTCTAGTTATGAGGTGTTGGGAGGTGGGTTGTTTTCTTTAAAAGAAAAATTGAAAAGATTGAAAACAGACTTGAAAGTCTGGAACAAAGATGAGTTCAGGAATGTTTTTAGTGTTGGATTAGATCTACAGAAGAGAATTAGTGAGTTAGATGCGAGAGATGATGAAGATGATTCAGATGACCTTGGAAGGGAAGAAATGAGGATTCTCTTGGCAGAACAAAGCAGAAATACTTTTAAAGAAGAGACGATTCTAAAGCAGAAAGCACGCCTAAAGTGGTTGAAACAGGGCGATCTCAATTCTAAATTTTTTCACTCAACAGTTAAGTGGAGGAGGTCCAGAAACGAATTACACGGTCTAGTGGAGAGTGGCCAGTGGTGTGTCAATAAGGATGTGGTAAAGGACAAGGTTCGAGATTTTTTCAGATCTTGGTTCGTCAAGGATAAAGCCTTTCAGATTAGGAAGGACAATGTTTGTTTTAATGGCATTTCTAGGGAAGATAACGAGATGTTGGTAGGTGATTTTTCTGAATAAGAGATAAGAGACGCTGTTTGGAATTGTGACAACTCCAAGAGTCCTGGCCTGGATGGTTTCAATTTCGAGTTCTTAAAGTTCAGTTGGGAATTCATTAAGAAGGACACAATGTCGGCAGTAAATGATTTTGCGACCAAAGGTGTATGGCCTAGGGGGTCAAATGCGTTTTTCTTATGCCTGATTCCTAAAGTTGAAAACCCCCAGAAGCTGGGTGATTTTAGACCTATATCTTTGGTTGGCTATTTGTACAAAATTATTTTGAAAGTTTTATCTCTCAGATTAAAAAGGGTGATCAACAAAGTTATTGATATTAGATAGTCCGCTTTCCTTGAAGGACGGGGAATTTTGGATGGTGTGTTAGTGGCAAATGAAGTTCTTGAGGAAATGAAAAGGAAGAAGAAAAGTCGTGTTTTCTTTAAGGTTGATTTTGAGAAGACCTATGACTCAATTAGTTGGGAGTTTATTTACTACATGTTGTGAAGAGTCGGCTTCTACGAAAAATTGATTAAATGAATCAAGTCTTGTTTAGAATCTACGTCGGTATCAATTATGGTGATTGGAAGTCCCACCAAAGAGTTTATTTCGGGAAAAAGGTTGCGACAAGGAGACCCGTTACACCTTTCTTGTTTCTTATTGTAGCTAAAGGTTTGGCAGGTGTGTCGAGGACGGCAGAGGAGAAACGACTGATTGACAACTTAGAAATTGGGGACAAAAAAGTTAAGGTAATTATGTTGCAGTATGCAGATGACACTCTTTTCTTCTATGAAGCTAACACTAAAAGTGTTTTTAACATTAAGGCAGCGTTAAATTGTTTTGAATTGTGTTCGGGGCTTGAGGTGAACTTTTTGAAGAGTAGAATTGGTGGGTCGGGGATTGAATATAGAATAATTTACAAAGGTTTGCGGCTATTCTTAATTGTGAGGTAATGACAACCCTGTTTAAATACTTGGGGTTGTTGGTTGGGGGGAGTCACAAGAGGGGTGTTTTTTGGGGTGGGGTGGTTGATAGATTGAAGACTAGATTGGGAAGATGGAAAGGTAAACTTCTCTCTTTGGCTGGGAGGATCTGCTTGATTAAGTTTGTGCTTATGTCAATTCTTTTATTCTACTTATCTTTATATAAAGTGTCTGTTGGTGTGTTAAAGGGGATAGAAAGAATTCAAAGACAATTCCTTTGGGGGTGGGGGTTGGATGGGAGGAAGATTGCTTGGGCTTCTTGGAAGAAAGTTTGTGAGTCTCGTGAGGACGACAGTCTTGGTATTATTGATTTGAAAATTTTCAATATAGCACTTTTAGGGAAATGGATCTGGCGTCTGGAGACGGATAAGGGCGGTATCTGGAAGGATATTATTGAGTCCAAATATAGAGGGTGGAGAAGTCTGAAAGAGCGAAGGAATAATGTTAAGGTGTCCCCTTGGTGGAATGATTTGAGGGAGGTCTGGGCATCGGAGGGTTGGGGAAGGAGTTTTGAAGACCGTTTTGAGTGGAAGATCGGAAACGGGAAAACAATTAGCCTCTGGGATGATAATTGGGTTGGATGTGGTAATCTGAAGAGTGTCTTTCTGAGGTTGTGTTCTTTGAGCATTCCTTTTGAACCTAAGTTGGCTGAGTTTGGGAATTGGGTTGACGTAGTTTGGGAGTGGAAATTAGTTTGGAAAAGGAACCTATTCGAGGGGGAAAAGGCTTTGGAGAGTCAACTTCTTCAGAAACTCCAAGGTACACACTTGCGCGAATTCGGGTAACGGCTACAAGGGATAAATCGAAAGGAAACTGTACCCAATCAGGGATGGACGTAAACTCGTAAGCTACCGAGGGTAGGGATAATCGTACAGGTCTTATTGTTAAAAAAAAGCTGCCCCACTTGATAGTTGTCGCTTTGCTGTCAAATTAATATGATTCTAGCATAAACTTGTCTAACACTAGAGAGATGATAGTATAATTGTGGTAAGATGATCCCAAGTCGTCTCCCAATGAATCCAATAGTAAAATCAGTAAATTAGTGTTTAGAATATATCTACAAGCAATAAAAGTTAGCAATAACAGTAAAGATAAAAAGGGGGTTTGAGATAGTTGTGCAGAAAATATAAAAGAGATTGAAATAGAAAATAAAAAGCGGTTGATTCCCAAGTTCTTCCACCATTGAATTCTTCACAGGTTCTCTAAAGATTGATCTTTTCTTAATCCTCCAACAGAGCTAAACCAGATTGAACATGCACCAATCTAATTCAACTGAAACTCACCAGTAAAGCATGCGTCTACTGGTTTAATAAATACCCACTTTGTTCCATGCGTATACTTCATGGGATTGCTTATCTCCTTCCTCTTGAATCATGCACCAAAGAAATTAATTAGAACAATGCGAACTAACTAAGAAACCAAAGTTTAAGATAAGGAAGACTCTCAATCATGCGTTCAAGTACAACCTCTCACAAAAACTAGTTTTCCAAGAGATTAGACTATTAAAACAACTGCTATAGAGAATTAAAAATCGAAACTTTTATTAACCAAAACCTCATAACTCAATGGGAAATTACAAAGGTATCAACCAAAAAGGTTTAGCCATCCATGCAGAGACAAAACAAAAGAATTACAAAGAATAAAAGAAACTAATAAAACCCTCTGAAGCTCCTTTTTCTCCTTGATGCTTGTGTCCTTTTATAGGCTTTTCTGCTCCAAGGATCTTGGTAAAATATTGTAGTTTATATTTTGTTAACAGTTTCAACTTTCCAACTTTCCGGATTGATTTGCTTCCAATTCTATTTTTGAGATATTGTAGATTTTATTTTCTCTTTCTTCTCAGAATTTGTTTCCTGTTTTGATTCAATAAGCAATTTGGACTTTTGCATAATTTGCATAATTGCATAATTTGACTTCCCATTCACAAAATTAACACAAATAATATTTAAGGCCTAAATAAACCCAATTATATGAATATTAATTAAAATAATGGATTTATTTATTATTGTAGTCCAATAATCCATGATTAAAGCTATTGAGTGTGAATAAATATATGCTCATCATCGCCATAGCAGGTGGGTTGCTTCATCTATCGTTTTCAGGGAACTCTTGGTGAGCAATAAGGTTAGAGTTGGATTTGAAGGATAGCTGGGTCTGGAAGGACGATGTGTTTTCTTCTTACTCGGTCAATTCTGCTTATGTTTTCTTAAGGGGTGAGTTTGAAGGGGGGAACAGTTTTGTGTATGAAAAGTTTTGGAAGACTAAGGCTTTGCCTTCGGCGTCAAGTCACTGCCTGGAGGGTGTTGGCAAACAAGTTAGCTAGCAAGTGCAATTTGGTAAGGAGAAGGGTAGAGTTCGAGAGTAACTTTTGCATGATGTGTGGGGTGGAAGAGGAGTCTAGCCGCCATTTGTTTTTCAAATGCATGATAGCTTGGTTTGTCTAGAGCCAATGCTATGCTTGGTTAGGTGTGGCATTCGTGGACCATTATGATCCTTACTTCCATTTCCTACAGTTTAGGATGTGCAAAACATCTGAAACTGTTAATGTGGTTTGGGGGATTATCTGGATTGCTATAGTAAGTGAGATTTGGAGACTCAGGAATAAGATAATTTTTAAAGGAGGGGTGATGGATGTTTCAGAAGTATTTGCTCTCATTCAACTAATGACTTGGTCCTGGATTGTCTCCAAGGTCCCTTCATCTTGTTTTTCTTATTATGACTGGTGTCTTAATCCTATGGTGTGCATGTTTCTGATTTAGTGTTGTTTTTTAGGGTTGGTTGTTTGGTAGGTAGTTGGCAGTTGTGGTAGGTGTTTTAGGCTTTTGTTTTGTCCTTAGGACATGAGTTATTGTTCTGTATAAGGGTTGAACCATCCCTGAAGTGGTTCCTATTTATTTATTCTTTCTTGCTGATAAAAAGAAATGGCATTCGACTACGGCGACTACATATTTAGTGTATTTGCAGGAATGACCAATTTTATATTAAAGAAATGTTATTTTAGTTTTCGCTTTAAAATAAAAAAAATTTTAAATTTTCAATTAATAATTTTAAATAATAAATTTCATTTCCAATGTTAATATCGGTTTCTGTATTTAAAAAAAAATCTTGTTTAATTTTAATCTCTATAACTTTCAAATAATAATTTTAATCTTTCATTTGATACACTATGTGTTTAATGAAATATCAAGTTATGGAGTCATTTTTAAATTATAATAAAAATCTATTAATACTGGTTATTAAAAACTCCAATTTCAATTTCTCCAACAACATTTATAATACATTTTTTTTATCAAAGAAATAGCATCTAGAAGTCATCTAGAAAAAACATCACAGGCTATTGCATTCTGTCATGACAATTTTCACATTCGAGGACCAAACCTTTTCCTGTGTTGGAACTACTTTTGAAGAGGAGATTTTTCAAGTGAATACTATTTGGTTCTTAGCAGTTACTAATAAATTTTCATTAACTTACCAAACTTAAGAATATTCTTATTGACATTCTTTCATGGAAGCTAATGTTGCTAGTGCTGGTAATTAATAATGAGATTGACCACATAAAGAACCTAAGCATGGAGTTTTTTGCGCTACCTTTCGAAGAGAAATAGAAATACCCTATGGCTCAGGTAGTTCCAAGGGTGTGGACAAGCTTTTGTTTTCTCACAGGACTTGAATCTCAATATGTTAGGAACCTAAATCTATAGAAAGATTCAGTTAACTTACAGAGTAGTTGCAAACATTTTTAAGACAAATCACAGTTCTTTAAGAACATTTGATGTTATTCTTTAATCAAACTTAGATTTTTATCTCATGTAATATAGTTTTGTAATTATTAAGGAGAAACTTTCTAATGATATAGAACAACAATAAAAACACTTCAACAATATTTAGTCTTATGTTTTTTTAGTTAAAAAAGCCTAAACACTCATGTCATCATTTGGAGACAAGTAAAGATTGAGTTGTTTGGTATTCTAAATATGCATATGCAATCTAAATAGATCAATGCAATCATTTCTTAAGTTGGAGCACAACCAAAATATATTTACGAATTTTCCACCCCATTGAACAAATTTGAAATTGAGAGAAATAAGAACATGGATGAATGTTTAGAATATGTATCTTCCAAAGATGAACTTGAATTCAAGATGAAAGACATGATTGATCAGAGTTTGGAGGCTTTTAGGGTTTGAGACTAGTTTTCGCATGCTAAGAAAAATCGATTTACCCAAGATTCAAATTCGTAGATTATAACAAAAATTCGTAGGTAAATCAAAATTACCTATGAATTACTAGTTGAAAAAAGTTCGTATGTAACTTGGACGTAAGTAATTTACATATGGGTAAACTAAAATATGAGTATTATCTACAAATTTCTCTCCGTGGGTATTAACCATTGAGCCCAAATTTGTAGGTCATTTCCCATTATTCAATATCCATGGAAAATTATCCACCAGCTTGGGTAATATCTACACGTACATTAATTATGAGTTAAAAATCATAGGTAAACTTTCCAGTATCATAAATTTGTGGGTGGCAGAACTGACATAATTACTCACAAATGCATTCATGAATAATATTACCCATGCATATAAATTTGTGGGGTAAAATTTCCCATGCATATAAATTTGTGGGTAAAATTACCAATGCATACAAATTTGTGGTTAAATCTCCAAAAACCAAAATTCGTGGGTAAATATGTAGAAAAATCTTACAGACATAAAATGTATAATTACTTTTCTTTCTTTTACACTTGTATGATGAAACATTAAAAAATAATCAAAATTCAACATATCCAAATTAATTTCAGACAATATATTTCCAATTGTATTACACTATAATATTCAATACAATAATCAAACATCAACCAAGACACTACATATCATAAAATAAAATCCAAATTTAGTTTCAAATTCTAACATAATATAATTCAAAAGTAAAGTAAAGTTGAAATATAATCCACAATCCAAACAAACTTGGAACATAATCTAAGAACCAAAACCTAAAGCTCCTAATAATCTGCATTGTTGGTATCTTGATGTCTAAATTGTTCATGCTCATTTTGTTGTTGGTTGATTGTTGATGCTTATTTTCTTGTTGGTTGGATGGTTGGGTGGTTGTTGTTGTACTTGTTCAGATTGTTGTTCAAATGCGCTTCGTGCATGAAGCCGAAGAAAAGATAGGACGACACTAATCAATGATTTTAATTGCTGACTAGGTCTCTCATTGTCTTCCCTCTAATTTCAAACTTGTTGTTTTAGTTGTAGAATATCTTGTGAATCAGAAGAGGAAGTCAAAGGTCCATGATACATGAGAGTATGACCAAATTTAAAGTTATGAGCAAGCTTTCCGACCTCATTCTTCTTACCACGTGTAGTAAGAAGTCAACTTTCAATTTTTATTCTGTCTTTCTCTAAATGATCTATGGGGGATGATTCAGATTGTGTAGTACAAGATGTAGCATCCGATCTGGCTTGACTAAATCTACTATATTCATATGTGAAAATAATGTTATATACACAATACACAACAAAAATAATAACAAAAAATGTAACTCATGTGTGTCCATCTCGATCTTTTTTTATCAACGAATTGACCATTACTCTTTTGTATATGAGTTTGCTTAAATGCCTCATCAATATATGAAGACGACCCAAATCTTTCTCCTATAAACAAACATAAACAATATTATACTTGGCAAAACTATATTAACCAACTTTTTAAATTGGATATAATCCAATGCAATATTATCAAACATCATATATTCTTTGCAACATTCAAACATTGTAGAATACAATAACGTAATCATAAAGCATAATTAAACATCAATTTCAAACATAATCCAATGCAACATATATGTTTTGTGTGTACATATCATGCAAATGGCAAGCTCATGTGTACTAATGGAACCACATGTGCATAAAGAACCATCCATCTCAGAGGCTCGATTTTTATGGGCTTGACCACTTGGTCAAGTGAATTTCACTTGGATAACAAATAAGTCCACACATCATCGAACATCTAAGCTTTTTGAAAATTTGACATTAAAGAAATAATAACAACTTCAATCAATTATGACTAATGCACAATACCTACAACCAATAATACAACATATAATTTTTAATGTACCTAATTATCAATAACTTAACATTTCATAGCAATCACACTTATACCAAAACAGATGATGGACACTTCAATTAAATACAACAACCTTAATCTAACCTGATTTAGCGTTTCTTTTGGGCTTTTGTTATGTAATCGATAATTATCTATGTTTTTAGGATCTGTTCTTATTTATTTTCTTTGATTGTCCTACTTGACTTGTTGCAGAGAATTTTCTCCCTTTCTAAAACTTGGTTGGAGCCATTGTTTCTACTCGTTAACCTTGATTTTTCTCCCTTCCTCTTGCTCATTTGAGAGTTGCTTGATAATTTCCCTAATTTCCAATTTCACAGAGACTTAGGGTTTCTTCTTTTGCTCTCCACGTCAGGATCTGAATTGATGCTTAGTTGAACAACTTGACTTTGAGTTTTTGAGATAAGGTTGTCATCATATAGACCTTCCTAGGTTGGGCCTGCTTGTAAATGGACCTCCCCAATCTTATTTTCCACCTTCCTTGCCTTTCAAGTTTTGGGCTTCATAGGATTTTTCTTCCAATACCTTGTTTCGGCCCAAGCGTTTGTTGGTGATTTGATCTTCCCACACGGACTTTGACACGTGAATACACGAAGTTTCCTTTCTATTATCATTGTCATGTTGTTTCTACCTTTAGTTCTCCCTTTCCCAGTTTGTGGAACATTTAATGTGCTTATTTATAAGTGCCATAATTTAATTAGTGACATTTTATGCAAAAAGCTAGGCACTGATGGATTTTAATTGTTGATAAAGTTACAATTCAAACTTAAATTTATAATTTTGAATCTCTTAACATATTTTTGGATTATGAGATGAATAAGAACTATTTATTCCCAGGTTTGTGCTAATTCCAAGAATCTAGGGGAAGATGGAGATAAAGAGCTAAAGGAGGAATGGAAAAGTTAGAGACGAGGAGAAAAGACAAATTTGGGGCATTTAAAAGTCGCCCAAAACTCGCACCGACTCACCCAAGTGAGATCACTCCAAAGGAAAACTTTCTCTCTAGAGAAAACTTGCCAAGGACTCGCCCATGCTAGCCTAAGACTCGCCCTTAACTCGCTCAAGCTCGCTTAAGCGAGTTTGCTCCAATGAAGTTGGTTTTTATTTTTGTTAAACTCGCTTGAGAAAGCAATATCTCGATTGAGTGAGATGTCACTTAACCTATATCCATTTAGGTTAAAATAAAGAGGTGAGGCTGAGTCGTAAAGAGGGAGGGAGGATAATTAGAGATAGAAAACCCTAAAGGAGGCAGCCATCAAGGAGAAGCACTCTGGATCTTCTTTTCTTGCTTTCAATGCTTGTAATGGCCAATTTGAGTGGCTAAGTCTTCACTTTGGGATTGAGAGTAATATATTCAAACTTTTATGTATTAAGGTTATATTTATTTATAATATTATATTCTTGATTGATATTGGTACTATCATTTTTATTCTTAAAGCTTGAATCTTTATTCATAATTTTTTATCCTTAGGTTTGATTGGAAAGTATTTCGGAGTATCTGACCTAAATGATCACGCTTAACATATTTGAATGCTAGGAATAGATTTGAAATGTAAATTACTTTATAACATTTGTTTGTAATGATAAAAATGTTTTCATAAATATGTGAGGAATCAATATTTACAAGACAATCTTAATAATTTTATATACGAGGAGTCGATATGAATGATTTTTATATGTATAAATGTCAATCAAGTTAGAATGTTATCTATTTTTATTCATTGCAAATATAGACGAGTGAGAAGGATTAATCTCAGTCCCAATTTTCTCAATTGAATTATCTTAATCGTTTACTTTGTTCCATTTAATTTCTCACATAAATTTATGATACCAATGAACTTTCAGTCAAACTTTTGCACATCTTTTGATATTTAATGAATACTATACATTGAGATTTTAAAAGAACCATTCATTATGGGTTTGATATCCGTCCTTAGGGAGAATTTATTACTTCTGACTTGGTACACTTGCCAAAATAAAGTCATCATTTATACTGCATGTGTGGGTGGCTTGTAGTTTTTAACCATGTTTGGAAAGGAACCATTTTCATCACATTCCCCACCATCATGCATATCTCCGATTAGGTTGAAACTGCTATTTTCAGAGTATCCCCTTTCTGATTGGAAACCAAGGTTCCCGTTAATCAATTCTATCAAAGATTCTTGGTGAGACACTTAATCACCCAATAGCATTTTCATAACTTATTTCCACTACTTTCTTTATCTTCTTCTACCAGTACTAGACAGATGTCATCATTGAGAATACTATGTTTATCTTCATTGAGTTTCTAATTGGTATCCTTACACAAACTTGGATGTGTTCCACTTCTTCCCAATTTTTGGTCTTTTCATCAACTGCCATCACCATCCCTATTGTGGCCATAATTTTTTTGGAAGAATGAATCATTCAGAGTGTTATTGGGTTGCCTCTACATCTTACCCAAACAAGCTTATTCCCTACCACAAATTTTCTGGGCTATGGAGTTATTACATTGAGTATTGTTGTAAACCATTCCACATTTGTTGTTATTACTTCATTAAGCTCTAACCCATCTTCTCTAGCGAGGAGCATGTAATTGTCTCCAAGATATATGATTTTAATGGATTGCAATCTGATGACTCTTTTTACGGTAAGTGCATAGTGTTGTCAGAAGTAATAATTTGTCCCTAGGGACGAATATCAAGGAATAGTTGAATAATCAAGTAAAAGATTCATTAAATAGAAAAAAAAATTTGTTGGGAGTTTGTTATGATTGCAATAATTAAAAAGAAGACAAGTCAAAGAGTTTGTTGGTTCAATTGGGAAAATTTGGATTGAGGTTCATCCTTCTTACTCTTTTGTATTTTGAATAGCATGGAATATTCTATCATTTGATTGATATTGATGCCCGTATAAAAATCATTTATATCAATTTCTCACATATAAAATTATTAAGAGAGTTTCCTAAATATCGATTCCTCGCATTTTTATAAAAAATTCTTATCATTACGAACATTGATAGCAATTAACATTTCAAATTTATTCCTAGAATTCAAATATGTTAAGCATTATCATTTGGGTTAGAAACTTAGAAGTACTTTCTAGTCAAATCTAAGGATCTAGATCATAGAAACAAGCATTACAAATAAAATGACAATACTAATCATCAATCAAGAACAAAATATTATATTTAAATACCATCTCAATACATAAGAGTTTGAAAAGATTATTAGCCACTCATGTTGGCTATTACAAGCATGGAGAGCAAGAAAAGAAGATCCAAAATATTTCTCCTTGATGGCTGCCTCCTCTAGGGTTTATAACACCTTCTATTCTCCCAATTGATTTCCAATCCACTCAATGATGTTTAGGGTTGTGCTTCAAGCCTCATATTTAACCTAGTTGGGCTTGGGCTAAGTGAGTTCTCACTTGGGTGTTATTGGGCTCTCTTGGCTGATTTGCACGAAAAAAGGCCCAACGTCACTAGAGAGATCTCGTCTGGGCGAGATTGAGCTTGCTTCGGCGAGATTGAGCTCGCTTGGGCGAGATCCTCTGGGAGCTTCTAGCTTGGGCAAGTTTTGTTGAGTGCTGGTGCATTACAACTTCCCCTTTTTAGCTTTGTCTATTTTCCTTTTGTCCTTTCATCTCCATTCTTCCCTAGAATCCTAAAATTAACACAATTTTGGGAATAAATCGTTCTTATTCAAATTATAATCACAAAATATGTAAAATTGTTTAAATTCATAAATTAGGGATTATATCATGGTTATTGTATCAATTAATATCCATAAGTGTCTGTATTTTAATATAAAATATTACTAAAATCTGGCACTCATCACAATCCCTTGAGGATGAAGTTATTCCTTGATTCTCTATTTTCATTACATTGTTTCCTGTTCTAATCATGCTTCTTTTCATCCATTCTTTTTCTTGGTCCTTTGTCTGGAACTTCGGTCTATACCATTAATACTTCCTTTTGGCTTCATTCTTACCTCTTTGTACCACTTATGCGTAACTGACCTCCTTTTCCACCTTTCTCCACTCTTTTTGTACTACTATTTTCTTTGTTAGTTGTTGTTTTTGTTCCTTTTGACTTTATTGTTTTTCATTACTTCTATTCGAGGTTGGTTTACATTCAAAACAAGAGCCCTTGATTATATAGCCAAAAGAATGAAATAGATTAACCTTCATTCATCATACAAGAACAACACTTTTGCTTAACCGAAAATAGATGAATGGAGCAATCAAGCTTTTCAAAAACAACATACTATAGTGAGATGTTGAGATTCAAATAGTGGGGCAAGACATGACTAAAAGTAGATAAAGGACAATAAATAATATAGACAGTGTTAAGAGGAAGAATGTAAGATGTTGAGAGGGAGATGCATAGGAGGACTAAAGTATGAACAATGAAGAAATAAGGTGTTGAAATGTTAACAACTTGTACAAGGGAGCGAGATAAACTTTTATCTTGCAAATAGTTAAATGATTTAGCAAAATTTTGTTTCTCTGAAATAATTTGGATTTTTTAGGTTATATTAGACTACACTTTTATTGTTTAGTTCACACATGTTAAAGACAACACTTAAATTTTTTTTGCATAAATCATTGATGCTTGATTCACTATGACTTTGGTATAGAGCTGGCTCGTGACCTGCTGAGGAAAAATGTGGGGCAGGCTATCTATTTCAACCTGTTGGCCCGCTTAGGCTTATCCAGCATAACCCGTAGCCCACACAGGTCAAGTGCGGGACGGGATGACTCGCATATTTTAAAAATTTAGAAATCTCTTTCTCCACCCCTATAATTTCTTCTTGCATCCTTATACATTCCAAATTCTATAATCTAGAATACAAATTTGTATTTTGGACTGTGCAATCTAGAATATTGTACAATTTGAAACACAAGTTTTATCTTCTAGATTCTATAACTCGGAAAGTCTCTAAATTCCTCATTTCAGAATTGAAGAAAAAAATTCAATGAAACTTTTCAAAGGGTAATTTGAGTATTTTTTGTAGTATGAGGTGCATGAAGAAAGGCATGGAGGTGTAGGAAGAAATCACTCTCAATTCCTAATTCATAACATCTTCACTCGATAATGGTTTTTTAATATTTAATAGTGTTTTTTTTTTCTTTTTGAAATACATAGATTATTTAGGTTTCAATATTCATCAAATATTAAATCTAGTAATCAAAGGTCTTTTTTATAATAAAATTTAAATATAATATTATTTTATATGTATATATTATTTTATATTATTTTTTAAATTAGAATAGTAATCATATATCTACATGCATTACCTTTAATAAGTATATATATTTAATAAAATATTTTATTAATTAATTTATTAATATAATTAAAATTTAAATTTCATTGAAAATTTGAACATTTTATTATATATGTGTCGTGAGAATAATTATGAAACCATAAAATAATTTTGGTTTAGTGATTAGAGATCTCCCAATTAGTGGTCGTGGGTTCCCACCTGTAACAAAATTAGTAATGTTATATTTAATAGCTTTAATAATAATAATATAATTTTTAATAATAAATAGTATTTTAAAAATATTAATATTAATAATTACTGACTAAAAATTCCGTTTCTTTTTCTCGGTAATGCGTGTTTATCGGTGGATTTTTAAGTCTTACTTACAAATTTTCATCATCGATAATATATTTTTGTAGTGTCTAATTGGTGTAATGTCATTTTATTTATTTATTTTCTCTTTTTTCTGTGAAGGACGTATTATGAGGAGGAAATGAGATGAATGTTTTTCCTTTTCGTTACTTTTACGGCAGAAGGGATACCAAAAGTTCAATAATTAATCAGAATGATACTAATTAATAAAACTAACCTTTTTTTTTATCACACATCTTTTATCTTTATGTGTAGCACCAGGGTTATAAAAACCTACAAACTTTGAATGGGGTCATGGTTATCACATGACCTTCAATGATGGATGTCCAAAAAAGTGAGAGACATAGGGCTAAATTTCGAAAACAACCATAGGGATAAAATATGAATATAGGTTACTTAGCTAAAATAGCTCTCGCAATGTTTGTAACAGCACCGACATTGTAAGAACATAAATCTAAGTCTAAAAGAATGTAGATAAGGAACCTTTTCATTGCATAGGTATGATGATTACTTGGTAAAATTATGTAATAATGAACTCAAACCCAACTTTGAGACAGAGAGCCGACACAACTTCAGATTGATGCTGACAAACTACGTTTCTTGTGGCATATGCTACTGAACATAATACTAGATATATATATCTTATGATGGTTACCCTTCCTCTAAAGTAATTGTTGTATTTTGTGTGTTTTTTTTAAGAATCGGTTTTGTCTAATAGCCAAACAACGTTTTTCATAGAAAGTAGACAAAATGGATAAGGAAAGCCTAACAAATTGTACACCAATTGATGTGTATGCAATTGAATCACATTGAAAACAAGATCCAAAATTAGTTTATGATCTAATAGAGTACAGGAAACCATCAAGGAAAGAAAAAACATAAATATAAATGCTATATATATTTATTTTTTTTATCAACAATAAATAAATTAAATAAAAAGAAACACATTAGAGATGTCTCAACCCTTATATAAAAATCTACATCAATCATAAAGAAAAAAGTAAAAATTACAACTTATTCAAAGTTAACTAAATCCAATTTGAGACCCTCGAATATAACAGCCGTTACAAACTTACTGCTACTATCTTTTGGATCCTCCTTTGATCAAATCAGATTATAAAAATTCAAATCCAATTAAGTCTACTTTTGGAACTCAACCCAAACTGCACTATATGATAAATATATAGCCTTAGTATAAACAATATACTTAAGGTCAATTTTACTAACTTGGTTTTGCAATTATAACCAAGCCTAGATGCCTGGTTTAAGTTTGTAACCATTTAGAAAGACATGAAATTAGATAAATGAATATAGGTGATTATAGCAAAGACTTAGGTTCCATCCACTTAAGATGAGGTAAATACCAATTATCTGTGTAAATATTGCATCATGTTCAATGGCACGATGCTCAATTGGTGCTAATTGTAATGCAGCAGCCACAGCATATGATGTGATATGCAACTTGAAAACACTTGCTAAATATTCTTCAAAAGATTAGTTGAACCCTTTTTTTTCATCCACAATAATAAAATAATAATAAATAAGAGTATCCAACTCATACAAAAGAATATGTAAAAAATATAAAAATCTAAAATCCATTCAAAAAAACCTCTGATGATCATCCAAATATAAATCCTCACAACAAAACTCATCTTTCCTAATAACGGGATAAATATTATATGAATTATCTGACAATAAATTTTATGTGCAATCTCACTTTCACTCTGATATTTATTGTCTTTCTTTTTCTTTTTATCACGTTACATATATTAGATCTGTCACTTTCTTTCTTCGTTTTTCCTTTCTTATCGCTTTTCTTTTCACCTCGATCCATTCCATTTTAGGTTGAACGAGTATCATTACTTTTAACTAAATGTATGGTCAGCTTCATGGAAAGAGACATGGACAGCCACGAGTCTTTTTGCATATGAACAGTTTGCATGGTTTTGTATTATAATAATTGGCGAAAGTATTGAAAGCAAACTAATTACAAAAGGTTCGCCATAACCTCGTCCTTCGAGTTTAACTACATTGTTTGGAAGGTTGTGCATGAATTTGAATTTGAAATCAACTTGCACCAGCTTTACTATTGAGATATGAATGATTGATTTTGGAGGGTTTCTTTTGCCAGTGGTTACTATTTCTAGAACCTTTTCACTTCCTAGCATTAGTCTGAACTTTGATGGCATAAAAAAAAGGAAAGACTGAATTCTATTTTTCTTATGTTACAGTCTTTTTACATGTTACAATGGAATGTTGTTCCGGATGACATTAATTATCGTTTAACGGAAATAGGAAATAGAATCTAAGTCATAATTAAATTATTATATTTAATGTTATATAAAAAAGTTTTAATTATTAGCTATAATTTTTGGTATAGTGATAATAAATCTTTAATCTAAGCGATGTGTCACTTAATAAATGTGTGTTTCTTGAATTGTTATACTTCTTTTACCAAATAATATTATTATCTTTACTAAAAAAACATACAACTGATGCAATTAAAATGTAGGACACTAATTAAGAGTTTGTTTGATAGTCAAAATAATTGATTCAGGATGTGATTAAGTTATCTTATCCTATTTTAATGTAATGTTTATTAAACTATGAAATATCAAATTCACATACAATCATATATTAAAAAAAATGATAAAAACAAGATGTTTATAATAGATTTATACACTACCTTTAACCCATCACTACAATTTCCCTTTAACAGAATTTGTTTGTGGACGAGACTCAAAACCAAGTCTCTTGAGTGATCAAAGAAGCTTTAACCACTATACCAGACAAATTCTTTTATTATATTATGATTTTTATTATACATATTATCATTATTACTATTAATAATATAAATATTACTAATATTATTAATAATGTAAATATTACTAATATTATTAATAATGTAAATATTACTAATATTATTAATAATATAAATGTTACTAATATTATTAATAATATAAATGTTACACTAGTACAAAATGATGAAAGAAATACTCCTTACTAAGTGCGGTTTCGCGCTTAAACGCATTAGTAAAAAACGCGGTGGCATTTTTGAATTTAATTTGATTTACAAATGCGGCTAATTGTAAAAACGCTTTGATTTACAAATGCAGCTTTTTACTATGACCGCATTTGTAAATCAAGTGCATTGATTTACAAATACGTTTTCACAATTAGCCACATTTGTAAATTGTTTTTACCCTAAAATTTGAAGCGCGTCACTGCACTTTCATACTTTCTTCTCCACTTTGCCTTTCGTTTTCACTGTTCCTGCACTCGCGTACTCTCTGAGTTCATCTCTTCTCTGCATCTTCATTCCTTTGTATCATTGTGAGTTTCTTGAATCATTTTCTTCCTCTGCATCTTCACTATGTATAAATTTTTTTCGCTTTCCTTATATTTGCCTTTTCTCCTTGCATTGGTGGTGGAAGGTACTATTCCATTGGTGTTCTCATCTCCATTGCTGCTTTGTCGCTGTCCTGTCACGCTTTCGCTGCCGTCGCCGTTGCTGGCGCTCCTCTGCCACTTCGATCACCACCAACGTTGGTTCACACACAAGGTTGGTTCTGTTTTAGATTTCTTGAATTTTTCTTGGCGTATTTTGAATATATTTTTTTATGTATTATAATTTGTATATTATTTAATATAAATTTGTATTAATTTATGTAATTTGTATTATATAATTTCTATTTTCTAAAATTTATATTATTTAGTAGTTAGTTGTTATGTTAGTTTTGTTATGTTAGTTCTTAGTTTATAATAGAATTTATGTTATGTTAGTTGGTACTTTAGAATAGAATTATCGTGTTTGTATTGAGTCCGGGGTCTTCAACCTTCGGCAATAATACGTGCTGGTATTGAGTTCGGGGGTGTTCGACCCTCGCCAAATGCATGAGATAGAACACTGATTAGAAAATCCTAGCTAACTATATTCCAGAATATATAATGGATCGAAGTTGGATTAATTCTGTTCGTATAAGTAATGAGTACGAAAGAGGAGTAGAAGAATTTATACAATTTGCGCAACGTAACGCGATTAATAGTGGTCATGATGGAGCAAAGATCAGGTGTCCGTGCATTAACTGTTTGAATGGAAGGATACTGGATGTTAATATCATGAGGGACACCTGCTATGTGATGGGTTTCTTCGATCTTATACAACTTGGACATGACATGGTGAATTATTAAATTTACCACGTATTTCCGTAAGTGAAGAATATGTGGGGTCCACCATGGATGAAGCAATACATGATGATTTAGATGATGATCGATTGGATGACATGATTCATGATATGGGAGCTGAGTCTTTTGCAAAAGTGCATGGATATAGAAGTATGTCAAGCGATGTAGAGACTCCATTGTATCCTGGATCAACTAACTTCACACGGTTGTTGGGGGTGTTAAGATTGACGAATTTGAAGGCAATAAATGGATGGACTGATAAAAGCTTCACGGAATTGCTCCAACTGTTGAAGGATATGCTTCCAGAGGGAAATACTCTACCTAATCGTAATTACGAGGCCAAAAAGATTCTTTGTCCAATGGGTATGGAGTATAAAAAGATACATGCATGTCCTAATGATTGTATATTATACCGGAAAGATTTTGAATTGTTGAAAAGTTTTCCAAGGTGTGGGTTATCATGTTATAAATTTAAACAAACAGATGATGATACTATTGAAGAGATGGAAAAGCATGGACCCCCAATGAAAGCTATGTGGTATCTTCCCATCATTCCAAGGATGAAGCGTTTGTTTGCAAACCCAAACGATGCTAAGAATCTTAGATGGCATGCAGATGAGAGGAAATGTGATGGCATGTATCGACATCCAACTGATTCTATTAAGTGGAAGAAATTCAATGATGACTTTCCAGAGTTTGGTAAAGAATCAAGAAATATCCGACTTGGTTTAGCTACAGATGGAATGAATCTGTTTGGTAATATGAGTACAAATCACAGTTCATGGCCTGTTTTACTAGTTATTTACAACTTACCTCCTGGATTGTGCATGAAGCGAAAATACATGATGTTGTGTATGATGATATCTAGTTCGAAACAACTAGAGAATGACATAGATGTTTATCTAAGTCCCCTAATCGAAGATTTGAAGTTAATGTGGGATGAGGATGTTGAAGTATTTGACGGATTTGCTAATGAAACTTTCAAGCTGCATGCCATGTTATTTTGCACCATCAATGACTTTTCGACATATGGTAACTTATCAGGTTATAGCGTTAAGGGTCATAAAGCATGTCCAATATGCGAAGAAGACACTGCTTCTCAACAATTGAAACATGGAAGGAAGACAGTATATCTTCGACATTGGAGGTTTCTAAGAAGTCATCATCCTTACCGGAGGTTGAAAAAAGCCTTTAATGGACACCAAGAGACTAAGGGTCCACCAACTCCACTAATTGCTGCTGAGGTTTACAAAAAGGTAAATAACATAGACCACACCTTTGGTAAGTTAAAAAAAAAGTCATCTGCGCCAAACATTTGGAAGAAAAAATCAATCTTCTTTTATCTTCTGTACTGGTCGAGGTTAGAAGTCAAACACTATATAGATGTAATGCATGTTGAGAAGAATGTGTGTGATAGCTTAATTGGTACACTTCTTAACATTAACGGGAAGACGAAGGATGGTTTAAATGCTCGTTTAGATTTGATTGAGATGAACATACGAGGTGAGTTGGCACCGATACAAATAGGTAAGCGTACATATTTGCCCCCAGCCTGTGACACCATGTCAAAAGATGAAAAAGTAAGTTTCTGTCAATGTCTAAAGGGTGTAAAAGTGCCATAAGAACATTCCTCAAATGTAAAGAGCCTAGTGTCAATGCAAGATTTGAAGTTAATTGTGTTGAAGTCTCATGATTGCCACATCTTGATGCAACAGCTTCTGCCTGTAGCTATTCGTGGGATCTTACCAAAAAATGTTAGACATATCATAACCCGTTTGTGCTCATTATTCTCTTCCATCTGTTGTAAAGTCATTGATCCATTAAAACTAGATGAACTTCAAGATGAAATTATTGTTATCTTATGTGAATTGGAGATGTTTTTTCCTCCATCTTTTTTTAACATCATGGTTCATCTAGTTGTGCATCTGGTTAGAGAGGTTAGATTGTGTGGACCAGTGTACTTAAGATGGATGTGTCCTGTTGAGCGGTATTTGAAAATTTTGAAAGGTTATGTGAAAAATCATTATCGTCCAGAAGCTTCAATGATTGAAAGGTACATAGCTGAAGAAAGTATTGAATTTTGTTAAGAGTACATGTCAAAAGCAAATCCAATAGGTCTTCCAGCTAATTCATGGCACCATAGGTATTCTACAAGTAAATGTTTACGCAATGTGAATATTGTAAGCAAATCTCGGTCAGAAGTCTTGCAAGCACATTTGTATATATTGAATAACATAGATGAAGTTATACCTTACATAGAAGCGCATAAAGCCACTGTGAAGGCAAATAATCCAAGACAAGCAGAGAAATGGGTCTTGATGGAACATAATAGAACATTCATGCCTTGGTTTAAAGAGAAGGTGTTAAAGGATTCAACGGCATCGGAGACCTTGACCTGGTTGGCTGCTTGATTGAAGTTTGATGTCATTTCTTGTAAAGCGTACGAAGTGAATAATTGTATATTTTACACGAAGTCTATGGATGAAAAGAGTACATTTCAAAATTCTGGTGTTACTCTTGAAGCCGAGTCAATGCAGTTTTCCACTTCGAAAGATACAAATCCTGTGCTTGGATCAATGGCATATTATGGATTTATAGAAGAGATATGGGAGCTTGACTATACTAAGTTTTCAGTTCCAGTTTTCAAGTGTAAATGGGTTGACAATAAAAGTGGGGTTAAAATTGATGAATCAGGATTCACACTAGTGGACTTTCGAAAGATAGGGTATCGAGATGAGCCATTTATAATGGTTCAACAAGCATCTCAAGTTTTCTACGTGAAAGATCCTACGTCAGAACATTGGTATGTCGTTTTACACGGGAAAAAACAAGGGGAGGCCATAGATGATATTGAAAATGGTGACCCTCGTTCATTCACACCAATGATAATTAATAAAGATGGCGATATAATTGATCATGTACATGTAACTTGTAAAGACCACAGTGAAGGAATTTACATATGAACATTCAACCCATTATGGTAATAAATTTAGAAATACTTTTGATAATATGCATTTAGAATATTATGTTTTTGTTTTATATGATTTTCTTTCGATGCAGATTAACTAACGTTTGTTAACTAATTTTTTTAACAGAGATATGGGTGACAATCAGAGTCCAAAGAAACCCCAATCCAAACGAGGCAGCAGAGGACCTACTAAAATGAAGCGTCTCGCGAAGAAACGTGTCGCTGGTGAGAAGACAACTCTTAACATTGATGTCAACATTGGAATGGCTTCTGGTCCTAATGTAGACGACTTTAATAGCTATCTTGGAGTTCTTTCCTGTGAGAGGCTCTCAATTTTGATTAATTCATGGGATGAGGTGTCAGAGGTCGATCGAAACATGCTGTGGGAGGATGTTCTGGTAAGCTTTATATTATTATTGTTATCATATAAAGCTTTTTAATATTCATTTATTAATTTTAATTTGGTGATGTTATTTTGCAGGAAAATTTTGAAATTCCTAATCTGGAACCGCTTCGATCAAGGATTATATCTAATATCGGACTTAAGTTTCACGTCTTTAAGTCAAGACTGACGATGAGATATATTTTTGGTGAGCTTAAGGATGAAAGTCCTTGTCAAAGTTACAATTTTATTGATGAAGAGACATGTCATCTTTTTAAGGAAAGCCTTCTAAGTGAAGATTGGATGGTAAGTGAAGTTAGTTAACTATTTTTATTTATATAACATTAATAAGTTAATATTATTTTATTCACTTTGTTTATTTCAATTATGACAGCATCGACGGAAGAAAGCTCAAGAGATAGCTTTAAAGAATGTTACCCCGCACGTACTGTCTCGTTTGGGATATCGAAAGCTTGAGCAAGCACTGATGGTTGAAAAGAAGCAATCTAGACAGGGGACTGGGTCTGAGAATATGGGTACATGGATCACTTTTCCTCCATCACCACCTATGCGCCATGTGAAATGGAAGAGGGCCCGAATTAAGAAGTCGGGTGCATCAAGTTCTGAGCAATCAGGGGTTATCACCGAAAAAATTATAAGTTATTTAAACCTTTTTTTCATTTAATATACTGCATTATATTAAAAGCTGATATGATTTTTGTCTCTTGCAAGATGCCTTGGATTCCCAAGGTAATTTTGTTCCTGAAGGTCGCCACGATATTCTTGTTAAAGCAATTGGACGACCTGAGCACTGTGGTCGTGTTCGTGCAGCTGGATAAGGAGTTGGGATTAAACTATATTTTGGAGCTGCACCACGACACTTATCCTCCTCCCCTAAAGAGAGCAAACAAGAAATGGAAAATAGGCTACGTAAAGAATTAATGGATGAGATGAAAAGGGAGACGGAAAAGATGAGGCTAGAGTTGCGACAAGAGATATCACAACAACTTGGTGCTGACCAACCGATTCAGACGCTTCTTAGTCCCGCTCCCAAGAGCACAAAGGGGAGTTGTGCAACTCCTACAACATCAGGGGAGGATATCATTGGCAAGACGAGGCAATGTGAGCTACGGGTAGATGGTGGCATGATTCCTCAGGGGGTGGCCATTGGAAAAGTCTATAAAGAGGCCACCACCTTACATAATGTTTCTCTCTCCCCTGATGTGACAAAGGTATCAGTTGAAAGAGTATGAGTACCTGATGCTCGTCTTCCACTACCTTCAGAAGACGTAACAACTGTATCCGAAGCATTTCAGTCATTCGTAGCCTAGCCCAGATACCTCATTTGAATTATGCCAGAACCACCGGTAATAATTTCATTCCATATGGTAATTTATATAGTACATCTAATTTATAACAAATGTTTTTTCTTTTTGTAGAAACCTCGTCGGAAACCAAGTCCGAAAGAGAAGCATGAGGTTCCGGTTGATGATCCTATAACTTCCTTAGCTATAGGTTCTAGAGAAATTGGACGAGACCCTCTGGAAGTTCCATGGGATGATACGTTTTTTGAAACAAACCCTAAGCTGCCATTGTACATATACATGTCAGATCTGTTAGAATTTGTAGCTGGGGATCAGGAGCTGGATATAAATATCATTCAATTTTTTATGATGTAAGTATTATTACCTACATTTCATTTTTATTTATGTTAAATTAGCATTCATTATGATTTAACTAATTACTTGTAGGTTTTTGAATGGAGTCTCTATCACTGAGGGGAAGGAAAATGTGTATGGATTCTTAGATCCCGCATATACTAATCCCACTGGAGCAAAGGCAAATGAGACCCAATCATACATTAATAACACCTTGGAAAAAGAGGGAAAAGAGGTTTATTTATGCCCTTATATTAATGAGTAAGTTTAAATATATATCTTAAAAGTTCATTATATTCATGTTTTATAAATTTACTCAACTCTTTTCATGGATGATATAGGGGTCATTGGCAATTACTTGTCTTATCACTGAATGATAGAACGACTTTGTGGTTCTGTTCCCTACACAAGAAGATATCCATAAGTTTTAAGAATATCATTGATAGGTAAGTACACTATAAACTTAACTCTGGTTGACTCTATAATTAATCCACTAACAAGGTTTTTTGTATCAACCAGTTCATGGCATGGATATAAGATCCTAAAAGGTTGATCGAATTCAAATTTTCAAAATTTGAACTGGATAAGAATAAAGGTTTGTAATTTTTTCTTTCTATTTTCATTGTTTATCGATACTAACTTTTATAATTTATTGAATTATAATGTAATAAACAACTAGGAAGCTCTGAGTGTGGCTATTGCGTTATGCAATGGATGAGTACCATTGTAAGACTAGGCCTTACAAGTAATTAGCAAGAGGTAACATTTGTTGAATTATTTTTATAACTTCAACATATATATGTATCTTAAAACTAATTTATGTGTCAACCATTGTGAAATGTAGTTCTTCAAGGATGAGGAACCCATGACTTCGGAAGCCATAACATATGTGAGACAATCTTGGTCCACATATTTCCTAAATTTTTATAACTCTAGGATTTGATCAATAATGTAGGAAGACAGATAGAGATATATTATTAGTGTTTTTGTATACATTTTGATCAATAACTATAAATTCACTTTTAGTTTATCTGTCTGTCTGGCTGGGTATAATTAAACTGCACAGGTTAATTTATATGGGATAAACAACTAAACAGGCTGCTCTAAAAAAAAAAACTCTATTTACAAATGCAACTATTTACCTTAGCCGCATCTGTAAATCAAGCGAATGATTTACAAATGCGGCTATTACCAAAGTCGCATCTATAAATCACTTCAAATCATTCCATTTTGAAGAAGAAGGGCACCACTCTAGAGCATTTTTAGATGCGACTCTAACAAAAAGCCATATTTGTAAATGGTATTTATAGATACGGCTATATTGCCGCATTTGTAAATCTCTGATTTACAAGTGCGTGTTGATCAAATGCGGCTGTATATCCGCATTTATAAGTTTAAATTAGCCACATTTGTTCTGTGATTCTGCACCAGTGTTACTAATATTATTAATAATATAAATATTACTAATATTATTAATATTATTTATATTATTAATATCATTTATATTATTAATATTATTCATAATATAAATATTATTATATTATTAATATTATTAAATATTTTTAATATTTTTAATATTTTTAATATTTTTAATATTATTATTTGTAATTTTCTAATTAATTTTTTAATAAATCACATATGGATATAATCCATATAACACTTTTTGTTATTTTTTAATTAAATTTGAAATAAGTTACATATGGATTTAATGTGTATATAAAATTTCTTTTTTAATTAAATTTTTAATATATTACATATGGTTATAATCCGTATGTAACACTTTTTATTATTTTTTAATTAAATTTGAAATAAATTATATACGGATTATATCTGTATGTAACCGTTTTTTTTTTAAAAAAATTAATTTTTTAAATACCTTACATACGAATTATATCCGTATATAATATTTTTGTTTTTTAAATTAAATTTTAAGTATCGTACATACGAATTAGAATCTACATGGAAATATCCATATGTAAAGTTCAATTTATATACGGATTTTTATCTGTATATTATAATCGGTATGTAATTCAAGATTTTCTCGTAGTGTTTTAAGATATGTTGAAATTGTGACAAACATTAATTATCCATTATCTCTTTATGAAGAAGTCTTGCATTCCTTCTCTATATAAAGGGAATTTGTGAGGAAGAGATACAAGCAAGTGAAAATAGCAACATATAGAGTAAATAAGAGAGTTTATATCCACTATAATGTGAGATTAGAAATCTTAGTGAGAGGCTAGAGAGATATTGTATTTCATCATTGTTAGGTGAGATTAAGTGTTAGTTTCCACCAAGACTCATGGTTCTTGAAGGACCAAATAAATCCATGTGCAGCAGTTAAAGGGGTTTAGAAGTAGAAACCATATTTTTCAGTTTGAAAGAATGTTTAATTTATTTCTCTTTTTGACATGCTTCACATATGTTGTCTTTCTCAAACTTGAGTTTAGGTAAACCTACCACAAGATCTTTAGTGATCAACTTATTTAGATGATGCATATGAATGTGTGCTATCCTTCTATGCCATAACCATGATTCCTCATGTTTGGTTAGAAGGCAGCTAATGGATGCAGAATATGAGATATCAAGAAGATAAACATTGTTGATTCTTTTACCAATCAACAACACTTCCTGTGAATTGGGCAACCATATCTAACACATGTTGGGCTTGAAGGTTATTTGATAACCTTTGTCACATAGCTGGCTTATGCTAAGAAGATTATGTTTGAGTCCTTCCAGAAACAACACATCATGAATCAAGAAGGTGTTCTTGTCACCAATGGTTCCTCTTCCAAGAATTTTCCCTTTGTTGTTGTCACCATAAGTTACATGACCTTCTTGCTTGAGGAGAAGATTGACAAATTTGGATTTATCCCATGTCATGTGCTTAGAACAACCACTGTCCAGGTACCACATGTTCTGATTTTCCATCAAGGAGCCTTACAAGAGACAAGATCAAGTAGCAAGGTTTGGTCCCCTAACAAATTTGGGTCCATTGGCATTAATTCGATCATTAGAAGCCTTAGGATTCTTAGAAACCATAGGAACCCATTTCAAAATACCTTTTGAAATAGAAAATTTCCTTACTCTGCAGAATCTGACAGAATGGCCCTTTTTTATACAATAAAAGCATGAAACAACCAGTTGTTTCGACTTTTCAATCGGTTGTTTATCACTAATGGTTGAAAAAGACTTTGAAACACTACTTTTCTTGCTCTGTGGATTAAAACTCAAACCAGATTTACCAAAGACACATTTTTTAGAAGAAAGAACAGTTTCAAAAATAGATTTGCCCTTAGAAAGCTTATCCACAGTTTTCACAAGGTAGTGAACCTTCTCTTGGAGAGATCCACAATTTTCACAAGAACTAGAGTCATACTTGCAAGAAGTGTTTTTGTAAATCATTTTCAGATTTTCAAAATCATTTTTCAAATTGTTTAGCTCTTCTTCCAGATTCTTGACTCTGTTTTCCAGCCAATTGCCTTTCAACCGGTTATTTAAAAGAGCCAATCTATTAGCTTATTCATGAGTTTCTTTGAAAGCATCAAGAAGTTGGCTATAGTTTTCAAAATTGATTGAAGTGCTGGAACTTACATTGCTTATGTCAGATTCTCCCTTGGCCATTAAGCAAGGATTTGCTTCTTCATCTCCTAAAGATGAGCTAGAGGAATCTGGTGTGATAACAAACACCCAAGATAAACCCAATTTGAGAGCACTCAAGACTCACTAAACACACTTGCAAAGTTTCCTTTCTACTCAAAATTCAAGGTGTGAAATACATAAGGCAAGACACTCTATTTATAGAAGAGAGTGTCTTGGAGAACAAGATACAGGGGTAGGGGTGTCATTTGTGAGAAACCTTCTAGAAGGTAGGTAAAAGAAATCCTAAACCTAGAAGCACTTGTCATGGAAGGTGGGCTTGACACAAGCCCAATTTATGCTAAGTACACCCCAATTTATGCTAAGTGAACCCTACTTTATCTTATTCTGCTATTTGGACTCTCAAATTGAGCCCAATTTATTTACATAAACTTGTCTTTTAAAAAGACCAAACGAAAGAACATCTGATGCTCTGGCCTATGTCTAGTTCTTCTTCTGATGAGGTCCTTCTGAAGTTTGGTGGGGCCTTGTCTTGGATGTTGAGATGACTGACTTAATTGTGAAGTTTCGGTTGTGTCCTTGGTTATTTCCTTGTCTAATTGGGTTGTATCATGCCCCCCAAGTTGGTAAGAATTTGACCTCGAATTTAGTAATCTTGTAAATAACATAGTTAGTTTATTCACAGAGAAGATAGAAACATTTCTAGATATGGGATATGAAGCCAAGTTATGTTCATTAAGCTTTGAGAGTTCATAAGGGTGAGTTCTATATACAAGCCATGTTTGGAAAGAATATTTATGGATGAAATGAATTTTTGGTGAGAATCCTCTTAGAAGGTGAGAACCTTTAAGAGGTGTTTGAATATCATCCCTAAACTTCTTTATCAAAGATGTCAAGTATTTAGAATCATTAGGTAATGAAAAAGATAAGGAAGAAGATTACCTTGGAGGTGTATTTTGCATTTTTGTACGGGTCAACATGATTGTTTTTGCAGTGTGAGGTGAGGTATTGATACCCAGTTTATCTTTTCTTTCTTTATCTTTTTTGTTTTCTCTTTTTGTTTTCATTTTTATTTGATCCTCATTAACCTCTTTTGGAGAGATAGGTTTTAACATAATCTTGTGCCCTTGGAAGTTGAAAGAAATTTTATTGGTATGACCATCATGTAAAATTTTTCTATCATATTGCCAAGGCCTTGCCAAAAGCACATGTGTGGCTTCCATTGGCACAACATCACATAAAACTTCATCTTTATATTTTCCAATGGCAAACGTTATGAGGAATTGTTTATTAACCATTATTTCACCCTCTTCACTAAGCCATTGTAATTTATAAGGTTTTGTGTAAAAGATAGTGGGTAATCCAAGCTTCTCCACTACTCTTGTACTTGCTACATTAGCACAACTACCCCCGATCTTTGATTATGGAACATAACTTGTTGTTGATAAGGCAATAGGTGTGGAAAATATTTTCTCTTTGGATTTCATCAAAAGGTTTTTGAATAGTACCCAACATCTGCCTTACCACCAATAAGTCATCTTCACAAGATATCTCATACTCGTCCTCACTAGGGGTTTTTGAAGAGGAAGGGGAACTAGTTCTAGATGATTGAGAACTATGATCACTCACGACTATCCTCCCTTTAACCATCATTGTTCTTTTACTTGGGCAATTAGAAGCAATGTGCCCAAAACCTAGATATTTAAAGCATTTTTGACTTGAGGTTTTGGTGGGTGATTTAGGAGAAGAAGGTTTATCTTTAGAGTCTTTATAATGTGGGGTGGTTTCTTTTGAGAAATTGGAAGGAGAATCTTGGTTTTGAAATTTGTTTTTGCCCTTCCAAGATGATTTGTAAAAGCCATTATTATGAGTATTTTTAAAAGAATTTTTCTTCAAAACTTGTGATTCAACCTTGATGGCTAGGTGAACCAATTTTTTCAAATAGTTATACTTATATAATTCTACAACATCTTATATTTCTCACCGTAATCCACTCACAAATCTAGCAATCTTTGGCTTTTCACTTTCATGCATATTAATTTTAGTCAAAGTCACTTCTAAATCTTTAAAATACTCGTCTACACTTCTGGATCCTTGATGAAGTCGTTAGAGCTTCAACAAGAGTTCCTTCCTATAAAGAGGAGGAACAAACTGTGTGCGCATACATTTTTCAAATTATACCAAGAGTCCACGGCTGACCTCTTGTTTAGTCCAATGTCCATTACAGTTTGATGCCACTACTGCATGACATAATCTAAAAACTCTAGGGAAGCTAACTTAACTTTTTGGTCCTCTTCAACCTCATACACATTAAAAGAATTTCTACCTTAGCTTCCCATCCTAAATAAAAGTTAGGGTAATTTTCCCCACTAAAACAAGGTAATTTAACAAAAGGAAAATAAGTCTTTGGTGGTTGATGTTGGTGGTGCCTAGTTTCCACATTATGCACTCTCCATTCTTCTTTTTCTTCTTCTTCTTCACTCCCACAGTGTATATGATACCTTGTAGTGTGTCTAGGTTCCTGCCTCCTTTCTCTAACTAGTCTCTCTTGAGTCTCTTCTAGCCTTTGCAATTTTTCAACTAGTTACCTTATTTCCTCTTCTTTGTGGGCCAAGTTTCTCTTGGCATCCGCAAGCTCCCCCAAAAGATGTGTTTTTTTAGGAGATTGTGGCTTTAAAGACTCTCCCGAAGATAAATGAGCCATGATTGTGCACAAAATAAAACAAACAATTAGTGAAAATAACAATTTAATCTACTCACTCACTTGTATCACTCGACTATTTAGTGAAGGATGGAAAATTTTTTAATCCACTCAAGAAAGATTTGAACTCCAAAAGGTCTACACTTGGTAGCTACACTTCAAGTAAAAGAGGTCAAAACTCTTATCACTCGCTCACCAAAGAACCCCCAACAAAACTAAAGAAAGATTTGAAGACAAGTAAGAAAAGATAAATGAAAGAAAGCTAAACCAATTTAGAAATTAGAGGATGACAAAACTTTTAACAAGACAAACAATAAGAACACTTATGAAGACTCAAAGACACTTACTTAGACTTTAACTATGAAGGTTTAATGTCCTTAGAAATTATGAAAGCAAGAAGGATTAAATTTCACAAGTATGAAAACAATTTGCCATATACTTAGAATCTTCTTTAGTAATTTGAAATTTGAAATGTGAATGCACTCAATTTGTTTTTGTCATTATTTTTATGGATCCAAAATTTCCATATTCTTTTTTTAATGCATATTTGTATTGGGTTGGGATTCAATTCATATGAACACTACATTCTATTTTTGGAATTAAATCAACCACTACCCTAACAACTTCTAATTTGTTTTTAGTTCTTCACAATTAAAATGAAAATAAGTAGAAAGAAATTAAGACTCCTAGAACACTAAGAACATAAGACTCAAGCAAAAGAGGTAAGGAAAAAAAAATTTGACACAAAATAATTCAAAAGCAGAATTTATAATGAATGAAAAAAAGGCAGAAAATTGTAAATGACAAGAATTTAAAGGAGGAATTGAGATTGCTTAAAGATAAAAGCAATAGTTGAAATTTTTTGAAAATTAAAGACAGAAATCAACTCAAAAGCAATTAAGCAAGAGATAACCATGATTTGATACCATATGATGTGAGTTGATTTTAAGACTGCACATTTATGGGTTGCACTTTGTTTATGGTTTTTGATTTTTAAGCAGAATATGGTGAGAAACCCAAAGAAGATTCTCACTAGACACGAACTTAACCAAGTGGTTAAGTAAGTGTGAAGGTTCACTTCTGGAGGGCAAAGAGAAAACACAATTATATGGTGATGATGATGATGATGAGGTGCGGAATTAAAACATATAATTGAAAACAACAAGATGGAAAAAACAAAAAGGAAAAGAATAACACAAGAATAAAAGAGGAATGGAAATAGCGCAAGGAAGGAAAAGATGAAGAGATAAAGGTAGCTTATGAATGTTGATGGTGATCACGCCACTTGGAGTGGTGGGAGACTCCAAGATGAGTGGTGAAGAGCTGCCACTTGAAGTGCACAAACACCCAAGATAAGACTCAATTTGAGAGCACTCAAGACTTACAAAACACTCCTGTAGATTTTTCTACATACCAAAAGAAATAACATCTGATGCTCTGGCCTATGTCTAGTTCTTCTTCTGCTGAGGTCCTTCTGAAGTTTAGTGGGGCCTTGTCTTAGATGCTGAGATGACTGACTTAATTGTGAAGTGTTTGTTGTGTTCTTGGTTATCTCCTTGTCTAATTGGGTTGTATAAACTTCTCAGAACAAATTCTTCCTCGCATAATGCAAAGGGATCCTTCCTTTGAACCTCTGGCAATGACTAAGTTTCCTTTTGCTAGTTTTCACTATCCAGTACCAAATTTGCTTATAAAACCAGGATCATCCAACTTACCCATTGAGATAAGGTTGAAACACATTTCTAGAACATGCCTCACTTCCTTCAATACAAGCTTGTTTCGTATGTCTGTTAGTAACACGATATCACCAATACCTATAGTTTTGCTTGTAACATAGTTTTCCATTTTCACATTACCATAGTCACCTTTCCAGTAATTTTAAAAGAAATCTTCATGTGGACTTATATGGAAAGAAGCACCAGAGTCAATGATCCAAGAGCTATGCAACATTTAGGTAATTATCTTCTCTAATAAGAAAAACATCATTGTGTACAACAACGATGTGGTTGGAGATCAACTAAGCCTGGATCATTTCCGACTTTCTTGTCTCTCTTTAGAAATCTTCATTCAGATGTCTTATGACTTTCTTTAGTACAATAATAGCATATTATTGTTCTTGTGAGAGATTGAGAACATCTTTTGGCTTTGCTTTTGTTTCTTTCACGGGATTCATTTCTCCCACGAATTTCACCTCTTCCTTGCTTCTCTATAATATTTGCTTCATATTGAAAAATTTTACTTTTGGATTTTTCATTCAACATACTGTCTGAAACAATGTTCATTGAGATCTTCCCATCTAGGACTGAGTGGTTGAGCGTGACTACTAGTGTGTCCCAATTTTCAGGCAACGAACTGAGTAGCAAAAGTGCCTACAACTCATCATCAATCTTCATATCTATCTTTGTCAATTGATTGACGAGACCCTTGAATGAATTTAAGTGCTCCATCATACTTTGATCATCCTTATAGTCAAGTTTCACCAGCCTTCTAATAAACGATGCTTTATTTCTTGGAGTTTTCTTTTTGAATCATAGATTCAAGTTTTGACCATAACTTTTAAGAATTTGTTTATGTGGACACTTGCTCAAACAAACTTCTATCAATATACTTTTTGAATCATTGCAACAACTTTTCAATTCAAAATTTCTCAATCTCTATCACTCTTACCTTCTGGCTTATTTTTGCAAGAAATGGGCTCATGTATATCCTTGCAGTATAAGTGATCCTCCATCATGGGCTTCCAATAGGAATAATTGTCCACCAATAAAGACTCCTTCCATCCTGTATTAGAATCAAGCTTTGATACCACTGTTGGGAAAATCATAACTAATACTCCGTCCTTGGTGTAGATACAAAAATGGGCACTTGTGGAAGCAATAAGCAGACAAAAGAAAATAGGGAAAAATAGAATAACGACACTGATAATTTTTAATGCGGGAAAACCTTGTCAACTGAGAAATAAAAACCCACAGGACCTAGTCTAGAAAATGTCTCCACTATGAAAGTAGGATTACAATATTTGTTTCACTCACTCTCTTTTTATTGTTGATGATTTCTCTAGGTTCACATGGACACTTTTCTTGGAATCCAAGAGTGATACATTTTCTGCATTCAAAAAGCTTACCAAGAGATTGCAAAACATCAGCTGCATCAACATTTGTGCTATTCGTAGTGATCATGGAGGGGAATTCCAAAATGAAAAATTCATTACCTTGTGTGAAAAGTTTGGAATCTTTCATAATTTATCTGCCCCTAGAACTCCTCAAGAGAATTGGGTTGTGGAAAGGAAGAACATGTCTCTTGAGGAACTTGCTAGAACAATATTGAGTAAGTCCTCTTTGCCAAAATATTTTTGGGCGGATGCTTTTAGCACAGCTTGCTATGTGATGAATAGGGTTCTCATTAGACCAATCTTGAAGAAAAATCCATACGAACTGTTTAATGGAAGAAAACCAAACATTGGTCATCTAAAAGTGTTTGGATGCAAGTGCTACATTTTGAATAGTGGAAAAGAAAACCTTGGCAAGTTTGATGAGAAGCGAATATTGGTATATTCCTTGGTTATTCTTCATCTAGTCATGCTTATAGAGTGTACAATAAAAGGCTCATGACTATGGAAGAATCTATTCATGTTGTATTTGATGAGACTAACCATGTAGAAAAGGAATCTATGAAGAATTATGCAGAAGAAGATGATCAGAACATCATTCAGCAAAAGCTGGAATCATGCCCAGAAAAATAACCGATTGATCCTGCAAAACAATTGGTTGAAATTCTAGAACAAAATAAGTTACCCAAAGAATGGAAGATTCCTAGAGAGCTTTCCGTGGACAGTATCATTGGGCAGATTCAGAAGGGAGTGTCTACTCGAAGCACTGTGTCAAACTATTGCAAACACATGGCTTTTATGTCTCAAGTTGAACCTAAATCTATTGGTGAAGCACTTAAAGATGACGACTGGGTTGCTGCAATGCATGAGGAACTGAATCAATTCACTAGAAATGATGCATGGTCTCTTATTCCCAAAATTGATGAGATGAATATTATTGCAACCAAGTGGGCGTACAAAAATAAGCCAGATGAATCTGCTGTGATAACAAGGAACAAGGCTAGGCTGGTTGCCAAAGGATACAATCAAGAGGAAGGCATAAACTATGACGAGACCTTTGCACCTGTGGCCAGATTGGAAGCTGTGCGATTACTGCTTGCATTTGCTTGCATGAGTGGTTTCAAATAGTTTCAAATGGATGTGAAGAGTGCATTTCAAAATAGATTTATAAATAAGGAGGTATATGTCTCACAACCACCTGACTTTGAGGATCATCAATATCCTAATCATGTATACAAGTTGAAAAAGGCCTTATATGGTCTTAAACAAGCTCCGAGACAGTGGTATGAGAGGCTTAGCAATTTCCTCCTGTCTCATGGCTATGAGAGAGGCAAAATTGATAAGACTCTTTTCATTAAGAAGTCAAAATTTGCTATCATTTTAGTTCAAATCTATGTTGATGACATGATATTTGGTAGTACTAATGATTGTCTATACGAAGAATTTGTGGCAGCTATGTAAGGTGAGTTTGAAATGTCCATGATGGGAGAGCTTTCCTTCTTCTTAGGGTTGTAGGTTAAGCAATCAAAGGAAGACATCTTCCTAAGCCAAACCAAGTATTGCAAGGAGATTCTCAAGAGGTTTGAAATGGAAAACTGGAAAGAGGCCACCATCCCAATGTCCACAAGTTGTTATATGGATGTAGACTTGATTGGGACAACAGTAGATCAAACAAAATATAGAGGATTAATTGGTTCTTTGCTCTATTTCACAGCTAGTAGGTCAGACATCATGTTTGTTGTTTGTCTATGTGCTAGATTTCAATCAAATCCAAAGGAATCTCACTTCAAAGTTACAAAATAGATTCTGAAATACCTCAAGGGCACAACCAATGTTGGTTTATGGTATCCGTCTCACTCTCCTGTAGTTGGATATTCTGATTCTGATTCTGCAGGGTCTAAGCTAGACAGAAAAAGCACAAGTGGGACTTGTTATCTTCTTGGCTCAAGTCTCATATATTGGCATAGAAGGAAGCAAGCTTGTGTGGTTCTTTCAACTGCAAAAGCTGAATACATAGCTGCTAGAAGCTGTTGTGCATAGATTCTCTGGATTAAACAGCAGCTAGAAGATTTTGGGTTGAAAGTTAACAAGGTGTCTTTGCTTTGTGACAACACAAGTGGTATTAATCTCACCAAAAATCAGATTCATCATTCAAGAACAAAGCACATTGAGATTCGACATCACTTTATAAAGGATCATGTGAGCAATGGAGATTGTTAAGTGTAGTTCATTGAAACAGAAAAGCAACTTGTAGATATTCTCACCAAGCCTTTGCACAAGACAAGTTTTTCTTCTTAAGAAATGAGTTAGGTATTCTAGATTCTCAAACTCTTTCTTAATTATGTTTCTATCCCTTCTTCTAATCTATTTGTGAAGAGAAATAGGGGGAGAATCATCTGGTTTGTAATATGTTAAATTGCTGCTGTGCTGTTGTGCCTTGCTCTGATTATGCACCTTTTTTCACTGGTTTTCACACTGGTTTTTATGATGAAAATTGGTTCAATGGTACTGGTTAAACCTGGATATTTTTGCTATCTGGTACATGCACAATTTCTGTTCAACAAGTGCTTTCAAATTCAAACAAGACAACACCAGCAAACCAGGGATTTGTCTTCATCAAATAGGGCGAGATTGTTGAACATTGGCTTTGATGTCTCCAAATCTAAGTGGATTGCTTGAAGACTTTGTTGCTGCTTATGTGTGTGGGTTCTAGGTAGTTGGAATTTTTTAATCCACTCATAGTTATGGTCCAAACTTATTTGAATCAAGTTCTTTTGAAAAAGGGTGTTTTTTAAAGAAAGTGAAAAATCAACTAGTTGATTTGTCGATTCAACCAGTTGTTTTACACTTAGAGTTTTTTAAAAGAATTTAAAAAGGCTTGAAATTGGTTGACCTTGCTGTCAAGCCAATTCAACCGATTGTTTCGTGTTTTTAATCGTTTGATTTTTGAAAATCCTTAATAGAATGTTGTTAAGTTAGTTCATTATGTTTTAATTGAATTAAAATTGATTCGGCTCTTGCATTAAATGTTTTTCACAACTAATTGGAGTTTAAATAATCTTTCTTACACTCTTGGTTGTTATGAAATCAAATTATCTCTTTCAAAACAATTTGGATTCTTTCTAAGAGCGAAATAGGATTGCTTTGTAATTTTTCAATTCAATTTATGATTGTATCAGGTGTGATAATTCCTTTTCTCTCTTGACTACTGTATTTCTCTAAGAACAAGTGTTGTGTAGATCCAGAGGGTGTTTTGTGATCTGTGGTGTTGTTTGCCAAAGGTGGTGTGTGTTCTTGAAGGGTTCAAGATCACCACTTTGGTGTGTTTTGTGTAATCAAGGTGTTTGATTGCTTAGTGGAATACTCAGAGGTTTCTAGGGACTAGGTGTTGCTCTTGGTATAAAGTGAACCAGTATAAAAAGTTTTGTGTTGATCTTTCTATCCCTTATCTCATTTAAATTATGTTTTTGCTTTTTTTTTATAACTGCTGATATAAACAATTGATTATTTCTCAAAAAACAACCGGTTGATTTTCTGTTGTTAAGTGAAAATCAATTTTTAAATTAGCTGAACAGATTTCAAATTGAATGATTCTTCTTGTTCTTTCAATCCACCTTTAATATTTGTGAAAATATTTCATAAACACTTGACCCCCCTCTTGTTTAAGGCCTATAATTCTAATAGACTCATGACTCTTGAAGAACTAAACAAATCCATGTGCAGCAATTCAAGGGGTTTAGAAATAGAAACTACATTTTTCAGTTTAAAAGAATGTTTGATTTGCTTCCCCTTTTGACATGCTTCACATATGTGGTCTTTCTCAAACTTGATTTTGGGTAAACCTACAACAAGATCTTTAGAAATCAACTTATTTAGATTATGCATATGGATGTGAGCTATCCTTCTATGCCATAACCATGATTCCTCATGTTTGGTTAGAAGGCAGCCAATAGATGCAGAATGTGAGATATCAAGAAGATAAACATTGTCGATCCTTTTACCAATCAACAATACTTCCGTGATTTGGGCAGCCGTATCTCACACATGTTGGGCTTGAAGGTTACTTGATAACCTTTGTCACACAACTGACTTATGCTAAGAAGACTATGTTTGAGTCCTTCCACAAATAGCACATCATGAATCAAGAAGGTGTTCTTGTCACCAATGGTTCCTCTTCCAAGAATTTTTCCTTTGTTGTTGTCACCATAAGTCACATGACCTTCTTGCTTGGGGAGAAGATTGACAAACTTGGTTTTATCCCCTATCATGTGCTTAGAACAACCACTGTCTAGGTACCACATGTGCGGATTTTCCATCAAGGAACCACTACTTGCGTCAGATTCTCCCTTTACCATCAAGCACAAATTTGCCTCTTCATCTCCATTTGATGATGAGCTAGAGGAAGAAACATCATTGTCTTTCCAAGCAATGTAGGCTCTTTTAGCTTTTCCCTTCTTCACAAATTTCTTGCTTGGTCCTCTCTCCTTGATTTCATTGTTGGGGCAATCAATTTTGATGTGGCCCTATTTACCACATCCAAAACAGGTATATAATTGTTAGCATTAAAATCATTGAGTTTTTTGTTATTGGAGGATTGGTTCTTATTGTTGTTTTTCTTCGAGAACTTGCTGAATTTTCTGGTAAGCAAGTTTAGGATTTTCTCCATCACTGTCCTCACTTGATTCTTGACAGTCTTTATGACCCCCAACCTTCAAAGCAATGCTTCTCACATGCTTCTCTTCATACTCTTGATCATTCAGCCTATTCATCTACAATTCATGTTCTTTAAGCTTTTCAAACAAGGAGGTTGTTGTCAAGGTAGTTAAATCCTTAGATTCAGAGATGACTGTGACTTTGGGCTACCAAGATTTGTCCAAGCACTTGAGGATCTTGATGTTGAGTTCCTCCTTTTCAAAGATTTTTCCTAGGCTGATGAGATGGTTGACAATGTGAGTGAATCTCTTCTGTACATCATCAATGGTCTCCCTTTTTTTCATTCTAAACATCTAATACTCCTGGATTAGAACATGCTTTCTTGCTCTCTTTATATCATTGGTTCCTTCATGAGTAACTTCAAGAATATCCAACATTTCTTTTGCTGAAGCACATTGTGAGACCCTGAAAAACTCATCAAAATTTAGAGCGAATGTGATGATGTTTTTAGCAAGACAATACAATTGAGCTATTTTGCTTTCAGACTCAGTCCATTGGGACCAAGGTTTTTCTATGAAAACATTATCTTTTTCAACTTTAGGAACAAAAGGGCCATTTACAATGGCATCCCAGATTCCTCTATCAATTGATTCCACAAAGATCTTCATTCTGACCTTCCAAAACTGATAATTTAGACCACAAAACATAGGTGGCGTGTTGATTGAAGCACCCTCCCCAAAGGGTAGTTTTTCAGCCATGAAAAAAGTTTTAAGGATCAAAAACTTGAATGAACTCGGCTCTTAGTGTCAATTGTTAGAATTATAGGCCTTAAACAAGAGGAGGGGTGAATTGTTTATGAAAGATTTTCGCAAATATTGAAGGTAGATTGAAAGACAATGAAGAGTTCAAGGATAGAGAGATTAACACAGAATATTTATACTGCTTCACTCTTCATCAAGAGCTACATCCATAAACCACTAAGAATTCACTAAGTAATCAAACCTTGATTACAAACAACACACCAAAGTGGTGATCTTAAACTCTTCAAGAACACACACCACCTTTGGCAAAAACACCACAAATTTCAGAACAACCTCTGAATCTGCACACCAACAATTCTCACAGAAATAGAGTAGTCAAGAGAGAAAGGAATAAAATACAATTGGATAATCAAAAGATTAAAGTTCAAAGAATACAAGACAATGCTATTCCACACTTGAGAATGATCCAAAGCTCTTTGCAATCTTAAAAAACTATTTATGATTAAACTCTCTTACTTAGATTCTGATTAGGAGCGTAAACAAACTTTATATACTCCAATCAGTTGGTCAAAGCATTTATTTCAAGAACCAAAAAGCAATTTGAATCATTTAAAACAGATTCGCACATCTTAACAGAATTTTGTTAAGGATTTCAGAAAATCAACTGGTTGAAAATACGAAACAACCGATTGAATTGACTTGACAGTAATGTCAAACAAAGTCAAGCTTTTCAAAACTGTTTGAAAAATCACCAAATGTAAAACAACGGGTTGAATCGACATTTCAACTGGTTGATTTTTCTCACTCTTTAGAAAACACATCTTGTTCAAAAAGAAAAGATTCAATTAACTTTGGATCTTACTAAAGAGTGGATTAACAAATTCAACTACACAAAACACACACACACACAACCAGCATCAAAGATCTTCATCCATCCCACTGAGATTTGGAAACATCAAAGCACCTTGTTCAACAGAACGTCCCCGAATCCAACACCAAGGTGTTCAACATATAACAATCAACAATATCAAATCAGAACAAAATGTATCAATAAAATTATAATCATACTTGAACTAAATTTCAAACTTATTGTACATATTAATTTTGTTAAAAATAATTACAAAATTTCTACTAACACTAATTTAATATTAGTTTACATCTTCTCTAAAATAATAATTTTAAAATATTTTCATTATTTTAGTAAACTATGATTTTTAATTCTAATATTCATTTTAAATTCAAATATAATTTTTTTTTCAAATACTAATATAATATTTAAAATTTATTGAAATAAAAAGAGAATTAACTTGTAATACAACAGTTAGCTTTAATAATTGGTGTAATTGATATAATATTACGTCAATTCCCGCATAAACGATGTAATATGTGAGTCAAATACTACAATTATGCTGATAAAAAAAACTACAATTATGCCATTATGTCCCAATTTACACCAATTTTGAAATAAATAATGTAATATTTTGATGTAAAAGCTCAAATGAGTAACATACTCTTGTTGCGTAGTACATGACCATCCATATAGTCTGTCCACAAATATGATGATTCCCTTCTGATTTGCAGAATGACCATCTAGCTTGAATTGTAGTTATAACCCATTGCATGTCCTATAGTACTAGAAGAAATGTTACTTGGACTACTTCTTCCTGCACCTCTATATGTTCTTGTCTAACCTCCATAAATTTTTGTATTTCTAAAAATGTCCCTCTATAATATTCTGGATTATGTAATCCAGAAGTCTTTTTTCAAATTCATAATTAGTTTCTGAATTACATAATCCAGAAGCCTTTTTTTCAGATGCATGATTAGTTTTTGTATTACATAATTCGGAAGTCTTTTTTAGCTTCCGGATTATGTAATCTGAAAGTCTTTTTTCAAATGTGTGTCCAGATACTTGTGGTTGGCCCCCTAAGTTGCTACATAATAACGCTTAATAAAAGAGCGAGTAATTGAAACAAGTAAAGCAACATAGGGCTTTACATGTGGTGGAACCCACATCAACCTGAAAGAATTTGTACAATTTTGTAACTAAAACAAACTATTTGATTCAATGGTAGATGAAGTTTTCTACATTTATGAACTTGGCAAGAAAGACATATGTTCACTTCTTTCTTCAAGCTAAAGAAGATCGATTTTATATGGAAGGAGTTCATGAATAAGCTTTAAATAAATAATCAAAGCTAATCTTGTCAATCCTTTAGTATTGATTCCGGTAGATTGATCAAGAGCTTTAAAACTATATATTTCCGCACCAAAGACTAACTTACCTAGTTTGTGGACCAAGAAGATCAAAATGGAGTAGAGTGTATTATGTATTGTGTTGTGGCCAATTTTATGACACATCACACATGTAAAATTGGATGAATTTTACTATATCAATGTACGTCAATAGTTTGAGTACCAACAAGGATAGTGGGATAAAAATTGTAATAATTTCATCGAAAAATGTTTCTACTAAGTTATTTTTTGAAATTAAACTAAAATGTTCGAATAATAAGACTAAACATGTAGCCTTAATTTAAAATGTGTTGATTCAAAAGGTTACAAGTTAATAATAAACCAAGCTTTTTTATATCAGCAATAATAAGGCAAGTGAATAAAGAATATAAAGGTGTAAATTTGAATTTATTTGGAAATATTAATAGAAAAATAGGATGGAAGTTATTTTGAAAATATGAAGAAAGAGGGAAATTAGCAGCATTTGAATATGCTGCAACACCATGACACGTGAGTGAAAAAAAGTTTTACCATTTTGGCTTAACATCTAATAGCAGTGAGCTTCAGAATAGACAACTCTAACACTGCATTGTTGACAATATTGTTCCCAATTAAACCACACAAGCTAGATTGCTTCTTGATCGGATAGGGACACCACCAGCCACTTTTTTTGCAGTTCAACAATTTGTACGGTTTCGTATAATCCTAATTTGTGCAGAAATAGGAATGAAAGTTCTTCATCTTTTGTATTGCTCGGAATGTGTGCACGAATTAGGAATCAATTTGCCACCCTTTGCCCAACGCAATCCTTTCTTGATTTGGAACCATTTCTTTGTTTGCCTGTGGTTGCCATTTCTTAGTTCGATAGGATCAAGAAGAAAACGTTGAAACTATAAAGCAACCTAGGATTTTTAGGTGAATAAAAAGTTCAGACACATGACTCTAAATATCAGGACTATGATGTACCATTTTTTCTTTTCATGGTAAAATTGTTGACATGATGAGGTGATGAACACTAACCTTTTCCATTGATATGGGCCTAACATGACAACGAAACTCCTTTCTTTCTGCTGGTATGGACCCTTCTCCTCTCATTCCAGTTTTGGCGATGAATCTTCAATTTCATTGAGCTTGACAAGTATGTGACGACATTAATGCTTGGATTTATGATTTTTATGTGTCTGAATGTCTAGCTTCCTCGCATTGGGAAATGGAATTCATTCTATCCCATATTATTACACGAACTGATATTTTAAGATTGTCCAAGATAATCCTTCTACAATAAAGATTGTTAAAGTTCGATGAAGAAAACTATGGGTGTGTCTGTTCGATCTCTTTGATTATAATAAGCTTTTAAATTAATTATTGCGTCGTTGAAAAGACCGGATACTTATTTAAAATATTTTTTTTATATGATATACTCTTTTTATAATTAAAAAAACTATAACTTCAAAAAAATTGTCATTTGAACATAATATATATATATATATATATATATATATATATTATTTAAGTCATATCAAACATAACATAATAACAAAATGTTATGCGATTTATTATGTAATATACATTAAATATTTTATATGATTAAAGTTTATCATATTCTTATCATATACCTCAATTTTATCTTAAGTCACGTTCTATCATATTTCTAACCACTAAGAGAAATTCAATAATTGTTGCAATAAATATTCAAATAATTCAAATCACATAATTATTATAATTATAATTATAAAAAATAAATTCAAACACACACATATACATTACATGGACTAGGATAACTCATAATATTGTTATATAAAATTAAAAACTAATTAAGTTTAAATCTAATTCATCACTATAAGATTAGTCCAATAAGATGAGATTTGATCCTATCTATCCATGTATATGGCACCAACAACTCAATTTAAAAGGATCCAAAATGGACAAATATATGCAAAATCAAAGAATAAGGGTTAGGAATTAAGTACATAAAATTGTTTAATATAGCTCTTTTAGGTAAATGAAAGTGGAAGTTAGGTAAAAAAAATATGGATTTTGAAAAGAAATCTTAAACTCTAAGTATGGATCTTGGAGGATCCTAATCGATACAATTAATAATAAACATGAATCATGCAGTGGAGGGACTTTCAATAATCAATATAACTAATCTAAGTATGGGTAAGTAAAAGTGTTGCTTAAAATTGTCTAAATGTAATCGCAATAGTTAAATAACTATGGCATAATCGTAAACACAAAAATTAAAAAATCATTGCCTAAACAAAAAGCAAGAACTACAATGTGTTTCCTAAAGTTGTAAAAAAATGTGTTGCCTAGACATTGGCTGAAAAACATGGCTTAACAATCTAAAGCAATAGTTTTGAAACAATATGTGGTTTTAGGCCAAAAACATTGTTGTCTTTGAGCAATGTGTTAGGATCTAGAAATTTATTTGGAATAGAAGTAGTATGTTTTAAATGATTTCTGAATATGTTATTATTTAAAATGAAAAGAGCTTGTAATAGAAATTTCATAGTGGTCAGACCTCGGATGTCGTCCAAGGTCTGAGGGCGGCATGGTAGAGGTCGGTCGGTCGGGTCATAGTGGGTTCCAGGAAATCACATGTGCCAAGGTGTGATTTGAACCTTAGGTACGCTATGCATGCAAAACTCTATGCTGGGGCATAAGAGATTTTCCTTAGTGTTGCATGCATTGGCACGCGAGGAGTGAGTACCGACCTTTCCTCGGTCAGGAGAACTACCGACGTCATCGAGCCATGTAGGGGTGATGCCACAGGCGTGGAGTAGATAGTCGATGAACCCTCAGCAGGGTGTGACGATGTGACATCGGTGACCAGAGTGAGGCGATGTGTCCTCATCACACGCAAGGGCGATGAGAGATCGTCAGGGTGAGAGACGCATCGGTTGTCTGCCGAGGTGAGGCATCGGTCATCTGCCAAGATGAGGCATTGGTCGTCTGCCAGGGTGAGGCATCGGTCATCTGCCAGGGTGAGGCATCGGTCGTCTGCCAAAATGAGGCATCGGTCGTCTGCCAGGATGAGGCATCGGTCGTCTGCCAGGATGAGGCATCGGTCGTCTGCCAGGGTAAGAGACACATCGTTCATCGATGGATAGTCATCGCGCGGTTAGTCATCAGTGGATGGTCATCGCGCGAGGTCGTGTTTCACACAGATAAGGTGGGGCCCAGGCTCCCAGCATGAGCGTTCTGCATGCGCGACACGTAGTAGGTAAGAGTGCTTCAGAACAGTTGGCACCAGAGAGTTGGTATGGAAAGTGACCCAGAGTTGGTGTGCGCAGAGACCCACGTGGCCATCCTGTTCGAGGAAACGTGCACGCAAGCTTTCCCGCAGAGTGGGTGATGGCAGTGAAGGCTACAGAGCCGTTCGACCATAATAGCTGAGGGAATAAGCTCATTTCGTTCTCTTTCTCCTTTCTCCTCCTTCTCTCAACGTCACGGATGCCTCCCTCACCAGTTTGACGACGGCGACTGCCACTGGACTGTGGCGTTTTTCTCTGCAAGTTTTCCGATCAGGACGCTAAAACAGAGTAAGTCGTTTTACTCTGTTTTTCGAGTCGATTCTGAACTTGAGAGGGTTGCCTCTGCATAGGCGTTGCATGCGACTCTCTTAGCTTCAGAAATCGTCTCTGTTAACGTAGAAAATGAGTAGTATAGTCAGTTTTGTGATTAAGGCTCCATGGTGCAGCTTAGGACATCTTTAAGTTTTGGTGGGTTTGGAGCTCTTAGTGAGTTTTTACGCAAGTCCAGGCAAGGGAAGCTAGCTTTATTTTCAATAACAACCGTAGGCTAGAAGATTCTGAAGTTGGGGCGACGTGGTCGCCGGTTTCAAACTTTCTTGCACGATGCTCTGTTTTTATGTGTGGATCGGAATTTGTTTGAGCTTGAAATGTGAAATTTTAAATATAGTAGATGCTGTGAAATGCATATGATTTTCGAAATCTTGAACTTTGGTATGATTTGGATTGTTTAGAAACGGTTGAAAATATGATATGATTGAAGCGTTCATGGATGTGTTGTATGAATATGGAATGATGTGAAAATGTGGTCAAGACATAGTATTTTCAGGAAAGGAAATACCGTGTTAAGATTGTTATGAGGGTGTATTGATCTGTGAGTATCCTATGAATGAGACGATCCTGACTCTACTGATATAATGGAATCACATAGATGAAGTTATTCAGTTGGTGAGAGTCGAAGGAGGTTCATATGTATGGGTAAGTTGTTTGAAAGATAACTAACTTGACCTGTTATATGAATTAACCCTGTCATACTGGGAGAGTGATGATATTGAGATTATTTATGCGCATGGCTGTGTGGATTCACAGCGACCCTGTGTGGATTCACAGTGGTGTAGTATGACAGGTGCAGGTCTCTGGATGCTAAGTTCAATGCACGAGTCTTCCGGAAGTAGAGTCAAGTGTCTACGTGTTGTGAGTCAGTGGAAATTCTGACGTGAGAAAGATGAATATTGAAATTATTGGTAGACACTTGATGAAATTGTGAAATGTGTGAAAAATGATGGTTTATGATGATATCCGGTTTCATATTTAAAGTTTTTAAAATAGTTAGCTTACCCTGTGTTTTGTTTTGTGGTTGTTTTCTTTAAAACTGTGATGATCGTGTATAATTTACATGGGAGCAGATGATGTTGCAGGTAGTAGAGCTCCTCAGTGAGCATTTTGGAGGAAGGGATCGTTTGTCTTGAATGCTGTATTTTGTTTTATTTTGAAAACTCCTGATGGAGATGTATTAAAATTCCCTAGAAAAGGGATGTTATTTTGAGATACAATGTATGGAATAGATGAATTTTATTATATATATATATATATATATATATATATATATATATATATATATATATATATATATATATATCTATGTAAATTTGGATATTATTGTTTTACTTTTATTTTATTATATAAAAATGAATAAGATTTTGAGGGGCGTTACATTTAATGGTATCAGAGCAGTTCGTCCTTAGGATGACCTGCGGATAGTGGGTTCATTATGTTTCTTCTGTTCATAAGTAATTATTAGAGTCTTAATTAAAGCTATAGTGAAAAGTTTTCAAATGTTTTCTGATTGAAATCTTGTTTGTGCTTCAGTAAATATGTGCTCTAAATGAAAATTTTAGCATTAAGAATGAAAGGATCTTGATAAAGTAGTGAGGGTGCACACTCATAACTAGATCAAGATGATTCTCAATCTTAATTCTAAAAGTTTGATGTTTAGCATATATTGAATTCTGGTGTGATTTATTTCATTTTGTTAAGTGTTTTGTATTTGATTGCAAGTTGTCTTTTGATTGATCGTTTTACACCAATAATTATGTTGGTGTTATGCTTGATATTATAAGCATTATGATCTTGTTGATAAACTCAAATTCTAAATGAGTTGAGATGCTGATCTTTGTAAGATCTAGATGTTGTCTTCTAAATGAATTGATTCTTTATCAAGTTCATTTTATAGGAATATGATTAGAGAATGATAGTTTCAATATCTTAAACAGAGAATGGCTCCTAGACCGCCTACCCCTCCCCAACCTTTTGCGGAAATGAGCCAGATTGCCAGGGCCATTGAGATGATGGCAAGTGCTATCCAGCAGCAGAATGCGACGATGGCTCAGAATCATCAAGCTGCAATGCATCATTGGGAAATTGCTAGATCGGCTGCAACAGCTTCCCTCGTCGGTCAGCCTCAGGAACAGATGGGACTGACCGAGTTCATGAGGCACAACCCACCCAAGTTCAGTGGGAATGCTACTCCTGATCAAGCCGATCAATGGATCAGGGAGTTGGAGAAAATCTTCAAGGCGACCTCCTGCCCTGAAGAAAAGAAATTGGTGTTTGCTACATACCTGCTATCTGGAGAAGCCGAGTTCTGGTGGATGGGAACTCAACAGATGATGGAAGCCCGAGAGAAAGTGTCAGATTGGGAAAGCTTCAGGGTGAGGTTTCTGGAGAAATACTTCCCAGATAGTGCAAGGTTTGCGAAAGAAGCTGAATTTCTAAGGTTGGAGCAGGGAGAGATGTCCGTGAACGCTTATGCTGCTCGGTTTGAATACCTAGCCCGATTCTATACTCAAGCCACCTCTGAGGCTTGGAGGTGTAGGAAATTTGAAGAAGGATTGAAGCATGAGCTGAAGAGGACTATAGCACCTATGTGTATCAGGGAGTTTCACGCCTTAGTGGAGAAGGCGAAGATGGTGAAGACCCTGGAAAAGAGTGATTCCAGGGTGATCAGATCACACCCAGGGGGGTCTTCTAGTGGGAAGGCCAAGGTACAACATCAACAAAACAAGCCTTATGCTAGACCTCCACAGCATAGAGCAGGAGCAGTTCCGCCCCAGCTTCAGCAGCAACAACCATGGAAACCTAGATGTTTCCATTGTGGTGGACCACACACGTCCAATGTGTGCTCCAAGAGGGCTTCAGAGAGAAGATGTTTTGCATGCCAAAAGACGGGACACGTTGCTAGAGATTGTCCTAACCAGAATAGGATGACTCAATCTGGTGGTTCTCAACAGTTGAGGAACGAAGGCAGCAGACCTCAGGCAGCAGGTAGAGTGTTTGCTATGTCAGGAGCCGAGGCATCTCAGTCAGGTAACTTAATACAAGGTGTTTGCTCTATAGCTGGTAGATGCGTTAAAGCTTTGTTTGATTCTGGAGCGACACACTCTTTTGTGTCAAGTCTGTGTGTAGCCGAGTTGGGTCTTCTAGTGAAGGAGTTGCCGTTTGAGCTGTTGGTCTCTACACCTGCATCAGGATAGGTTTTGACCTCTACAGTTTGCTCTGAATGTCCAGTAATAGTAGAGGGACGCAGGTTCAAAGTAAATTTGATCTGTCTACCTCTTCAGGATCTGGATGTTATCCTAGGAATGGATTGGCTATCTGCCAATCACATTCTCATAGATTGCGGTAAACAGAGAATAGCATTTTCGGACTTCCAAGAGTCAGACGTGATATCTGCTCAGCATGCATGGTCGGAGTTGAAGGAAGGGTCGAGGTGCTTTGTGATCCTAGCTCAAATGGAAGTGAAGAATGAAGAAGACATAAGCAGTATACATGTGGTGAAGGATTTCATGGATGTATTTCCAGAAGAAATACCTGGGTTGCCTCCTAAGAGAGAAGTGAAATTCTCTATTGATTTGGTACCTGGCGCTGGACCAGTGTCAATGGGACCTTACAGAATGGCTCTAGCCGAGTTGATAGAACTAAAGAAGCAAGTCGAAGATTTGTTAGAGAAGCGACTCATCAGACCTAGTGTATCTCCATGGGGGGCTCCAGTGCTTCTAGTTAAGAAAAAGGATGGAGGGTCTCGGTTGTGTGTGGATTATAGGCAGTTGAATAAGTTGACCATCAAGAACAAGTATCCTCTGCCTAGAATTGATGATTTGATGGATCAATTGCATGGAGCCTCGGTGTTCTCAAAGATTGATCTGAGAACTGGATACCACCAAATTTTGGTGAAGGCTGAAGATGTTCAGAAGACGGCATTTAGGTCTCGTTATGGACACTATGAGTATGTGGTGATGCCGTTTGGAGTAACAAATGCTCCAGCTCTGTTCATGGATTACATGAATAGAATTTTTCGTCCTTTCTTGGATAAGTTTGTTGTAGTCTTTATAGACGACATACTTATTTATTCAAGGACCGAGGAAGAACATGAAGAACATCTGAAGACAGTGTTGGAGATTCTGAGGGAGAAGCATTTATATGCCAAGTTCTCTAAGTGTGAGTTCTGGTTGAAGGAAGTCAACTTCTTAGGACATGTAATATCTGCTCAGGGGATCTCAGTGGATCCAGCCAAGGTAGAGGCAGTGCTTCAGTGGGAACGTCCTAAGACAGTCACTGAGATAAGAAGTTTTGTGGGTCTAGCTGGCTACTATCGAAGGTTTATTGAAGATTTTTCCAAGGTAGTAACTCCTTTGACTCAGTTAACTCGCAAAGATCAACCTTTTGCTTGGACTGACAAATGTGAGCAGAGTTTCATGGAGCTAAAGAAAAGATTGACTAGTGCTCCGGTGCTAGTGATCCCAGATGTAGGAAAACCTTTTGATGTTTACTGTGATGCTTCACATCAGGGTTTGGGATGTGTTTTGATGCAAGAGAAAAGAGTAGTTGCATATGCTTCAAGGCAACTCAAAGTTCATGAGAGGAACTACCCTACTCATGACTTAGAGTTGGCAGCGGTAGTGTTTGCCTTGAAGATTTGGAGGCATTATTTGTATGGAGCTCTATTTTAGGTGTTTAGTGACGATAAAAGTCTGAAATATTTGTTCGATCAAAAGGAGTTGAATATGAGACAAAGAAGATGGATGAAGTTTCTAAAGGACTATGATTTCCAACTCATGTATCATCCAGGGAAGGCCAATGTAGTGGCAGATGCTTTGAGTAGAAAATCAATACAAGTATCAACCATGATGATTGAAGAGCAGAAGTTGATCGAGCAGTTCAGAGACTTAAACTTGGGAGTAGAATTCCATGTTAATCATATTAGTTGTAGTAAGTTAACTATAACTAATAATTTCATTGGAATGATAAAGGATAAGCAATTAGAGGATCCTGGTCTGAAGCGTACTATGGAATTACTAGGCACCGATCAGGCGAAAAGCTTTGTTATGGGAGATGATGGGGTCTTAAGGTTTAATGGCAGAATTTGCATACCTGCGAATGAAGAGTTGAAGAAGATGATCCTAGAAGAAGGTCACAAGAGTTGTCTTAGCTTACATCCAGGTATGAACAAGATGTACCAGGACTTAAAGAAGTCATTTTGGTGGTCGGGCATGAAGAAAGAAATCGCGCAGTATGTTGCTACCTGTTTGACATGTCAGAAGGCGAAGATAGAACACCAAAGGCCTAGTGGTTTGTTGCAGCAATCGGATATTCCTGAGTGGAAATGGGACAACATTGCAATGGATTTCGTTACCCACTTACCTAGATCGGTAAGGGGTCATGATGCAATCTGGGTCATAGTTGATCGGCTGACGAAGAGTGCCCACTTTCTTCCAGTTAATTTGAGAATATCCATGGCCAAGTTGGCTCAGTTGTACATCAGAGAAATTGTGAGGCTGCATGGAGTGCCTTCCAGCATTGTTTCAGATAAAGATCCCAGGTTCACTTCTCGGTTTTGGCAGACTTTACAAGATTCCTTGGGAACTAAGTTGAGGATGAGCTCTGCATATCATCCTCAAACAGATGGACAGTCGGAGAGAACAATCCAGTCCTTAGAAGATCTGTTGAGGACATGTGTCTTGGACCAATTGGGAAGCTGGGATGAGATGTTGCCGCTGGTGGAGTTTACTTATAATAACAGTTACCACGCCAGTATTGGGATGGCACCATATGAAGCCTTGTATGGGAGGAAATGCAGAACTCCTTTATGTTGGTACCAGGAGGGCGAAGCAGTCTGGGTCGGGCCAGAGTTGATTCAGCAGACAACCGAGAAGGTGAAACAGATAAAAGCCAGAATGAAAGCTTCTCAAAGTCGGCAGAAATCCTAGGCAGATCAGAGGAAAAAACCTTTGGAGTTTGTTGCTGGGGATCATGTGTTTATGAGAGTGACACCGACCAAGGGTGTAGGAAGAACTATCAGATCGAAGAAGTTGTCTCCTAAGTTTGTTGGACCATATCAGATTCTAAGGAGGATCAGTCCAGTGGCTTACAAGATTGCTCTACCTCCCCAATTAGCAAATCTGCATAATGTCTTTCACGTATCACAGTTAAGGAAGTATCTTGCAGACCCTAGTCACGTGTTGGAAGTGGACGATGTGCAGATCAGGGATAACTTGTCGTTTGAAGCGAAACCAGTTAGGATTGACGATCAGCAGAGTAAACAGCTCAGAGGCAAGACCATCAACATAGTAAAGGTGGTGTGGGATGACAGATTGGGTGATTCAACATGGGAATTAGAAGAAACCATGAGAGAAGCCTATCCCTACCTCTTTTCCTGGTGAGTCAATTTTCGGGGACGAAAATTTTTCTTGTTGGGGAGAATGTAAGGATCTAGAAATTTATTTGGAATAGAAGTAGTATGTTTTAAATGATTTCTGAATATGTTATTATTTAAAATGAAAAGAGCTTGTAATAGAAATTTCATAGTGGTCAGACCTCGGATGTCGTCCAAGGTCTGAGGGCGGCATGGTAGAGGTCGGTCGGTCGGGTCATAGTTGGTTCCAGGAAATCACATGTGCCAAGGTGTGATTTGAACCTTAGGTACGCTATGCATGCGAAACTCTATGCTGGGGCATAAGAGATTTTCCTTAGTGTTGCATGCATTGGTGCGCGAGGAGTGAGTACCGACCTTTCCTCGGTTAGGAGAACTACCGACGTCACCGAGCCATGTAGGGGTGATGCCACAGGCGTGGAGTAGATAGTCGATGAACCCTCAGCAGGGTGTGACGATGTGACATCGGTGACCAGAGTGAGGCGATGTGTCCTCATCACACGCAAGGGCGATGAGAGATCACCAGGGTGAGAGACGCATCGGTCGTCTACCGGGGTGAGGCATCGGTCATCTGCCAGGATGAGGCATCGGTCGTCTGCCAAGGTGAGGCATCGGTCATCTGCCAGGGTGAGGCATTGGTCATCTGCCAGGATGAGGCATCGGTCGTCTGCCAGGATGAGGCATCGGTCGTCTGCTAGGGTAAGAGACACATTGTTCATCGGTGGATAGTCATCGCGCGGTTAGTCATCACGCGAGGTCGTGTTTCACACAGATAAGGTGGGGCCCAGGCTCCCAGCATGAGCGTTCTGCATGCGCGACACGTAGTAAGTAAGAGTGCTTCAGAACAGTTGGCACCAGAGAGTTGGTATGGAAAGTGACCTAGAGTTGGTGTGCGCAGAGACCCACGTGGCAATCCTGTTCGAGGAAACGTGCACGCAAGCTTTCCCGTAGAGTGGGTAATGGCAGTGAAGGCTACAGAGCCGTTCAACCATAATAGCTGAGGGAATAAGCTCATTTTGTTCTCTTTCTCCTTTCTCCTCCTTCTCTCAATGTCACGGACGCCTCCCTCACCAATTTGACGACGACAACTGCCACTGGACTGTGACGTTTTTCTCTGCAAGTTTTCCGATCAGGACGCTAAAACAGAGTAAGTCGTTTTACTCTGTTTTTCGAGTCGATTCTGAACTTGAGAGGGTTGCCTCTGCATAGGCGTTGCATGCGACTCTCTTAGCTTCAGAAATCGTCTCTGTTAACGTAGAAAATGAGTAGTATAGTGAGTTTTGTGATTAAGGCTCCATGGTACAGGTTAGGACATCTTTAAGTTTCGGTGGGTTTGGAGCTCTTAGTGAGTTTTTACGCAAGTCCAGGTAAGGGAAGCTAGCTTTATTTTCAATAACAACCGTAGGCTAGAAGATTCTGAAGTTGGGGTGACGTGGTCGCCGGTTTCAAACTTTCTTGCACGATGCTCTGTTTTTATGTGTGGATCGGAATTTGTTTGAGCTTGAAATGTGAAATTTTAAATATAGTAGATGCTGTGAAATGCATATGATTTTCGAAATCTTGAACTTTGGTATGATTTGGATTGTTTAGAAACGGTTGAAAATATGATATGATTGAAGCGTTCATGGATGTGTTGTATGAATATGGAATGATGTGAAAATGTGGTCAAGACATAGTATTTTCAGGAAAGGAAATACCATGTTGAGATTGTTATGAGGGTGTATTGATCTGTGAGTATCCTGTGAATGAGACGATCCTGACTCTACTGATATAATGGAATCACAGATGAAGTTATTCAGTTGGTGAGAGTCGAAGGAGGTTCATATGTATGGGTAAGTTGTTTGAAAGATAACTAACTTGACCTGTTATATGAATTAACCCTGTCATACTGGGAGAGTGATGATATTGAGATTATTTATGCGCATGGCTGTGTGGATTCACAGCGACCCTATGTGGATTCACAGTGGTGTAGTATGACAGGTGCAGGTCTCTGGATGCTAAGTTCAATGCACGAGTCTTCCGGAAGTAGAGTCAAGTGTCTATGTGTTGTGAGTCAGTGGAAATTCTGACGTGAGAAAGATGAATATTGAAATTATTGGTAGACACTTGATGAAATTGTGAAATGTGTGAAAAATGATGGTTTATGATGATATCCGGTTTCATATTTAAAGTTTTTAAAATAGTTAGCTTACCCTGTGTTTTGTTTTGTGGTTGTTTTCTTTAAAACTGTGATGATCGTGTATAATTTACACGGGAGCAGATGATGTTGCAGGTAGTAGAGCTCCTCAGTGAGCATTTTGGAGGAAGGGATCGTCTGTCTTGAATGCTGTATTTTGTTTTATTTTGAAAACTCCTGATGGAGATGTATTAAAATTCCCTAAAAAAGGGATGTTATTTTGAGATATAATGTATGGAATAGATGAATTTTATTATATATATATATATATATATATATATATATATATATCTATGTAAATTTGGATATTATTGTTTTACTTTTATTTTATTATATAAAAATGAATAAGATTTTGAGGGGCGTTACACAATGTCCACAATTGCATACTCCAAGACTAAAAAATTGTTGTAAAATTGTTGTCTAAAGTTAAGGTCACACTTTTTAACTATTGTCTAAACTAAAAAATGGTGTAGTGGCAAAGTGTGTGAGGAGGATGAAAATGGTTGGTTTGAGTAAAATTGGTACTACGGGGTAGGTTCAGGGATAAGGATAATGTTTTTGCAAAGATATATGGAGTGGAGAAACTCCCTTTATGTTTAGGTTTCCAAGATTATTTCTAAAATTAAAATAAGATCATTCTTAGGGGAGTCAGGAGGATGGATAAACAATAGGTGGGAGTGTGATGACTATTTTACAGCAAATGCATCGTGTTGTCAGAAGTAATACTTTGTCCCTAAGGACGGATATCGAAACCACAAGGAACTGTTGAATTATCAAGTATAAGATTTACTAAATAGAAAAAAATAATAATAAAGTTTGTTGGGAGTTTGTTATGATTGTGTTCTACACAAGAGTATTGGCAATATCAAACCCAGAACATTTAGTGTAGCCAAGAATATGTGAACTCTTAACTAGTGTGTAATATGTCTCTCTTCTTTGTGAATCCTCTGATATCTACTAAAATCTCCCCCCTGCTTCCTCTGTATCTGGTCTTGTTATTGGCCTAATTCAATAATCAATCTTGTCTCCTATTTAAGATTGATTATCCGGAATCCCTTTATTTGTGCTGATACAACATTAATGTCTTTAACTATGAATATGGGTAGGCAATCTGGTTATCCGTAATATCATTGAGTGGATTGGAATCCAATTGCGAGAATAGAAGGTGTTAGAAACCCTAGAGGAGGCAACCGTCAAGGAGAAACATCTTGAATATTCTTTTCTTGCTCTCCATGCTTGTAATAACCAACATGAGTGGCTAATTCTACCCTTTGGGATTGAGAGTAATATGTTCAAAATCTTATGTATTGAGGTGATATTTAAATATAATATTTTGTTCTTGATTGATGATTAGTGTTGTCGTTTTATTTGTAATGTTTGTTTCTATGATATAGATCCTTAGATTTAACTGGAAAGTACTTCTAAATTTCTGACCCAAATGATAATGCTTAACATATTTGAGTACTATGAATAAATTTGAAATGTTAATTGCTATCAACATCTAATCGTAATGATAAGAACTTTTTATAAATATGCGAGGAATCGATATTTAGGAGACTCTCTTAATAATTTTATATCCGAGAAATCAATATAAATGGTTTTTATATGGGTATCAATATCAATCAAAGGATAGACTATTACCATGTTATTCAAAATACAAAAGAGTAAGAAGGATGAACTTCAATCCTAATTGAACCAACAAACTCTTTAACTTGTTTTCTTTTTAATCATGGAAATCATAACAAACTCTCAACAAACTTTATTATTTTGTTTTCTATTTAGTGAATTTTTTACTTGATTATTCAATTGTTCCTTGTAGGTTCAATATCCGTCCTTAGGGACAAATTATTAGTTATGATAACACTATGTACTTGTCGTAGAAAAGTCATCACAATCCTCAAACGACCCATGTATCTCCCAAAATCGGGCTCGACCCATGATGCTACATGTCCCCTAGCCTCAGGTGTAAGCCAATGAGGCTATGGCTAAATTGTTTTGATGTCATTCTAATCATCAACCGACCTTATACATTTTATAGATATGCACACCACATTTATTGTGTTTTTGTTGTGCATCGCATCACTTGTCTCTCAAATTACTTGCTACCCACGTGTCAAACTCATACTGGTGACATTCACATTTGGTGGTTTTCTTATCACCTCAAACGTTTCTTCTTCCTCACTCAATGCTTTATCTCAGACATTTCTTCTCCCTGCTTTATCTATATGTGTACCCTTTCCTCCTCTTTACTATCATGCTTCAGCATCATTCATTTCTCCTTTCCTTCACTGAATAACAAAGCACGCTCCCAGGTATGCTTTTGTATTTGTCCTCTGTTTGCTTTGCCTGCCTTTGTCTTTGTTTAGAAATTGTTTTGTTGAGCTCATGGATTATTATTTTGTGTGTCCTTGGCTAAACTTGACATTCTCCATGAACTTTTTATCTTTACATCTATTAAGAGAATTCAAAAACTCCGTCATGCCCAAACTCTTAGTCGTACTGGTTCTAAAAAGGGCATTCTTGTGGTACCTTGTAAACTCGAAGAGCCAATATGAAAAGACTGTATAAATGAGTTTCCCTTTTGTTTTTTCTACGAAATCTTGTTTACCAAACTCGAAGTCCAACTTCCTTTGAGTCCTTTTGAAAAAAAAAATTAAACACCATGAATGTTTCCCCTGCTCAACTTCACCCTAATAGTTAGGCCTTTGTACGATCCTTTCATATCTTGTGTAACCAATTCGGTTTTCGTCCAAACTCTAACATGTTTTTCTATTTCTTTAAATATAAAATCTCAAAACAAACCTCTTGGGCTTCTATAAATGGGGTCAAAGGTCGAGGGTTACTAACTCTTTTTCAATCGTCCTATAAGACTTTTAAAGGAAATTTTATTAAAGTTCAACAATCCGATCGTAATCCTGATCTATTAGAAGGGGTTTACCAAAGTTGATGGTAGACGGGTGAGTAAAAATGGAGATGCAGCTGGCTCATCAAGTGGAGCTCACATTGAGGAAGAAAATGAAGTTGCTCCTACTAGAGATGAACCTACTGCTGGAGCATTTGAAGCTGGACCAAGTTCTGCACACATGGATGAAAGAATAACATCCATGTCTCCCTTTGAAAGACTCATGGTGAACAGGATGGACAACTTTGCTGACAATGAAAGGAGTCTCCATGAGTTGTGTGCTTCAAGATTTCAAAACATGGATGCAAGGTTTCAGACCTTGGATGAGCAAATTGAAGCAGTGCAGAATCAATTGTTTGAACTACAGTATGGCAAGGATGACTAAAGAAATTCCTGAACAATTTCTTTTCTTTTCTATGCTATTTTTTTTATCCTTCTTTCACTCTATTTGTGAAGACAAATAGGGGGAGAAGTGTTATGGGTTGTAATGTTCTATTATCTGCCACCTATCTTGTTTAAAAACTACCTTAGCTTGACTGTTTTCACTGCTACTGCACTATGATTTTTAACTGGTTAAATCTATTTTTTAGCTGGTTAAATCTGTTAACTGGTTGACTTTTATCTGCTACATCATATGCTTTTAACTGGTTTTTCACACTGATTGTGTTGATCTTCCTTTTGGAAATCACTTAGTGAAAACTGGTTCTATGATGCTAATAATATCTGGAATGGATTACCTCTTGTACCTGCACGTTTTGTGTTTTGCAGGCAGTGTCAAATTCTAACATAACATTTCAAAGCAACCCATGGATTTGTCTTCATCAAATAGGGGGAGAATGTTGAAATTGAAGCTTTGATGTCTCCAAATCCATGAAAATTGCTTGAAGACTTTGTTGTTGTGTATGGACTTTAGTTCTGGGTAGTTTAGAATTTGTTAAATCCACTCTTAGTCAATTTACAACTAGATCAATCTGTAATTTAAAAGAAAAAGAGTTTTTCAAAGTAAAGTAAAAAACAACCTGTTGATTTCTCGTTTTAATCGGTTGTTTTTCCCTTAGCTTGTTTGAAAGGTTTTTAAACTGGTTTGACCTCGGTTGACTTGACTATCAAACCAATTCAATCAGTTGATTCGACAATTCAACCGATTGATATTTGAAAATCCTTTACAGCTTTTCTCAAAATTGTTAAATCTGTTTTCAATGACTTTAATCTGTTTTGGCTTGTGTTTAACTGCCTTAAACGGCTAGTTTTAAGAGCTATCAAACTGGGATTACCTCCCTATTTTCAAATATAGAAAGAGAGATTTAGAAACTCTTTTGTAAAAGATTGGATTCAAAGATTGCAAGATTACCTTGGTTGTGCATTGGTTTAAGAGTGGATTAGGATCAACTATGATTTCCTGTATCAGGTGTAATTTGTTCTATTCACTCTTGTAATTTTTTTTCAATTTGTATATTTGTAAATTGTTGAAACTGTAAGGTCAGAAGGTGTTCTGAGTGTGTGTTTGGCAAATCAAAGAGGGTGTGCGTTCTAGAGTGGTCAAGATCACCTCTTTGTGGCTATGTGGTGTTTGTAATCTATTGTTGGTTACATAGTGAAATACCCATTGGTTTTTGGGAATTGGATGTAGCTCTGGTAAGGAGCGAACCAGTGTAATTGATTGTGTGATTTTCTCTCTCTCACTCACTCATTTAAAACTGTTTGATTTGTGTTTGTAAGTCTGCTAGTATAAACAATCGGTTGAATCGTATAAACAACCGATTGATTTTCTGAAATCAGTTTTAAACAGTTTTGTTTTCTTGGCTGATTGGTTATTCTGTAATTCTTCATAAATCTTCATTCTAATCCATTATTTGCGAAAATCTTTCCTCGAACAATTCACTTCCCCTCTTGTTTAAGCCATTAAATTCCTACACTATTTTGTTTAAAGACCGTGATGAAATTGATTAAATTTTGAACAGAAATTAACTTAAAAGAACAATATTTTTATCCAGAGGCTAATAAAATTTATTAGCTAGAGGGCCAATATTTGACCTATTCTGAATATCCTAGCTAATTTGTTTGGATGACACAACAAAGAGAATGGAAGCTAAGGAAGATGGGTTTTAGTATTGAAAGGCTTACATATGTTCCTCCTGGGTCAGGAGAAATATATTATTTGAGGATATTGTTGACTTATAAAAAGGGTTGTTGTAATTATGAAAGCATCAAAACTATTAATGGGGTAATTTACAAAATATATAAAGAGGCTTGCTATGCAATGGGACTATTGGCAGATGATAAAAAAATTATTGATGCCATTATAGAAGCCAATAACCTTGCTTCAAGAATTCAGTTGAGAAGATCATTTGTTATCCTGTTACTCATGAATACTATGTCCAGATCTGGTGAAGTGTGGAACAAAACCTAGAAGTTGCTATCAGATGACATTGTATACAAAAAAAGAAAGGAGTTAAAGCTACTGGGTATAAACTTTTTTGGTGTTTCAAAGTTCATAAATACCTTATATGACATATCTCTATTTTTTGTATGTCTTCTGATGAAAACCATCTGACGTCGAAACTTTCATCTAAGATAGACAAAGATCAAGACTTATTGAAGAGGTTGTAAAGTCTTTTTCTTCTTTTTAGCCTTGTAAAAATTGTATAAAGTAGTTAGGAAGTTTTGTGCCATATTTGGGCTATGTATTGGGCCTATTTTTTTGGGCCATGTATTGAGCCTAGTAGAATATGATATAAATAGGATAGAAAAGTCTAGATAGAGTCACATGTGGGCTTCTTTTGGCCCAAATAAAACCTAGACAATTTAAGGTTTTGGAGAGCATTCTAAGGAGGTATGGATGACACTTACATGGCAAGAAAAGTGTGAATGGCCAGCTGGACCAGCACATGGAAAGCATGAGTGACACATGGTTGCACCTCATTTGAGAGGATTCCTCTCCACTTACAAACTGCCACTTGTCTCACTATGAATGGAAAGGATTTGTTCCAATTATAGAGTGACATTTGTCAATATTTAAGTGGAGAGTATAATCAGATTTTTGGCACCATTTTAGGCTATAAATAGAGGTTCTTAGACATGTAATTTTTAGATTTAAATTGATAATGAAATGCTGCCCAAATTGCTAGCTCATTTGTCTTCAAATTCCCACTTCAAGTTTGCACTTTTATTAGTGTTTTGATTGAATCTTCTTATAAGTTGGTCACACCTCTTCTAAGCTTCTACTTCTCTTCTTCATTTCATCTTCTCCACACTTCAATTCAACCATTGGTGTCACTCCCAAGTCCATTCTCACGCAATATACAAAACTACAACAAAGAAGAAGCCAAAACAAGTTATTTTTGCATCATATTCGAATTGAAGATGCCAAATTACAAAACCTTTGTCTTCTACAAGTAGAAGAATTATTAATTTCAAACGGTAAGTCTTTAAAAGACTTTAGCAGTCTACCACAACCCATTCATTCAGATTCTTTTATTTATGAGAATAGATTCATTATTGATGAATTAAATTATGACAAAATAAGCATGTCTGAAATGCATTCTTCTCTTTTTCAATCTCTAACTGCTGAGCAAGTGGATGTGTATGAGAATATCATGACAGCAGTATTCTCTGAAGTTAGGGGGTTTCATATATGGATATGGTGGCACAGGAAAATATTTTATTTGGAGAACTTGTTCCACTGTCATTAGATCAAAAGGGTTGATTGTGTTGAATGTGGTTTCTAGCGGTATCGCTTCTTTGTTACTTCCAAGAGGGAAAACAACTCATTCTACATTTTGCATTCCATTGTTAATAAATGAAGAATCAACCTACAACATACCCCAAGGAAGTCTTCATGCCAGTTTGTTGATTGAAACTAAATTAATTATATGGGACAAAGCTCTAATGATGAATAGGTTATGTTTTGAAGCTTTGGACAAAACACTAAGGGATTTTATGAGGGTTGAAAGTAAAGAAAATGCTCATAAACCTTTTGGTGGTAAAGTCATTATATTGGGAGGAGATTTTGGATAGATCTTGCCTATGTCAAAAATGGATCAAGAAATGATATTGTCAAGGTAACAATAACCTACTCCTAGTTATGGAAACATTGCAAAGTCTTGAAACTTACAGAGAATGAGATTAAGCATTGAGAAATCACTAGAAACTGCAACAGAAATCAAACAGTTCACTGATTGGATCCTTCAGATTGGAGATGGAGATATGGACTTAAATGAAGTTAGTGAAACAACTATTGAAATACAAAAAGAGCTTTTAATTGAATATTAAACAACCTTTATTAAAATTGGTTGAATTTTTTTTATCCTGGCTTCATACAGAATCTGACCTCTAATGGATTTTTCGATGATGGTGCAATACTTTGTCCTACTACTGAATGTGTGGACCAAGTCAACGAGTTTATCTTATCATTAATCCCCGAAGAAGAAATTAGTTATTTAAGTCCAAACACACCTTGTCAATCTGATGAATAATGAAATGTTCAAGCAGAGTGGTTTACATCAAAATTTTTTAATGATATCAAGTGCTCGACAATTCCTAATCATTGTCTTAAACTAAAAGTTGGAGTTCCGATAATGCTTCTAAGGAATATTGATCAAGCGAATGGACTTTGCAATGGAACAAGATTACAAGTCATTGACTTGGGGAAGAATGTTATTGGTGCCAAAGTTATCATTGGAAAAAATATTGGTGATAAAATATTTATTCCTAGAATGAAATTGATTCCTTCTAATCCAGGCATGCCTTTTAAGTTTTAGAGAAGACAATTCCCAATATCTTTGTGATTTGCTATGACAATAAATAAAAGCCAAGGTCAGACGGTTTCTAAAGTTATCCTATATCTACCACGTCCAGTATTTACACATGGGTAGTTATGTTGTTGTTTCCAGAATGAAATCTAAGAAAGGGTTGAAAATCTTGATTTTGGATGATGATGGAAATACAAGTAATTCAACTACTAATGTGGTGTACAAAGAAATATTTGAAAATCTTTGAAACATATTGTTACAACCATACATATCCGATAAGAACATTATTTAATCCAAAACTATTCTTATTTTTGGTCTCTTTGTTCTAATATATATATGAAAATGAATTTAACAATTTCTATCCGTTGTTTTTTTGTAATAACAGGTTTCTTTTTCTTTTTTTTTTATAGTAAATCTTTCAACTAGACTATAATGGAATATGAGAAAGGTATAAATCTATACTTATTTAATAAATTCAATAACTTTAATTCTCTAAATTTTTAGTTTTGCTAAATCTGTTTATTCTGAATGGTCTTACTTCAGGAATTTGAATGTGCTTGGTAACCCAATTGTGCTTATTCACTACAGACCATAATCCAATTATTATAGTTTACACAGGTTTTGTATTATTATAGTTTATACAGGTTTTGTTAGATACAGCTCCCTAATGAAAGTGATCACGCATGAAATGTGTTTATTTTATGTTATTTTTGTTTCTTATAAAAGTACATTGCATATGAACATTTTTTTATCAACATTTTATCTCATTTAAAGCATTCAAACACGGAATTATGTATAAAAGATTAGTTAAATTTAAAAAACTAAATGTCGTAATGCATACACACAGGAATGTGTTGTTTGTTCACAAACTCAAGCAAGACAGGTACCACACCTACTTCCTTAGAATGGCATAAACAAAAATTAATATATATATATTTTTTAATAAAATTTCTTATATCATTTTACTTTACCTTATCTTTTCTAACATTATTAACCTGAATTGTATGTTTGGTTTAAACTACTAGGACAAAAGCTATGACAGGTACTCTATCATTATTCATAATTTATAATCTTTTTCTTTGGTTTATTAATAGTACACAAGGTTACATTCAGATTTTTATTTTATTTTTTACTTTTTTTGATAATGTAATTAACGTGTTGTGCTAATTCAGATGTGTTGACATTAAATATTATATTGCTCAACACTCATATTATGGCAGCTAAAGAAAAGTAACTATGTACTCCATTTTGTATTGTTTTTTAGTCTATTTTGTGGTGTGACTAAGTAGATCTTCTATCACAAAGCTTTAATAAATGTAGTATATTTACCAATACATCATATTTTGGGACTCTTATTGTGAAAATTATTTTACTTTTTCCATCAAATTGTTGCAAAATTGTTGTATACATTCACTGTTAAATAGATTTATGAAAAAGTTATGAATCTACTGCATTTTTCTCTTATAGTACTTGCTCTAATTCACCATCTAATGTGTTGTGTCAAAAGTGTTTATTTAATAATAGGAAGTCATCATACTATGTTTTCAAAATTAATGCATACATGTAGGATTATATATTTTAAGTTCTGGCTTGCTGTCTTAAGAAGGATGTGTTGACTATTTTCGATGTGGTTAACATGCATAACAAGACACCTACACCACTATATTATTTTTAAACTTTGATTCTTCATTACTACGCCATATTCATATTCTATACGAAAGATAGAATATCCTTTATTTTTGCCATTGTCAAAGCAATTAAATATACTCATACATCAAAATAAAACTTCATTCAGAGAACTGATTTTGGTACCAAGAACGAAGAAATTAAAGGTATATTTAGTTTATATATTTTATTATTTGCTTATTTAATACATGTTATTTAATTATTTTTGTAGCATCATAGAAGTTCCAAAACTTACATATTTAAAGGAGACACTCTTCAATCATCCTCTATTGATTTTTATTTTTGTCAAATTCATACTACTTTGTTTTTTTTTTAAATCTCGATCTCATCTATTTTAGATTATGTAATTGAGAATTGATGTAATTTTGATTTATAAATTATGAAAAAACTCATATTACCAATCTTATCTATTGTTAGATTATATAATTGAGAATTGGCGTAATTTTAATTTATAAATTATTATAGAACTCATTACGTTTTACGTTTTAGAATGTCAAATTGAATGTAATATATAAAGATTTATTTTTATTTTTTTAATATTATAATTTAAGTATAAAATTTTAGAAAAATCACCCGGTCAAGATAACTAGTTTTGATTACATATGGGTTGAATTACTCCATGTGATCCGATTAATATAGTTCTTTCTTTTTGCAGATAAAAATGACTAGCACTTCAATAACACCAAGACAGGTGGCAGAAACACGTTTTTACAGTTTTGTATCAGAGAGCTCAGACAGTGAGCTGGATAATAGACTATAGTTTTTGCTTGGATGTCTAGTCTATTTTGCTATTGCTTATGAACTAATCAATTTGCCAACCCTCAATTCTTTTTTGATTTGGAACCGTTTCCTTTTTCGCCTGTGCCATTTCTTAGAACTTATAAGTGGGATGTTCGATAAGATCAAGAAGAAAAAGTTGAAACTATAAAGCAACCTAGGATTTTTTAGGTGAATAAAAAGTTTAGACACGTGACTATAAATATCAGGACTATGATGTACCATTCTTTTTTCATGGTAAAATTGTTGACATGATGACGAGGTGAACATTAACCTTTACCATTGATATGGGCCTAACATGACAACGATACTCCTTTCTTTCTGCTGGGATGGACCCTTCTAATTTGTGAAAGGAAAGTCCTTCAACTTTTGTATTGCTCGGGAAGGTGTGCACGAATTAGGAATCAATTTGCCACCATTTGGCCAACGCAATCCTTTCTTGATTTGGAACCATTTCTTTGTTTGCCTGTGGTTGCCATTTCTTAGTTCGATAGGATGAAGAAGAAAACGTTGAAACTATAAAGCAACATAGGATTTTTAGGTGCATAAAAAGTTCAGACACATGACTATAAATATCAGGACTATGATGTACCATTTTTTTCTTTTTATGGTAAAATTATTGACATGATGAGGTGAACACTAACCTTTTCCATTGATATGGGCCTAACATGACAACGATACTCCTTTCTTTCTGCTGGTATGGACCCTTCTCCTCTCATTCCAGCTTTGGCCATGAATCTTCAATTTCATTGAGCTTGACAAGTATGCGACGACGTTTATGCTAGGATTTGTGATTTTTATGTGTCGGAATGTTTGGCTTCTTCACATTGGGGGAGTGGAATTCATTCTTATCCAAATTGTTTGCTCACTACACGAACTGTTATTTTAAGATTGTCCAATATAATCCTCGTATAACAAACATTGTTAAAAGTCGATGAAGACAACCACGAGTGTGTGTTTACGATGTTGGAGATTTGTTTTCAGAAAAACAGAACAATCTTTTTAAATATAACTTTGTGTTTGACAATAATTTTTATGCTAAAATAGTATTTCAAAGTATTTTTTTTTAAAAAAAATTACAAAAATCTATTATTCTAATCTCTTTTGAAATCATATATATTGAAATACGTTTTTGTGTTTTTTATTTTATTTTTTTAAATCATGAATAAGGACATGATTTTGTGTTTTTATTTTTTTAAAATAAAAAATGTGTTTGACTTGAGAATTAGTTTGAATAAAATTTGTTTGACGTTTTAAATCGTAAAAAAACCTATTTAATAACTTCTTATAATAATACAATAATATTTTAAATTAAAAAATAAAGTATATAATTAAAATATTATTTTATTAAATTGTTAAAGTATGTGTTTTTATTGTATATACCATGATATCAATGCCCAATTAGTGGTTAACTGGGACAATCATAGTACTAACACCTACACCCAGATAACTACTCATTTCTCCTCCAAAATCAATACTCAGAAACAAGAAACACGGAACAATATAAAAAAATTTCTCAAATAACCTAGAAAGAAAACCAGTGAGAAGTGAGATCTATGGATGAACACAATTTTAAGTTTCTATTACTTGTATAAATTTGTGTTATTCTATTACACAGTTTTTTTGCTCTTCTATAAAATTGTGACGGTGATACTTATCAGCAATACTGCAGAGGATTTCAGATTCTCTGTTACGTTTTTAATAATGTCTCTTTATTATATTCTTAAAATATATTAAAAATTAATTTTTAATATATTTTAAAAATCATTAAAATAACAACACCAAAAATCTAATATAGAATTAAATTAGCTGCAGAGTTTGCCAAATGGTCAAAACGTGGGAATGCTAGGACAGACTAGAGAAAGTGTATATAGGTAGGACCATTGCTTCCTGCAGCATACAACTGCACCATTTTCAAAAGAAAAGATAAAAATATCCTTAAAAAATTAAGATATATATAAAAATATATTTCAGATTTTTTTTTTAACATAATAATCTCTTCTGAATCAATTTTTTCAAAATGTATTATTTTCAGTTCTGAATTTTTTTTTCAGAAAGAAATTTTTATTTTTATTTTTAGATTTTTATTTTTGAAACACAATAATTTTTTCTGAGTTTACTTTTTCAAAATGTATTATTTTCAATTTCAAATCTTCATCTCTGAAATAAAGGACATTTTTAGAATTTTTAAATTATGTTGAGTGGAGGTTCAAAATGTTGAGTGCAGAAATTTCCTGTATGTAGAAACAAAAGGCACTTCAATCCATAAATTCTTCAAATTAAAAATCGGATTTCAATATGATTTTCAAGGTACGATTTCAGAAAAAAAAAATCTTAAAAACTTGTTTCGGAGTACAATTTTAAAAAATAATTATAAAAATATTGAAATTGTACTTCTAAATACAATTTAATTAAAATCAAATTTTAAAACATGACTTTAATAAAGAAATATTGTTTAAATTAAAATCTTATTTGAAAGCACAATTTATTTTGTTCTAAATACAATTTATTCATATTAAAAAATTTAAAAGTTCCAATTTCAATAAAATTATAAAAGAACCTAATTATTCTTTATATACTAACTTGGCTAAACGTACAAGAGCGACTAGTCCTTTATAATATACTTTTTGTATTGAAGAATATTTTTTCCTCTGGCCAACTCCAAGGTCATGATGTCAGTTTTGGTAGATATTTAATTAGAAAAAATAAGTGTACATAAGCTAAACAAATTTGATTTATTATATGAGAAGAATGTTGTACTGGTGTAGTTGATGTTAGAAGTTTATTTTTTCTAAAAAAAAAATAGTTGTGTGTACTAATAAAAAAATTATTAAATAAAAAGTAATTTTTGTAAAAAAATATAATTAATTATTATATTAATTAAATTAGATGTTATTTTAAAAATTTGAAAAAATATCAGTATTTAAAGTAGATTTTATTATTAATAATTATTTATAAATTAATATTTAATTAATTAATTAAATTTTAGCTAAAAATATTAATTTAAAAATGATTTATTAATAATAAAATTATTTTAGATATCAATAATTTATTTAATCTTTAAAATTAGTATTTAATTTAATTAAAATAATAACTATTATTTTTTAAATATAATTTTTATTTAATAATGTTTTTAGGATAAGTTGACACTAGCCTACGTTTCTGTCCGTCAAGCATACAATACTTTGTGATTTTTCTAAAAAGCTTTTTTAATTATTATGACTTATGTAAGTGTTGATTTAGCAATGGCTATAATGTATAATTATGTTTTTAAAAAATTAATGTAAATGAATATTTGCAGTTTGAACGTAGAGTCTTATTTTCTCTCAAGCTGCTTAAAATTTAAAAGAGGCAAAATCTCTAGCATAAATTTCTACCTAAGTCAAAAATTAAACACTACAAGAAAACAAGGATTAATTAGGTAAGAGTTTTGTGGGTCAAAAGAAAGATGCAGATTGCGTTGGCCAAAATCCATAATAGACAAACACAAAAGAAAAGTTATGTGGACCGGTCCGACATGTGACAGATACTAAGAAAAAGTATAAGAGAAGAAAAAGGATTGCATAGACTAAGCCAACGCAAACAAAAATAAATTAATTATTCTGAAAATTTTCATTAATAAATTATATTTATCATGTAATTTTAGTTAATAAATTAAATAAAAGTAGAGATAACTTAATCGACGCTATAGTCACTGCTAGGCATGTGTCAAGTTATGTATACGGTTTTAGCATCATTTTGCATCGATCTGAGTCAATGCAACATTATTAATAAATGTTAGCTCCATCTCCCCACGCTCAGTTCCCCCAAAATACAAAACCTCCAAATTCAAAACCTAATTTTTTTCTCTCAGTGCAACTCCTTCCCTCCGATGCCACCTCCCTCAACCAATCCCTCCCTTCGCTCTGCTGCTTCGCTGATCCCTCTCTCCACTTCGCCGCTTCCTCTCTCTGCCACTCCCTCTCCGCAACATGTTCTCCTCTCTTGCAATTTCCATCTTTCTCTTCTCTTGATCTCGCAACAATAAACGAACAACTTATTTTTTGATTTCAGCTTCATTTATTGTGTCAAGCGAAGCTCCCTCTTTGATTTAAACGTACTTTAGTTTTGGATTGCTAAAAGGTAAATTTAAATTAGAACTTCAGTTTGGATTTTTGAATAAGCTATTTGGGTTTATGGTTGGAGGTTGGTTAAACTTTTTTATGGTTGCTCGTAGTAGTACCTTTGTTGCTTGTCTTCTTCCTATAATACGTCCATATTTCCTTCTTTCTAAGCCAAGAAGCAAGCATAATGGATAACTAAGAAAAGCCAAAACATCCAGAAAAGCCATGACTTTTTTCATGAAAATGCCTTGTGAAAGAATCTTAATATGACTTGCTATTACTTTTTTTATAAAACATTCATGTTAGGCATCACTATGCAACTTGACATCTCAACTATACTAAAACCTCAAGTAACAACAATCATCTACCATCACACAAAAACAAATATTATTAAAAAAAAGAAAAAAGAAAAAAGAAAGAAAATACAATAAAACTATGGGGAGGCTAATACCAAAACCTATATGTTAACAAAAACGATACATAGGTAGACTATACTAATTCATAAAGAATTCTAAGAACATACTAGATGGAAGCATATTATACCAATGAAATGATTCTCTGTGAATAAATCCTAAATTAGCTAACTTATCAGCACACGCATTCCCTTCACGAAAAATATGATTAACCCTAAACCTGATTTTCCCACAATAATTAAGACAAGTATTCCATCGATTACAAAACATCCACAAAACAGTAGTCCTAGCAGTAAACGCAGCACAAACCAAGGCAGAATCACATTCATGCCATACATTAGTAAATCCCATATTTTGAACTTCCTCCAGAGCATATATAACTTCATAAAACCCAGTAATCAAAGCAATCTGAACATCAAGAAATGCAGAGAAACCCGCACTAAACTCCCTCATACTCCTACAGAACATACCTCCACAAGTAGCAAGATCAGGATATCCCCTAGCAGCCCTATTAGTGTTAGTTTTAACCCACCCTGACGAAGGGAACTCCCATCTAACAGGAAGAGGATGAAGAACTTTACCAGTATGAGTATTAATACCAAAAAACTTAATGCACTGAAATCCAACATATCATTCTTCATTGAAGCTTTAGACGAATTTCTCACAAGACAAGTTAAATATTTAATTATCGAAATAGCCTGAGAAACATCAATCTTATCTTGAAATCTATCATAATTCCTCATACGCCATATCATCCAAATAGAAAAAGTTATAACAGCAAGCTTAAGCAATTTAACCAAAGAAATGTCATCACTCTTAATAAAAGAAAGAAGATTTTCCTTATTAGAGAATTGAGGAGTAGGAAAAATCTACCGAACCCAACTTCAAATATGCAAAGCATTAGAATCTTTATCTGACTTGCTATTATTTTAATTGTACAATTAATTAATTATATAAGGTTGTCTAATTCATAAATTTATTCTCACTCACTGGAAGAGTGTCATGTGATCACCACAATTTTTGTTTTTCAACTCTTATGAATGAGCCTAGCCCATGTGTCAGTTTTACATCGGCTTGTCCCACACAAATTGCGTCCTCTCATTGATCAAAGAAAGTTTCATGTTGCTTCCATGAATTTTTCGTCCACTATTTGGCCCATGCATGACTGATATTTTATCATCATTTTCATTACTTTGTGTTTGTTTTCGGTTGATGTAAATATGGTTTTTTCTTGTAGTAAAAGATGAATTCAAAATCCCTAACATCGATGAAGCATAGGTGACTACTCTGATGAACTTATATTGCAAAGGATAACTCACACCACAAAGCTAAAGTCACAGCATGAAGCAACACTCACATCATTGAATGAAGTTGAATTGGGCTCCGTAAGTTCCCAAAAGAGTTGAAGGTTCTTACTGAAGTAGGGTTCAATGTAATATCTTTAGTTTGTTATCTAACAATCGATGTTTATATTAACTGAAAGTTTTCATTCCAGTTGCAGAAAATTTCACCTGTTCATTTTGTTTACTTGGATATACAATATACTGACAAAATCTTTATTTTTAGCTTTTGGGCCTCTATTGGGTTTGTTTCTCTTTTCATTTTAAGTTTTAGTTTTCTGTTGTTGTGCTTTCTTTTTGCACCCCATGTATTTACGTCCCTCTTTAGGGCTTTCTGTAACACTCACTTTTCAATAATATATTTTCAGTTTCTTATCTTCCACAAGTGCTTTCTTCTCTCTCATTCTGTTCCTCTTCAAAGAATCAAGTCTTTTTTCATTGCCTCTGTAAATGTCACAATTGCACAAAGCCTTGTTTGATTTTTCTTTAATATGGTATCAAAGCTCTTCATCGTGAAGAGCTCTGCTGCGCGCTCTGAATCTGCCCCCTGTTCTATCAAGATTTATTTTCTTTCATTCTTTTACGTTTCGCACATTTTTTTCCTCTTTACATTTTCCTGATTTTCTCTTTGATTGCTAAGTTTGTTTTTGCAGTCAGTGGTTTCATGCTCAAATGGCTACTGAAAATCCTGCTAAGAGTGAAGACTCTAATCCTAGTCAAAGCAAGAACCCTGTTCAAGGTGAAATCTTACTCACAGTTTCTTGTATCTACATCCCAGTGAAAACCTTGTGACTCCTTTTGTGTCTCCTGTTCTTGATTTAACCAATTACCATTCTTGGAGTCATTTGATCATCACTGCATTATGCACAAGAATAAAGTTGAGTTTGTCAATGGTACTACTCCCCAAACTTCAAAGACTGATTCTTTTTTCTCGTCCTAGACACGTTGCAACAACATGGTGGCGTCCTGGCTTGTGCATTCAGTCTTTGTTCATATACGCCAAAGCATCATCTGGATGGATAAAGCACTAGACATCTGGAATAATCTCAAGGCCCGTTTCTCACAAGGGGATTAATCTTGTATCTTTGATCTTCAAATGAACGCTTCCTCTCTCAATCAAGGTGATCTTTCTGTTACCAACTATTTCACTAAACTTAGGGTTATTTGGGATGAATTAGCTAATTTTAGGCCTGATCCTATATATTCATGCAACAAAGAAGAGAAAGGATCAGGCAATGCAGTTTTTATGTGGCCTTAATGATCAATATAACAATATAAAAGCTCATGTCCTTCTCACGAAACCCATTTCTATTATTACCAAAAAAAATTCTCTTATTGTTCAACAAGAACGCCAGTTTAATAATAATGTTCTTGTCGCTAATATAAAAAATGTTCCCCCTGTTACTCATACCAACAACACTACATGTTTGTTCTTTGGAAAACTGAGCCACAGTGAAAATATTTGTTTTAAGAAAAATGGTTTTCTTAACCAAGATAACAAAGACTTTAAATTTAGCAACAATAAAAGGGTTTGTACATACTACAATAGAACTGGTCATACTATTGATGTTTGCTACGAGAAACATGGTATCCCCTTGGATATGGATCTCAATATAGTAAGCCTCCTCAATTCAACAACATCACCACTACCACACAAGAAGAAAATTTTGGTGGTCAAGATCAGAATAAACAGAATAGTGGAGGAGATCTCCGCATCACTCAACAACAATATCAAATTCTCTAAGACCTTCTGAAGAATGTTAATAGTTCCAATAATCAAGCGCAAGTGAACTGGGTTAGTTCCATATCTGTTGATCATCAAGATCAAAATTCATCTATCATAGGTAATATCCATAAACTCAAAAACTCTAGATTTAATGAATATGCTTGGATACTAGATTTTGGTGCCACATATCATGTTTGCTTTTCTCTATCTAATTTTACATCATATAGTCATATCAAACCTATTACTATTAAGCTTCTGAATGGGAACTTTGTTATTGCTTTTTGTTCTGGCATAGTTTTCTTTAATGAAAAATTCATTCTTAAAAATGTTTTATATGTACTAGATTTTTCTTTTAATCTTATTTCCATATTCCAATTGGTAGCATCTCTTAAATGTGAACTTATTTTTTTCCCCTACTGAGTTTTTGGTATAGAATTCCATAACCAAAGACAATATTGGTACAATTGATATTATAGATGGCTTATACGTTCTCAATAAGATTGATAATAGTGTTTTAAGTTGTGCTACAAAACATAACAACATTTGGCACCTCATAATGGGACATCCTTAAGAGGAAAGGTTAAAAATTTTGCAAAACTATTATCCTAATATTCACATTGACAAGAATTATATTTGTGATACATGTCATCAAGCCAAAAAAAAAAAAAAAACCTATCTTTCTTTCCTAGTAATACTCAAACTGCTCAAGCTTTTGAATTACTGCATATTGACATTTGGGGATCCTCTTCTGTTGTATCCATGCTTGACTTTAAATTCTTTCTTATTATAGTTGATGGTTTTACTAGATATACTTGGTGTTTTCCCATGCATAACAAATATGAAATCAGGGCTAGTTTCATTCATTTTATTACTTATATGCTAAAAATTATTTTTCTACTAAAGTTAAAACCATCCACATTGATAATGATGAAAACCATCCGGCCTCAAAACTTTCGGCTAAGAAGATAGACAGAGATTGAGACTTACTGAAGAGATTGTAAAGTATTTTTTCTTCTTCTTATCCTTGTAAAAATTGTATAGAATAGTTATTAAGTTTTGGGCCTTGAATTTTGGGCCAAAGTAGAGAAGGATGTAAATAAAAAATAAAGTAGAGTGTAAAATAGTAAAAGAGGGGTACCAATAGAAATGTAGGTAAGGAAGGCATGAGACTCCACAAGTCTTCTCCTTAATGGAGAGGATTTGCACCAATCAGGTGGTGACACTTGTCACACTCTCATTTAAGAGGTTTTGAGAGACTTTCTCCTGTAAATAGGAATCTCTTGTACATGATTTTTAAACTTTGATTTGAGTAATGAAATATTGTCCAATTGAGACACTTTTACTTATTCAAAGTTCTCTCTAGAGTTGTCTTCTTGCTAGACAAACTTCTAGACTCCTCCTAGTAGTTTTGGTCTAACCTCACTCTAGAAACTAAGTGTTGGCTTAACTTCACTTGGATTCACCATCATAATTTTCATCTCTTTCAAATTTCTGCAATGTTTCATGCTTTCGCAATAGTCTTCATCATCCGTAGAGGATATTCAAATCAAAACAATGAAGAAGAAGATCTACAAATGTAGATGCAAGCTAGGATTGCATTAGTTAATGGTATAGAATTTTCTATGCATGATTTCTTTGCCTCTAAAGGTATTATCAACCAAACTACTTATGTGGAGACAACTGAGCAAAATAACATTGTTGAAAGAAAACACCAACACCTTTTGAATGTTACACGAACTCTCCTTTTTTAGTCTAAACTTCCTGCTATTTTTGGTGCTTTGTTGTACAACATACTGCTTTTCTTATTAATTGCATGCCTACTTCACTGCTTAATAATCCTACTCCTTATGAAAAACTGCATAAAAAGCTTTGTGATATTTCTTCTCTTCATTTTTTTGGGTGTTTGTGTTATTCTTCAACTATCCTTGCTCATGGAAAAAAAACTGAACAACCGTGTTGTTCCAGGTGTTTTCCTAGGTTTAAATCCAATATAAAAGGTTTTCTATTTTTAAATCTTAAAAACCATAAGATAGATTTGTCAAGAAATGTTATCTTTTTTTGAAAGCTCTTTTTCTTATCATTCAAATCATATTCAAAATAATGATTCAAACAGTCTTTCTTTACCTATTCCTCAACACTATGCCTACACTCATGATGATATTCATATGCACACTGAAAATATTGATAATAGTATTTCTTATAATACTTTTGAGATTGATACTAACATTGAGCAAAGTGAGACTATAACTGTCTTTCCTAGAAGATCTACATGCAGCAGAAGGCCCCTCTTTTATCTTCAAAACTTTGATGTGCCAAACTTCAACAATAATGTTGTAATTATTAAACATTCTATTCATTCCTATTTAAATTATAATTCTTTATCCAAGCATTTCAAAAATAGAATAATGTTAATTTTATCTACTAAGGAACCTCGAAATTATGAGGAAGTTGTCTTACACCCACCTTGGAACCAAGCTATGAAGGAAGAATTGCAAGCACTCCAAGACAATGAGACTTGTTCCTTAACCAAACTTCCTTATGGAAAAACAACAATTGGGTGTAGATGGGTTTATAAAGTAAAGCCTCATGCAGATGGTTCCATTGAACGCTACAAAGCCTGCTTGGTAGCAAAAGGGTACAATAAAATTGAAGGTCTGGACTTCTTAGACACCTTTGCTCTTGATGAGGACCTACGAGAGAGTGCGCCTACTGACCAGGCCCAACCTTTGAGGATGAAGACAAGGAGCATTCTTGAAGACATTGGGCCCAATCAGGATTCTCCAATTACTACCTCAGCACCTAGATTGCCCCAAAGGATCACAAGGAGTAGAGCACAGGCCTTGGGTGCTGAGCATCAGTTGGTTTCATTATTTGTAATTTCAGTAGAATAGGCGTAAATAATTTGAGCTCACTTTAGGGGTCCAAATAGCAAAGATAGGCTAGAATAAGGTGCCTTTATTATAATAGGGGGTGTAGTTAGCATTTTAGCTTGTTCTTAGCCCTTTAGGAAGACATTTTGACCTAGTTTCTAGAAGGACAAACCTAGGATGCAGGTTTGACTTAGTCAAACCCTAAGGCTACCCATTTGACGTAAAACAGATAGTGGATTTGTTTCTATCTTTTGTTGAATCTTTTTCATAGCTTGATAGAGAATTTGATAAGCCAATGATTTTTTTTCGTGTTTCAGAATACGGTTAACCCTTTTCCTATCCTACCCCTCTTTCTTGTTTTCCAAGGCTCCTTCACCTATAAATAGGAGGCCTACCTATTATATTTTTCATGTTGAATTGGAATAGAAAAGTTAATCTACACAAATTGTGTGAGGTGTTTGTGAGGCTTGAGTCCTCTAGCTTTAAGGTATTATCTTGAGTGAGTTGAGAGCTCTCAAGTGGCAGCCCTCTACATTTATCTTGGAGAATCCACCATCCAAGTGGCGTGTTCATCCTCTCATTTCATCATCCATAGGATTCCTTTTCCTTCATCTTTGTTTTTCATCTTCCTTTCCATCAATTCTCTTTGTTATATGTTCTTGTTTAATTCCATCTCTTCAATTCGGTCAAATGATTTTGTTGTTTCCTTTATGTTCTTTAATCATATTATTGTGTTTTTCTCTTTGCCTTTGTGAAGTGAACCTTCACACTTACTTAACCACTTGGTTAAGTTTATGTCCAGTGGAGATCTTCTTAGGGTTCTCACCATAATTGTGCTAAAATCTCAATCTTAAGTAAAGTGTCACCTTAAACAAAAATATCTAAAATTCAACTCACATCAACTCTTGTAGCAAAGCTGACTACCCTACACCTACTCCTTGCTTTTATAGCAGCTTAAAATTGGACACTCAAGCAACTTGATGTAATAATGTATTCCTACATGGAGACCTAAATAAAGAAGTTTACATGCAATTGCCTCCAGGTTTTCCAACCTCTTCTCCCAATCTGGTTTGTCGCCTCTAGAAATCTCTTAATGGTCTCAAACAAGCAGCTAGATAATGGTATGCTAAACTCTCAAACTTTTTATTTTCACACAATTACAAAATCTCCACTGTTGATCACTCTTTATTTTTGAAACATGATGGCAAACACACCACGACACTGCTGGTCTATGTGGATGACATTATTCTCACTAGGACTAATTGATGGAAAAATGCTCTTCTTCTAATAGTGATCTTTGTGATTTCTTCTTTGGATGGATGATGAAGGAGATCTGAGGAGTGGAAGCATTACAAAAACTTAATAGGAGTTTCCATGGATTGAAGTGGAGTTAGGAATTTGTGAGAGTGAGCAGTGAGGCCAACTCACTAGGAAAGAGTCTAGGCTAAGTCTTGAAGGAGACTAACCTAGGGAGAACTTAAGAACAAGTAGAATGGCCAAAATTAGACAACATTTCATTACTAATTCCAAGTTAAAAAAAATACATGTATAAGAGACTCCTATTTATAGGAGAAAGCTTCACAAAAACTCTCAAATGAGAGTGTGACAAGTCTCATTACCTTATTGGTGCAAATCCTCTCCATTAAGGAGAAGACATGTGGAGCCTCATGCATTCCTTGCCTACATTTCTATTTGCACCCCTCTTTTACTATTTTACACTTTACTTTATTTTCTATTTACATCCTTCCCTACTTTGGTAAAAAATACAAGGCCCAAACCTTCCTAACAACTCTATACAATTTTTACAAGGCTAAGAAGAAGAAAAAGACTCTACAAACTCTTGATTAAAGCTCAATCTTCGTTTATCTTCTTGACCGAAAGTTTCGAGGCTGGAAGGTTTCTATCATCCCCTCCCTCTTGAAAAGAATCTATCCTTATATCTGGATGATGCTCAATGATAGTAGCCTGTATTTATTTGATGTTTTCCTCCTGGGTCAAATGTCAATAACCATAGCTCTGAATACCAAATGATGGAAAAACGCTCTTCTTCTAATAGTGATCTTTGTGATTTCTTCTTTGGATGGATGATGAAGGAGATCTGAGGAGTGGAAGCATTACAAAAACTTAATAGGAGTTTCCATGGATTGAAGTGGAGTTAGGAATTTGTGAGAGTGAGCAGTGAGGCCAACTCACTAGGAAAGAGTCTAGGCTAAGTCTTGAAGGAGACTAACCTAGGGAGAACTTAAGAACAAGTAGAATGGCCAAAATTAGACAGCATTTCATTACTAATTCCAAGTTAAAAAAAATACATGTATAAGAGACTCCTATTTATAGGAGAAAGCTTCACAAAAACTCTCAAATGAGAGTGTGACAAGTCTCATTACCTTATTGGTGCAAATCCTCTCCATTAAGGAGAAGACATGTGGAGCCTCATGCATTCCTTGCCTACATTTCTATTTGCACCCCTCTTTTACTATTTTACACTTTACTTTATTTTCTATTTACATCCTTCCCTACTTTGGTAAAAAATACAAGGCCCAAACCTTCCTAACAACTCTATACAATTTTTACAAGGCTAAGAAGAAGAAAAAGACTCTACAAACTCTTGATTAAAGCTCAATCTTCGTTTATCTTCTTGACCGAAAGTTTCGAGGCTGGAAGGTTTCTATCATCCCCTCCCTCTTGAAAAGAATCTATCCTTATATCTGGATGATGCTCAATGATAGTAGCCTGTATTTATTTGATGTTTTCCTCCTGGGTCAAATGTCAATAACCATAGCTCTGAATACCAAATGATGGAAAAACGCTCTTCTTCTAATAGTGATCTTTGTGATTTCTTCTTTGGATGGATGATGAAGGAGATCTGAGGAGTGGAAGCATTACAAAAACTTAATAGGAGTTTCCATGGATTGAAGTGGAGTTAGGAATTTGTGAGAGTGAGCAGTGAGGCCAACTCACTAGGAAAGAGTCTAGGCTAAGTCTTGAAGGAGACTAACCTAGGGAGAACTTAAGAACAAGTAGAATGGCCAAAATTAGACAGCATTTCATTACTAATTCCAAGTTAAAAAAAATACATGTATAAGAGACTCCTATTTATAGGAGAAAGCTTCACAAAAACTCTCAAATGAGAGTGTGACAAGTCTCATTACCTTATTGGTGCAAATCCTCTCCATTAAGGAGAAGACATGTGGAGCCTCATGCATTCCTTGCCTACATTTCTATTTGCACCCCTCTTTTACTATTTTACACTTTACTTTATTTTCTATTTACATCCTTCCCTACTTTGGTAAAAAATACAAGGCCCAAACCTTCCTAACAACTCTATACAATTTTTACAAGGCTAAGAAGAAGAAAAAGACTCTACAAACTCTTGATTAAAGCTCAATCTTCGTTTATCTTCTTGACCGAAAGTTTCGAGGCTGGAAGGTTTCTATCATCCCCTCCCTCTTGAAAAGAATCTATCCTTATATCTGGATGATGCTCAATGATAGTAGCCTGTATTTATTTGATGTTTTCCTCCTGGGTCAAATGTCAATAACCATAGCTCTGAATACCAAATGATGGAAAAACGCTCTTCTTCTAATAGTGATCTTTGTGATTTCTTCTTTGGATGGATGATGAAGGAGATCTGAGGAGTGGAAGCATTACAAAAACTTAATAGGAGTTTCCATGGATTGAAGTGGAGTTAGGAATTTGTGAGAGTGAGCAGTGAGGCCAACTCACTAGGAAAGAGTCTAGGCTAAGTCTTGAAGGAGACTAACCTAGGGAGAACTTAAGAACAAGTAGAATGGCCAAAATTAGACAGCATTTCATTACTAATTCCAAGTTAAAAAAAATACATGTATAAGAGACTCCTATTTATAGGAGAAAGCTTCACAAAAACTCTCAAATGAGAGTGTGACAAGTCTCATTACCTTATTGGTGCAAATCCTCTCCATTAAGGAGAAGACATGTGGAGCCTCATGCATTCCTTGCCTACATTTCTATTTGCACCCCTCTTTTACTATTTTACACTTTACTTTATTTTCTATTTACATCCTTCCCTACTTTGGTAAAAAATACAAGGCCCAAACCTTCCTAACAACTCTATACAATTTTTACAAGGCTAAGAAGAAGAAAAAGACTCTACAAACTCTTGATTAAAGCTCAATCTTCGTTTATCTTCTTGACCGAAAGTTTCGAGGCTGGAAGGTTTCTATCATCCCCTCCCTCTTGAAAAGAATCTATCCTTATATCTGGATGATGCTCAATGATAGTAGCCTGTATTTATTTGATGTTTTCCTCCTGGGTCAAATGTCAATAACCATAGCTCTGAATACCAAATGATGGAAAAACGCTCTTCTTCTAATAGTGATCTTTGTGATTTCTTCTTTGGATGGATGATGAAGGAGATCTGAGGAGTGGAAGCATTACAAAAACTTAATAGGAGTTTCCATGGATTGAAGTGGAGTTAGGAATTTGTGAGAGTGAGCAGTGAGGCCAACTCACTAGGAAAGAGTCTAGGCTAAGTCTTGAAGGAGACTAACCTAGGGAGAACTTAAGAACAAGTAGAATGGCCAAAATTAGACAGCATTTCATTACTAATTCCAAGTTAAAAAAAATACATGTATAAGAGACTCCTATTTATAGGAGAAAGCTTCACAAAAACTCTCAAATGAGAGTGTGACAAGTCTCATTACCTTATTGGTGCAAATCCTCTCCATTAAGGAGAAGACATGTGGAGCCTCATGCATTCCTTGCCTACATTTCTATTTGCACCCCTCTTTTACTATTTTACACTTTACTTTATTTTCTATTTACATCCTTCCCTACTTTGGTAAAAAATACAAGGCCCAAACCTTCCTAACAACTCTATACAATTTTTACAAGGCTAAGAAGAAGAAAAAGACTCTACAAACTCTTGATTAAAGCTCAATCTTCGTTTATCTTCTTGACCGAAAGTTTCGAGGCTGGAAGGTTTCTATCATCCCCTCCCTCTTGAAAAGAATCTATCCTTATATCTGGATGATGCTCAATGATAGTAGCCTGTATTTATTTGATGTTTTCCTCCTGGGTCAAATGTCAATAACCATAGCTCTGAATACCAAATGATGGAAAAACGCTCTTCTTCTAATAGTGATCTTTGTGATTTCTTCTTTGGATGGATGATGAAGGAGATCTGAGGAGTGGAAGCATTACAAAAACTTAATAGGAGTTTCCATGGATTGAAGTGGAGTTAGGAATTTGTGAGAGTGAGCAGTGAGGCCAACTCACTAGGAAAGAGTCTAGGCTAAGTCTTGAAGGAGACTAACCTAGGGAGAACTTAAGAACAAGTAGAATGGCCAAAATTAGACAGCATTTCATTACTAATTCCAAGTTAAAAAAAATACATGTATAAGAGACTCCTATTTATAGGAGAAAGCTTCACAAAAACTCTCAAATGAGAGTGTGACAAGTCTCATTACCTTATTGGTGCAAATCCTCTCCATTAAGGAGAAGACATGTGGAGCCTCATGCATTCCTTGCCTACATTTCTATTTGCACCCCTCTTTTACTATTTTACACTTTACTTTATTTTCTATTTACATCCTTCCCTACTTTGGTAAAAAATACAAGGCCCAAACCTTCCTAACAACTCTATACAATTTTTACAAGGCTAAGAAGAAGAAAAAGACTCTACAAACTCTTGATTAAAGCTCAATCTTCGTTTATCTTCTTGACCGAAAGTTTCGAGGCTGGAAGGTTTCTATCATCCCCTCCCTCTTGAAAAGAATCTATCCTTATATCTGGATGATGCTCAATGATAGTAGCCTGTATTTATTTGATGTTTTCCTCCTGGGTCAAATGTCAATAACCATAGCTCTGAATACCAAATGATGGAAAAACGCTCTTCTTCTAATAGTGATCTTTGTGATTTCTTCTTTGGATGGATGATGAAGGAGATCTGAGGAGTGGAAGCATTACAAAAACTTAATAGGAGTTTCCATGGATTGAAGTGGAGTTAGGAATTTGTGAGAGTGAGCAGTGAGGCCAACTCACTAGGAAAGAGTCTAGGCTAAGTCTTGAAGGAGACTAACCTAGGGAGAACTTAAGAACAAGTAGAATGGCCAAAATTAGACAGCATTTCATTACTAATTCCAAGTTAAAAAAAATACATGTATAAGAGACTCCTATTTATAGGAGAAAGCTTCACAAAAACTCTCAAATGAGAGTGTGACAAGTCTCATTACCTTATTGGTGCAAATCCTCTCCATTAAGGAGAAGACATGTGGAGCCTCATGCATTCCTTGCCTACATTTCTATTTGCACCCCTCTTTTACTATTTTACACTTTACTTTATTTTCTATTTACATCCTTCCCTACTTTGGTAAAAAATACAAGGCCCAAACCTTCCTAACAACTCTATACAATTTTTACAAGGCTAAGAAGAAGAAAAAGACTCTACAAACTCTTGATTAAAGCTCAATCTTCGTTTATCTTCTTGACCGAAAGTTTCGAGGCTGGAAGGTTTCTATCATCCCCTCCCTCTTGAAAAGAATCTATCCTTATATCTGGATGATGCTCAATGATAGTAGCCTGTATTTATTTGATGTTTTCCTCCTGGGTCAAATGTCAATAACCATAGCTCTGAATACCAAATGATGGAAAAACGCTCTTCTTCTAATAGTGATCTTTGTGATTTCTTCTTTGGATGGATGATGAAGGAGATCTGAGGAGCGGAAGCATTACAGAAACTCAAGAGGAGCTTCCATGGATTGAAGTGGAGTTAGGAATTTGTGAGAGTGAGAGGTGAGGCCACACTAGGAAAGAGTCTAGGCTAAGTCTTGAAGGAGACTAACCTAGGGAGAACTTAAGAACAAGTAGAATGGCCAAAATTAGGCAGCATTTCATTACTAATTCCAAGTTAAAAAAATACATGTATAAGAGACTCCTATTTATAGGAGAAAGCCTCTCCAAGACTCTCAAATGAGAGTGTGAAAAGTGTCACTACCTTATTGGTGCAAATCCTCTCCATTAAGGAGAAGACATGTGGAGCCTCATGCCTTCCTTGCCTACATTTCTATTTGCACCCCTCTTTTACTATTTTACACTTTACTTTATTTTCTATTTACATCCTTCCCTACTTTGGCCCAAAATACAAGGCCCAAAACTTCCTAACTACTTTATACAATTTTTACAAGGCTAAGAAGAAGAAGAAGAAAAAGACTCTACAAAATCTTCATTAAAGCTCGATCTTCGTCTATCTTCTTGGCCGAAAGTTTCGAGGCTGGACGGTTTCCATCACTAATCCTATGGAGATATCTACCATCACTGGTATGTTACATAACTTCTTTCATATTAAAAACCTTGGTGATTTAACTTCTTTTTTGTGCATTGAAGTGGCTTGTAATGCCACTGGTATTCACTTAAGTCAGGGCAAGTACATTTTGGATCTGCTTAAAGACACTAGCATGCTAGGATGTTCTCCTGCTCCTACACCAATGTTTCATACCGCCAAAATCTCAGCCACAAAAGGCATTCCCCTTGGTGATACAGAATCCACTGCCTACAGACATCTGATACGGCATCTCATTTATCTTACCAACACTCGGCTTGATATCTCCTTCTTAGTTAATCACTTCAGTCAGTTTGTCTCACAGCCAACCAATGAGCATCATCAGCCAGCAATGCACATTCTTCACTATCTTAAACGAACTCCTGACACAGGTATATTCTTACACACTCAATCTCCTATTCAATTAAAAGCATATAGTGATTCTGATTGGGCTACATGCTCTAAAACTCGCAAATCCATAACTGGTTTTTCTATATATTTGGGGAGTCTCTCATATCTTGGAAATCCAATAAAGAACAAACCATATCTAGGAGCTCATCTGAGGCAGAATATTGTGCCCTTGCTGTAACCATTTGTGTGCTTCAATGGATAACATACCTGCTGCATGATTTTCACATTCAACATCAACAACTAGCCCTTCTCTATTGTGATAACCAAGCTGCCATCCAAATTCCTATCAATCAAGTCTTCCACGAACACACCAAACACATTGAGATCGATTGCCATGTTTTTAGGGAGAAACTTAACACATGCCTTCTCAAGCTTCTTCCAATCTCTTCCTCTTTACAAGCAGCAGACTTCTTCACCAAGCCTCTACCCACTTCTCAATTCAACATCTTTTTTCCAAGATAGGAATGAAAGACATCTATTCCTAACTAGGGCTAAGTAACTTCTCGCCTGGGCGAGATTGGGCTCGCGTAGGCGAGATCCTCTAGAAGCTTTTGGCTTAGGCGAGTATTTATAGTGTTCCAGCTTTTTCCTTTTTTTCTTGTACCTTCTCCTTTTGCCGTTTCATCTTCATTTTTTCCTACAATCCTGAAATTAACACAAATTTTTGAACAAATCATTCTTATTCATATTATAATCACAAAATATGTAAAAAGGTTTAAATTCATAATTTAGGGGTTATATTATAGTTATTTTATCAATTAATATCCATAAGTGCCTATATTTTATTATGCAATATTACTGAAATATGGCACTTATCAAAGACATATTAAATGCTTTTGACTTAGCATTAAATGCACAAGACTTCTTTACACAATTCCTTTAATAAACAACAAGACTTATCAAGCCTAGGATAGGTAACTTTCCACCTTTGAGTAAAGTCCAGGGCTTGACATTGTTGGATGACTACACAACACTAACATGTTACCTTTTCCTGAAAAACTTTCATCACATTCTTTAAGGGATCTTAATGTTGACAAAATTTGGGGAGATCCTCTTAAAAGAATGAAGAAGCAAACATTTTTTGCAAGAATAAAATAAGCATTTTTTTTATTAAAAAAGCTTTCATGTTAGGCATCACTATGCAACTTGACATCTCAGCTAGACTGACACCTCAAGTAACAACAGTCATTTGCCATCACATGAAAATATATTATTAAAAAAAAGAAAAAATAAAGAAAATACAAAAATATGGGGAGACTAGACCAAAATCCATATGTTAACAAAAACGATACATAGGTAGACAATACCTATTAATAAAGAATTCTAAGAATAAAATAAGCATTTACAAGTATGTCATGTATGTTGAACAAGATGCTTTGATGTCTCCAAATCTCAGTGGAAAGCTTGAAGACCTTGCTATTGTTGTGTGTGTGTGTGTCCAGTTGTTTGAAACTTTTTAATTCACTCCTTAAGAAGATCCAATCTCAATTGAATCTTTAACATTTTGAAAAGGTGGTTTTCTAAAAGGAAGTAAAATTTCAACAGGTTGAAATTTCGAATCAACAGGTTGTTTGACACATAGTGGATTTTAAAATGATTTGGAAAATCTTTGTCTTTGCCTTTGCTGTCAAACAAATTTCAACAAGTTGAAATTTTGAAACAACAGGTTGTTTGACACTTAGTCGATTTTAACGTTGTCAAACAAAAATCAATCAGTTATTTCAAAAAATCAACCAATTGTTTTTCTGAAAACCTTAACAGAATTTTGTTAAGTAGTTTTTCTATTTTAAATTATTCCAACAACTTTTGGTTTTTTGTCGTAACTGTTTTAACCATTTGATTGAAAGATAAAAAGGTGGTTTTACGCTCCTATGCATTAACAAAGTGAGAGAGATCAATCAAAAACAATTTTCAAGTTTCCAAAGAGCTTTTAGATCATCTCAAGTGTGGAATAGGATTGGGTCTTGTATTTTGAACTTTGATCTTGTGATTTACCCAGGTGTATTCTATTCCCTTCTTTCTTGATAATTGTATTTCTATACTGGTGTTGCCAAGAAGTGTTGTGTGTTCTTGAGGGGATCAAGATCAACATTCTTGGTGTGGTTTTTGCCAAGGAGTGGTGTGTGTTCTTGAGGGGTTCAAGATCATCACTCTTGGTGTGTGTAGCTTGTAATTTAAGGTTGATTACATAGTGAATTCTCAGCGGTTTCTGAGGACTGGATGTAGCTCAAGTGTTGAGTGAACCAGTATAAACATTCTGTGTGAATCTCTCTATCCTTACACTCCTTAAACTGCTTTAACATTGCTTTTATAAACTGCTGATAAAAACAATCGGTTGTTTCGTAAAAGCAATAGGTTGATTTTCTGCATGAAGCTTAAAAACAATTTTATATTTGGCTGGACAGATTTTTCATTGATTAATTCTTCATAGCTTTTCACTCTACTTTCAATACTTGCGAAAATATTTCAAAAACAATTCACCCTCCTCTTGTTTTATCCCTATAGTTCTAACAATGTACATTGAAATGCTAAATGCTTGCATTTATTAGACGAATTATGTTTATCGTTTGTCCAACCAAAAACTCATCAGACAAAGAACATAAGTAAAAATATTGCATTTTTTCAGCCATACTACTTGTGTCTGTTAGGATAAATAAGACACTTGCATATGATAGGACCTGATGTTTATAAAAATATGTTTTACACTTTGTTATTTAAGCACAAAATGAAAACCAAAATAAAGGTTTGTTGAACTTTAATCCAACAGTCTCCCCCTTTTTTATGGTGCTTAAAATAATAAAATTCAAAACATATAATTTCAAAAAGAAATTTCATCAAATCAAGTTTTCATTTTCAAGAAATAAAAAAAGAAGCATGGTGTAGAAGAAAGAAAGCAAATCAGAGTTTTCATCTTTGTCATTTTTTGTTGCTCTGCCTAAAATAGAGCTCATTTGTTTAGCTACAAGGAATTCTCAATTAAGCTCCTTCTTAGCTTAAGCTTCCCTTTTTTTTCTTTCTTTTCTATCTTCTTTCATCTTCTCCCCCTTAAGCATAACTAAGAAACGAGTTGGAAGATCTTCTATTTCTTATCTTTTTAAGACTTTTTCTTGAGCTTTTATCATCTTTTCTCCTTTGAAATTTGTAGACTCTTCTCTTGCTTAAAGCTTTATATATCCAACATCTTTTAAACTTTATATATTCTTGCTACGTCTAACGCTTGAATTCAAAGATCTACATATAAGAACATATTTTATACCTAGTAGTTTTCTATTAGTTTATCCCTCTAAAGGTTAAGTTGCCTCTATCAAGTTGCTTCAGGTCTTGCAACATAGAATTTATGTCCATGACATGTAGCAAACATCCACTATTTAGGGTCAATCATCGTCCTTGGCCTCTTCACATACAACACATCTACAATAGGATATATGAACTCTTTTGGTACCCACACTTTCTTGGCTCCCTTTGATAAGTGCCATATTGAAGTAATATTTCATAGTAAAAAATAGACACTTATGGATATTTATTGATAAAATAACTATAATTTAACCCCTAATTTATGAATTTAAACCTTTTTACATATTTTATAATTATAATATGAATAAGAACAATTTATTCCTAAATTTGTGTTAATTTTAGGATTTTAGGGGAAAATGGAGATAAAAGGGTGAAAGGAGAATAAACAAGATAAAAAGAAAAAGTTGGAACGCTGATTCAACTCGCCCAAAATCACCTAAGTCAGAAGCAGTTTAGAGGAACTTGCCCAAGCGAGTCAAATCTCGCCCAAGCAAGCCCAATCTCGCCTAGGCGAGATCACTCCAGAGACGTTGGGTTTTTTCTCGTCCATCTCGCTCAAAAGAGCCGAATCATGCCTAGGCGAGAAGTTACTTAGCTCAAGCCCAATTAAGTTAAATATGAGGTGTGAGGCACATCCTTAGACATCATTGGGAGAATAGAAGGTGATAGAAAACCCTAGAGGAGGTTGTCATCATGAAGAAACATTCTGGATCTTCTTTTCTTGCTTTCCATGCTCGTAATGGCCAACATGAATGCCTAATTCTACCCTTTGGGATTGGGAGTAATATGTTCAAACTTTATGTATTAAGGTGATATTTAAATATAATATTTTGTTTTTGATTGATGATTGGTATTGTCATTTTATTCTTAATGCTTGTTTATCATGATTTTAATCCTTAGATTTCACTGAAAAATAGTTTTAAGTTTTTGACCTATATTATAATGTTTAACATATTTGAATGCTAGGAATAAATTTTGAAATGTTAATTGCTAGCAACATCTAATCGTAAGGATAAGGAATTTTTATAAATATGTAAAGAATCGATATTTAGGAGACTATCTTAATAATTTTATATGTGAGAAATCGATATGAATGAATTTATATGGGCATCAGTACCAGTCAAAGATAGAATATTATTATTCTTTTCAAAACACAAAAGAGTGAGAAGGATGAACCCTAAACCCAATTTTCCCACTTCAATCAACCAACTCTTTACTTGGCTTTATTTACAAACATCCAACAAACTTTAATTATTGTTTTCTATTTAGTGGATATTTTACTTGAGAATTTAAATGTTCCTCGTGGATTCAATATTTGTCCCTAGGGAAGAATTATTACTTCTGACACGGTACACTTGTCGTAAAATAGTCATCAAGTTTTCAGCGTCGTTGCCCGTGGACAATTTAACATTTTAGTACAAATTCCTTAATATTGTGAATATTTTAATTGTTTTTGTTTTTGTTTATTTTTTTATTTTATTTTATTTTATTTGCATATTTGTTTATTTTAATTTCATATTTATTTGAATTTATTTTATTTTATTTGTTTTCAATTTTAGTTTTTAAAAGTTTATGTTTTTATTGTTAGTGAATCCTTGTGCTAACCCTTGAGTGAGTTGTCTTATATGATATTAAGAGGTCAAATTCCAAAAGACCAATTATTATCTGAATCAGGGATTGAAAAGGCAACTAGAAGAAATAGGGAGACAAAGAGAAAAGAAAAACAATGAGACACTAGAGAAGAATCCTCAACCACTTCTTCCCTTCCCATTAATACTTTTCAGAAGGAAAGCAACATGACTAAAGAGCAAGCACCAGCTCCTAGGAGAACACTAGGAGATTATGTCTTGCAGTAGGGGCCAAGGCATTTTTCTAGTATTGCAATACCAGCTAGCACCAAGGCCTTGGAGATGAAACCTGCATTCCTTAGTCTTGTCAGTACCCATCAATTTACAGCAATGGACAATGCGGATCCATATACACATTTGTCTATATTTTATGAATTGGTGGAAACAATGGGCTTTCAATCAGGTGATATTGAAAATGTTTATATCCGTTTGTTTCCTATTTTCATTGGCAGAAAAGGCTAAAGAATGGCTCAAATCACATCCAAATCAGAGCCTCAGTAGTTGGAAGGATGTAGAGGAAAAAAATTTACAAAGATTTTTTTCATTATCTCGCTACATCGAAGCAAATTTTGATATTTCTATGTTCAAACAAGGAGCAGATGAAACATTTTGTGAGACAGGGGAGAGATTTAAAATGATGTTGAAAAAAATGCCCAAATCATGGGTTTGAAGATATTGCTAAATTGAGCATCTTTCATAATGTTCTTAGATTTCATACCAATATGCTTCTAGACGCTACAACTAGTGACACCATGATGGTTGTTGATGTAGAACAGGCGACAAATATTATTGATGCATTGGCATCAAAAGATTATCAAGCCCAACATGATAGACAAGGTATTCAGAAGAAAGGGTTGCTAGAGTTGAGTACTTCAGATGCAATTCTAGCTTAGAATAAAATTCTGACACAACAGCTTGAAGCATTAAATGCACAAATGGCTAAACTGCCATAACAATTACAAGTTGTGTTATATTCTCAAAGTCAAAATCAACCAATAAGGTGTGATTTTTGTGAAGGTGATCATCCCAATGGTCATTGTTCTTACCAAAATAATTCATCTGAAGCATAAGTAAATTACATGGGAAATCAGGGAAGGTAATGTGAGTTGGTTTTAGGATTGCACATTTTATGGGTTCCTCTTTTATTTATGATTTTTTAGATTAACAATTTAAGGTGAGAACCCAAAGAAGATCCTCACTGGACAGAAACTTAACCAAGTGGTTAAGTAAGTGTGAAGGTTCACTTCTAGAGGGCAAAGAGAAAAACACAATATGGTGATTATGATAATGAAAGTAAATTAAGGAAATGGAAGGAACATAAGATGAAGAAAGACAAGTGATAACCAAAATTAAAAGATAAGCATGATATCATAAAGAGGAATGGAATGGATGGTGCAAAAGGAAAGATAAAAAGAGGAAGGGATGAAGAAAGCTTATGGAAGAAGAAGGGTTGTCACGCCACTTGGAGAAACGAAGCACTCCAAGATAAGTGGTGAAAGAGTTGCCACTTGAAGTACTCACACACTCAAGATAAGACCCACTATGAGAACTCTCAAGTCTCACAAAAAACACTCTTGCAGAGTTTCTTTACTATAAAAATTCAATGTGTCAAATACATGAGGCAAGGCACTCCATTTATAGGAGAGAGTGTCTTGGAGAACAAGTTAGAGGGGTAGGGGTGTCATTTGTGAGAAGCCTTCTAGAAGGTAGTTCAAAGAAACCCTAAACCTAGAAGAACTTGTCCTGAAAGGTGGGCTTGGCACAAGCCCAAATTATTAAGCACACCCTACTCAAATTAATAAGCACACCCTACTCTAATTTATTCTTCTATTTGGACTTCCAAACTGAGCCCTATTTGCATAACTTCTCTTGTGGAAAGACAAGAAGGAAAAACTTCTGATATTCTGGTTTATATTTGGTTCTTCTTCTGCTGATGCTCTATTGAGGTTTGGTGTGGCCTGGCTTTGTATACTGAGATGACTGATCACAGTGTGAATTGTCATTTGTGTCCTTGGTCATCTGCTTGGCTAATTGGGTTGTATCATGCCCCCCCCCCCTCCCCAAGTTGGAAAGAATTTGACCTCGAATTTAGAACTCCTGCAAATAACATAGTTAGTTTGTTCACATATAAGATATTGCAAGATGTGGAATGGAAGTAAACTTATGTTGATTAAGCTCTAGGAGTTCATGTGGTTGAATTCTAGACACATGCCATGTTTGTAGAGAATGTTTAAGGAAGAAATAATTTGTTTGTGAAAATCCTCTTAGAAGATGAGAACCTTTAGGAGGTTTTTGAAGGTCATCCCTAAACTTCTTTATCAAAGATGTCAAGTATTTAGAATGTTTTGGTAATGAAGAAGGGAAGGAAGAAGTATACCTAGGAGGCGCAATTAGCTTTGTATGGGTCAACATAATTGTTTGATTATGTGAGATGAGATGATGAAACCCATTATACTTTCCTCTCCTTTTTCATTTTCTTTTTTGGTTTTCATTTTTATTTGGTCCTCATGAACTTCTTTGGGGGAGAGAGGTTTTAAGATAACCTTATGCCCTTGGAAGTTGAAATACATTTTATTGGTATGGCCATCATGTAAAACTTGTCTATCATATTGCCAAGGCCTTCCCAATAGCATATGTATTGCTTCCATTGGCACAATATCACATAAAACCTCATATGTATACATACTTTCCTATAGCAAAAGTTATGAGGACTTGTTTATTAACCATGATTTCACCCTCTTCACTAAGCCATTGTAGTTTATAGGGCTTTGTATGAGAGATAGTGGGTAATCCAAGCGTCTCCACTACTCTTATACTTTCCACATTAGCACAACTACCCACATCCATTATCATGGAACATAACTTGTTATTGATAAGGCAGTGGGTGTGGAAAATATTTTCTCTTTGGGTTTCATCCAAAGGTTTTGGAATTGTACCCAACATTCGCCTTACCACCAGTAAGTCACCTTCACAAGGTATCTCACATTCATTTTCACTAGGGGTTTTTGAAGGGGTAGGGGAGTTAGACCTAGAAGATTGATCACTATTGCCACTTACTACTATCCCCCCTTTTACCATTATGGTTCTTTTGTTAGGACAAGTTGCAGCGATATGGCCAAAACCTAAACATTTAAACTATTTTGTACTTGAGGTTTTGTTTGGCGATTTAGTCCAAGAAAGAGAAGGATTGTCTTTAAAAGTTTGTGGGGTGGATTCTTTAGAGGAATTGGAAGGATTATCTTGTTTTGAAAATTTATTTTTACCCTTCCAAGATGAGTTATAGAAGCCATCATTATGAGTATGTTTGAAAGATATTTTCTTTAAAAGTTGTGATTCAACCTTGATGGTTAGGTGAACCAATTTTTCTAAAGATGTATACTCATAAAGTTCTACAACATTTTGAATTTCTCCTCTTAATCCACTCACAAATCAAGCAATCTTTGACTCTTCATTTTCATGCATATTGATCTTTGTCAAAGTTACTTCTAAATCTTTGAAGTATTCATCTACACTCCTAGGTCCTTGATGAAGCCATTGGAGCTTCAACAAGAGTTCCTTCCTATAATAGGAGGAACAAACCGCACGCGTATGCATTCTTTCAAATCATACCAAGAGACCACGACTGGACTTTTATTCAAATCAATGTCCATTACAACTTGATGCCACCACTGCATGGCATAGTCTAAAAACTCTAGGGAAGCTAATTTAACTTTTTGGTCATCTTCGACCTCATACACATTAAAGATTTGTTCTACTTTAGCTTCTCATCCTAAATACAAATTGGGGTCACTTTCCCCACTAAAACTAGGTAATTTAAAAAAAGAAAAAGAAGGCTTTGGTGTTGATGGCGTCTCTCTTAAAAGTTATGCACTCTCCAATCTTGTTCTTCTTCTTGACTCCCATAGTGCATATAATGTCTAATAGCTCTTCTAGGCTCCCATCTCCTTTCTTTAGTGTGCCTTTTTCATCATAACGCAATTCAAAACAGCCACAAAGTGTTGTAGCAAAAGGTCGCTGCATCTTATCCCTCCAACACTACTCTTCCGAAAGTTGACCTTTAAACCTAACGCTAATTCAAAGTAATTTTGAATGGCCTTGATAACGAACACGCTTTGAGCACTCGCTTTGCAAAAAAAAATAATGTGTCATCCGCAAACTGAAGCATTTTAACCTTTATGAATCTGACTCTGATCTCCACACTTTCTACTAATTCCTTTTCGACCACCTTCCTTACTACCCTAGCTAAACCTTCTGCCACTATGAGGAAAAGAAATGGTGCCAGAGGGTCTCCTTATCTCAACCCCTTCCTAGGCTGGAACTCCTGGATAGGACTCCCATTCATTAGCATGGACATCGATAAGGACTCAAGACACACTCTAATCCATCTAATCCATTTCCCACAAAAGCCTAGCCTTTCAAGCATATAGTACAGAAAGCCCCAGTTAACTGAGTCGTACGCCTTTTCATAATCAACCTTGAAGAAAATACAACTGTTCTTTCTCCTCTTGATTTCTTCTAGAACTTCATTAGCTACTAAGATGTTATCCATAATCCCCCTGCCTTCCAAAAACGCCGACTACCTAGCGTCTATGACCTTGTATAACACTTTCTTTAGCCGCAGAGATAAGATCTTTGCCACAATTTTGTACAAACACCCAACTAGAGAGATAGGTCTAAATTCGTTCAAGCTTTGTGGATTTTCAACTTTAGGGATCAAAGATATAAAAGAGGCATTCGTCCCCCTTGGCCATCTTCCTTCCTCCTGAAAATTATGAACCGCTCTTATGATGTCTACCTTAATCACTTCCCAACATAGCTTAATGAATCTGAAGTTGAAGCAATCATGACCAAAACTTTTATTGCTGCCACAACTCCACGCTACCTGCTTTACTTCCTCTTCAGAGATCCTTCCTACCAACAAGATGTTGTCTTCTTCTGTTATCCTGTTAAACCCTGCATTATCTAGATTGACACTTTGACAAGCTTCTCCGGAGAAACTCTCTTTAAAGTACTCTCTGACCTTGTCCTTCACTGCACCCGGCTTGTCATACCACTGACCCTTGTCTCTCAACCCGTTAAAACCATTCCTTACTCTTCTCCATTTAATATCTGAATGAAAGTACTTTGTATTCAAATCTCCCTGCTTCAGCCATCTGATGTGGGCCTTTTGCTGAAAGAAAGCCTTCTGACTAAGGTTATTTCGTCTCTACTCTGATAATAACCACTTCCTCTCTTCCCCTCCCACCTCATCCAACTCACTCTTATCATCCTTTGCATCCAACTCGTGTATTCTCTTCTAAATATCCTCCCCCTGCTGAAAAACATTGCCAAAGACCTTTCTATTCCATACTTTTAAAGCAGACTTCAACTTCTTCAGCTTCTATTTGAAAACGAATATCCCACTTCCTTGAACCTTATAACTAAGCCATTTGTTGCGAACAAACTCCCCGAATGTGTTGTCTTTTTGCCAGATGTCTAAACTCTTAAACGGTTTCAGGCCCCAATCCATGATAACCGTATTTAACATCAAAGCACAGTGATTCGACACCGATCTATCTAACATCTGGTATTTGTTGTCCGACCACCTATCCAACCATTTCCTCGATATTAAAAATCGGTCAATTCTACTTTTTATCAAGCCGTTAGGTTTATACAACATATATTTTCTTCCCATCATCGATATATCTACCAATTCAACCGTATAAACTGTGAAAATTTATAAAAATGGTGCAAATCTGTTTTGAATTACACAAATAAACAAATTTAAAAAAATATTTACGGATATGGACAACTCGTCGTGCTTGTAGATACTACTTCAAAATGAAAAAATTCTACACTAAAGCATGATTTTGGATTCAGTTTTTTCTTCCTTCCTAAAATTGGAGTGCGAAGCACGTCTTCAACCCATTTTATTATATCTTTTGGTAAAATCATACCAATAAGTACGTTTTAATTTTATTTCAAAGTCATGTTTATTAGCAAGTTTTAACTTTTCTTTTATTAAGTCGCATTGGATAGACGACATTGTCCTAATATTAATTCCAATTAAACGACTTCACATGCATCATAATTCTAAATATTGATTAAGCATAATGTATAGTACAATGAATAGAACTCACACGTATGAAAGTTAAGGATATTATCAACGTGTGATATTATAATATGTTCATATCGATTCAAAGATATAGAATAAGTAGTACTTGTTTTATTTTTAGATAATATTTAATTTAATTATTAGGGTCAAGTCGTATACCTAATGATAACTTCATAAAAAAAAAGTTAAAATGTTGTAGTAAGCATGATTTTAAAACAAAATAAAAGAGTGTTCACTAACACGACTTTATAAAAAAAATATAATGGGTTGAAGTCTCTAAATATCAAAGATAATGAAAAAAAAATTTCAACACAAAATCGTGCTTAGAGCACTACTCTTATGTCCGAGCATTTGTTCATGTTTGTAACTTTTTTTTCAAATTTGATAGTCGTAATTTTTTCAAACCTACTCATATGGCTAAATACATAACAAATTTGCACCATTTCATAAATTTGCCTACAAATTGACTCAACTTCAAATATTATCATAAAAAGTCTCGGATTAATGCAGGAATGGTGTGCACGATACTCCAGAGTATGCCAAACGTTTCCGCTATATTTGTGGGCGCGCAAATGTTGAATACTAAGCCCAGTAATAGTCGCTCTCTACTATACATGGCCACAGGAATGGTCAAAACTTCTGCTTCTGCCCCTTACATGTTTGACCAATGAAGATTATCCTCTGCTAGATGGTGATTCATCTGTGCCATTTGGTTAGGTGTAGAAGCTTCTAAATAATTTTCAATCTCTCTGAAGTGATCATGGCTCCGGTATCTAAGACCAAGCCAATTCTTTTGTAGCCTTCTCTTTCTTTCTATGTTATGGCAATGGCAAGATCATTGGGGAAGAGGTCTTTATAGGCAAAGCCATGCAAAGGTTTGATGATAGAAAGCTTCTACCTATACTAAGACTAAACCTAAGGAATACTAGGAATACCAAAATTCTTCTGTTCTCTCATTTAGAGAAATCTTGTCACCTAAATAGGTGAGTTTGAGCCTGGTATTGGACCTGTCCTGTCCTGAAAATATTATCTGTCCCAGAAAACACTTTATCCTAAAAGTGGAATTTTGAGTTCAATTGGACCGCTGGTGCTTCTTGGATCGCTAGCCTGTGCCCTCAAAGTAGAGTTTTGAGTTCAATTGGACCACTGGTGCTTCTTGGATCGCTAGCCTGTGCATGAAGGTGGTGTTGGATGAAAACATGAGTATGTCTTGTAAGTGGGCCGCAGGAGTGAAGGTGGGCTGGGGCTAAACAATTTGAAAATTAGGATTAGATAGAGGAGGATGTAGAATGACATGGAGGTTGTCGTTTTTTTAAGCTTTGCTGTTGCGTTATTTTATTTTATTATCAAACGATATCACACCATCCAAAAATATATATAGTAACACGTACGAATTATTGTAGCAGCATTGGACAAGCATCCACCATGCAACTGAGTATCAGAAAGAATAAGAATAACAAGAACATTAAAATATCTTTGTCAGAAAATTCAATAGTGTAACTGTATAAAGTATAAATATATAAGAAAACGTAAGATGTAATATTCGTGAGTGCTCTGAAAAAGTTGATTCTGCAAATGCATGTGAAACTACTATGTCCTAGGTAATTTTGTTGTCAGAAATCGTGCAAGTGTTGCATGTGAAACTTATACAAGGCCTTGTATACAGATATATGAAACCTAAACAACGATGATTATCCATATATATTTCAAAGGCCTAATTACGTTGAGTTCTCTTGCGACTAGTGCAATTTATTCCTAATTCCTATTTAAGTAAATACTTTATTCGTCAAAAGTGTATAGGGATTTTGGTTTTTATACTATCTCCCAACGGTTGGATTCCAACCACAAACCTAATATGTTTCACTTTCTTGAAAAAATGCACGTCCATCACCTAGGTTTAAGTAAAACATGTACAATACCTTTAAATTAGAAAAGTGTTTACGTGTAAGTATAATTAATGCTAAGTTTGTAATTACATCATTTATATATCAAATATAGAAGGGAAAAAAGAGAGGGAAAAAAAGTACTAATGGGCCGATGCCATAGGTGCTGCAACAAACAGAAAGACCACAGGATGCAGCTCTTTTGGAAGGGTATCATTTGTTGGAAGTCTCTTAGAGAGTTACAAATAAGACTATGTAGTGGGCCAGCCCATTAGCAAAGAAGAAAATGGGCTCTTCTTTTAGGCCCATAGAAGCTCCATGCAAACCCCACAAAATTTTTAATAATTGATAAATGAAGGATTTTGCTTGCTGCACATAATCAATTCCAATCTGCACCCTATTACTGATGTAAAATAATAAAAGTATCCCCTTTAGTTTTTAGATTTGGGTTTCCAGAACAACTTTCTGGAATTTTTTGAAAATCTCTTTTTCATACTGTTATTTCGAATTTTTTTCAAGAATCCAATTTTTATAATGTATTATTTGTATTTTAAATTTACATTTTTGGAATTGAGATTTTTTTTTTTCCAATTTCATTCCATAATTTCATTTTCAGGATGCAAAAGACTTTTTTCAGATTTTCTTTTTTTTATTATTAAAAAATCATTAAATAAATACTAATTTTAAATATAAAAATAATTAATTATTATATTAACTAAATTATATATTATTTTATAAAATAAAAAAATTATTAATATATAATTAATAATATCTAATTTAATCAATATAATAATTAATTATTTTTTTAAATTAATTTTTATGTAATAATTAGTATAACATAGTTACTAATTACTTTAAATTCTAAATTATTTTAATTAAACATTAATTTAAAAATAATTAATGTTAAACACTATCTTAGAAAATATTTTATAAATTTTTTATTAATAACGTAAATTATTTTAGATACTAATAGTTTTTATTTATAAAATAATATTAACTTAATTAATATAATAATTAATTATTTTTTTAAAATTAATTAATATTTAATGATTTGATTGTAATAATATTTTTAAAAAATTAGAAAAAAATTTCACATTCAAAGTACAAACTAGGAAGAAAGCATGTTATGTACCGAATAAAAAAAACTGATTTTTTTTTTGGGTGTGCTTGCTGGAGAAACAACTTTAAAATCATTAACTTTAATCAAATGAAAACGATGGTAAACATGAAGCTGAAAAATGAAAATAAAATATTGAAAAATAATCATAGATTACACTTTTTTAAAGTTCAAGGACTTAATTTTTAATAAAACAATCTAGATTTAAATTATTATATCAAACACATAGTTGATTTTTTCAATAGGGTTCGAGTCTTTATGTATAAAAAAATGTGATTAAAAAAACTTTAATTAATATAATCAACCAATTTTAACAGTGATTAGTTATCAATAAATATTATTCCAACAGTATGTTTACAGATATTCTAAATGAGATCATGAGTCCCCACTTAGTAGAACATAATTAATTTCTTAACAGTGGATTACGAGAAAGCCATGAAAAAAAATCAAAGTCAAGCAGGAGAAGAAATCAGATGAATAAATAATACACCACAAATACACCAATTCGCTCACATTTTATGTCGTTGGTTCAACATTTAAAAAGTACGTAGATGTCAACCCATGCCAGACACGGGTTTATATTGAAAATATTAAACAAAATTAAAATTTAAGAAATTTTTGTTTTATTAAAATAACAAGATAAACATTATGATTATAGATAAGAGTTTAAGTTTTCAGTGGTATATTTATATTTTAAATTTTAAAATTATTTTAATTACATTTACTTTTGAGATAAAATATTTTTTAACTTTTATATGTTTTAATTCAAAAATTTGAAAAATGAAAATGAATAATTGCTTAATTTGTTTAAATTATATATATATATATATATATATATATATTCATATCAAATGCCCTAAAAAATAGTTTTTTAATATTTATTATGCTAGAATAGAACTATAAAAAAAATACCATTTGTATCTATTAAATACAAACAAGTCTTATATATATAGACACACACACAAAATTTAATGACAAAACTAAACAAATTGAATAGTGTATTAAAAGAAAGTTTCAATTTAATTCCTCTAATTTTAAAAGATGGATCACACAACCCTTCTGTCCAAATTGAAACTAACAGCATTATAAACCAGTTTAAATGTGTCAATTTTGCACTTTTCTAAGATTTTGACGATTTCAAAGCTATCATAATTTTTATTAGATTTTAATACGTCAACACTGATTTTTCGTGCTTGCATCGACTGTTGTTGGCACTTTTAAACCTTGATAGAGTGTAAAAGTGACACGTTTCGAAATCCTATAAACGTGTTTGTCTCAACTTGGACCAGAGGGTAACATTAAACTTATCATGAAAATTAGAGTACTAAACTAAATATTCTTAAAAAAAACTTAAGCATCAAATTGAAAAACAACTAATTTAATCTAATACTCTTTTATTGTGTTTATATCTAATAAAGATGTTGCTCTGGTGTCTTTTAGGTGCATTTTTAGTATTAAAATTATTGTTAAGTATTGGAATAAAGTTGATATAGAGAAGACACTTTTAGTAATAATGAAAACAATGCTATTAAAATTACTAAGAGGTCTAAATAATCTAAAAAAGAGTATTAAGAAATTTGTTAAGAAGAAATGACTTTTTGTTCTTCTGTATCCTTCTTTTGCTTTTTTTTTTAGGTTCTTTTTAGAATCGTCATTTGTAAGTGTGAATCTGGTTCTTTGGTTTGTTTCTTAATTTTTCTTTAAAATTTTTTTATAAAAAGGGTTTAACTTCCTATGTTCACATTAGTTTAGGTTTAAGTTTTGGTACAGTGTCCTATATTTATTTATATTTTTTTTCTTGTTTAGTAATATGTTGATAATAGGTAATTGTTAAATACTACAGTGTAATCTAGTTAAGATTAAGATGTTAGATATTAAGACGTTAGATTTCATAATGATACTTAACATGAAATTCTTTTTTAAAAAAACTAATTTAATCTAAAAATTATTCTATAAAATATAATTTAATTTAAACAATATAAAGGGATGATTTTTACTAAAAAAAAAGTATTTAATATATTTGACGTGGTGAAAATGGAAGCATTCATATTTGTGTTATTTAGGGTGATAAGGTTGTAACAAGAGAGAAAATTGGTTATTACCTAAATTTTCTACAGAAGCTACACTTTACGAAATAGAAGGGGATGACCTATAACTTTTTACAATAGAAAAATGTACTAAGACATAAAAATTTCTAAGAATTTTTTTTATTAAAAATATAATTTTTTTTCAAGTAGAAAATTTTTCAAAAAATCCTCTTAATTTTGTATCCAAACATGGTACAAAACAAACACATCACATTTGTGCTATTCATTTCCTTTGTCTCAATGATACTGATTATCTACTCACAGTAAAACAACTCTCATTTTAAAGTAGGGAAATGGTTCTACAATAAACTGCTCTTCCTACACAAACCTTCATATTCTACAATACATGGTCACTGGAACAGTCAAAACTCCTACTTCTGCTCCTCACATGTTTGGCTAATGAAGATTATCAGGGAAGAAACTCATAATATTTTATTCTGTCTTTTGAAGGACACACATTACTATAGTAAGAAAACAAATATCCTCATATAGATGGTGAATCCTCTGTGACATTTGGAAGTGGAGTAGAAGCTTCTAAATCAAATTTATCCTGGTTCACAAATTTCAAGTAATTTTCAATCTCTTTGGACTCATGGCTTCTGTATAGACCTAGCCACTTTCTTTGTGGTCTTCTCTTTCTGTCACTGATGGCAATAACAAGGTCATTGGGAAAGAGGTTTTTGAACACAAAGGCATGCAATATAGTTGATACAAGTAGTGCTACTACTATGAGTGTGGAGATGAGACTCAGTATGACACAGAGTGTCTTTGTAACCCCATTTGTGACCTGGTTTGAGTATCTTATTGTTGCAATTGCTGCACCGGTCATTGGAAAAGTATAGGCCCACCATGCAAGCGAAAATCTGCATAACAATAACATCAAAAAGAGTTTATCCGATAATTCCATGGAGTAATTTTATAAAGTAAACAATATAAGAGGAACAGGATATGAAACATACGTGAATCCTCTGAAGAAATTGATCCTGACAGCCTGCAAAAGCATATGAAATTAATAAGTACTAAGTAATTTTGAGATCAAAAATCTATCAAGTGTTGTAAATGAAAATTGTAGAATGCCCTGTTCAAGAATACATATGAAAGCTATACAAATTTGAGTATTTTAAAAGGCTAATTACATTGAGTTTTCTTTAAATTTGTCAAAGTTATACTTAAATCCTACTTATTTAGAAATGAGAAACTAGTTTATGCATATATAGAGTTTTTATACTATCATCTAATCATTGTTATGTATAACAAGTTTGTCAAAAAAAGTTTTTCTTTTATAGTTACTATCCTAAAAATTATGTCAACAATCATTTCTGATCAGTAAATAACAAATCTTTTTTACAATCACAGTACATAAATATTTGCATTTTCTTTTAAAAAAAATAAACGTTCATCACCTTTTCTTTATGTACTAATAGTACACACAGTATCCTTAAAATAAGAAAGGGAGTAAGTATAAATAATGCTAACTGTAAAAAGGTAAAAGACTTACCAGGGAGAAATAAAGGAAGAGGGCAATGAAATAAGCAATCCGTGATCCATAATCAAAAGAACCCTGAATGTTGGCCCATGCCATGGAAGCAACACTTGGTGCTGCAACAAACAGAAAGAACACAGGATGGAGCTCTTTTGGGAGGGTCTCATTTGTTGGAAGTCTCTGATATAGAGTTACAAACAGGACTATGTAGTGGGCGAGTCCAATAGCAAAAAAGAAAATAGGCCCTTCTTTAAGACCCATAGATGCTCCTAGTAAAGCCCCCACAAAGTTTCCAACAACTGATAAATGATTTGAAGGATTGGCCACCTTTGAGAGCCTCCTTTGCCCCCCTGACATCCACTGTCCATAGATCTTAATTTCAAGACAGAATATTGGTATCATTAGAATGTACCAAAGGGCATGGTGCAAGTCTTTGGTCACTGATGGGGGAACCCCGAGAGCTAAGAACAAGAGAGCTATCCATGGTGCAAAGAAGAAGTTAACACGGATTGGATGGTAGTACTCACGACGAACTGCTTCAAAGTAGAGAATCATTTTGAGAAGATAGGTGGTGAAAATTATGGCAACAAGAGCAATGGATATGCTCCATAAGATTAAGTTGATTTTGAGGCTTATGTGAAGAAATTGAGTGGATGGAGATGTGGCAAGTGCTTTCCAAAGAATGGCTTGGCTGCTAACTCCAAGGCAAACACCAAAGCATGAAATAGGAAACCGAAGAAGAAATGGCCATTGTCTGTCCTGAGGAAGCACTGTCTCTTCTGAAGCCTGTTTGATGAAGTAGGAAAACAAAATATGTTATAATCTTCAATAACTAATAAGCAAAAGCAACCATGCCAGAAATTGTTTAGGAGGATAATAAAGTCACTCAAGTACTTCATTGAGACTTAGACATGAGACTTAGACACCCCATATGGATTATATTGAAGTTATATCACACAACTGCATATGAATTGATAGAAGAAAGTAATCACATACCCTGAGAGTTTCTAACTCTGGACCTTCCAAGGCATCGAAATACCGATCGACTGGTAAAGGCCTCTCAGTGCTCCTGGAGTTGTCGTTACCATCTTGTGCAGTTGCTCTGGGTGACTTTCCTCGTAGAATTGTTAATTGTCTCTCAAGTGTTCCAGACCATGTTTTAAAAGAGTCAAACCTCTTGTCCTTGAATGCTTTGATGCCAGGATGTTTGTTTACGTTCTCTCTATTAGCTGCCTCTTGGAGCACATGCCCTTTTGGCATTGGTTGAGAGTAACATTTTGATGCTTGGGGATGGTTAGAGGTAGCAGTTCCTGATTCGGAAGAGGAAACAGGAATACCATTTGTTTTGGTGTCCAGAGGTGGAAGCTCCACTTCTTCAGAAGAAAGTGGCATGCTAATAGAATACTTCCTTTGATGATTGATGACTACAGGTGCATCATTCTGTCTTCCTTGTGAGGTTGCTCCACTTCCCTATTGCAAACATGGAAGCACTTAGATTTTACTAATCTCTCAGATTATAGACATAATAGAGCTATATTATAAATTACCAAAACCACAGTCACTCTAAATCCTATATGCCAGAAAAGAAACTTAAATTTTGGAATTTGTGTTTATAATTTTGCTGGTGAAATCCTGAAAAAGAGTCTTACTTTGGCGGATGGGCTGGGAAACTGAAAGTCAGAAGTATCAAAGCCAGCAACTTCACTTGATGATATATATTTAATAAGTGATGGAACTTCTGGAGAGCCTTGTTCTACAATTTCAATGTTTGTGTTGTTTTCCATACTAGACCTGAGAAAGATATATATGTTAGACTCCCTTTGTACTAATTCATGAAAAGTTACATTAGATAAGATTCAATCAAATTTAACATAAAGCTTTGCCACCAATTAAGAAAATCTCATTGGTGAGCATAGAACCATACATGTAGGAACAAGTGGAGCTGGTCAAATCCAGATCTAAATTAGATGAGCAAAATGAATAGATGGTATTGGTTGACAAAGAATTATGCATCGGCTATCACTTATATCATTGCTCTCATTACAGAGACAAAGACAACCCTTTACATTCAATAATATGATAACATTCACCCACTTAGTTCAGAGAGTATTTATTCTTTCCATAGAAACTACGTCCCTGCAAGACACAGCAAATCCAAAGGGAATTTCTAAGTATGCGCTCATTCAAAATCAGTGAATATGAATATCTTTTTCTCTAATTTAAAAGCCTTCCCTCTTCTGAATGGTTCTTGTCTGCTAAATTAATAAAACAAGGAAAGGTCCATTTTCCCTCCCCACAGAAAATAGACAAAACAAAAAGAGTGAATGAAGATCAATAAGCATTATTGGATAATGACTGCAGAGTGTCAAATCTGAGTCCCTTCCATCTTCTCTAAAACACTGTTAACATTAATTTTGTCTGGATGAAGCCATAAATGCAGCAGCCCCAGCTATTAATTTAATCCCTATTGACCATGGATCCATATTCCATATAATGGTGACATGAAAATTAGATCAATCTCTGCAGAAAAGAAAGCAAAGGCTAATGCAACCTCAAACACATGGCATACTTAAAGTTTGGATTAGTGAAACTATATTCACATAATACTTATGTAGCAAGATAATGGAGAGTAACCTTTACCCTTTTCTCTTCTCTGCCACAGAACTGATTTTTAGAAAGCTTGGACAAAGTCCTAGTAAGCTGATGATAAAAAGGATGGAATTTGAAAATGAACAAAATTTGAATTCAGCAGAGAAAATGCAGCGTATGCTTAAAAAAAATGACGATGGAAAAAGATGTGGCTTGAAGTTATAGAATTAGAAAAGATGATTATATATGGTCCAAGAACATGGTAGGCCAAGTGTACTTTGCCTCCGTAACCTTGAAAGGTCCACATTTTTTTATAATCACAGCTACTTATTTGTTTGAAAAAGACGCATCCAAGGAAGAGGACAAAACAGCATAATATATAGTAGGACAGGTTAGAAGATACAAACTTTGAAATACCAACTTATTTGATGAATGAAGTGATGAACAACTGTGTTTGACAAGATATACTAAAAAAAAAACTTTTGAGTAGTTACGTAGTTGGCCTACAATTGAATACAATGGTGCGTTCCGGAAAGAAGAATGATGATGAAACTGTGAAAAGAGATTGTACTACACGTTGTAATACAATATCTTTTATATAATTTTGGGTAAAATTTACTTGAACATGCAAAATTATAGTTGTTACTCATAACTATGGAGTGAACGTTACACCATTTCATAGGCTTTCAATAAATTTTAATTAGTTTATACTAAAGATTGTGTCTAAAATAGTGTGTTAACCACGGAATGTGTAAATGGTACTAAGTTGTTCTTGTTTAATTAATAATCACAAGTTTGAGTCATGTATGCTGCTACATTACTTCCCGGGAAGAAAAGTTACTATTCATTAACAACTCAAATAGGATTGTCTAAATACCAAGGGTATTCCAAAAAGGAGTTGTAAAACGGACTTCTATGCTAGTCCTTCACTAGTACTAGTTTGGGTTGATATTTTTATCTAATTTATCATTTATTTTTAAACTAAAAATTGCAAATGAAAAAAATAATTTAAAATATTAACTTTTATGTATTGCATTTCCTGAAGAATGCAAATATATTATAATATTGTAATTTAAAATACTTACAAATTAAGTTTCAATTAATAATTATAATGGAGGAATTTAACATCTAAAGATAATAATGCTTTTAATTTGTCCAATTAGATATATTAATTAATCAATTAAAGAGTTATAAAATACTTACAATTTATATTTATTAAATAAAAAATAAAAAAATCATAAAAAAATTTGGCAAGTTGACCTCTACTGGGATGGGTCAGGACTTTAACCCACTTGATCTTGGTGGATTAACCCACCTAATCATGATGGATTAACCCACCCAATATGTTTTTTTTTTCGAGCTAATGATAGGTTAGACTGTTTTTTTTCGAGCTAATGATAGGTTAGACTGCCTTGTTTGACCACATCTAATTACAAAGTATTGGGTTTACATAACAATCACAAGAATGAAAAAAAGAAACTTTATTATAAAGAAATCTATACACAAATGAATATTTCACACTTATATGGAGTTTCACATGTTTCTCTATATATAGAACTAGGAAAAAATAGAAAAGCATTAAGACAAAGTATCACCTACCAGAATATAAGGGTAATAATAAACAATCTATCTAAACTTAAGACTATTAGACTCTCTTTAGTAGATGGTTTTCTGCACTCTTCATAAGACTATAATGATTTTAGAGTCAAAACATCACAATTCTCCATTTTGACTATAAATCATGGAAGAGCTTCCATAACATCAACCTTCGTCCTCAAATGAAAAATTATTCTACTTTAAGCAACATTGGAATCTCAATCTTGGTAGAGAGTTTGTAAACACATCCAAAAAAAAATTCCTCTAAAATTATTTTTATAATCCTAATCTCCCAAGACTCAATAATTTATCTAAATTTATGACACTTTCACTATCGCAATGAATAATCACATAGTCTTGCTCAATCCCAACTCTTTTAACATTCCTTTCAACCATAAAATGTTTTTCACCCTTTCTTTAAGTGCAATATACTTTACTTAAGTAGTACATAAAGCTACCACTAGTTGCAAGTTGGCTTTCCAACAAACTACAACTGCAAACAACATGGAAACATACACAGAATTAGACTTTCTAGTGTCTACATTTTCTACATAGTTTGCATTTATAAACCTTCAATGGTTTCTTTGTTATAGGTAGATCCTCTATACACTAATATAGACGAAATTGTTCCCTTCAAATATCTCAACTCCCATTTCACATTTTCTCAATAAGCACCACTAAGATCTACCATAAACTTGCTAACCACACTAGCAACATATGTCAAATTTGGTCTGCTACACATCTCTTGTACATGATGCTCTTTACTCCATTAACATATGGAATAGTATCCATCTCCCTCCTATCTGTTGATGTTGAAGATTCAAGCAAGCTAGACTAAGTTGATTTAATGCTCCCAACCACTTAGATTTGATGATGGATGTGTTGAAGAGTTGATCTTATAGTTAATCTTGTACTGAGTTGTAATTCTTATGTTTAGGTTGTGTTTAGGTGAATATGTGATGATTGATCTTGATACTTCATCTGCTAAAACTATTTTCAAAAGATTTTAATCTATTGAAATGGATTTTAACTTATTGAAATATTCATAGCCTTGTTGGAAACACAAACTTAAATATTTCAATCGAATAAAATAAGGTTTTAATCGATTAAAATCTTGGAGCTTTTACTCGAAATCAAATTTCTTATGCTTCAATCGCTTGAAATGTGAATCAATTGATTAAAACTACTAAAAAATTCATTTTAAGTTTTCAATCGATTGAGTTGAAAATCAATCAATTGAAACAAAAATTAGGAACTTATTTTACATTGTTTGAATCAAATAAAACAAATTAATGTTCAACATGTTGATTTTATCACATTGGTTTCTATCTTTTAATATCTATAAGAAAACTCAAAAAAACATTCATATATGCTTTTTAGACATTTGAAACTCTTTGAAAAGAAAAATATATTTCTTGGAACTCTCTTTCAAACATTTTCTAAATATCAAGATGTTAATCGTTATATGTTATTGTCCATGTGATTTTATTCTAATTTCATTTCTTTTGATAGGGTTTCAGAAGAGGTTGTAAGAGATCTTCTAGAGTTCAACATCTTGTGTTGTGTTGTATTTTATTTTTCTAAGGTGCTTCTAAAAACTTGAAACTAGTGGATTAGCTTAATTGGAGTGATTAGGAAATTGAATGTAGCTCTCTTGTAAGGATGAACTAGTATAGTTCTTGGTGTTATTCTCTTCCACTTATCTCTTACAAGTCATATGAATTGGGTTCATATTGCATGGTTATGAAAGATTAAAGAACCATGAAAATAACATTTCATGGTTTTCTTTAAAGTATTCATTTATTCAAAGTTAATTATTCATTAATTTTGAAATTTTTTCTATATTCTTGGAAAGTTCAATTCATCCCCCTCTTAAAGTTGACCTATTTTCTTAACACCAACCTTAGATGTCATAAATTTGTTTTGTGTTGCATCGTCTAACTAGCCATAGACAAATGTATAATAACTCTAGAACCATTTAATATATACAGATCATTCCTTTTCACCTTATTAGCAACTATATATACTGCTTTTAAAATATTTATAATATGATGTTCAATCCTGGTTATTAAACCCATAAGATTGATAAAAGATTTCTATTTAGCTATGGAACATACATCACATCTTGTACCGAAAAATATTCCTATTTTCAAACATCTTCAATCTAACTAACCACATGCCTTGCACTTTACAACTTTTATTGTTCCCAAGAAGAACTACACCTCCTTCTTTCAATTTTAAGGTCTCAAAGAACTCCTTCATTGGACACAAGTGATAAAAACAACCTGAATTAATCCATGACTCAACTTCTCTGTATATCTGAAATCAATGCCACCAATACTCTAACATACTTATAATTATCAAACTTATAAAAAAAATTCATATATTCTCTTTTAAAATAAGAATTTATTTCTCTCTCATTTCTCTCATTTTTTGGACAATTTATCTTTTAGTGATCTCTCTTATGACAATTGTAGCATTCGAACCCCTTTTCCATCCTATTTTTTAATGAATGTTTTAACTTCTTCCATTTTGCCTCTCTCATGTTCTTAGTTTTTTATTTTGAGACTTTTAAACTAAACTTATTATCATCTGTCTTAAACTTTTGAAGCTTTTAAAGTTCATTAGTTTGAATTGAGATTTGAGCCTCCTTTAAAGTAATGGTATATTCCTTTCTGAATAACAAAATGTTTTTAAAATAATCAAATATTGGAAAAAAACATAAAAAAGTAATAAAGTCTTACTTTCATATTCAAGTTTTACATTAATTTTTCTAAATCATTTAGAATCTTGTTAAAATCTGCTAGTTGCTCCACCATAGTTCTTGCTTTTGTCATCCTGAAAGAATATAATTGTTACTTCAAACAAAGTTTGTGTGTAAAAATATTTTCATATACAATGACTTAAGTTTCATCCACATTGACGCAAAAATTCTCTCATTCACGAATTTCCTTACCCAAGACACAAAATTATGGAGTTTATGACTTTATTGATCATATAAGTCTTCTCAGACAATACAATTGATATGTCTATTGTATCAAGCTAATTTTCATCTTGATCTTCCATAGTCCAAATTTATTTTCATATGAAAACTTCTCAATGTCAAACTTGGTGATCATATCTTCAAACCTTACTCTTCTTGACTTTCTTTCTCTTGCTTCTCCCAGATGACTCCAATCATTGGATTCATAAAACCAACAAAAGAAAAAAAAGAGAACAAGAGTGAAAGCAAGAAAGTGTATTATAGAAGATCTTAGAGGAACATTTTAATGCTTTATAAAAGCTTCACAAGTTATTTTATAGACCTAGAAAAAAAAAACATAAAATTGTTAAGTTTATTGAGAAAGTATAGTCTAGAAAAATAGAAAAGTAAAAAATAAATGATATATTTAAATTTAACACTACTATATACTCTCTAATAGATAATTTTTTTTACTCTTCATAAAATGATTATGATTTTAAAGTAAAAACATCACACAAAGTTTTAGTATTAGTGGTAAAACTAATGTAAATAAGTAGATTCATATATATATATATATATATATATATATATATATATATATATATATATATATATGTATAAAAATGTAAAAATTTTAGTTACGAATTAAATGAAAAAAAAGTTATCAAAGTTTATGTGATGTTGAACTGTTAGATCTATTAAGGTTAATTGTAAAAACAAATTAGTACTAATAGGAAATTAGTTTCACGAAAGTCCATAAAGGACTAAAATAAAACTTTTGTATTAATTAAAATACTAAATTGAAGAGATCCAAAATTATCCTTTAGCTACTTCAAGGGATGACAATAAAGGTTAGCTCCAAGACTTGCAGGCAAGTTTGTAAAAGAAATATATTTTTTAAATATAAATTTTTTAATAAATTTATTTTTTTTATTAAGTTAATTTTTTCTTTATTTAAATGAATTAGATAAATGGTTTCACAGTATTATTTTCACGACACATGCGTAATAAGATGTTCTGATTTTCAATTAAATTTGAATTTTAATTGTACTAATAAATTGACTAATTAAATATTTCATTAAACATATACACTTTTTTAAGGTAATACATGTAAGCACCTTATTATTATTCTAATTTGAAAAATAATATAAGATAATATATATATAATAACTTTATTACAAAAAAGACTAAGGTCTGACTACTACATTTAACAATTGATAAGTATTGAAACCTAAATTATCTATGTATTTCAGAAAGAAAGAAAAACTATTAAATTTTAAAAAACCATTATTGAATTTCGTGAATGTGTTATGAATTAGGGATTGAGAGTAGTTTCTTCTTGCACCTCCATGTCTTTCTTCTAGCACCCCATACTTCAAAAAATAGTCAAGTTACCCTTCTCGAGTTACAGAATCTAGAAGTTAAAATTTGTGTTTCAAATTGTACAATATTTAAGTTGCACAATCTATAATACAAATTTGTATTCCAGTTGTGGCCAGTTTGGGCTACGGGTTATGCGGGACGGACCAACAGGTTAAAATAGGTAACCCGCCCCTCAATTTTTCTCAACAGGTCGTAGGCTAACAACCCGCACAGCTCGCCCTGATTTTCCATCCATAACTACTTCTAAAGAGTGCAATATTTTGTCACTAGATTTTCTGGTAAACCACATACAAGTTCAAAAATTGAACAATGTGAGGCAAAAAGTTAAAGGTATGGAAATTTTAGAATGTTGTTTTTGTAAGTATTGTCTCTTTTGATTATAGAAAGTACTTTTACGAGAGATGAAAAATCAGGTTGTTATGGTAGTCTAACCTAGTATTTTTTACCAACCGTAATTCAATCTAGTTCGATGGATTAGAATGTAAAAAGTGTCGATTCAATCTTGAGTTGTCTAGGTGCGTGGCCAACCTTTTGTTCACAATATAAAGATATTCCTTAGTAAGCCTTTTCGTGCTCTTCGGCTTGAGGTTGGAGGCTGTGAACAATTCGTGTGCGTGGTCGAGTAGTCCCAAGGGGTGTCTTAACAAGGAGACTTCGGTCACTAGGCGGGCACACCAAGCATGATGTAGCATCAAAGGGCGTGAATTATAGAAACATACTAAATACGAATAACTTAAATTTCGCTGCTTATTAATGAAACATGATTGTGTTACCATTTATGGTCCTTAATGATTTGGGCATTAAGATCAATCATAAATAGCATTTATGCATCTGACAATTAGAGTTGATTGTCGAAATATAAATGAGCAACAATCAGAGTCGATTGTCAAGATGTAATAACCAATAACAATGATGTATCGGAATCATAACAAGGAAAGATACATATCATTTAAAGAACAAGACGACAACCGTATAAGAGGGGTAGGAGGACAACACTCAAAGTGTTGAATCAAGGCTTTGATGAACCCAGAGTTATGAAGATTTTGTGATGAGCTTGGTTGCTGAAGTTGCTCCTATAGTCTGGCCCTTTTTAGTGTGTTTTAGAATTTGTAAGTTCACTCTTGGATCATAAACTTAAGCTGAGCAATCTGTTTTTAAAAGAGAAAAGATGTTTTTTGAAAACTATGATAAAACAACTGGTTATAATTTCGTTTTAACCGATTGTTCTAATCATGGACTGTCTGAGGGGTTTTCAAACTAACTTCATAAACATCTATAACTAATTCAACCGGTTATCTAGATATTTTAGTCGGTTGAAATTCGAATTTCAAACTGTTTTTTGAAAATCAGTTATGGCCAATTACAGCTGGCTCTCTAACTGTCTTAGCTCATCCCTAACATGCTCTTTTTTGAAATTTTATAAATTGGGATCTCGCTCCTCTCTCTGAAAAAAAAAACAAAATACACAAAAATATTTTACAAAAATCAGAGAGAGAGAATTGAAAGTTTGTGTTGAGAAAGTTTTGCAAAGAAAGTCTTCAAGATTGCTCAATAGCTTCTGTTCTTATCAAGAAGTGTTTTAGAATTCGTGATTCAGGTGTACTCTATTCCTTATTCATTTCTTGTATTTGTTCAATTGTGATAGGGTGTGAAAACAGTTAATCTGCTAAGGCAGAGGGCTGTTCCAGTGTGGTTTGAATCACAAAGGTTGTGTGTGTGTGATCTTGGGTGAGAAGATCTTATCTTTGTAATTGTGTGTATTGTAATCTGTTGTGCATTACAAATAGTGGATTGCCCAGTGTGATTCTGGAAACTGGATGTAGCTCAAAGGTGAGTGAACCAGTATAATTGATATGTGTGAATCTCTCTATCTCTCTCTTGTATAAACTGTTTGATATTTTCTGATTCTGTCATAAACAACCGGTTAATACGAAATATCAATCAGTTAAAATTCTATTGTGTTAACTAATTGAACTTGTTCTTATTCTCTGTGCTCAGAAACAACCGGTTAATACAAAATATCAATCGGTTATATTGTTGTTGTTTACATTGCTTGCACATTGGTTTCACTTCTATAATATAAACAACCGGTTAAATCAAAACTTTAACAGGTTAAAATTCTGTAAAATAGTTTTATAAATCTTTGTTCTCTTTATATCCTTAATCTTTCTTCCTGTAATTTGATAAAGATCTTCATACTTAGTTTTAATTGCGAAAATCTTTGAATTGCATGCATGTTTACGGAAACTATTTAGTTTTACATTGTTTAGGAGTCAAGATCAAGGATAATTTAAATACATATTCTTCCATTAATCCTTCGAGATACCTTTAAAAATAAAACTTTGACAGAGTTATGAGTTCCAAAGAGGACAATACCTTGGATGCGGTGATTGATCCTAGATATATTATATCAAAGGACTTAAGGCTGAAAAATTGGCGTCGTCTATGGGGATGGAAAAGTGATTTCAAAGACAAACTCGGTTTCCTTAGTCCTCGACTAGGGGGCTTGTTACGGTATGCCTAATAATTCCACATTCCTTAGAAGTTGAAGTCAAGGACAATTTAAATACTTCCTCCCTTAATCCTTTGAGGTCTCTTTTAAGGAAAAGACTCTAACGGAGTTTCGACTACCAAAATGAACAATACCTCAAATGCGATGATTGACCCTAACAATATTATTTCAACGGACTTGAGATCGGAACAAAAACCAATCTTCATCAATAAAAAAAAATGTAATGTATATACACAAGATTAGGGTGATGATAACTTATAAAACATAATTTTTTAAAAAATCATAATTATAAATTCTTTTTTTTTTCAATTAATGTCAACTAACATAATTTTAAGTTGATGTTGACTACAATTATTTAAACTCATATCGCTTAAGGTTATTTTAACTATTATTGGTTTATACTTTCTTTTGCCTTTTCTATGACTAAATTTTTTCTTAACTAACATTGGTCAAAATCATGTTAGAAAAATTATGTAAATTAATTTTATAATGTGACTCATGAAATAGATTTTGGACTTTGGGTCTGAATATGATTTAATAAAATAAAAGGTCTGTTGGTTAGTGTGAGAAGTTATATATATATATATATATATATATATATATATATATATATATATATATATATATATATATATATATATATATATATATATATATATATATATATATATTATGATTCCTAATGAAAAGCTAATCTGATGGAAATTGGGAAAGAATAAAAATGGGATTTTGTCTCTGCAAAGGAAGTTGTTCACAATTAACTGCTCACACAGGGACTCTCATGGATCAAGGTAAGTGTCTATCTCTATTATAATGGATATTATGGAATGTGAGAATCATAGTTTGTAAGATCCTTATGATGTTGATGTGCATTATTTTTCATTATTGTACACTGTGTCTTTACATGTGGTATCAGAACATGGTTACTCAAATTTATGATTATCCATGAATGATGTTTTTCCTAATTTTATGAACCCTAATTTTAAAATTATGAATATTGTAAAGAAAATAATATCATTTGAGAATAAATTTTAAGGTTTAATTTATCCCTTTATTTTCGTTGCATTATGAATTGATTTCAAATTAAAATAATGAAATCCAAGTCTTCCGCTGCATCATAAATCATGAACTTTTCTTTTATTTGAATGCAAGAGGAAAAAATTATGATAAATAAAAGGAAGAGCATAAATATATATATTTGTATATTTTTTGATGAATGATATTATTTCTGGAATTATTTGTATGATAGATTTATAATCACCAAAGTGATCAAATCTTTATGTTTTATTTAATTTCAAATTACTGATGAATTTTATTTCAATTACTTATAGAATGAATGCTAAATTATTTATTTATGGGTAAATTGAGATTCATTATTATAAGGCATTTGTGGATCACCCAAAGGTTGATTAGTTGTCCTTATAATTAATGGATATGATTGTTGGTAGGGAGTATATATTATTAGTTTTATTTGTATATCCAAAGATAACAAGTATTTCTAGTTAATGCATTGTCTTGCTGAATAATGTTAATATTATTAGCATCATTATCTTTTGTGTAATGTATCACCCAAAGGAGAACATTAGTATGTATAAAATGTCTGTTTGTTATTTGAATTTGTATTGTATGTTTAATTTATGACTCAAAGTATTGATGTTAAACATGTGTTAATTGAAGTATTTGTTCTTGTATCTTTACATTTGTATGCTAAGTTTGTTCCAGTCTTTAATGGATTGAATTTTTCTGATTGGAAACATGTTGCTATTATTGATGCTACATTAAAGAGAAAACTCATTATAGGGTTTGGAAAAGGTCAAACAGACTTAGTGTGATGTTTATGTTAATGATCATAGCAAGTAATATTAAGTTTGTTCTTCCCAAAACTGATAATGCAAAAGAATTTTTGAAATTTTATGGAAGAGCATTCTCAAACTACTAATAAGTCCCTTGCCGGTACATTAATGAGTACCTTAACTACCATGAAATTTGATAGTTCTTGTACTATAAATGAGCATGTCAATTGATGTGAGTTGATTTTATATTCATTTAATTTGTAACACTTTATTAAGAATTGGATCAAGATTCTTAGAGCAATTAGGGTGAGTCACGTAGAGAAAATCCCCACTGGACATTAACTTAGCAAGTGCTAAGTAGATGTGAAGGTTCATTTCTAAAGGTCCAAGAGAAAAACACATGAATAGGTGACTTTTCATGATGAACAATGATAGAAATCGAATGGGTAATCATAAGAACAACAACATAAACTCAATAAGAACACAAGAACAACACAAGAACATAAGATTTGAAACAACAACACAACAAGAATTGAAACTATCAATAGAAACACAACAAGGAACAAAACCCACTAATGGAAATTCAAGAACTCAACATAAAAATGGGTAACAATGGAAACCGAATAGAAAATAGCAACATATAACATGTTTGAACCGATTAAAATCAGAAACAAATACAACAAATGAAAGAGGACATCAAAAGGAAGAGATTGAACCGAATAGAATTGAAAACAAACAAGTAGAACACAAATGGGTAATTTTGGAAGATGAAAGGAAATGGACTTATGTGGTTGTAGCCATGGAGGGAGATGTTTCACGCCACTTGGAGGGTGGTTCTTCCAAGATGAGTGAGGGGTGCTGCCACTTGAGAGTTCCCAAAGCTCACAAGATAAGACATGGAAGAAGAGAAAGAGAACTAGTCTCACAAACTCTCCCACAACAATTCAAGATAGTTTCTTTACTTCAATTTTCAACTTGTATTAAAAGGTACCAAGCACTCCTATTTATAATGAGGAGAACCGGTCATGTTACAAGGGAGAAGGAGTTGGAAGAGTCACTCTTCTAGTTCCTTCTCAAATTAGCGCCTAAGAGAGAAAGGAGTAGGAAAAGTCACTTCTTCCACTTTTTCCTAAAAATGTGCCTATAATGCTTTACAATTAGAGGTATCTTTTTGGTTTTCCTCTTTGGCATACTCTTAAGGCTATTTCTATATTATTTACAAATGTTTATACAAGGGTAATTACAAAAAGAGATAGCATTTGATGCTCTTTACCCAAAACTTTAGCCTTGCTCCTTGTAATCCTTTGAGGCATGAAGGATTTTGAGCTAGTTTGTCCTTGAGTTTCTTGGGCTTAGGCCTCACTTTCTTGTTCTACTTGATCTCCATCATTAGTGAAATGACAAATATTGCAGCAAGACTTAAGTCACTTGGAATGACAATGAATAAAGTTTTTCTTGTGCAGTTCATCTTTAACTCATTACCGTCTGAGTATGGTCCTTTCCAAATGAGCTATAATACCATGAAAGACAAATGGAATATGCATGAATTGCACAATATGTTAGTTCAGGAAGAGACCAGCCTTAAGAATCAAGGAAACCACTCCATTAATTATGTGAACAATCAAGGAGATGAAAAGAAAGTTTACAAAAAACATGGAAAGGCTAAAGGACCATTAAAGATAAATGAGTCATCTACTAAACTCCAGAAAAAAAATGACAAATGTCATTTATGTGAGAAATCTGGACATTTCCAAAAAGGATTGTTTGAAACGTAAGGCTTGATTCGAAAAGAAAGGAAAGCATAATGCTTATTATGTATGTTTTGAATCAAACTTAATTGAAGTTCAACATAATTCTTGATGGATTGATTCTAGATGCAGAACTCATATTTCTAATATGGTGCAAGGGGTTCCTTTCAACCCGAACCATAAAACCAAATGAAAAGTTTGTCTTTATGGAGAATAGAGTGAAGGTTCCACTGGAAGCTTTCGGGACTTATTGTTTAATCCTTGACATTGGATTTTATTTAAACTTGATGGATACTTTTTATGTACCTAGTATCTCTAGGAATTTGTTTCTTTTTCTGAACTTGATGTTGCTAGATATTCTTTTAAATTTGGCAATGATTGTTTCAATTTGTATAAGCGTACTTGTTTGATTAGATCTGGTACTCTTTATGATGGTTTATATAAATTGAATCTTGATAATTTATATGTTGAAACTCTTATGACCTCGCATCATAATGTTGGCACTAAACATAGTTTAGTGAATGAATGTTTTGCTTTCTTGTGGCATAAACGTTTCAGACATATTTCCAAAGAAAGGATGGAAACATTAGTAAAAAAATGAAATAATTCCAAATTTATATTTTATTGATATGAATGTATGTGTGGATTTTATTAAAGGAAAACAAACAAAACACACAAAGAAGGGAGCTACAAGAAGCACTAAGCTTCTTGAGATTATACACACTGATATATGTGGACCTTCTGATGTAAATTCTTTCAATAAAGAAAGGTATTTTATCACCTTTATTGATGATTTTTCATGTTATGGTTATGTCTATTTACTACATGAAAAATCTCAAGCAATGAATGCCTTGGAAGTTTATATAAGTGAAGTGGAAAGGCAATTAGACAAAGAGGTGAAAATTGTCAAGTCAAATAGAGGTGGTGAATATTATGGAAAATATAATGAAAGTGTGATGACTTTTTACGGCAAGTACACCGCATTGTCAGAAGTAATAATATGTCCCTAAGGACAGATATCTATCCCACAAGGAACAATTGAATTATCAAGTACAATATTCGCTAAATATAAAACAGAATAATAAAAGTTGGTTTGAAAATTGTTATAATGACAAGAATTAATAGGAAAACAAATCAAAGAATAATTGCTTCAATTGGAAAAATAGGGATTGAGTTTCATCTTTCTCTCTCTCTCATGTATTTTGATTAGCATGTTAATATTAAGTTCTTTGATTGAAATTGATGCTCGTAGAAAATTCATTTATATCGATTTCTCGAATATAAAATTCTTAAGAATGTTTCCTAAATATCAATTTCTCGCATATTTATAAAACAAACTTAGAATCACACTCATATGTTAATGGAAATTAACATTTCAAGTCTATTTCTAGCACTCAAATATGTTAAGTATTGTTGTTTAGATCTGAACCCTAAAAATATCTTTCAGTCAGATGTAGGATTCTTAAACATGTCATAACTATTTAGAAGCAAAACAGCAATACCAATAATCAATCAAGAACAAAATATTATATTTAAATATCACCTCAATACATAAGAGTTTGAACAGATTACTCCCAATCCCAAAGGGTAGAATTAGCCACGCATATTTCTAGCACCTTCCATTCTCCTAATTGGGTTACAATTCACTCAATGGTGTTTTCCTCACAATTTGGCCCCCTAGGATTATGCATCTAGCCCCTTATTTAACCTAATTTTCTAGGTTTAGGTGACTTCCTGCGTAGCGCATTTAGGCTTTTTTTGTGCACTTATGCATTCTGGGCCTTCCATCTTTCTCCTTTTAGCTTATATTATTCTTCTTTAGCCCAATCATCTCCATTCTTCCCTAAAAACCTGAAATTAACACCAAATTTGGAAATAAAATGTTCTTATTCAAATAAAGATCATAAAATATGTAAAAACGTATAAATTCATAAATTAGGGATTATTTTACATTTATTTTAGCAATTAATACTCAAGTTCCTATATTTTAATATGAAATATTACTGAAATTAGGCACTTATCAAAGTGGACAACACCTTGGTTTATTTGCTAAGTTCCTTGAGAAACGTGGTATTTGTGCTCAATGCACAATGTCAGGTACACCACAACAAAATGGTGTGTCAGAAAGGCGTAATCAAGCCTTAATGGATATGGTTAGGAGTATGTTAAGTAATTCATCTTTACCTGTATCATTATGAATGTATTCTTTAAAATTTGAACAGGTTTCCTAGTAAGGCAATTCAAAAGACACCTTTTGAATTGTGGACAAGTAGGAAACCCAGTTTGAGACACCTCCATGTTTGGCGATTTCAGGGGGATATTAGAATATACAATCCGTAAGAAAAAGAATTGGATGCAAGAACAATCAGTAGATATTTCATTGGTTATCCAACAAAGTCAAAAGGGTATATGTTTTATTGTCCTACCCATAGTACAAGAATTGTTGAAATTGGAAATGCACGATTAATTGAAAATGGTGAAACTAGTCGGAGTGAAGCTTCACGAAATGTTGAGATTAAGGAAATTAGAGTACAAGTCCCTTTAACTAGTACCTCTACTTCAAGTATTGTTGTTCCTAATGTAGTTGAACCACTCAACAATGAAGAAGATCACCAAATTAATGATCATGAGGTTAACAATGAACCTGTAGTAGAACAACCACAAGAAATAGTATTAAGAAGATCTCAAAGAGAAAGAAAGTCTGCTATTTTGAATGATTATGTGGTTTATCTACAAGAGTCAGAAAATGACTTAGGAATTGATAACAACCCAATTTCATTTTCAGAAGCCATCAATGGTGATATTTCTAATAAGTGGTTAGATGCCATGAAAGATGATCTTAAATCAATGGCACACAATGATGTATGGGACCTTATGGAACTGCCAGAAGGATGTAAGAGATTTGGGTGTAAATGGTTCTTTAAGACTAAACATGACTCTCATGGCAATATCGAACATTATAAGACCCAACTTGTTGCCAAAGGTTCTACTAAAAAAGATGGCATTGATTATAAGGAAACATTTTCACCTATTTCTAAGAAAGATTCCTTTAGAATTATCATGGCATTAGTAGTTCAGTATGATCTTGAGTTGCATCAGATGGATGTTAAAACTATAAGAATAAATGGCTTAAACAAGAGGGAGGGTGAATTATTTGATCAAAGATTTTCTCAAGAGATGATTAAGAATGAAGTTCTTTAACGAATTACAAAAAGAAAGATCAGAGAAGCCAAGAGAACAAAGCTATTAAAATTGTTAACAGAAAAACAATCGGTTGTTTATAGCACAGAGGTAAAAGCAAGTATCAAAGAGTTTGTAAAGCAAGAAAATCAATCAATTGTTATTTCAATATAACCAGTTGTTTATGACAGCAGAAGCAATATTGAACAGTTATTAAAAGAGAGAGATAGAAAGATCCACACAAGCAAATTATACTGGTTCACTCAACCCTGAGCTACGTCCAGTCCCTAGAACAACCACTGAGTATTTGATAGAGATTAAGTAGAAGAGGATTTTACTAATGGAGGAAGAGGCCATCCAGCAAAGCATTTAAAATTCTTCTTACTAGTCTTCTTAAAAAGTAGAACATCTTGGGTTCTCTTGAAAATTCAAAAGATAGTAGTAGAAATAAATCTTTGTAAATACTCTTGTATAAATTTTTAAATAATATAGAAATAGCCTTAGGAGTATTCCAAAGAGGAAAACCAAAAGAAACCTCTAAATGTAAGGCATTTTAGGCACTTTCTTTAAGAAAAAGTGGAAAAAGTGACTTTTCTACTCCTTTCTCTCTTAGGCACTAGAAGGAGCTAGAAGAGTGACTCTTTCCACTCCTTCCCCTTTGTAACATGTCCAACCCTCCTTATTATAAATAGAAGTGCTAGTTTCTTAATAATAAAAAAATTTGAAAGTTAGAAGTAAAGAAACTATCTTGAAATTGAGAGAGAGTGAGTTTGTGAGACTTGTCTCTTCTTCTCCTCCATGTCTTATCTTATGAGCTTTGGATGCTCTCAAGTGGCAGCACCACCCACTCATCTTGGAAGAACCACCCTCCAAGTGTCGTGAATCACATCTCCAAAAGGCTACAACCACATAAGTCATTTCTATTCATCTTCTAAAAATACCCATTTTTGTTCTACTTGTTTGTTTTCAATTCTAATCGGTTCATTCTCTTCCTTGTGATGTCCTCTATCATTTGATGTGTTGTTCTTCCATTTTAATTGGTTCAAACTTGTTATAGCAACCTGTTTTTGGTTTGGCTCCCATGGGTATTATGGTTCATGTTGTTTTCTTGAATTTCCAATAGTAGGTTGTGTTCTTGTTGTGTTTCTATTACTAGTTTCAATTCTTGTTGTGTTCTTGTTTTAATTCTTGTTTCCTTGTACTATTTTTGTGTTGTTACTGCACTTTGGTTGCTGTTCTTGAATTACCCATTCATATTCCATTGTTATCTTACACTACAAGTTACCTATTCATGTGTTTTTAGTATGAACCTTTGTTTTCTTGAGTAGAAACTCTATTAATTGTTCTTTAGAATTTTGATCCTAATTCTTGAAAGTGTCATGAATACAATGAACCCTATATCAACTCAACCCAAACCAAGAAAGGTTCATAATGAACTCACATCAGTATTCCACTAGCAATCAACAACAGATTACAATTCAAACACACCCACAAAAAGGTGATCTTTTCACCCAAGATCACTCACCCCCTTTGCTTTACAACACAAACACACAGACAGCCCTCTGCCAAGCAGATTCATTGTTTTACACAATATTCAAAGTAAACAATTACAAGAAAAGATTAGGAACAGATTACACCTAAATCACAGAGTTCCTAGAAACACTTCTTGAGCATAAGCAAAGCCTCTAAGCAATCTTGATAACTCTTTTGAAAACCTCTCTCTCAAATCAGATTATCAGATTTGTAAATCTTTTTCTGTTCTTTCTATATATTTAAAATGAGGAGGGAGACCTCTTTTTATAGCTCACAAAGAGTTGAACAAGGGTGCAAGCTATGAGAAGTCATCCCCTTATTCAAGTGAAGACCCCACCATGGATCACGTAGAACTCACCAGAGGGAGAAATGGACAGACAAGGAACAAAGCATATGTTGTTCTTCCTACTGGTGTACTTAAGAATAAAACATGTTGTAAATAATTTGGGCTCACTTTAGAGGTCTAAATAGCAAATATAGGCTAGAATAAGGTGCCTTAAGTATAATAGGGGGTGTGGGTATCATTTTAGCTTGTTTCTAGCCCATTTGGAAGGCATTTTGACCTAGTTTCTAGATGGACAAGCCTAGGATGCGGGATTGACTTAGTCAAATCCTAAGGCTGCCCATTTTTCCCTTTTTCCATCCTACCCCTTAAGCTTGTTCTCCAAGGTTCCTTCACCTATAAATAAGGAAGCCTACCTCATGTATTTTCAAGTTGAAAATTATAGTGAAGAAATTCTGCACAAATTTTGTTTGAGTAGTGAGTGAGTGAGTCTTCTCCAAATTAGTCTTATCTTGTAGGTGTCGATGCTCTCAAGTGGCGGCCTCCTTCCACTCATCTTGGTGGTTCCACCCCATCAAGTGGCGTGATTCATCCTTGGCTCCATCTCCATAAGTTCTTCTTTCATCATCTCTTCCATTATTCCATTCCTTGTTCACGGTTTTAGCTTCCTTTTTGCTTGTCTTTGTGTTTAAGTTTTTGGAGACTCATTCTTGAGTGAGGAGCATCATTTGGAATGGCTTGTACACCATTGATGCATTCCTTTTCTCCTTTCTAAGTTTTGGCTCTTGCATCCATTATCACCTATTCATGCCTTTTTCTTTTTGCCTTATGGAAATGAACCTTCACATCTACTTAACCACTTGGTTAAGTTAAAGTCCAGTGGGGATTTTCCTTAGGTAATCACCTTGTTTTTCTTAAAAATTCAATCCTAAGTAAAGTGTCACCTAAAAATGCTAAATCTTAAAATCAACTCATATCACATAGTGTGTAAACTTAAGAAATAAATATACGGGATTAAACAGGCTTCCAGACAATGGTATCTTAAGTTCAATGATAACATTGTGCCCTTTGGATTTTTAAGGAAAACATTGTTGATTGGTGTATATATCTGAAAAGGTCAATGGGAACAAGCTTATAATTTTGATTCTATATGTTGATGATATCTTACTTGCAACTAATGATCTTGGTCTATTAAGTGAGACTAAAAAGTTTCTCTCTAATAACTTTGAAATGAAAGATATGGGTGAGACATCTATGTGATAGGAATAGAAATATTTTGTGATAAATGACAAGGACTGTTAGGCTTGTCTTAGAATGGATATATTAATAAAGTTTTAGAGAGATTCATAATGGATAAATGTTCAACATCTCCTGTTCCAATTCAAAAAAGAGACAAATTTAATCTCTTACAATGTCCAAAGAATGTTTTGGAACGGAAATAGAATATCTCTTATACATCTGTTGTTGGGAGTTTGATGTATGCTCAAACATGTACAAGACCAGATATTAGCTTTGCAGTTGGTATGCTTGGTAGATGCCAGAGTGATCCAAGATTGGATCATTGGAAAGCTGAAGAGAAAGTTTTAAGATACTTACAAGGGACAAAGAATCACATGCTTACGAATAGGAAATCTAATCATCTTGAGGTGATTGGGTATATAGATTTAGATTTTTCTAGTTGTATAGATACAAGAAAGTGCACATTTGGTTATATGTATCTTTTAGGCGAAGGAGCGATTTCATGGAAAAGTGTGAAACAGTCAGTCTTTGTTGCATCCACCATGGAGGCTGAATTTGTGGCATGCTTTGAGGTCACAGTTCAGGCTAATTGGTTGCAGAATTTTATTTCAGGACTTGGAATTGTTGACAGTATTGCCAAGCAGCTGAGAATTTATTATGATAATTTCGCAGTTGTCGTCTTCTTTTCTAAAAACGACAGGTATTTGAATGGTGCTAAGCATATGGAATTGTTATACTTTGTCGTTAAATAGGAAGTTAAAAAACATAGAGTGTCAATAGAACATATTAACATTGATCTTATATTAAGGAGAAAGGATGATATAGTAGTACATGGAAGCAAGTGTGTTCATTAAATGACATGTAACCGCCATGACTCTTATTATTTCTGTATCCTTGATTTTGATTAATGATAGAACCAATTTACGTAAGGCCTTTAGATGCGCATTATGATTTATGTAATTATTAAATCATGAAAGTATTATACCTCATATGATTCAAGTAGGAGAACATTAAAGAAGTTATATATATATATATATATATTATGATACCTAATGAAAAGATAATATGATGGAGATTGGGAAAGAATAAAAACGGGGTTCTGTCTTGCAAAGGAAGTTGTTCACGTTAACCATCAAGAAAGAACGTGGAAAGAAAGGAATTGCAAAAGATAGATTGAGAAAAGGAGATTAAAGAAAATGCTTACATAAGGACTCTCATGGATCAAGGTAAGTGCATATCTCTATTATAATGGATATTATGGAATGTGATAATCATAGTTTGTAAGATCCTTATGATGTTGATATGCATTATTATTCATTATTTTATGCTTTGATTATAAGGACCTATAAATTAATTGGAATAGAAGTGATAGATTTTAAATAATTTCTGAGTATGTTATTATTTAAAATAAAAAGGACATAAAAATAGAAAATATCATAGTGGTCAGACCTCGGACGTCGCCCAAGGTCTGGGGTCAGCTGGTAGAGGGCGGTCGGTTGACCATTGTACTAACCAAGTAGTCAGGTGCGATGACTTTATCGTGAGGTAATCACGTGGGCGTGATTGAGGGGGGGGCACGTGAATCAAGAAGGGTAAGAGAAAGGAAGGTGTAGCTTAGAAGTCGATGAGATCGCCGTTTGTTGAAGAAGGCGGCGCCCTCCGACTTCCCCCCGTATGAAATCAGTAATCGCCTATTTGGCGCATGATCGCCGTGTGCGAAGATTTCACATGATCGCCGATCGCCTATGGTGTACATGATCGCCGAAAAGAGCACATCGCCGAGTATTCGAGAAGACTTGGTAAGCACTTAGTACGTGGTCTAAATACAGAAGATGAGTGATATAGAAGATAGGTGGCATATCTGCCACCATGAGTAGTGTGAGTCGTGATACCCAGAGTTGACCAGCACACCATGTTAATGTTGTGCCCAGAGTAGCCTGTGCATTAAGCAACTCCCTGTGTGGACAACTTAGTCGTAGGAGCTACACCGGCCATAGAGGCGCCATGCTGTTCTTTCAGGTCTCTTTGAGGAATTGAAGGTGGAAGTCTTTGGTGTCCTTGGACGTAGCATAGTGGGTTAATGAACCTTCAGCAAGGTGTGGCGATGTGACATCAGTCATCGCTGGAATGAGAGGCACATCAGTCATCGCCGGGATGAGAGGCACATCAGTCATCGCCGGAATGAGAGGCACATCAGTCGTCGGTGGATGGTCATCGCGCGATGTCGTGTTTCACACAGATAAGGTAGGACCCAGGCTCCCAGCATGAGCGTCTTGCATGCACGACACGTAGTCAGTGAGAGTGCTTCAGAACAGTGGCTCTAGAGAGTTGGTATGGAAAGTGACCCAGAGTTGGTGTGCGCAGAGACCCACGTGGCCATTCTGTTAGAGGAAACCCACACGCAAGGTTGCTCAGAGAGTGGGTAATGGCAGTGAAGGCTAAAGAGCCGTTCAACCTTAAGAGCTAAGGGAATCAGCTCATTTAGTTCCCCTTTCTCCTTTCTCCTCCACTCGAAGACGCGGCTATCCTCATGTACCAGTGCTACGATCGGTGACTGCCATTGTCCTTCTGGGAAGTTCTCTGCAAGTTTTCCAATCAGAACGCTAAAACAGAGTTCGGGTATCCTTAAGTTCGGTGGGTTAGAGCTCGTAGTGAGATTTTGCGCTAGTCCAGGTAAGGGAAGCTGGCTTTATTTCCAATAAAAATCTTAGGCTAGAAGATTCTGAAAATTGTGGTGACGTGATCGCCGGTTTTAATGTTTGTTTCGAACTCCCCTGTTTTAGTGTCGCTTTGAACTTGTTTGAGATTGAAATGCATATGATATTCGAAAATCTTGAACTTTGGCATGATTGTTTCTGTGATTGGGATTGTTTAAGAAAAGATTCAGAATATTATATGATGGAATTGTGCTTTTACGTGTGGTATGATGTACTGGATGAATGTGAAATTGTGATCAAGACATAGTATTTTCAAGAAAGGAAATACCGTGTTGAGATTGGTTATGAGGTGTATTGATCTGTGAGTATCCTGTGAATGAGACGATCCTGACTCTACTGATATAATGGAATCACATAGATGAAGTTATTCAGGTGTTGAGAGTCGAAGGAGGTTCATATGTATGGGTAAGTTGTTTGAAAGATAACTAACTTGACCTGTTATATGAATTAACCCTGTCATACCGGGAGAGTGATGATATTGAGATTATGTATGCGCATGGCTGTATGGATTTCACAGCGACCCTGTGTGGATTTCACAGTGGTGTGGTATGACAGGTGCAGGTCTCTGGATGCTAAGTTCAACGCACGAGTCTTCCGGAAGTAGTGTCAAGTGTCTATGTGTGATGGGTCAGTGGAAGTCTGACGTGAGAAAGAGAAATATTAAAATGTGATAGACACTTGGTGGATTTTGTGGAATGATTGATACTCTAGGGAATTGTGAAATGTGTGAATATTTGATGGTTTTACGTTAATATCAAGTTTCATGTTTTAAAGTTTGATGGTTATGTGAAATGAATGAGAAAGTGATGGATTTATGTGGGTGTTTAGAAGCTGGTTATGTTGATTTTAAAGTTTCATATTTAAAGTTTTTAAAATAGCTAACTTACCCTGTGTTTTTGGTGTTGTGTTTTGTTTTTTTCTTAAACCTGTGATGATCGTGTTAATTTACACGGGAGCAGCTGATGTTGCAGGTGGTAGAGCTCCTCAGTGAGCGGTTGGACGAAGAGATCGCCTGTTCTTATGCTGTATTTTGTTTTATTTTGAAACACTGGGTGGTTATGTATTAAAATTCCCTAGAGAAGGGATATTATTTTTGAAGAATACATTGTATGGAATGGATGTATTTTATTATATATATATATATATATATATATATATATGAATGTTAAATTTGATATTATTGTTTTACGTTATTCTATTATATAAAAATGAAAAGAATTGGAGGGGCGTTACATTGATTTTACAAATCAATCTTGTGAGAGTTTTCCTAGTTAATAAAATTTAATAGACTATTTATAAAGAATAACATTAAAGATTAACATTGGTATCAATAATAATAAAAATAATCATGGTTAACATCTAAAAATTATGGCCATGACAAACTTCATACTAAAGAAAAAATTTAACTAACATTGATTGATTAAGAAATAATTTTGAACTTTATTATTCTTATGAAAATCTAATTGATATTGGTTTAGAAAAAACCCCTATTGTCATTAAGTGAAGATAACTTCATTTGAGATAAATTGAAAAGAAAATATTTAGCATAAAAGAAACATCACTTAATTAAATAAATTTATATATAAAATTATATTAAGTATATGTTTAAATAAAATAATATTACTTTTATCTTTTAAATATAATTATTATTTTAAAAAATATCAACCTCTTTTTATCAACAAGAATAAACATGTAAAAAATGAAAATTAGATTATTTCAATTTGTATAAAAAAGTGATATTTACAAAAAAGAAAAATTAATCATAAAAGATCTATCCTAACAAAAAGCTCTAATTTTCACTCATTTTGTTTTCATATATCATGAAATTCATAGCCCTTGCAAAAAAAAAAAAAAAAACATATTTACTTGATCACAACATACCTCTTTTCTTCCCTAAAAAAACCCTTGCAACTTGCATAATTATGGATCCTAGAGCACCTTATGACTTCAAAGCTAAACAACTTTATAAAATAACTCCCATTCCTTACAAAATTATGTACCAAATTATTTGCTTCTTAAAAATCCAAGCATTGTGATAATGAGACAATATACTTTGATTCTTTGTATCCTTATTACTTTCTCCATCTTAATAAAGCATGCATCATATAGAAAACATGAGAAAAAAACACAAGCAAAACACATTACAAATCATTATCCTACAATTCAACTATCTTACGACTTGGCCTTTCACAATGTCCCTCTCTATTAGTCTTATTCAAGAATCTTATTGATGCAATTTTGATCAAGATCAACAACCTATATACATAGACTAAGATTAAGCGGTGTACACATTATCAAGGCGAGGGCTATATGCATCAAAGGTATCATACACATACACATTAGAGAAAATACCTAAAACCATTAGGTTTATATTATAGAACAATCTATGTGAAAGATAAACTATCCATAGTGTGTAACAAAACTTCATCTTTAGAAGCAAATGTTTGACAAAAAAATCATATAATATACCATTGATAAGTATGATAATAATTTGTTTTATCATGTTAATTAGACCACTTAATACTTTTTGTGCCATATATTTTCTTAATTCCATGCCAAATTTAGGGTTCTTTAATGCTTTCTTTGCAGGGATAGAAAGTATAAATTTTATAGGACAATGGAAACTTGAAGATCAGACGAGGAAGTCATTTCAGGATCATCTTATCCAACGAGCAACACCCTTATCTAGAGAGAAGAACCCTTGCCTAGCTAAAAGTCCAAGAGCCTTGCCCAGTGAGAATCACATTAGTCTAGCAAATAAAAGAAAGTAAACATTATTTAAAAAGTTACCTCTCGCCCAACGAGTGGTTATGCTCACCCAATAAGAATGCACCTTTTTGGGGTGAGCTTTAGGAGGACTTCCACTTCAATCTTACCACTTTCTTTGTTAATTTTTTATGCTCTCAATGCGTAAAAGTAGTCTTCTCCTTGTAATAGAAATTTAGACATGACTCTTACGTTCTTTCTTGGTGCTTCATGTTGCATGGTTGAATATCTATACTTTTTTATGTATCTAGACATTGAAAAATACTTTTAGAACTTGATTTCAGGATCGAACAACTTAGAGATGTGATTCTAGACATAATTTATATCTCCCAGTCATTCTAAATACTTATTAGTGATGCAAATCATGTGTAAAAAGAACTAAGGGATTGATATTTTCACATTAAGGTTTATAATGTGTCTCTAAGGAATTAGGACTAGTGAGCGTGATTGTTAAATTTACCATAATTATTTACTTTTGTATGAACCAATGTCTTTATGTTTGTAGTACATATTAGTAAGAATTCACATTGACTAAACACACGGAAATTCCTTAGGAAATGATCCTTGAATTTTCCATTTTACCACTTGTATGAACTGGTATACTTGCCAAATAGTTAACAATCATGTAATAGATTTAAGCCAAGTTATGTGATTCCTCACCTATCCTAAATTGAAGAATTGAAGACTAGTAAACTCCAAAAAAACTCGTCTAATTTTGTTTCCCTTGAGCATACTCTTATTCTAGCATTTCCTATGTTTAATCTTTAAAGCCTCATTAATTGTAAACACAATATTAGACTTAAACATCAATTAGAATATGAGAATGTTGCTCTTAATATTTATTTATGATCCAAGTTTATGCTTCGATTTGTGTTAAATTAAACACTTCCTCAACATCTACTTTTGAGTTCCTATAGATAATCTTATTCTTATGATTCCAAATGCTCCAAACTATTGTCACCCATATACACCTCCATGCTTTATTACACTTAATTTTAAGTCTTGGGTGTTCAAATTGTCATAAATGTACATTTGCCTTATTGTGGTATGCAAAAACATTCCTTGACCAAGAATCACAAATCTTCCATATTTGTGCAATCATCTTGCACTTGAAAATAAGTGAGTGATAGTTTTATCATTAATCCCACACATGACACATGTTTTATTTCCCACCTTAGTACCCCTTCTCCCCATTCTTTGTAAATTATTTCGTGTTACAACTTTATTGGTTATTACTTGTCTCATGCAAAGTGTTAGGCTGTTGGTAAGACTTTTGTTTTCCAAAAATAAGGTATACATATTGACTTCCTCCCTTTTGTTTTCATTTTTAATCTTTTATATGTTAATTTTACCATATATATTTGTGTTTCATCATCCTTCCATATCCAATCATCTTCCCTATATGTAAAATTTTCCTACCAAACTTCCTATCAAATTTTTTACTATTGGAATTATTAAACTTAACATGTAGATGTATAAAGAAAGTGTTTCAATGTATAATATACATGGTAAAAATAAGGAAATAGTTTGGTGTAATTGTTGATAGATAGGCATAACATATGGAGTAGCAAATTATATGGAGCATATATCTCTAATCTAATTGTATATAAACAGTGGACATACGTTGAATGAATATACAGAAATATTCTTTCCATAATATTTGATATGGTATCAGAGCACCATTTCTGGTGACTCCAAAATTTTCTTTCGCCCTTTTCTTTACTCGACAACCATGTTTGTCAGAAACTCCAAAGACGCAGTTACGGATACATCAAATCCATACTATGTATATCATTCAAATCAACCTGAACACCTGCTTGTCCTAGAGAAATTGAATGACTCAAACTACCCAACGTGGAGCAAATCAATGACTCATTCAATTTTTCAAATACAGAAATTCATTGCCACAATTACTCAAGGTACAATGTTTGTTTCGTCATATTACATAAAAATCGAAAGCCTTTGGGACGAGTTAGACGTATATCGCTCATCCTTGCCTTGTATTCAAATGAAAGCACACAATGATGAGAAAGAAGAATACTGTTTAATGCAATTTCTTATGGGTCTCAATGACACCTGTAAAGGTGTTCGATCTAATGTTTTGATGATGTCTCCCTTGTTTAACATTCGACAGACATATTCATTAATTATACAGGAAGAGATACAACAACAATTTATCGATGATTAATTTGAGTAACCATGATGTTTATGCAAATGCAGTAGGTTTCTCATGAATTTTAATACTTTAGTAAATTTTGTCTTCACAAAACCATGGATTTTGGACAGTGGGCAACTAATCATATTGTATCAAATGCATAACTATTTATTAATTCAACTCCATCACCAGTTTCTTTAGTAAACCTTCCTACAGGCTCAACAGTCCCAATCACGTCCAAAGGAACAATCCAATTTAATAGGGATATCAAATTAGGGCATGCTTTATGTGTCCTTTCTTTACATTTAAATCTTATTTCAATAAGTAAACTCACTAAAACTCTAAATTATTGTCTTGTCTTACTTCCAAATGGTTGTAGCCTTCAAGATTTGGCTACAGGGAGGATAATTGGCTCAGGTGAACAATGAGGTGGTCTTTATTACATGAAACCTGTAAAAAAATTGTCTGACTCTTTTCATGTTTCCAGCAACACGGATCTTTGGCATATGAGATTTGGCCATCCGTCTTCATCCCGTTTAAAATTGGCATCTTTATTATTTTCTTTTAATATCTCTACTCATAATAACTGCAAAATGTGTCCCATTGTTAAACAAACAAGTCTGTCTTTTACTTCCAGTGCAATAAATACACAATGTCTATTTGATTTGTTACATTGAAATATTTGGGGTCCTCATAAATCACCTACTTATTCAAATGCACAATTTTTTTAACCATCGTAGATGATTTCACTAGATGCACTTGGGTTTTTTTTATGCAACACAATCAGATACTCAACATCTACTACAATCTTTTATAACATTTGCATATACACAATTCCACATTCGTGTTAAAGTTGTCCGAACAGATAATGGTACAAAATTTCTTTTTATGCGTCAATTTTTTCTTGATTACGGTATTGAATGTCAACATACATGTGTCTATACCCCCAACAAAACGGGTGGTTGAGCCTAAACACCGTCATATCCTCACAGTTGTGCAATCTCTTCTTTATCAGTCTAATTTACCTATTCGTTTTTAGGGAGATTGTGTTTTAACTGCGGTTTACCTCAGTAACCACTTACCTTCCCTCATTTTGTAGATAAAAAATCCTTTCAACTATTATACAACCAAGTTTCATTTGTTACACATTTACATATTTTTGGTAGCCTATGTTATGCAACAGTGAATCATCCCAAATACAAATTTGATCCCCGCGCTCAACAGTGCATCTTTATTGGATATCCACCTAATCATAAAGGCTACAAATTATATGATTTTGAAGACAACACTCTTTTTGTCAGTAGGGATGTGGTTTTCACAAAATCATTTTTCCTTTTCATGAAACAACATCACCCTCACACTCTTTTGTCTTACCAAATTTGTTCATTGACTTAGACCATCAAAATTCTACATTCCTTACCATACTACTGAACTCACAATCGGCTTCACCAACATCACCCATTGAGCCCATTACTAAACCCATACCCATTTAGTCCATTACTGAACCAATACCCATTGAGCCTATTCCCGAACCTATGACCACTAAATCTCTTGCGCCTAATTCATCCCCTGATATTTCTACACAACCACTTCGACATTCTACATATCTCAAGCATCCCCCTGCATGGCATAGAGATTACTTGCTGCCACCTCATGCCAATTAGTCCACTCCTAGTCAAGGTTCTCTCCCAAGTACACGATACCCCATTTCTCATTTTATTTCTTATTCCAACTTATCTTTTTCTTATTGCACTTATTTAGCTAACATTTCTACACATAAAGAGCCTTTATCATACGATCAAACCATTCTTTCTCCCCACTGGAAGGAATCCATGGAATCTGAATTATCAACATTGACATGATACAACACCTGGAGCATTGTTTCATTACCAGCTGGCCACAAACCCATAGGATGATGATGGGTTTATAAAATAAAATACAGGTCTAGTGGGAGAATCGAACGATATAAGGCGTGCTTAGTCACCAAAGGCTACACGCAAGTGGAAGGGATTGACTATATATTGTGACTTTTTCTCCTACTACTAAACTTATGACATTACGTTGTCTTTTGACTATTGCAGCTGCTAGAAACTGGTTCACCTACCAACTTGACACGAAAAATGCATTTTTGTGCGTGACCTTCATTAAACTATTTACATGGAGCTTCCTCCCGGATTTTTCCGACAAGAGGAAAATTTGATTTGTCAACTTCATAAGTCCTTGTACAGATTAAAACAAGCGTCTCTAAACTGGTTTGCTACTTTCTTTAAGGTTATTAAAAAAGGAAGGATATATTCAATCAAAAGCAAACTATTCTTTGTTTACCAAGACTGTTGGATCCTCTTTCACAACTGTCTTGGTCTATGTCGATCATATACTTTCAATAGGAAATCATGATGTCGGAAGCATCTCAAGGAATTTTTGCTCCAAGATTTTCGAATCAAGGATCTTGGCACCTTAAAATATTTTATGGGAATTGAATTTTCTCGATCTACACATGGCATTTTTATATCTCAAAGAAAATATATGTTGGACATTTTAGACAATACAGGTCTAACTGGGACGAAATCGGAGAAGTTGCCCATGGAGCAAAATTTAAAACTCACTCTTATTGATGGTTATTTATTACATGACCCAACTAAATATTGCAGGTTAGTTGGAAGGCTCATTTACCTCATCGTCACAAGGCCAAATATTGTCTACTCGGTTAGAACTTTAAGCCAATTTATGCAAGAGCCTCGCAAAACACACCGGGATGTAGCATTATGAGTTTTGAAGTACATCAAGGAGACACCTGGAAAGGATTATTACTTTCCTATAATAATGATCTTAAGTTGAAAGCCTATTGCGATTCAGATTGGGGAGGATATCGTATTACTCAAAGATCAGTCAGCGAATATTGCATTTTCCTAGGAAATTCATTGGTATCCTAGAAGTCTAAGAAACAACCCAACATGTCAAGATCATCTACCGAAGCAGAATATCAGGCCATGGCAAATGCTTGTCTGGAGCTAACATGGTTACGTTATATTTGACGAGACCTGAAGGTTCCAATTAGCATGCCTACACCTTTGTATTGTGATAACCAAGCGACATTCCATATTGCAACAAATCTTGTATTTCATGAGTATACGAAGCATATCAAGATAGATTGTCACATCGTACGGGAAAAGTTGTAAGTTGGGATGATAAGTCCATCACATGTCTCTTCACATTGTCAGTTAGCAAATATATTTACTCACCAACTTGAGGAGGAGTATTGGAATTATTATATTTTTCATATAGATGTATATAGAAAATGTATCAATACATAATATATGTGGTAAAAATAAGGCAATAGTTTGATGTAATTACTGATAGATAGATAACATATGGAGTAGTGAATTATATAGAGCATATCTCTCTAATTTGATTGTATATAAAGAGTAAGCATGCGTTGAATTGAATAAATATAAAAAATATTATTTCCATAATATTTGATAATTACCATATTTATTTTTCATTGAAACCATAAAACTAAACCTTAAACGTCAACCTAAATCAGTATAAGTTATATACTAAACGAACTAAAGAAAACATCTTTTTAATTTAAATCACATTTTTCAAGCCTATCCATAAATCTATTTTACACCTTTAATTACATAAGATGCATGCATGTCACAAAAACAAAGAGTAGAAGCTAAAATATTTATATATCATCTCATACCTAATATGCCAACTATTTGATGTTTAAATAATGAAAATTTTACGGTAATAGCTATTGGCAAAGCATGTAAAAGTCTTTAGCTAGTGTGAAGTCAGCACCAGCAGCCAAAGTCAAAGGATTAGCACGGTTTCGATTTCACATGGTCCTGTCTTTATCAATACAGCAAAGACACGGTTGCAATTGTAGCTAAGTTTTGAACGGAGGGTTTTAGGTTTGAACCTCACAATTTTATCTTAAAGGGAAGACATGTTTAGCACGGAAGTTTAGATGTCACCAACTCACATTTTAATAACTAAATTGCAAACTACTCAAATTCGTAATATTACAAAACCAAATAAATAAAAAATCTAGGATTCTTTAGATTGCATGCATGTCCATGGAAACTAATCTTCATAAATACAAAAAATGTTTAAAGTATATACCTGAAATTAAGGTGATGATAACTTCTAGAAAATCTGTCTATAAAAAGATAAACTTTTAAGAAACCACTGTCAACGAAGAAAACGAATGAATAAATAAATAATACAAGGCAAATGCACCAACTAGCCCACTTTATTTTCTATAATACACTCCAAGCTTTTAAAAATAAAGTGTAATAAAATGTAAATTTTCTTATCTATCCTTCACATCTTCATCTTCACATTCAGTTTGTCTTTTGTCATGTTCAATTCGTCTCTAATCTTTCATGTTGGATGTCTTTGTGGTCGTTCTCACACCACAGGACATCACTCTTAGCTGTGTTTAATGTTTCTTCCGCTAATGCTTTATTCTTTTTCACCGAAAAAATATGTTTTCATTGTGTTATATATATCTATAATTGAAACATGATTGTTTCGAGAAGTTTATCAATAAGGAAAAGGTTTTGTTAACATCTTCTGTCACTAATGCAAACTTGATGTCGCAGACGTGTCATTGGGTGAGGATAAGATAGTGAATTTTTGTTGTAATTTTGATGGGAGTGATGTAGCACTGATGACAGTTTTGTAAGAGTGTAAGGGTTTAGCGTTTGAGAACGAAAGTGAGAGAGTTTCAAAAGGTGCGGAAGCGAGACAGTTTTGAACGAAAGGGAGGAAGAAGCAACAACCTCGTTGGAGGGAGGGAGGGAGAAAGAAGTAGCGGGAAGCACGGACCAAGCAGTAGAATAAGTGAAGCATAAACCATAAATGTCTTTCTTGTGCGGTCGCCGCTACTTCTTTGTTTGTTGTTCAAGTGTTCAACATCATGGGCCATAGGCTTAACCAGTGTAATATGGACCATATATTATACCAATTAGATGGCTTAACTGACGTAATATGGCTCATATATTACAACCAAGTGGTTACTTATGTGACGCATGCAAAACTGGTTACCCGTGTGTCTATAAGTGGTTACTTATGTGACGTTTATGGCCACCCACTTTTCATGAAAAAAAAATTAATAAGAACCATATATTACATCGGTTATATGGCTTAACCGGTATAATATGGGTCATATATTACACCCATGGCAAAACTGGACACCCACCCCACCAGAATTGGTTACCCAATCACAGATTCCTCCACATATACTGGCACACACAAAACTGGTTACCCGTGTATCTGTAAGTGGTTACTTATGTGATGCACGCAAAACTGGTTACCCATGTGTTTGTAAGTAGTTACTTATGTGACATTTATGACCACCCACTCTTCATGAAAATAAGAACCATATATTACATCGTTTAGATGGCTTAACCGGTGTAATATGGGTCATACATTAGACGTTTATGATGCATGAAAAACTGATTATCCATGTGTTTGTAAGTGGTTACTTATATAACATTTATGGCTACACACTCTTCATTAAAAAAAAATCAATTTTTTCAAAATATGGACCATATATTACATCGATTAGATGGCTTAACCGATGTAATATGAGTTATTCTGAGTAAAAATATATATATATATATATATACATATATATATATACATATATATATATATATATATATATATATATATTACATCGGTTGTTACTAAGAACCGGTGCAATATATTATTTTTTATCCTATTTTAAAGTTTGTGCCTTATTGCTTAATTGCGTGTAATCTCACTCTGTCACGTCATTGTCACGTTTGAAGATTGAATGTGTATTACTGTCAGATAGTGTCAATATATCATAACTCTATTAATAAATATATTCATAGTAGAAGAAAGAAGAGTTTTTTTTTAAAAAAAATTAGCTTATATAAAATCAAGAAAAATTGTACACATTAATATCAGTGTTTTTTTTTTCTCTCCTAAAAGGTGTTTAATTTTTTTTTATCTAAGCATACTAATAATATATATAACAGAAACATTATTGTGTTTTTAGTTTGGTTGTATAACAAAAGTAGAAGCTGCTTACTTTTTGTTATTTAATAAAAATAATGTTAAATAACTGATAAAGTTTATGCTATTACTATAATAAAGCACTACTGTCGAAAGTTGAACGTAATAACACGTCAATTTCTTTTATATTGTCATGTGGGGTCAATTTCCTACAACCAAGGAATATAATAGGGTTTGCCATGATTGTCAGATAGTCTTGGTCGGAATGATACATTATAGATTAAATATAACTAAACAGGAGGATTCATTAAAATGAATAATTAAAAATTAATTAATATTTCATATATATATATTAGTAAAAAGATGCTAAATAAGTATTTCAACTTTAAAAAACTAGTCTGTATTGAATTTGATGTTTTAAATTAATATAATTATTTAATTAAATATTTATAAGTATCATGATAGTATTATATACATATATATAATACATTAAAATAATATAGTAACTATGAAAACTAAAGTAGCACATTTATGAAATATGCGAATAAAAATACTGAAAATTTTGAAATTATTAATTTGAATAATGCCAATTTTGGAAACAGCAGCATTTTGTTTTAGAAAAAGGTTAAAGGGAAAACTTGATCATGAGTGGTGTAAGTTATGGCACCAAAGCTGGCTGAGGAAGGTACATTGCAGCCACCAACCTACTGCTAAATAAAACCATGAGATGTGACATTTATTTACAATAAATTTTGTAAGCAATGATAGGCTAAAAGTTGTAGTTTTAATTTGTGACACGCCATGTGATCTGTAATGAGTTGGCGTGGTACCCAAAAAAGGCAATGTATCTAAATTTCTGGGATCTCATGAACTGATATAGCTGTAGCATATCTAAGTTTCGAGAATGTTCATAGAACGGAAAATTTACATAGTGGTGCTATTTTTATCCTAATTTATCATAATATATATTTTTTAAAATGTTATAAAAAGGAGTAAAGAGTGCTTAAATATGACATCATAGTGAAGAAATCGTCTACGATTTTAACTTTAATATTAAAAATCATACAGAAGTCATGTTTAAGAAATATAAGAAATATGACTTTTATTTTCTTAGGGTAAAGTTGGATTTAACGTGCACTAATTTTAGTTTGATTAAATTGTTTAACGTGCACTAATTTTAGTTTAATTACAACTATCAATTTATCAGTAAAGTTATTAAATTTTTTAAGGTTCACTAAATATTTACTTAGTTTAATTGGCTTTATTTTTTATTGTTTTGTTATTTTTTAATCAATATTTTATTAAATTTTCATGTATCACAATTTTAATTATATTTAAATATAGATTCAATCACATTTTCTTTTTCAATACGTGTCTAATTTATTTCATTATTTAATATTTAAACATAAAATTCTTTTTTCTACAATTCAAATTTAATATTGTCGTTCTTATTTATTTAAAAAAATAAAACTAAAAAACAACTTACAATTAAATTAAAACTGAAATTCAACAATAACAATACAAGCAAATTAAGCAAAAATTATCAAAATAACAAAAATAAAGAACTAAAAAAAATAACTAGAAAGATAAAACTATGTTTTGTTCAATCTTCTCTTCCTATGAATTCATCTAGATCTGTATTTGTCCTCATTTACAACTGTAGATGGTTTTGCTTCCTCTACTGGATCTACCTCTTGAAAAATAGAATTTGTCCCCAGACCAAGCTACATAAGCTCCAAATTGATCTAGAGGCAAAAGGGGTTGGGTTGCCCTTAATCTTGTACTTTTGGACCGTCAAACTCGCTCAAGCGAGCTATATATTGTTCAGGCGAGATTGTATAAGTGGAATATCGCCTAAGCAAGATTTATCTCATTTGGGCAAGAGTACTCCAAAGATAATCCCTCTTAAAATGCCTAACTCACCTAGGCGAGTTTCCTTGCACAAAAATCTTGAATTTACACAAAAACATGGATTTATGAGCAAAACTCAAAACAGAAATTAAAATAACAAATCATAATAAAACTAAAAAATATATGTATACTGGGTTGCCTCCCAGTAAGCGTTTGTTTAATGTCATATAACTTGACGTTTGTTTCTCTAAGGTTCATTTATAAGAATCACAGTAGAGAGTTCTTCCTTCTCATTACCCAAATATGGCTTCACCCTTTGACCATTTACTACCCATCTTCTATGTGATGTTGGATCTTCTAACTCTATTGCTCCATAAGGCTTCACTTTCTTCACAATATAAGGGCCTGACCATTTAGATTTTAACTTTCCAGGTAAAAGTCTCAATTTGAATTTAAATGACAGGACAAATTAGCCAATATGAAAATTTCTTTCTACAATCTTCTTGTCATGATATTTCTTTGTGCGTTCCTTATATATAGCTTTAAAGAACTATATGCTTTTAATCTCATCTCCTCAAGTTCCTGGATTTGGAGTTATCTTTTCTCCCTAGTAGCTTTAGCATCTAAATTTAACATCTTCAATGCCCAACATGCTTTGTATTCCAATTCCATGGAAGATGACATGCTTTCCCATAGTTCAACTAAAATGTAGAAAGAGCAGTAGGGATTTTGTAAGCAGTCCTATAAGCCCACAAAGCTTCATCAAGCTTGATTGACCAATCTTTTCTAGATGAGGCCATTGTTTTTTGTAAAAAAATTTATTTATTTCTCTATTAGAAACTTTTGCTTGCCTATTTGTTTGTGGATGACGGGCTGAAGCTACTTTATGAATAACCCCGTAATGTTGTAAAACTTTCTTCAATTAGGTATTACAAAAGTGAGAACCACCATCACTTATCAATACTCTGGTCGTACCAAACCTACAAAAAATATTCCTTTTAAGAAATTTAATGACTGTCTTAGAATTTGCATTCTGTGCTAGAATTACTTCAACCCATCTAGAGACATACTCAACTGCCAATAATATATATTCATTTGAAAAAGAATTTATGAAATCAATTCCTTAACAATCAAAAACTTCAATTTCTTGAATGTTTTCTAATGACATCTCATGTCTTCAAGAGATACTTACTATGGCACCTGTCACATCTCTATACTAAAGCATGTGTATCTTTGAATAATGAAGGACAAAAGAAACTTGATTAGAGAATTTTCGTAGCTGTCTTTTCCCCATTAAGATGTTCTCTGTATAATGAATTATGGCATTACCATATAATTCTCTTGACTTAATCTAGTGGAACACATTTTATAGAAAATTATTTGTACCTATTTTAAACAAATGAGGATCATCCCATACATAATGATTAGCATCTTTAAAAAAATTTCTTCTTTTGTGCCAATTGAAATTCTCCGGAATCACTCCAAAAGCTTTAAAATTGGCCATGTCTACAAACCATGGCCTTTCCTTAACTACTAACAGTTTCTCATCTGGAAATTCAGCAAGAACTTCAGGTTCCAATGTTGTTACCTCATCATTTGCTAATTTTGATAAATAATCAGCTACATTGTTCTCACATCCCTTTTTATCTTTGATTTCTAAATCAAATTCCTGTAACAAAAGTACCCATCATATAAGCCTTAGTTCAAAATCTGATTTATTCAATAGATATTTAATGGCAACATGATTAGTAAAAACAATAACTTTAGAACCTATTGAATAAGATAAAAAAATTTCAAGTGCATACACTATAGCAAGTAATTCTTTTTTTGTTGTAGTGTAATTACTTTGAGTTTCATTTAAAACCTTGCTTGCATAATGTATGACTTGAAAAATTATTTCTTTCCTTTGTCCTAAACTGCTCCTACTGCATAATCACTGGCATCACACATTATTTCAAAATTAAATTTCCAATCAAGAGCAGTTATGATAGGTGCAGTAATGAGTTTTTTCTTTCAAAATTTTAAAAGCAGATAAACAATTATCATCAAATTTAAAAGAAGTATCCTTATTGAGAAGGTTGCATAGAGGCTTTGCAATCTTGGGTAAGTCCTTAATAAATCTTCTGTAAAATCTAGCATGCCCTAAGAAAATTTTGATTCCTTTAAGGTTAACTAGTGGAGATAGTTTCTCAATGACTTCAACTTTTGCTTTATCTACCTCAATCCCTTTATGAGAAATTTTATGACCTAAGAATATTCCTTCCTTGACGATAAAATGAAATTTCTCCCAATTCAGAAAAAGATTTATTTTCACACATCACTTCAATACGATGTCAAGATTTGCTGGGCAAGAGTCAAAAGAAGACCCAAACACGGAAAAATCATCCATGAATATGTCAATGCATTTCTCGAACATATATGCAAAAATAGAAATCATACACCTTCAGAAAGTTGTTGAGGCATTACATAACCCAAATGACATTTTTCAATAAGCAAAAACTCCACATGGGCAAGTGATAAATGTCATATTTCAGTAATATTTTATATTAAAATACATACACTTATGGTTATTTATTCATAAAATAACTAATTTAACCCCTAATTTATGAATTTAAACCTTTTTACATATTTTATGATTATAATATGAATAAGAACGATTTATTCCCAAATTTGTGTTAATTTCAAGATTCTAGGGGAAAATGGAGATGAAAGGACTAAAGGAGAATAGACAAGATGAAAAGGAAAGGTTGGAACCCTCAAAACTCACCCAAAAACTTGCCTAAGCCAGAAGTACTCTAGAGAAACTCGCCCAAGCGAGCCCAATTTCGCCAGGCAAGATCACTCCAGAGAAGTTGGACTTTTGCTCGTCCACCTCACTTAGGCGAGCTCAATCATGCCCAGGCGATAAGTCACTTAGTTCAAGGTCAACTGAGTTCAATATGAGGTGTAAGGCACAATCCTAGACATCATTGGGAAAATAGAAGGTGACAGAAAACCCTGGAGGAGGCAACCGTTAAGGAGAAACATCATGGATCTTCTTTTCTTGCTTTCCATGTTTGTAATGGTAAAAAATGAGTGGCTAATTCTACCTTTTGGTATTGGGAGTAATTTGCTCAAACTTTTATGTATTAAGGTGATATTTAAATATAATATTTTGTTCTTGATTGATTATTGATATTGTCATTTTATTCGTAAAGCTTGTTTACCATGATTTTGATCCTTAGATTTGACTGAAAAGTATTTCTAAGTTTCTGACCCTAAATGATAATGCTTAACATATTTGAATGCAAGGAATAGATTTGAAATGTTAATTTCTATCAACATCTAATTGTAAGGATAAAGAGTTTTTATAAATATACGAGGAATCGATATTTATGAAACTATCTTATTAATTTTATATGCGAGAAATTGATATAAATGAATTTTATATGGGCATCAATATCAATAAAATGATAGAATATTATTATGCTTTCGAAAATTCAAAAGTTTTAAGTAAGGTCCCTTTTAACAACAACAACCACTATATCCTTCATCCCAAAAGAGAACAAGAAAATTGGAGGATGCCTTGGAGAAATTTATGCAAACATCAATGTCCAACCAAAAGAACGTTGATGTTGCTATTCAAAGTTTGGAGACACAATGATGTGAGTTGATTTTAAGATTGCACATTTTAGAGGTTACACTTTGTTTATGGTTTTTTGAATTTTAAGAAGAATATGGTGACAAACTCAAAGAAAATTCTCACTGGACATGAACTTAACCAAGTGGTTAAGTAAGTGTGAAGATTCACTTCTAAAGGGCAAAGAGAAAATACAATTATATGGTGTTAATGATGAATATGTGCAGAATTATAGAGCATATAAGGGAAAGAAAGAAGATGGAAACCAAATAGGAAAGGAAGAATACAAGAACATAAAAAGGAATGGAAATGGCGCAAATAAGAAAGGAAAAAGATGAAAAGATGAAGAAAGCTTATGGAAATGGAACAAGGAATCACGCCACTTGGAATGGTGGAAGGTTCCAAGATGAGTGGTGAGGAGCTGCCACTTGAGGTGCACTACTCTCAAGATATGAAATAAGAACAATTTAGGAGACAAAGCTCACTAAGCACTCAAACATAGTTTCTCTTCTTAATTCAAATTCAAGTGTGAAATACATGAGGCAAGACACTCTATTTATAGGAGACAATGTCTTGGAGAACAAGATAGAGGGGCAGTGATGTGATTTGTGAGAAGCCTTCTAGAAGGTAGGTCAAAGAAACCCTAAACCTAGAAGCACTTTTCATGAAATGTAGGCTTGACACAAGCCTAAATTACTAAGCACATCCTACTCAAATTACTAAGCACACCTTACTCTAGTTTATTCTTCTATTTGGAACCCCCAAAGTGAGCCAAATTTATTTACAAACATTTTTGTCTCGTAAGAAGACTGGAAGAAAGAACATCTAATGCTCTGATCTATGCCCAATTCTTCTTATGCTGAGGTCCTTCCGATATTCAGTGGGGTCTTATCTTGCAACTGAGATGACCGATCAAAGTGTAAAATGCCTCTTGTATCCTTGGTCATCTGCTTGGCTAATTGGGTTGTATCACACAAAATTTTGTATTTTGAAAAGCATAATAATATTTTATACTTTGATTGATATTGATGCCCATATAAAATTCACTCATATCGATTTCTCGCATATAAAATTAAGATAGTCTCTTAAATATTGATTCCTAGATAAATTATAAAAACTCCTTATCCTTACGATTAAATGTTGATAGCAATTAACATTTCAAATCTAGTCCTAGCATTCAATTATGTTAAGCATTATCATTTAGGTCAGAAACTTAGAAGTACTTTTCAGTCAAATCTAAGGATCAAAATCATGATAAACAAACATTACAGTAAAATGACTTAGTCAAACCCTAAGGCTGCCTATTTTTTTACTCTTCCCATCCTACCCCTTAAGCTTACGCTCCAAGGCTCCTTCACCTATAAATAAGGAGGCCTGCCTCATGTATTTTCAAGTTGAAATTAAGAGTAAAGTTACTATACACAACTTGTGTTAGAGTATTGTGAGCATTGTCTCCTTACACCATTATCTTGTGAGATTTAGAGAGCTCTCAAGTGGCGGCATTCCTCACTCATCTTGGATCAAACCACCATCCAACTGGCGTGATCACTTCTCTAGCTTCATTCCCCTAAGTTTCCTTTCACTCATCTATTTTTCCATTCCATTTAAATTCCGAAATCTATGTCTTGTTCTTATTTTAGTCTTTGTTTCCTATTCAATTTCCTTCATTATGTTTAGTTTCCTCTCTTTAATTTATGCACCTTTACTTGTCATCATCTTCACCATAATTGGGTTTTTCCTTTGACCTTATGGAAATGAACATTCACATCTACTTAACACTTGTTAAGTTAATGTCCAGTGGGGATTTTCCTTAGGTTTCTCACCTTCATTGCTAATTAATCTCAATCTTAATTCTAAAGTGCCACCTAAATGAATCAATCTAAAATTAACTCACATCATGTGGTTATCAGAGCTTAGGTTCTTGTGCTTAATTGCTTGAGTTGATTTGGCACTTTACAATTCCTTTACATTCAAGTACCTTTACATTCTTGTCATCTAGTTTCTTGCTTTTATTTTCCAGCACCTTAATTTCTTGCAGAATTTTTTTCGGTCTTTTCATATATTCATAGCATTTTTTGTTTTGAATATGTTTTTTGTTATGTCTTTCTTTGATCTTGCCTTTTACTTTGAGTCTTATGTTCATTAGTGTTCTAGGTGTTCTTATTTTGATTCTACTTGCTTTTAATTTTAAAAGTTTGCAAAGTATTTAGATACTTGTTTTAGTAAGAGTTGATCTCAAGTTCCAAACATATGATTTCAAGTGTTCAATTATATTGAATCCACCACCAAAATTTTTGTGTGCAAATTGAATGTTCTTTAAATTTGTCATGATGCAATCTATGGATCTTTCTTTCCATATTTCAAATTAGTATTAAAAAAAAAATAGTACCAAACCACAAGCATCAAATGCAAACTGCACCTATATCTTTCACTTGCACATCAAATTCCTTTTTCAAATTTGGATTCAAATTGATTGGCAAATTGTTATCTACTTTGTGAAATTTTTTATCCTTTTGCTTTTACAAGTTATAAAGATTTCAAAAAGTTTCTTAGTTAAAAGTTTAGTAAGTTTCTTAGAGTATTCTTGTGTGCCTTTATAGCTTGTCTTCCTTTCTTAAGTTTTGTCATAATCTCTTTTCCAATTTTGGTTTAGCTATTTCTTGTTTACACCTTTTCTTGCTTGTCTTTTCTTTGTTTCCTCAAGTTTTGTGGTGATTTACTTTGAGCAAGTGTTGTTTGCTTTGGCATCTTTCACTTGAGAGTTATTCAATCCACAAGAGAGACTTTGGCTAAGGAAAGAAAATTTTCTTGAAGTGGTTGAGTGGTTTTTATTCAATTGCCGCAAGCTTTGTTTTCTTTTTAACTTGTTTTCTCTAATTTTTTGTTTTTGTGTTTTGTGTTTGCTTGTTGTGATGACTCATATTTCAAGTGGTGCATCTTCCAAACCGCAATCCTATCACAAAGCCCATCTTTTGGGAGAACTTGTGGAGTTCAAGAAGCACCTTGTCCATAAAGAAGAAAAACTTAGCCAATTTGCAAAATGATTGCAACGACTAGAAGAAGCTCATGCAAGGCAAATTCAAGAAGATGAGGACGAATGGAGATTGCCCAATTTTGATGCACGACACCATCATCACCACCCACAACATTCCTTTGTTTTTGTAAAGTTACCTAGTTTTAGTGGGTCCAATGACCCTTCTTCGTATTTAGCATGGAAAGCTAAGGTTGAACATCTTTTTAATGTGTATAAGGTCATTGAGGACCAAAAGGTTAGGTTAGCTTCCCTAGTTTTTGTCGACTATGCCAACCAATGGTGGCAATGAACTGTAATGGATATTGGGCTAAACAAGAGGCCAATCGTGGTCTCTTGGTATGATTTGAAAGCATGTATGCGCGCGGTTTGGTCCTCCTCCTTATAAGAAGGAACACTTGTTGAAGCTCCAATGGCTTCATCAAGGACCTAGGATTTCATCACTTAGAAACAACTTTGACTAAAATTAATATGCATGATAATGAAGAGTCGAAGATAACTATGTTTGTAAGTGGTTTAAGAAGAGAAATTAAAGATATTGTAGAATTATATGAGTACTCCTCTTTAAAGAAAGTGGTTCACCTAGCCATCAAGGTGGAGTCACAACTTTTAAAGAAAACAACTTTAAAAAATACTCATAATGATGGTTTCTACAAATCTTCTTGGAAGGATACAAACACAATTTCTACAAAAACTTCTCCTTCCAATTTTTCAAAAGAAACCACTTCTCCCTACAAAGTTTCTAAACATACTCCTTCTACCTTTACACCTAAGTCATCCACCAAAATTTCAAAAACAAAATGTTTTAAATGTTTAAGTTTTGGGCACATAGCTGCCAATTGTCCAATTAAACGAACCATAATGTTACATGAGGTAACACAAGACCAACTTAAAACAAAAACCAAAAGTAAACAAAAGAGAAAAAGAAGGACAAGATAACACGGGTCTCATCCCTTCACCTCAAAGATGTTTTTCTTCCTTTTCTTTTTCATTCCTAAAAAATTCTAAATACTTGACATCTTTGAAAAAGAAGTTAAGGGATGATCTTCCAAAACCTCCCAAAGGTTCTACCCTTCTAAGAGGATTTTCACAAACACATCATCTCTTCCCTAAACATTCTCTACAAACATGGCCTGTATCTAGAATTCACCCATGTGAACTCCCCAAGCTTCATAAACATATGTTTGTTTCACATCCTAAACTTAAAAATATCTTCTCTGTGTATAAACTCACTATGTTATTTGCAGGAGTTCTAAATTCGAGGTCAAATTCTCTCCAACTTAGGGGGCATGATACGACCTAAATTCACAAGAAAATCACCAAGGATGCCAACTATGAAGGTTCATCTCAACAATCATGGGAAGATCTCATCAGTAGAAGAAATGGACAAGGACCGGAGCACCTAAAGTTCTTCCTACTAGTTTTCTTAAATGATTAGAAAATGTTGTAAATAATTTGGGCTCACTTTGGGGGTCCAAATAGTAAATATAGGCTAGAATAAGCTGCCTTTAGTATAATAGGGGGTGTGGTTAGCATTTTAGGATGTTCTTGGCCCTTTTTGAAGGCTTTTTAACCTAGTTTCTAGAAAGACAAGCCTAGGATGCGGGTTTGACTTAGTCAAACCCTAAGGCTGCCAATTTTTTCACTCTTCCCATCCTACCCCTTAAGCTTGCTCTTCAAGGCTCCTTCACCTATAAATAAGGAGGCCTACCTCATGTATTGTCAAGTTCAAATTAAGAGTAAAGTTACTATACACAAATTGTGTTAAAGTATTATGAGCATTGTCTCCTTACACCATTGTCTTATCTTGTGAGATTTAGAGAGCTCTCAAGTGGCGACATTCCTCAGTCATCTTGGACCAAACCACCATCCAACTGGCGTGATCACTTCTCTAGCTTCATTCCCCTAAGTTTCCTTTCATTCATCTATTTTTCCATTCCATTTCAATTCTGAAATCTATGTCTTGTTCTTGTTTTAGTCTTTGTTTCCTATTCGATTTCTTTCATTATGTTTAGTTTCCTCTCTTTAATTTTCGCGCCTTTACTTGTCATCATCTTCACCATAATTGGGTTTTTCCTTTGACCTTATGGAAATGAACCTTCACGTCTACTTAACACTTTTTAAGTTAATGTCCAGTGGGGATTTTCCTTAGGTTTCTCACCTTCATTGCTAATTAATCTCAATCTTAATTCTAAAGTGCCACCTAAATGAATCAATCTAAAATCAACTCACATCACTCTTAAGGATGAAAATTAGGCTGCTGCCATGCATGATTAACTAAATCAATTTACTAGAAATGATGTGTGGTTTCTTGTACCTAAATTTGATTGCATGAATGTCATTGGAACAAAGTGGGTATTTAGAAATAAATTGGATGAATCTAGTATGATAACTAGGAACAAAGCTAGATTGGTTGCTAAGGGGTATAATCAAGAAGAAGGCATAGATTATAATGAAACATTTGCACATGTTTCTAGATTAGAAGCTGTGAGATTATTGCTTGCATTTGCTTGTATGAGTGAAAAGTGCATTTCTCCATGGATTCATCAATGAAGAAGTTATGTTTCTCAAGCTCCTGGTTTTGAAGATCATATACATCCAGATCATGTGTACAAGCTGAAAAAGGCTTTCTATGGACTAAAGCAAGCCCCAAGAAAGTAGTATGAAAGGCTTAACAATTTTCTCTTATCTCATGGCTATGAGGGAGGAAAAATTGATAAGCTCTTTTTATTAAAAAGTCTAAAATAATTATCATCTTAGTTCAAATCTATGTTCTTGATATTATTTTTGGAGCTAATGATGACTACCTATCTGAGGAGTTTGTAACAACAATGCAGGGAGAATTTGAAATGTTGATGATGGGGGAGTTATCCTCCTTCTTAGGACTACAAGTCAAAAAATTAAAGCATGGAATTTTCCTAAGTCAAGCAAAGTACTACAGGGAAATCCTAAAGAAGTTTGATATGGAAGATTGTAAAGAGGCTTCCACTCCCATGTCAAGAAACAAGCATGTTTCGTTCTTTCCACTGCAGAAGTTGAATACATAGTTGCTAGCAACTATTGTGGACAAATCTTATGGATCAAACAAAAATTAAAAGACATTAAATTAAAGTTGAACAATGTGTCTCTACTTTGTGATAATACAAGTGCAATCAACCTTACCAAGAATCAGATTCAGCACTCAAGAACCAAACACATTGAGATCCTTACTTCCTAAGGGATCATGTAAGCAATGGTGACTGTGTTATTTAGTTTGTTGAGACTGAAAAATAGCTAGCTAATATCTTCACCAAACTTCTACCCCATGAAAGGTTTTATCTCTAATGAATTGGGGATCATTGATTTTCAAAATCTTTCTTGAAAACCCTTTTCTTTGTCTATTTGTGAAGACAAATAGGGGGAATTGCTTTGCTTTGGTTGTAATTGCTTTAAAATTCTGCTGTTGCACTTTGAACCTTTGAAATGTTTTTTTTTCTGTTTTTTTTTCTGTTTTTTTTTTGCTATAATTTGGTTATGCAGAAACTGGTACTTTAAGTGTTCTTTATAAACTTTATGAGTTATCCTGCTATACTTGCATTGTGTGGATTGCATGGCATATCTTTCTATTTTGCAGGATCTCTTTAAATTCAAAATCTACAGCACAAACAATCAGGGATTTGTCTTCATCAAATAGAGGGAGATTGTTGAACAAGGTGCTTTGATGATTTCCAAATCTGGTTTGAAGAATTGAAGGATCTGCTATGTGTGTGTAGTTAGGTAGATTTTGAATTGTTAATTTGCACCTAGTTATGATCCAAGCTCATATGATTCTAAATCTCTCTTGAAAGTTTTGTTTTTTAAAAAATCTGTGTTATTTTTAGTTAGGTTTTTCATGTTTTAAATCATTTGAAAAAGCTTATGTTCAAAGTCTGGTGACTATAACAAGTTTTTCAACCAGTTGATTTATCATAACAACCGATTGAATTTCACTTAGTGTTTTTAAAAGGTTTTAAAATGATTTGTTTTCTTTTGTCTTTTTTTGTAAAGCAAAAAAAGTCGGTTATTTTGATAATTGAACTGTCTGTTTTATGTGCCTACCTTAACAGAAAAAAAAATCAATAAGTTTGTTTTGAAAATCAACCAAGTGTTTTTAACAAAATTCTATTATGGTTTTCAAATTGCTTTTAAATGCTTTTAACAGTTTTCAATTAATGATCAAACTGTTTTAACCTCTTTTTAAAGTTTATATAAAGATTGGTTTATGATCATTTCAAAAAGAGAAGAAGAGAGAATTATAGAAAACGTTTTTCAAGAGAAAGATAAAAAAGCTCTGAGAATCAATCTTGTCATCTTGGATCATTGCTTGTGTGTGAAGTAGGAATCTAAGTTTTCTATTCCATTGTTCTAGAGCTTTGTAAAGCCCACGTGTATTCTATTTATTTCTTTTAATTTGGAAACTGTGGTACTGCTAAGAGTGTTGTGAGTTCTTGAGGGGTTTAAGATCAACATTCTTGGTATGGTTTGTAATTTGGTTTTGGTTGCTTAGTGAATTCTCAGTGGTTAGCTAAAGACTGGATGTGGCTCTTGGTTAAGAGTGAACCAGTATAAATCTTTATGTGTGAATCTCTCTTTCCTTACTCTAATAAAATGTTTTATATATTGTTTTGTGTATTCTGCTGCATCAAGCAAACAGTTGTTTCAATAAAACAACTAGTTGATATTTCTTAAAGAACCATTAATCTGCTAAATAAACCAGTTGAGCAAATAAATCAATTGATTGATTTAACTTATCTTTTTACTCTACTTACAATCTTTGCCAAAATCTTGTGAAAACAATATCATCCTTCTTGTTTAGGCCATACATTCTAACACATGTTATACCAGATGTTTTTTTTTTCTTATTCTTTTAATAATATTATACTAGATTTTGATAAGTCAACTTAACATATACCAGCTATTTTTCTTCTTCTTATTTGTTTCAATTTTTTTTCTTTTGACCTAAATGAAATTACAAGAATTTAGTCATCGATCAATGTAACGCTATTGTAGGTTTTCTATATAAATCATCTTATTCTTCATAAAGTGCTATGTTGTGTGCATTGTATGGTGTCATAAACTGAGAATCACTTAGTTGTTCGGTCACACAACATTGAATGCTTTGAAAGTTATAAATGTGAAATCAACTTCAACTACCAAGCTTTCTCTGTGAAAGAAACCATAACAAAAAAACATGTTAAGGTTTTGTGGCATTATAAAATCAATGATTATGATTGTTAACTAATTCTTTGATCTGTTTCATTACAACCTAAAGAGACATTTGTTATGTATAAGATTTGTTGATAAATTTTTTTATAAGATTTGTAGAACTTAAGAGATGTTTTTATTTTAAAGATCTAATATATTTTTTGAAAAATTTATTTTAATTGGATATGAGAGTGTAATGGTTAATTTATTTTAACAAATTAAATATTTTTATAAGAGAGTTTTATTGGAATTGAAGTATATTTTTTTTCGAAGTTTGGCGATATAGAGGGGGTGCTAACTGAGTTGGCCTGTCAAAAATATTGTGATTTATACGTTTTATGTATCTAATCTTTTGAATAATTTTATTTTGGATGTCTTATTGCATGTTGGTTGGTATTAGAACATAATAATGATATGTTTTATCTTCCTTATGTATCAATTGTTTGAACTTAGAAACATTAAAAAATAAAAAAAATAAAAAAAATCTAAACGAATATCATTCTTCTTCTCGGCATGATTGCACTCAGAATTTGCCAAGTATGAGAATCCACCACTCAATATATTCATAACAGTGCTACTATATAAAAGTAAACCATGTGTTTGTGATGTTTTCTTAAATAATTCGACTTACTCTGAAGATAGTCAAAGAAAGAGAATATATTGAATGTGACAGAATAATAAATATATTACAAATATTTGGTGATTGTTGCAATGAATTACCTAAGATAATTTTGTCAAATAGTTGGAAGAATGATAAAAAAAGGTAAGAGAGACAATATTGCAGAATAAGTATTGGTTGTGATAAAGGTGTAAAAAATTATAAATATTGAATCAAACCAAACTTAACAAAGCTAAAATTAGTATAAAGAGGACTTAGAAACTTTTCGTCTTGAAGCAAGCCTCAAAATGTTTTATGATGAAGATTGAAGATGAAAATGATGTAAATGTTGTAATGTGTTTTGACTTTCGTTGTAATTATTGTTTGAATTTTCACACAAAGATATTTATGAGATCAACATACAATCATTCTAAAATAAGTTAAAATATATTTTGAAAAGATAAAAATTGTTTTAAAAGATTTTTATAACAAGATCATCAATTACGTTTTTATTAATCGATTAAACTATTTATTAAAAGCTGTAGAACAAGATAATCAATCAACTTGTTAATAGATTAAAACAGAAAGTTTGAAATCGAATCTTAACGGTTTAATTGATTAAAACTAATCTTAACGGTTTAATAGATTAAAAAAAAATTTAACTAATTTTCAAAATAAAATTGATTAAACACTTATATAATCGATTAAAAGCATTAATCTTAGTTTTTCATTTATGATTTCAAAACTCTTTAAATAGAGTACATGACTTAACATTTTCAATACATACTTTTACAATAAAAAAACAATATTAAATGAGTTTTTCAAAGCTTTTCTTTCATTCATTTGTGCTCTTAAAATTTTCAAATCAAGGTTATGAAATTATTGATTATTGTAAAGTTTCTCATGTGAAACACTGATAATGTGTTTTTATGTTTTTTTTTTTTTAATTATTAAATTATTTCAGATAAATCATACATCCTCTTGGATTGTAAACATTGATAGAGTTTATATCTTCTTGAAATTGTTTAGTAGATTATTTCTGTAATAACCTTGAGAAGTTAGTGGAATCAACAATCCAAATGTTGAATTATTGAAACTAAATATAGGTTTTTATTGATATGAACCAGTATAAAATATTTGATGTAATATCTTTTTGTTTATCTTCTTTTAGTTGTATTGCAATCCAAATTTTTTTATTAAAAAAAAATTTGAAAATCAATTTATCTCTTCTTGTTTTAGTCAAGTCAACTTTTTTTTAATAAATAAATAATTATAATGTCATGGAGAATTGATTTTGATATTATGAATTGATATTTATAAGGTAAATTTTTTGAATTGTTGAACATATTTTTATATTATTGATATGTGGTGTTGTTACATTATATATGAATAATGAAACACACAACGTTTTGTGGATACTTCTAGAAGTAAATTTGAATTTTCAATGTTTCATTCATAAGTTAACTGTACCGGTCGGTACCAATTACTGACTGACCGCACTAATATACAATAGAAGTACTCAATTAACGACAATAATAATAATTATGGAAACTCCTTAAGAGTCATCATCATGTTCTGTCGAATCCTGGTGATATCTTCAAGAAATCAGCTAACACTAATTCAGTGGAAGATATTGATTTATTAAAGATATTTTCCAAATATACCCATATACCAATATATCAATATATCTCCCTATATACAAATCAGTTAACACTAATATTTGATAGATTCGACCCATCACAAAAAAAGTCCATGACTAAACACTATAAATAAACCTTCTATGAAAGTGTAAGGTACGTTTTAATCAGTTTTTACTATACACTCTTAATATAGAGTATTTACTTGATCGTCGAAGTACTTTTTCCGGTCAACCCTGACCGAGCACCAACAATTAAAGGAGAGAACTTTGAGTGAAGAGCAAGGAGACAACTGACACATCAGCAATTGTACAACTAGTCTCAAATATTATCTAGGCCGACTTTATCGATAGAAGTACATTAACTATATTTGTTTGGTGTTCTCTTCTTATGGACTCATAATATTGACAGGAATAACTTTAAAGAATTCATGACATCATATAAACAAAATAATATCTCTTTATTTTTCTATTTTTCTCTCAACTTGATTTCATTAGGCCAAGGCTACTGGGTGTTATAATCATATCCACCTCCAAGACACTTTTGGATGGGTCAAAGATTTATCATCCCTGCTATTTTAATGCATTACTTTGACTATTAACACTTTATTTGTATTCTTTCTATAGTTAATATTTATTACTATACCAAACCTTCATCACGTAGCATTGTTGTTTTTGCTAATTATTATAGCAAATTTCTTATGTAATGTATCATATCTCAAAGTTAAGTTAAATCAATTTAAGGTAACTTAAATCAAGTTTTAAAAGAGGATACTATTTATCTATTTAGGTGATAATAATTACTGTAATATATAATGTAATACTACACAATGATAGAATACTTTTTTGGCATCAGGAAATGATAATGGTATTTTAATGAATTATTCAGTTTATTTAATGTATTTTGCATATAATAATAAGAAAAAGGTTAGACAAATTAAGGGTGTTATTTTAATCAATTATTCACTCCTTTTTAAATTATTAATTATATAATCAGTCTAAGTAAAATAAAAAGTTCGTTATTAAGATATTCATTATTATTTATTTAACTTTTAAGTATTAATATTTTTCAATTCAATAAAAAAAAAATTATTTTTAAGAAAGACCTCAATGTACCCAGTATCTTTTGATTCATTGTTTTTGTTGTACTATGATATTGAAAATCAGAATCTAGTAAAATTATATAAAGTAAAATTCTTATACATTTAGACAAGAGAAAAAAAAAAAAAAAAAAGATAGAAAATAGATGAAAATGGTGTGGAGAACACTTTTATATAATGGTATTAAGGGTATATAAAGGGGTGTATATAGAAAAGGAGTATTTAAGCCAAGCCCATCAGGTGTATTGTGAGCGAACGGGGATTATGCGTTAGAACTGGTTACATACGTATTATGGGCCAAGCCCATACCCAGAGAGTTTTTTATGGGGTGTGTGATTTTATTTAGTGATTAGATTGTTGACTGTTTCTTCCTGCACCTCCATATCTTCTTCTGCCACTTCCATACATAACATGAAAATACATTTTTATCCTTATTGTGTCACTCCCATAGAGTAGTTTCCGAATTATGTAATCCGAAAATGCATTTGAAAAAAGACTTCTGGATTACATAATCCAGAAGCTAAAAATATTTCCAGATTATGTAATCTGGAAAATAATTATGTATCTAAAAAAAGGCTTCCGGATTATGTAATCCGGAAGCTAATTACAAATTTAAAAAATGACTTTCGGATTACATAATCCGAAATAATACTGAGGGGCATTTTTGAAAATATAAAAATCTATGGAGGTGAGAGAAGAAGGTATGGAGGTGCAGGAAGAAACAGTCTAGATTGTTTTATATGGTTTGTGTTAATAAGGTGAGTTTGCCCTACATAATTTTGGTCTCTCTAAATGAACATGTAATTTGGTCTTTACATTTGGTATCCTATTTTTTTGGAAAGTCTTCAATTTTATCTATATTTATTTCTCATATTATAGTTAACTATATTAATTTTTTAATATCTTAAGTAAATATAGTTGGTTTAAGGTATCTTAAACCCTAAAGTCTGTAGGTTTAATACGACAGACTAAACAAATTATATAACAATTAATTTAGAGAATAAAAATAATATTAAGTTAAATACTATTTTATAGATTAAAAATTATTAATATATAAATTAGTTTATATTATTAAAAAATATTTAAAGTAATTTTTAAATTGATATTTAACACTAATTATTAGATTTTTAGTTATTAACTTATTTAAATTCTTAATTTAGCAATTAAAATCTTGGTAACTAATTTTAAATATTATTTTATAAATTATTTTATAAGTTTTTATTAATAATATAAATTAGTTTAAATACTAATAATTTTTAAATTTATAAATTAACATCTAATTTAATAAATATAAAAATTAATTATTTTTTAAATTAATTATTATTTAATATTTTTTTAGTGAGATAATGTAATCTAAAACAAGGGTGTATGCCTTATGCTTTTCCATTTTTTGGTTAATTGGACGTTAACAATTGGCTGGTTCGAGGCTTACATGACTAGGACCATAAGTGTGATGTTACAATCCATAAATCCCTAATTCTTGGTGACAAGGAAGGCACAACATGCATAGATTCAACATTTGCAACTGAAATCTATTTTGAGAAAAGAAAGATTGAGCATCATGAATTGAGCTAACACTAGTTGGCATACCCTTTTCACTGTTTCTGGAACTTTTCTCTCAACTGTCAGACTGCACAATCAGACTATTCTTACATACGAAGAATGTGATATATTCAGTTCACATTCTTTTTTGTAGCTTTTGCTCTCAAGAAGAATATTATTATTAAGTTCTTCAACATTTTTTTTCAATTAAATAATTTTTTCAACTTTATTTAAAACTATACAATTTTTAATCTTTAATAAATTATAGTAGATAATGTATGTTTGAACATTTTTTATAATTATTTACACGGGAGAGGAATAAAGAAAAAAAAATTTATGCATAAACTAGTTTATAGGAGTTATCTAAATAGTTTCTCTAGATAATATTTTTAATTTGTACATAAAGTAAATTTTAGGTCATGAAATTTGTTTTAAAAGGTGTCTTCAAACAATGTGTTTATTTTCAAAAGAAAGTGTTAATTCAGAGAATCTTAAGTCTTTTTAGGCAGAAATTCAATCACCAATTTGAAATTTTATTTGAGCAATAGTTTTTGAATTTGACACCGACAGAAAATTCATGAAAAATTGAAGCTAAAGGACATTGAGTATCTGGCAAACAAAAAGGACTTTAAAAGTTAGAAAGAAAAGAGGTTGGACATCAATAATTAATTAACTTTGTGGGATTTGGTTGCTTACTTCCATTCCAAGGTAGTTTTCTTCAGGTTTGGGCGGTTTGTCCTTATGTATTCATTCCAAAAGAAACACTTTTGTGGAACACTTAATGTGAGAGGAAAACAAACTTGTGTTTTCCAAGGTTATGTTTTATAATTTGTTCAAAGTTAAAGAAGATGGTTGCATTTGAGAATTCTCTAAATATTGCAACTAAGCTTTCCCCACATGATGTTAATTTTTAATCCACAATTAGAAGAAAGGAAGAAAATATCAGAATCTACATCAATGGGAATTACTAAAGAGACTTTAGAAAACACTAGATGTTTTAGAACCCTCTGAGTACAAGTGACTTATTTGTAACAATTGATATTTATTAGCATAAATGTAGAAAAATTCATTAATTGATTAGAATGCAATCAAATTATTTCGAGTAAAATTTGAAGTAATTGTGTATATAGTTAACAATATTTCCACATATTTAAAGAAGAAAACACTTCTGTATAAACTAAAATTACTTTATATTTATTTAAAAAAATTATATATATTAGCCTATATAAGCTCATTTTAGTTTTTTTTTTATAAAAAAACTCTTATTTTTTCTAGAAGTATTCTTATAAGGGTTTTTCAAAACATACATAACGGTTGAGACTAGAATTACTTTATTATTCTTACAATTTACAAATGTAATGTTTTAACTTATACAGGAAGTAATTTCATTATATAAAAAAAAACCTGTTTAAAAGTATTTTTCTTTAATCTATTCAAACAAGCCCTAAAGAAATAAAGAAATGACGTGTATCTACAGAATCTTAATCTCAACAAATAAAGTAGTGCATGTTAAATTTATAAGACAAGGCATTATCATTAACGATATCTTACTAAATAGTACATTAATGGTCACAAGTACAGCCATCACAAAAGGAGAACATATTAAATGATACATATAGTCTTAATCAAAACCAGCATTTAATTTAGGGTTCTGAAAACTGAAGATGTTCAGTTCATGCACTGTCATGGCGGCTTCTGAAAGGGACATAGCCACAAGATTACTTTTCACTTAATTTTGTGCACCAAAGTCTCTTTCGATGGCTAAAAGGAAAAACAAAATTTGATAGGAGAATGATAGCCTCATAACTTTTCTAGCGTCAAAACTGCTTTAAGCCACAAATATATCATTGCTTTTATCATAGCCAAAGTGTGAAGATGGTACTCCATCACACTTCTGACCTACTCATATTCAATTTTGTATATTCATAACTTTATTAATGTATATTAATAATTTGAAGTTAACAAATACCTTAATAATTTGTTGCTAGGGTATTTTTTATTTTTTATAAGAGTTGGATCATTACTAAAATGATTTATATGTATATATTGTTTATTGTTGATAAAAAAAAAATTAAGACTTTATTCTAAAAATTGTGGTTTAGTGTGGATGTCTCACTTTAATTTTTTGAGAGAAATTTTTCATTAATAAAGTTAATAATGTTATACATTGAATAGGGTGAAAAAAATATCAGGTCTTATAATTACAAACTTAGAGTTTTATAGTCATGCATAATAATTGTAAACAACTTTAAATTATCAAATTAGTCATCAAAATCACCATTAGTGTAACTTTTAGAGTAATTATTCAAAAAGTTGTACGATCAATTCATAACACTAACGAAAAAAAAAAGAACTATATGCTACTGGATTTTGCAGAGAATATACTTTGAAAATATATCAAGATAAAATATGTGATTAGTTCCTGCATAATTTTAGTTTTTTTAAAAAAAAAAATATCCTTTCTAGTCTCATTTATTTTTCATAGTTAACATTAAAGTTCCTAGGAGGCTAAATTCTTTGTTCCATTTTATTGTTCTTTTTTAGTTCTTCCAAGATCTCATACTGATAAAAAAGAAATTAAAAATAGACAAAAAAAATTATAGCGATTAAAACTATAAATCTGAATTTTACAAGTATATATGTCATCCAATGACTAATTACGGTATTTACTTTATACATTTTAATTTCGAGTCAACTACATGCTATGCAATAAATTTAGCTAAAATGTGTGGCAAGAAAATTTTCATTTTCTACTAAATATATAATATGAATGAAGTGAAAATTAAAACAGTTGTTTGAAAAAAAGACTGCATAAGTTATAATATTCTATATAGATGTACATGATTGTGACCTAAACGTTAACAAAAACTATTCCAATAATGTGTCACTTGCCACAATTGCAAGTTGCAAATGAGCAAAACCAAAAATAATGGAGATGAAAAAGTGGCACCCACTTGCGTTTTGAGAAAGCCAATCGGTAGCTTGTGACTGGACCAATCTGGCTTTATTTGTTCTTTCCTCAATTTCTCTTACTGCCAATTAGGTATGTTAGGTTTACACTCTCTTTGTCGGTTCTACTTTTGTGTAGTTTCATGCATGATAGCACTTGGGTAAGATTTTGAGCACAAAGTTTTACAAATGTAAATATAGTTTACACACAAAAGGAAAGGAACTCATCAATCACTTGGTTTTAATACTTCCTAAAACTTAGGTGCACAATTTTTTATGTAGCAACAGTATTTGTTGTTTTATTGAATAACATCTACTAATTATATACTATCATCGTCTCATGTCATTTCTAACAGCTAATTATAATAATTTCACAGCTAATTATAATAACTTGTTTATATATTTTTTTTGTTTAAATATGTTAATAAACAATCTATATCACTAGTACAAAATAGGAAATTTAGGATTCCATATAAAGACGATTCATAAAGAACTATCGTATTAAAAGAGATGACATTTTTATAGTTTTTTGTAATATTTGTTGTTTTTAACAATGGTATATGTTTTCTAGTGTGAACTGCGATGGTTCCCTGTTAATTTGTCATTATATATCCTCATGGAGCGCTTTTCTTCGTGCGAGCTCCTTATAATCCCACTCTCTCCACCTCACTTCATCTTCTCATCTCACTACTTTCACCTTCCTCACTCTCACTTATCTTCTTTCTCTTACTCTGCCTCCCACCGGCCCTCCCGTCTCCCATATGATCACACCGCGCGGCCAACCCTAAGGTTGCACTGCCTCCCTCCTTTCCTCCCTCCCTCCATTGCAACCGTGTGTTGCAGCCTTTCCTCCCTCCCTCCACTGCAACTGCGCACTGCCATTGCACCAAAGGAAGGACGTTGCTAGCGCGCTATTGGTCCTCTGCCGGAGGTGCTGGTTTTGCTTCATTGTGTCACCGCTCACCCGCACCACTTTTCCCATCAGGTTAGTGTTTGAATATTCTTTTTTTTTTTACTCTTTATTTTAATATTATTTACTTTTTTAATAAATTTATGAATGCAATTTACGTGTTGATTTTGAGTCCGAGGGTGTTCGATCGTCGGCAATTTGGATTTTATTTTATAATGAATTAGATAATATTTGTATACATTGAACGCATTGCATGTGTCTATGTGTTGATTAATTAGTAGTTTAGGGTTTGTGGGAACTTCATTTAATGAATATTTGATGGAGGACTCCTGACATTGAAGAGAAGAGTGATAGATTTTAAGTTGGCAAAACTTAGCATGAAGAAACTTTAAATAGACATTACTTTTGATAGAGAATTCGGATGGAGACGCGTCAAAAATTAAAATTGCTCAAAATGAGATAACGAATCACATGGCCAATCCACCATTTGGTCACGTGAATTCGGAAACCAAGTTAAAACCGAGCTTACTCTGTTCAGTCAGCCTATGAAATTATCAAGTTTAGGGATCATGGGGAGAGAGATCCTATTTTTTTAGCATTCTATAAAAGTAAAAACTTATCGACTACAAAACACTTTGTATGGCAAGTTTTAAAAGGTTGGGTAGCCACTAAAGATAATTTAAGTAAAATGGGACTACACCAGAATGATATAGTTTGCCCCATGTGAAGAAGTCAGGGTGAAAAAAATAAATACTTATTTATTGAGTGTAAGGTGTCATGTAAGGTATGGTGGGAACTGTTGAACCAAGTGGTGTTCAATGTTTTGAAGAATCCAAATCCTTTGAAGGATGATGAAGCCTCTGCTTTGCTTGATGTTGCTGTACTGGTTTAAAGCTTTATTCTAGGGTAGTTTAATGTTGTAATCCACCCTTAGATTAAATCTCAAAGCAATTAGCATCTCAATCTTTAACCAAAGTAAAGTGTTTATCAAACTAAGTTGAAACAACCGATTGTTCTGTCGAAACAACCGATTGTTTACACTTAGATGTTTTGAGAAAGTTTGAAAACTGTTTTTAAATGAAGAAAACTGTTAAGTGACAAAACAACCGATTGATTCGAGGAAACAACCGATTGTTTGTTTTGGAACCTTAACAGAAAAACTGTTTTCTTTGACTGAGCTTTAAATGATTTGAAACTGAATACGCTCCAGTCATTAAATGCTTTGACCAATCTTTTTGAAAGCAATTAAGAGTTTGTTAAGATTTGATAACAAACTATATCTTGGTATAAATTCAGAAAAACTGTTTTTAAATAAGAGAGAATGCTTTTGACAAAGTTTTTCTAAGAGAGTTTTAAAAGAGTTGAGATTGCTTAAGAGTTCAGTGATTGATCAAGGTGTTGGAATAGGATTCTACTTGTATTGATTTCAGATCTTCATCTGTAACAAATGTAATCTTTGTAAACTGCTGAAACAATTCTTCTGTGTTTTGTTGCTGAGATTGGTTGTGTGTTCTTGAGGTGTTCAAGATCAGTAATCTTAGTGTTGGCCAAGGAGAGTGTGTGTCTTGAGGTTTTCAAGGTCATTCTCTTGGTTGTTGTGTAAGTGATCAAGGTGTGATTGCTTAGTGGATTTCCTCAGGGGTTCTGAGAAGAGTGGATGTAGCTCTGGGTTGGAGTGAACCAGTATAAACAACTGTGTACAATCTCTCTATCCCTTACTCTTTAAATTCAGTTTGTTTGTTGTTTGCTGATATAAACAACCGATTGTTTCGAAGAAACAACCGATTGTTTTCCTGGCAGTGCAGTTTTGCTTATTGTTTTGGTTAACTAAATTGCTTAATCAATTGGTTTTTGAAATAAATTCATTCTAGCTTCAAAAAGTTTGCGAAAACCTCTTTAAACAATTCACCCCCCTCTAGTTTAAAGCCATAATTCCTAACAATTGGCATCAAGAGCTTGGTTCTTGAAAGTCATTCAAGTTGATCCTAAAATCTTTTTAAATGGCTGATAGACTACCATTTGGGGAAGGTGCATCAATAAACAGACCACCCTTGTTTTGTGGTTTGAATTACCAGTTTTGGAAAGTTAGAATGAAAATATTTATGGAATCTCTTGACAAAGGAATTTGGGATGCAATTGAAAATGGTCCTTTTATCCCAAAGTTTGAAAAGGATGGTTCTGTCATTGAGAAACCATGGTCTCAATGGACTGATTCAGAAAGCAAAAAGGCCAAATTCGATTGCATTGCCAAAAATATTATAACCTTTGCTTTAAATTCTGATGAGTTTTTCAAGGTCTCACAATGCAAATCATCAAAAGAAATGTGGGATACTTTGGAAGTTACTCATGAAGGAACAAATGAAGTTAAAAGAGCTAGAAAGAATGCTCTCATCCAAGAGTATGAGATGTTTAGAATGCTTAAAGGTGAAACAATAGCTGAAGTGCAGAAAAGGTTTACACACATCATCAATCACCTTATGAGCCTAGACAAGACTTTTGACAAAGAAGAGCTAAACATCAAGATCTTGAAATGTCTTGATAGAGCATGGCAACCAAAGGTAACTGCTATTTCTGAATCTAAAGATCTAACATCCTTAAGTGTTGCTTCTTTGTTTGGAAAGCTTAGGGAACATGAGCTAGAGATGAATAGACTCAATGTTCAAGAGAGTGAAGATAAGCACACAAGGAGCATAGCCTTGAAAGCATCCAAACATAAGGGAAAGCAAGATTCAAGTGATGTTAGTGATGAGGAAAATCTTAGTTTGCTGTCAAGAAAATTCAGCAAATTCCTAAAGAGAAGCCGCAACAAAGACAACAACAAGGATAGGTATGGAAACAAGAAATCCAATGAATTAAATTCAAATAACTATACTTGTTTTGGTTGTGGTGAACAAGGTCACATAAAGGCAGACTGTCCCAACAAGAGCAAAGAGAAAAAGACAAGCTACAAGGAGAAGAAAGGCAAGACAAAAAGAGCCTACATAGCTTGGGATGAAAATGAGGTGTCATCATCAAGTTCTTCATCAAGTAAAGATGAAAAAGCCAACATATGTTTAGTAGCTGAGGATGATGATGATTCGTGCAGTTCAAGTGAGGTAAGTTCATGTGCTTCCTTAAATGAACAAAATTATAGTGAATTGCTTGAAGCTTTTCAAGAAACACATGATGAAGCTAATAGATTGGTTCTTTCAAACAATCGATTGAAAGATCTTAGCAGTGGGCTTGAGAAGAAAGTTAAATCACTTGAAGAGGATCTGAGAAAAGCAAAAATTGATTTTGAAAAATTGGAAAATCATTTAAAAAATGCCTCTTGCAAGTGTGACACTCTCATTTGCACAAATTGTGAAAATCTTGAGAAAAAGGTTCATTATCTTGTTGAAACTGTGGACAAGCTTTCAAAAGGGAAATCAAACTTTGAGAATGTCTTGGCATCTCAAAGCTGTGTTTTTGGAAAGGCTGGTTTAGGTTTCAATCCACAGAACAAGCAACATAGGTTTTTAAAATTTTTTTTAAGAAAATCAGAAAAACAATCGATTGGATTATCGAAACAATCGATTGTTACATGCTTTTACTGCATGAAGAAAGGCCATTCTGTTAGATTCTGTAAAATCAGAAAGTATTGTGTTCCTAAAGGTCTTATGAAATGGATTCCTAAGGGATGTGATGTTACTAACAGCAAAGTGAAGTCAAATGGACCCAAATTTGTAAGGGGACCAAATCTTGCTACTTGAAATTGTTTATGCAGGAAAAATTAAGAGAAAAAGAAGAAAAGAGTCATCTGATCAAGCTGTTGCAGAAAAAGACAGTCATTGAAGCTGAATCAATGCTATGCAAAAAATCAAAACAGTGAAGAGAAGTTTCTTGATCAACAAGCATTTGGATCATTGAAGAAACAACACAAGGATAAGACTTTCCTTTGATTGTTCTCAATATTTGTTTCAAAGTTCTTTCTTGTGATTAATTCTCTTTTAATCAATGTCTTCTGCTTTAATCTGCTTCTGTTAATGGCTAAAATCTTCAAAATCAAGTTTTTTTAACTGCTGCAGAAAAACAACCGATTGGTTCTTCGAAACAACTGATTGTTTTGGGTCTGACAGCATTGTGAAGAAATTGATTTAAATTTTTTTTTCTCTTCTATCCGTTGCAGATCAATTTCAAAAAGGAGAATCTTAGTCAAAAGATCTGTATTGAAAGCTGAAAGTGCTCAGAAAGTAGTTACTGCATTCATAAAGGAATATATTCCAAAATCTTGGAAATTCAAGAGCCTTTATGACTAGTCAAAGATCACATGTGAAGACCATGTGATTTTCAGTTTTTATTCTGACATTTTCTGTGCAGAACAGAGTCAAGTTCTCTCTCTCTGAAAATCAGGTACCCATTGAATGAAATTAAATTCAAATTGTTTTTCTTATTGCTATAAAATCAAGTGCAGATTTCTTTCACAAAGAACAACCAATTGCAACATCTCTTGCAATATCTCTTGCACCATCTCTTGAAAAAAATCTGGGAAGAGTGTTATCCTCTGTTTTCGTCTCTGCTGTCATGGAATCAACCCCTCCCACCTCCAAAAGAATCAAAACTAGGGCTGTAAGGTCTGGAGGAAGGTTAGAAGGCTGGTTTTCTAGAGATAAGGATCTCATTGAAAAATATAGATATGAGACAAGTCTCAAGAAGATAAACAACCCCAAGGTTGTAAGCTTTGATTGGCTGAAAAGTCAAAAGCTGGATAATGTGAGAAAGCTGCTCAAGGATCAATTTCTCAGAAGATTTCTAGAGATGAAGGGAAACATCTATCCAGACTTGGTAAGGGTCTTCTACACCAACTTGAAGTTTGAGGGAAACAATCTAGTTTCTCATGTGAAAGGTGTGGACATGGAGATAACCCATGAAGTTTGGGCTGCTGTTGCTGGACCTAAGTTCTCTGGTCTACGAATCAGCAAAGGAAACCTTGGTGTGGTGGAGGATTTTAACAAAATCCAATTCTACAGAAATTGCTTGAAGAATAGTCAATCTCAAGTTAGCACATGCTCAGATGCAGGTTTGAAGCTTGATGAGAGATTGCTGGCTCTCATTGTAACTTGGATTCTAACTCCAAGGGGGAGTAACCATTCTATATTAACTGAAGAAGATCTAGTTTACATCTTCTGCATCACCAAGAAAGTCAAGCTCAATTGGATTTATATAATCAAAGAACACATGCAAAAAGCCATGAGGTTGGGTGATTATCACTATCCCTATGCTGTTTTGATATCTAAATTTCTACTCTATTTTGAAGTTAATCTTGAAGATGAAACTTCTGAGCTGGTCAAGTCAACTCAAGAGTTGAACAATGGATCACTCAGCAAGATGGGCTTTACAAAAGTAGGTGGAAAATGGATAAGTAAGGATGGTGATCATGGTGCCTCATCTAGTGGTGCTGCTCAAGAAGAACCTGCTGATATGGATGTTCAACATGAAGATCCAACTGGAGTTTTTCAAGATGCAGGACCTAGTGCTGCTGATGAACATCAAGGAGAAAGAATACAAACCATGTCTCCTTTTGAAAGATTCATGGTGAATAGGCTGGATAGCTTTGCTGAAAATCAAAGGAACCTTCATGATCTCTGTGTTAGCAATTTCCAGAGGTTTGATACCAGGTTTGACAACATGGATGCAACGTTTATGAGTCTGGATGAACAGATTGAAGCTGTCCAGAATCAAATCTTTGATCTTCAGTTTGGAGATAAAGAAGAATGAAGGAAAAACAACCGATTGGATCATCGAAACAATCGATTGTTTTTTGTAACTGTTGGTTTCTGGTTTTAAATTTCTTTTCTTCTGCTGTTGCTGTTTTAATTCTGATGTAATGAGAACTTTATAATGTTTTATCTCTTATCTTTGTCTATTTGTGAAGACAAATAGGGGAAGATATATGCTTGTTTCAAGTTTTAAGATTGTCTTTAAAGTTTAAGATTATCTTTAGTTGTTAAAAATATGTTGTCTCTGATATTAATTGTTTAAGCTTTAACTTGTTTATATGTATGCTAACAAAATATCAGAAGTTCAATGTTTGCTCAAAGTTCAATTGCAGGAACTGCTTCAGATTTAATCAGAACAACACAAGCATCACGGATTTGTCTTCATCAAATAGGGGGAGATTGTTGAACCAAGTGATGTTCAATGTTTTGAAGAATCCAAATCCTTTGAAGGATGATGAAGCCTCTCCTTTGCTTGATGCTGCTGTGCTGGTTTAAAGCTTTATTCTGAGGTAGTTTAATGTTGTAATCCACCCTTAGATTAAATCTCAAAGCAATGAGCATTTCAATCTTTAACCAAAGTAAAGTGTTTTTCAAACTAAGTTGAAACAACCGATTGTTCTGTCGAAACAACCGATTGTTTACACTTAGATGTTTTGAGAAAGTTTGAAAACTGTTTTTGAATGAAGAAAATTGTTAAGTGACAAAACAACCGATTGATTCGAGGAAACAACCGATTGTTTGTTTTGGAACCTTAACAGAAAAACTGTTTTCTTTGACTGAGCTTTAAATGATTTGAAACTGAATACGCTCCAGTCATTAAATGCTTTGACCAATCTTTTTGAAAGCAATTAAGAGTTTGTTAAGATTTGATAACAAACTATATCTTGGTATAAATTCAGAAAAACTGTTTTTAAATAAGAGAGAATGCTTTTGACAAAGTTTTTCTAAGAGAGTTTTAAAAGAGTTGAGATTGCTTAAGAGTTCAGTGATTGATCAAGGTGTTGGAATAGGATTCTACTTGTATTGATTTCAGATCTTCATCTGTAACAAATGTAATCTTTGTAAACTGCTGAAACAATTCTTCTGTGTTTTGTTGCTGAGATTGGTTGTGTGTTCTTGAGGTGTTCAAGATCAGCAATCTTAGTGTTGGCCAAGGAGAGTGTGTGTCTTAAGGTTTTCAAGGTCATTCTCTTGGTTGTTGTGTAAGTGATCAAGGTGTGATTGCTTAGTGGATTTCCTCAGGGGTTCTGAGAAGAGTGGATGTAGCTCTGGGTTGGAGTGAACCAGTATAAACAACTGTGTACAATCTCTCTATCCCTTACTCTTTAAATTCAGTTTGTTTGTTGTTTGCTGATATAAACAACCGATTGTTTCGAAGAAACAACTGATTGTTTTCCTGGCAGTGCAGTTTTGCTTACTGTTTTGGCTAACTGAATTGCTTAATCAATTGGTTTTTGAAATAAATTCATTCTAGCTTCAAAAAGGTTGCGAAAACCTCTTTAAACAATTCACCCCCCTCTAGTTTAAAGCCATAATTCCTAACAGGAACCAATAATGTGTGCCATAATCAACCTAGGGAGCATTTTAGCCAATTTTGCACTGCTAAGTTTACCTGTAAAGGCAATCTCATATGGAAAAGGATGTGGGTTGCAGTAATATGGAACCTTTTGGAAACAAAGAAATTTGATTGTCTTTCAAAATGGGAAAGTAGATGAAGAGAAAGTGTTTTGTGAGTCTCAACTTAAGGTTTGAGCATGGATAAAAAAAATGTTCCCAGATCAAACTTCGTTTACTCTGAAGGGTATCCAAATTCGATCATATGTGTAAAATGATAAGATAGAAGGTGAGGCACAATGGAAACCTGCTTATGAAAAGGATTTAGACTAAAAGATTATTATTTAACGCATTAATATCCACCTATTTTTGGTAGAGAAAATTTTTGTTGCAGGAGGGAATCCACCACTACTAAGGCTCGAGACTATGCAATCTACACTACAAAAGGAAGCATGAAGGTGTATTAAGGGAAGGATATATAACTACTGGAAAAATGATAGTACAACAACTGCCTAAACTCACCCATACACATGACACTGTTGTTCTGAGCACTATTGGGAAAGGATCTGTGTCAAGGTTTGATACCCCTTTAAGTTAGATCTATTTCATTATTGGAATAAAAGATGACATTGAAGGAGAGCAATTAAATTTCCATAATTGTTATTAATTGAGTGTGAACCAAGGAACACACGTCATATCCTTACATTACAAGAAATTTTGCTATTATCTATTATGGATTTGGATCTGTAAATAAATTTGGACTTACCTACGAATTTTACCTATAGATTATTATCCGTATGTAAAATTGAGTTAGCTACAAATTATTCCATTTATAATATTGAAGTTTGGCATACGTAACTTTGCGGTGTTACATACGAATATTACTTATGAACTTCTACCTACGAATATTATCTACAAATATTTACTTACAGATATTATCTATGACTTTATTTATAGATAATTATATACAAATTAAAATTCGTAGATAATTACATACAAATTTATATTCGTAAGTAATTTCTTATGAATTAGTATTAGTATTATTAGTATTATTAGTATTATTACTATTATTAATATTATTGTGAATATTAATAATAATAATAATTATTATTAGAATTATTAATAATACTATTAATATCATTAATATTATTATTATTATTAAAATAACTGTTATTATTAATAATAATAATGGTAATATCATTAATATTATTATTAATATTATTGTTAAGTTTATTAATTATTATTATAATTATTAATATTATTAATAACATTATTAACATTATTATTATTATCATTATTATTAATTTAAATATTATTAATTTTTTTTAATATTATTATTAACAATATGAATATATTATTGTTAATATTATTACTATTATTGTTAATATTATTATTACTAATATTATTAATATTATTATTAATATTATTATTATTAATATGAATATTATTTTTATTAATATGAATATTATTAATATTAATAAATTATAAAAGTATTAATGATTATTAACATTATTAATATTATTGTTTCTATTAGTAACAATAAGAATAATTATAATAATAATAATAATGTTCTCCCCGGTTGACTCTGACAACAAGTGTTGGTTTCGTTTGTCTCTCGATGAAATTTGTGCCTTCCTTGGTTATTTGGATGTTGTTCTTGTTGAGACAGAGGACGTCCTTATGGCTGGTCACACTCTGACGATCAAGTCAGTAAGGTCTTATCAAAGAATAAGAAACATATAGTTTCAGTATTCAAATGCATATTTAGAATTGCGTACCTTCACCTGAGACCTTAAGCCCCTTTTATAGAGTGTCATTAGGTTACCACCAGTAACCAACTTCCCATACAAGAATCTTATGTCTAGTGAGAGAATATTCAATGGGAGATAATTCTGTTACGGTGTGTGTAATCTTAATAGCACAGTTGCATTCTGTTACAGTGCGTGTAAGCTTAATAGCACAACTACGTAGAACTCTATCTCCTTGGAGCATCAAATCCTAACAGAATAACCACCTGGGTACCAACTAGGGTAACCACTCCCGAGGTTCAATTTGTTTCAAGTGCCTTTACATGCTGTCACGTATCATTATACCATGCATATGTCATTACGTATTATGCATGTGTCCTCATGCCTCACACATGCCATCTGTTTTGTCAAACCCTAGCGCACTTGGGCTGATAGATACCATTTACTCATGCTAGACCCAAATGCACTAAATGCACCCTAGGCCCATTAACATATGCATTACTGACCTACCAGGCCCTGTATGCAAAAAATTGTGCCAAATACATGTATGAAGATCAATATGAATGTACCTGAGCCCAATCACGCGGCCCATGAACTCGACCCAACAACGGAGCTGACCTGCTCCCGCAAGTGCTGATGTCCGACCACTGAGCACTGAGCTCTACGAGCTCTGGTTCACCTAAAAAAGGATAGGTGGAGTAATGTAGGTAGATTCCCAGGAAAGAGAGGTGGATCACTTGGATCACTTAAGTACCAAGCCTTTCCTTAGCCAGATTCTATCCTCCAAGACTTTCACAAACCTTTCTCTAAGTAATTCACTACGAGCTCTGTTCCACTACAAATAATAATAATAATTATAATATGATCAAAATATTTTTTTAGTGTAGTGGTTAAGGGTTGATTTTCTCTTGCAACAAAATTTTATGTTTATAATAATAATAAAAGTATGTTTACTTATGTTTTTTTTTACGTACGAATTTGAATCAATAGATAACTACCTACATATTTAAATTTGTATGTAATATATGTAGGTAACTTTACCTATAATGAATTTACTTACGGATTTTTGTCTGTAGGTAATCCATAGGTAACATTGTTTTGCTAACTGATTTTCTCTATTTCATATGAATTTTTGTTATAGTTAATTGCAAATTTTCTTGTAGTGTTACAAGGTTAAATAGAGCCTATACAAATTTTGCACTCTACTTCACAAATGTGTATATGAGTCCTAATGGTTTATGAGTGAAAGGAAGGGAAGAACATAACAATATGATATATCTAATATATGCAACTATCATGTAAGTTCAAGTCATGATAATAGGTACTATATCATTTTTCTATGTACTTGGCAATAGTTAGTTTATTTTAGGATGCAATGACCTATTGCATTAGTTATGGATGAGGGGTTATGGCATACAATCTAAAATTTTGTATAAGGGTTGGAACATACTTTAAATATCTCAATTTAATTCATTTAATTCTTTGATGATGAAAAAAGTCAAGTAACAATGAATTCATTGTGAAAAGTTTGTAAAGCTAATTTTAAATCATACTCTGGTCATAAAGATTTCCATTTGGTTTATTCCACTTGTTACATAAAAGTTGACATAACTCTATAAATAAATTAACACTAATTATTATTTTGTATTGAACTTCTCCTTGACAAGGTCACAAATTTAAATATATTTATGATTTTTATGTGTTTCATTAAATGTTGGTAGATTTGGTTGTATGATGAATTTAAAACTAAATGAGTTATCCAAGTCATTAAAATTAAAAACATCTTTTAGGAAAAGTTAAAAAGCGTTTCTAAAACACATAAGATAATTCCAAAGTATAACATAATCTCTACCTTTAGAAATATGTTGACTTGACATTTAAGAAGTTTTTCGCAGTAACATCAAAGATATATTGATGAAATACTTATAATTTGTTGATTCATTTATGATAGATCTAACTAATTGGAACATTAGATTATGATTATGGATAAGGTTGTCAAATGATACTAACTATACCTTTTATTGAGCAAGATTTACAGAACTACTTATTAGGAGTAAAGCAATAAAAATATAAGAGAAAAATAAATGATACAAGAGTTTAATGTGGTTCATCAATATCCACGATTACACTAGGAAGTATTTATTTTGGTGTATTTTAAAGCTTTAAATTATGTTGCTTAGATAGAAACATAAAGAACAATATCCATCAATATTATATGATGTGGAACTAAAATCAAACTGAATTCTTCCACTTGAAGTTTGATTGACATCATCACCTAGTGTAGTGTCCTCATCAACAATTATCCTTGAAGGACATTTGAGGCAATATGAAGCCTCAACTTATTAGTTTTGACAATCCTGGTCAACATATCAGTTGGATTCTCTAATCCTGTGATATTTAATAATGACAAATTTACATCACTTATCAAATCTCTGATAAAATGATACTTGCTTTGAATGTGTTATCGTCAAGAATAAAGGATTGGATTTTTATTAAGACATAATAGTATGACTATCACTAAATAATGGAGAATCATCTTGTTCCTTCCCTAATTTTCTATGAAGTTTATCAACCATATCATCTTTTTGGCTGCTTCTAAGATAGTTATGTACTTGGCTTTAGTGGTTGAGAAAGAAACTTTTCCTTGGAGTTTAGACTTCCAACTAACAGTAGTAGCACTGATGTGAGTTGATTTTAGGATTGCATGTTCTATGGGATACTCTTTTGTTTATGATTTTTGGATTATCTATTATGGTGAGAAACCCAAAGAAGATTCTCACTGGACACGAACTTAACCAAGTGGTGAACTAAGTGTGAAAGTTCACTTCTAAAGGGCAAAGAAAAAACACAATTATAGGGAGTGGATGATGATGAGGTGCGGAAAATAAAGAGCATATGATAGAAAGAAACAAGATGGAAACCGAAATAGAAAAGAAGAACACAAGAATATAAAGAAGAATGGAATTGGTGCAAGGAATGAAGAGATGAAGAGTTAGAGGAAGCTTATGGATGATGATGGTGGTCACGCCACTTGGAGTGGTGGGAGACTCCTAGATGAGGGGTGAAGAGCCGCCACTTGAAGTGCTTAAACATCCAAGATAAGACCCAAAACCTTTAAGAGATCAAAGCTAACTAAACATTCAAGCAGTGTTTCTTTTCTATTCAATTGTAATGTGTCAATACATGAGGCAAGACACTCTATTTATAGGAGAGTGTCTTGGAGAACACGATAAATGGGTAGGGGTGTCATTTGTGAGAAGTCTTCTAGAAGGTAGGTCAAAGAAACCCTAAACCTAGAAACACTTGTCATGAAAGGTGGACTTGGCACAAACCCAAATTACTAAGCACACCCTACTCAAGTTTATTCTTCTTTTTGGAACCCCCAAATTGAGTCCAATTTATGCTAATTACACCCCTATATTATGCTATATACACCCTAATCTAATGAAATTAAAAATAAAGAGATTAGCTGGTGCTCAACACCCATGGGCTCTACCTCTGGTGGTCCTTTGAGGAATGATAGGTCCTGAGGCACTGGTTATGGAGTGATCCCGACCTAGCCCTGTGTCTTGTGTTATGCTCCTAATCATCCTTCTGGAAGGTTGGGCTAGCTTAATGTGTTCTCTATCTCTCAGGACTTCATCATGCTTCCCGAGTTAGAGAGAATTCATTCACAAATTTGAAACACTTGTAGAGAAAGGAGTTAGATCACTAACATTGAAAGAATTACTCCCTAAGTACGTATCAGGTAAATCTAACTCATAAGCATTATCATTGATCCTTTTAATGATCTGAAAGGGACCATCACCATGGGGCAAAAGTTTGGATTTCCTTTGAGTAGGTAAGCGATCCTTCCTCAAGTGATGTCAAACCAGTCCCCAAGTTCAAAGATCAAAGCTTTGCGCCCCTTATTGGTGTGTTGAGCATACTTGCTTACCTTCCTTTCTATTTGACGCTTGATGTGCTGGTGCAAGTTTTTAATAAAAGATGTTTTTTCAAAACCATCCTTGCACAATACCTTATCAAGTACTAGAATAGGAAGTCAAGAGGTGTAAGGGGATTAAACTCATACACAACCTCAAAAGGGGTATGAGAAGTAGTAGAATTAACTACTTGATTATAAGCAAACTCAATATGAAGAAGTAAATCCTCTCACACCCTAGGGTTCTCGGAAATAAGGCATCTTAACATTTAGGCCAAAGTTCTATTCACCACTTCTGTTTGACCGTCGGTTTGGGGGTGGCAAGTAGTAGAAAATAAGAGTTTAATGTCAAGTTTGCCCCACAAAGTCTTCCAAAAGTGACTCAAGAATCTAGAGTCTTTGTCAGATACTATACTTCTAGGAAACCCATGCAATAAAAAAACTTCCTTAAAGAAGAGATTTGCAATATTTCAAGCATCGTCTACTTTGTGGCATGGAATAAAATGAGTCATTTTAAAAAAAACGATCCACTACCACAAAGATAAAATCCATACCCTTTGATGTCTTGGGAAGACCTAAAATAAAGTCCATAGAAATGTCTACTCAAGGCATGTCCAGGATGGGAAAGGGGTATATAAACCATGGGGTTGAACCTTAGACTTAGCCTTCCTACATGCTATACACTTATCACAGAAGCTGTGTACAGATTTGTGCATGCTGGGCCAAAAGAAATGTTCATGCAATGTGTCTAAGGTTTTTGCTATCCCAAAATGTCTCATTAAACTGTCCTCATGTGCCTTCTTTACAAGAGATTGTCTCAAAGACCCTTGGGGCACACAAAGTCTTTTCTCTTTGAAGAGAAAACCATCATGTATGAAAACGTATTTGTGGCCTCCTTTTAAGCACTCTTGAAAGATGAGAGAAAAATCAAGGTCATCTTTGTAAATTTACTTGATGTGATTAAACCCCAAGTATTGAGTGTCTAAGACATTAAGCAAGGTATGTCTTCTAGGAAGAGCATCTGCCACCACATTAGACTTGCCTTGCTTATGTTTGATCACATAGGAAATTGCTCAATAAACTCTATCCATTTGGCATGTCTCTTGTTAAGTTTGCTTTGACTTTTCAAATATTTAAGAGATTCATGATCACTATGTATCACAAACTCCTTTGGAAAAAGGTAGTGCTGCCAATTTTGCAAAGCCCTAACAAGATCATAAAGCTATTGATCATAGGTGGAGTAATTGAGATGACTCCCTTTAATTTTCTCACTAAAATAAGCTATGGAGTGACCCTCTTGAAGGAGGACAGCCCCAATGCCTATGTTAGAGGCATCACACTAAATTTCAAAAGTTTTAGTAAAGTTGGGGAGTGTTAAGATGGGTGCCTTGGTTAATTTTTCTTTCAAAGTTTCTAAAGCATTTGTTTGTTCTTGGCCCCATTTGAACACTACATTATTCTTTACTATTTCATTAAGAGGTGCAACAATAGTACTAAAGTCTTTCACAAATCTTCTATAGAAACTAGCTAATCCATGAAAGCTTCGTACTTCACTAATATTGGTGGGTGTAGGCCAATTTCTAATTGCTGCCCATCCAGATGCATCCCTTTAGAGCTAACTACAAACCCTAAGAATTCTATATGCTCTATGGCAAAGACACATTTTTTTGGATTAGCATACAACTCATCTTTCCTAAGGGTTTCTAGAACTTGCCTAACATGCTCTTTATGGTTTTCTATGTTCAAGCTATAGATAAGAATGTCATCAAAGTAGACTACTACAAACTTGCCTATAAAAGGTCTTAAGACATGATGCATTATTCGAATGAAGGTGCTCAGAGCATTGGTTAAGCCAAAGGACATGACTAACCACCCATACAACCCAAACTTGGTTTTGAAAGCAGTTTTCCATTCATCTCCTGGTTTAATCCAAATTTGATTATATCCACTTTTAAGATCAATTTTGTTGAAGATTTGAGACCCATGTAACTCATCTAACAAGTCATCTAATCTAGGGATGGGGTGCCTATACTTGATGGTTATGTTATTTATTGCGTGACAATCCGTAAAATCCTCCAACTCCCATCCTTTTTAAGGACAAGAATGACAGGCATAGCACAAGCACTCATGTTATCTTGGACCTAACCCTTATCTATTAACTCCTTGACTTGTTGTTGAATTTCTTTGGCCTCTGTTGGATTGGTTCTGTATGCAAGTCTATTTGGTAAAGAAGTTCCAAGAATGAAATCGAGGAGATGACAAGACTTTTCTAAACACTCTTTTTTTTCATTTTCTCTTTTCTCTTTCATTTTAACTTGGTCTTCATTCACCTCCTTTTGGAAGAGAGATTTTAATATGACCTTATGCCCTTGGAAGTTAAAAGATATTTTAGTAGTAAGGCCATCGTGTAAAACTTTTCTATCAAATTATCATGGCCTTCCTAATAGAATGTGGGTGACTTTCATTGGTACAACATCACACAAGACATCATCTTTATATTTTCCAATGGAGAAAGCTATGAGGACTTTTTTATTGACAATTATTTCTCCTTCTTCACTAAGTCATTGCAATTTGTAGGGCTTTGTATGAGAGATGGTGGGTAATCCAAGTTTATCCACCACTCTTGTACTTGCCACATTTGTACAACTACCCCATCTAAAATTAATGAACATAATTTATTATTAATAAGACATCTTAGATGAAAAATATTTTCCCTTTGACTTTCATCAAAAGGTTTTTGAAGTTGTCCAAGCATGCGCCATACTACTAACAAATCACCTTCACAAAGCATCTCATATTCTTCCTAACTTTGGCTTCTTGAAGAGGTAGGGGGCTAAATCTTGAAGATTGGGAACTATGCTCACTCACTACAAGCCCCCTTTGACCATCATTGTTCTTTTGGTTGGACAATTGGCATGTGCCTAAAACTTAAACATATGAAACATTTTCTACTTGAGGTTTTGGTGGGTGACTTAGGGGTAGAGGTAGAAGATTTGTCTTTAGAAACTCTATGGTGAGAAGAGGTTTCTTTGGAGAAATTGTTTTTGTAGAAATTTTGTTTTTATCTTTCCATTAAGATTTGTAGAACCCACCATTATGAGTATTTTTTAAAGTTGTTTTCTTCAAAATTTGTGATTCCACCTTGATGGCTAGGTGAACCAATTTCTCTAAAGAAGAGTACTCATATAACTCCAAAATATCTTGAATTTCTCTCCTTAAACCACTTACAAACCTAGCTATCTTTGACTCTTCACTATCATGCATATTAATTTTAGTCAAAGTAGTTTCTAAGTCTTTAAAGTATTCATCTACTGTCCTAGGTCCTTGATGAATTTGTCGGAGCTTCAATAAGAGTTCCTTCCTATAATGAGGAGGAACAAACCGCACGCGCATGAATTCTTTTAAATCATACCAGAGACCATGATTGGCCTCTTGTTCAAACCAATGTCCATTACAATTTGATGCCACCACTGCATGGCATAATCTAAAAACTCTAGGGAAGCTAACTTAACCTTTTGGTCTTCTTTGGCTTCATATACATTAAAGATTTGTTCTACCTTAGCTTCCCATCCTAAATACAAATCGGGATCACTTTCCCCACTAAAACTAGGTAATTTAACAAAAGAAAAAGAATTCTTTGGTTGATGGTGTTGGTGGCGCCTAGTTTCCACATTATGCAGTCTCCAATCTTCTTCTTCTTCTTCACTCCCATAGTGCATATGATATCTTCTACGCCTAGGTTCCCACCTCCTTTCTCTAGTTAGTCTCTCTTGAGTCTCTTATAATATTTGCAATTTTTCTACTAGTTGCCTCATTTCCTCTTCCTTTTGGGCTAAACTTCTTTTGGTATCCGCAAGCTCCCCTATAAGATGTGCCTTTTGAGGAGATTGACACCCCTGAAGATAAAGAGCCATGATTGTGTACAAAAGAAAGCAAAAAATTAGTGAAAATAACAATTTAATCCACTCACTCACTTGATTTACTCGACTATTTAGTAAAGGAGGGAAAAAATTAACTCAAGAAAGATTTGCACTCTAAAAAGGTCTACACTTGGTAGCAACACTTCAAGTGAAAGAGGTTAAAGCTCTTAACACTTGCTTACTAAAGAAGCCCCAACACAACTTAAGAAAGATTTGAAGACAAGCAAGAAAAGATAAAAGAAAGAAAGCTAAACCAAATTGGAATTAAGATAATGACAAAACTTAAAACAAGACAAACAAGAAAAGCACTTTTGAAGACTCAAAGAAACTTACTTAAACTTTAACTATGAAGGTTTAATGTCCTTAGAAATTGTTAAAGCAAGAAGGATTAAATTCCACAAGTACAAAAACAATTTGTCATATACTTAGAACCCCCTTTAGTAATTTGAAAGTTGAAATGTGAATGCCTCAAATTGTTTTTTTTTTTTTTTGTCCTGATTTTTATGGATTCAAAATTGCCATATTCTTTTATTCATGCATATTTGACTTCACTTTTCATGTTTCGAAAAGATACTAAATTGGGATTCAATTCATATGAACACTTGCATTCTATGTATGGAATTAAATCAACCACTACTCAAACAACTTCTAATTTATTTTTAAGTTCTTCACAATTAAAATCAAAATAAGCAGAATGGATTAAGACTCCTAGAATACTAAGAACATAAGACTCAATCAAAAGTTGTAAGGAAAAAAATTTAACACAAAATAATTCAAAAGCGAATTTAAATTGCTTAATGAATAAAAAGACGAAATTGTAAATGACAAGAATTTAAAGGCGGAATTGAAAGGTGTTGAATTGTAAAGCGAAATTTAAATTCCTTGAACATAAAAGTAAAATTAAAATGTGTTGGAATTTTAAAGGCATAAATCAAATCAAAAGTAATTAAGCACAAGATAACCATGCTCTAGATACCACATGACGTGAGTTGATTTTAATATTGCACATCTTATGGTGGCATTTTTTTTATGAGTTTTTGTTTTTAGGAAGAATATGGTGAGAAACCCAAAGAAGATTCTCACTGGACACGAACTTAACCAAGTGGTTAAGTAAATGTGAAGGTGCACTTTTAAAGGACAAAGAGAAAAACAAATTATGAAGTGATGACGATGAGGTGTGGAATTTAAGAACAAAATAAGATAGATATGATAAGATGATAACCGAAAGTAAAGGAGGAATTAAAGAACATGAATGAAAAAGGAAGGCATAAATGAATGGAAAGAAAAGAGAAAGAGTGAAGGAAGCTTATGGAGTGGAGGGGATGATTCACGCCACTTGGAAGGTAAGAGGGTTCCAAGATGAGTGGTGCAGAGCTGTCACTTGAAGTGCATTGCACTCAAGATAAGACCCAAATTCAGAGAGCACTCAAGACTCACTAAAACACTCTGACAAAGTTTCTTTTCTATTCAATTTCAATGTCTAAATACATGGGACAAGGTACTCTATTTATAGGAGAGAGTGTCTTAGAGAACAAGATAGAGGGGTAGGGGTGTCATTTGTGAGAAGCCTTCTAGAAGGTAGGTCAAAGAAACCCTAAACCTATAAGCACTTGTCATGAAAGGTGGGCTTGGCACAAGCCCAAATTACTAAGCACACCCTACTCTAGTTTATTCTTCTATTTGGAACCCCCAAAGTGACCCAATTTATGCTAAGTACACCCCCATATTATGCTATATATACCTTAATCTACTGAAAATAAAAATAAAGAGATTAGCTAGTGCTCAGCTCCCATCATGTGGGCTCTGCTTCTGATGCTCCTTTGAGGAATGATAGGGTTTGAGGCACTGGGTATGGAATGATCCTAACCTAGCCCTATGTCTTGTGTCATGCTACTAGTCATCCTTCTAGAAGGTTGAGTGGGTTCTCTATCTCTCAGGGCTTCATCACAACTCACCTCGTATGTTCATCTCAATCAAATCTAAACAAGCATTTAGGTCATCCTTTGTTTTCTTGTTAATGTTAAGAAGTGTACCAATTAAACTATCACACATTTTCTTCTCAACATGCATTACATCTATACAATGTCTGACTTCTAACCTCGATCAGTACAATAGATCAAAGAAGATTGATTTTTTCTTCCATATGTTTGTCACATATGACTTCTTTTTCGACTTACTAAAGGTGTGGTCTATGTTATTTACCTTTTCATCAACCTTAACACATGTTAATGGAGTTGGTGGACTTCCAGTCTCTTGATGTCCATTAAAGGCTTTTTTCTACCTCCGGTAAGGATGATGACTTCTAAGAAACCTCTGACATCGAAGATCTATTGTCTTCCTTCCATGTTTCAATTGTTGAGAAGCGGTGTCTTCTTCGCATATTGGAAATGTTTATGACCCTTAACACTATACCCTGATAAGTTACCACATGCCAGAAAGTCATTGATGGTGCAAAATAACATGACATGCATCTTGAAAGTTTAATTACCAAATCCATCAAATACTTCAACACCCTGATCCCACATGAACTTTAAATCTTCAATTAGGGGACTTAGATATCATCATAGACAACATAATGAATTTTCGCTTCATGAACAATCTAAGAGGTAAGTTGTAAATAACTAGTAAAATAGGTCACCAAACAGATTCATTCCATCTGTAGCTAAACCAAGTTGAATATTTCTTGACTCTTTACCAAACTCTGGAAACTCTTCAACAAATTTCTTCCATTGAATAAAATCAATTGGATATCAGTACACGCCATCACATTTCCTCTCATCTGCATGTCATCTAAGATTCTTAGCATCATTTGGGTTTGCAAAAAAATGCTTCATCCTTGGAATGATGGGAAGATACCACACAACCTTCATTGAGGGTCCATGCTTTTCCATCTCTATAATAGTATCATCGTCTTTTTGTTTCAACTTATAACGTGATAACCCACACCTCGGACAATTTTTCAACAATTCAAAATCTTTCATGTATAATAAACAATCATTAGGACATGCATGTATCTTTTTATACTCCATACCCATCGGACAAAGAATCTTTTTGGCCTCATAATTACGATTAGGTAGAGTATTTCCCTTTGGAAGCATATCCTTCAATAACTGAAGCAATTTTGTGAAACTTTTATTAGTCCATCCATTTATTGCCTTTAAATTCATCAATCTTAACACCGCCAACAACCGTGTGAAGTTAGTTGATCCAGGATACAATGGAGTCTTTGCATCGCTTGACATACTTCCATATCCATGCGCTTCTGCAAAAGACTCAGCTCCACCATCACGAATCATGTCCTCCAATCGATTATCATGTACTTCACCATGTATTGCATCATCCATGGTGGACCCTACATATTCTTCGGATATGGAAAGACTTGGTAAATTTAATAATTCACCATGCCATGTCCATGTTGTATAAGATCGTAGAAACCGCTCACATAGAAGGTGCACCCTGATTTTATTGACATTCAATTTCCTTCCATTAAAACAATTAATGCACAGACACCTAAACTTTACTCCATCATGACCACTACTATTGGTGTTACGTTGAGCAAATTGCATAAATTCCTCTACTCCTCTTTCGTACTCATCACTTATGCGAATGGAGTTAATCCAATCTCGATCCATTATGTTCTGTAATGGTCATTCAGGCATTCACTAATGCGTGTGAAATCTCATGTTTGTCAAGGGTCGAACACCCCGGACTCAATACAAAACACTATTAAAGAATTATAAATATACATGCAATATAAAATTAACAAATTTAATTACAGTTATAAATAATAAAGAATATCAATTAAAAATTAATAAATGATTTATAATCTAATTAAAAAATCCAATTAAAAATTATTAAATTAATTATAAATACTAAATAATATAAATCTATTTAGAATCTAACAATTTAATAATTATATTCTAACCTAACATCTAACATAATATACATATAAATTAATAATAAATACTAATAATAGATTGTATTATTTACAAATTATAGTAATATACTAATAACACTAAAAAAAATTAAAGGCACCAACCTGTAGTGAAGGGTAGCGACAATGGTGAAGGCAGCTGGAAGCGGCAACGGGCAGTGAAGGTTCACCAATGAAACAATGTTGGTAGCGAAAAGAAAACCTTCACCATTGAAACCAATAAGAGAAAGAAAAAAATAAATACAAATCGAGAATGAAATGGAGAATGCAATGAGTGAATGAGAAGACTGAAATGGAGAATGCAATGAGGAAGAACTTACAGTAAGTGGCGCAACGGAGATGAAAACCAGAGAGTAAGGAGTAAGTTTTGTAAAAAGACAAAACAAAAAACAAAAGTGTAAGTGGCGCGCTTTGAATTAGGATAATAAAAAGAGTCTAAAGTAGTGATTATTAAGTAAAATCGTTGTTTTATACCAAGGTATTTTGGTCTAAAATGACGGTTGTGGGTGAAACGTCATTTTATACCAAAGTGGTTGGTATAAAATTGCAGTTCCACCTACAATTGTCGTTTTATACCAAGGCACTTTAGTATAAAATGGCGATTTCACCCACAACCGTCATTTTACACTCGTTTTAATTTTAAAAATGTTACCGCATTTTGATGGACAATATTTTATAGTAAAAGCGATGTGTATTTGGTGTCGTAAATGGTTTTTTCTGCACTTGTGTTACCGGTAATTTGTTTAGAGATATCCTAAATTCATGGTTGTACCAATGATAGACGGTTGGCAACATGATGTTGATTGTTGTAGGATAGTGTTGTAGTTAAAGCAAGTTTTACAAGAGGTGGGTAGATCAAGGGTGTGGAAATGAGAAAGTTTTGATAGTTTGGTATCTTTGTATTGTTCATGCAGGTAGGAAAACAATTTCGTAAATACACTCTTGAAAAAGTGAATTTATGACAAGGAGTCCAAGGATACAAAACTCAATGTTTGCACTACCAATACATTTAACTCTACAAGACATTTAATTGTATGCAATATGTAAGGAAGGTTTGAAGTGTAGAAGCTAAGACAAAAAGGAAGATATATTGAACGAAGGTGAAATGTTGGTTCTATACTTTGCTCTGAAATACTAAAATAAGTATAATATTAATTATCTAGTGTATGTAACGTTCTCATGTTTATGTTGCATTAATGTTGCATGCAAGAATGTTTATCTGTAAGTATGTTTTGAAGGGGAAGGGTATATATGTTGGTGTTGTAATGGGTATGTGGGGAATATATAGGGATGGCAAAAACGACCATCCCAAATTCTGTCACTGTAATAAAAGTTAAAAATCTTGGCTTGTTTGCCAACTTATTTTTTCAATTTTTTTTAAATTGTATATTTTTAAAATTTGTTTATATATATAAAAAGCACATTTAGTCATATACATATTTTTTTATTTTTAATTGATTAATTAATTAATGTCATAAAATAAAATAATTATTACCTTTATGTTAAATTATTCTATTATAATTATAGTGTTAATAATTTATGTTACAAATCTATTGTATATTTGTATCATTTAAATAATATAATAAAAAAAGTTAATATTTTAAATTACTTTTTAATTTTTAATTTAAAAAAAAGCAGACTAATGGATCACCTCTTGCTACCTCGTCTCGCCTTTGATATGCCAGTTTGGACATTTAAATAGGGTGAATAAAAGGAAAATGAAGAATTAAAAATACCAACCTAACCCATCAAATTTTGACACCTTACGAGACCGACTCACAGACAAAACCAGCTTTTACTTTATAAACATAAAATTATGCAGCTGGTGTACAAGGTTTGAAATACTCGTAAGGGTTTGGTCATGGTTACATTCTATAAGAATTTAGGTTTGTCCGTGTAACCTAAATTATTGGTCCAAACCCAAATGAACTTAAACCACAGAAATGATCTTTTGCGCAAACCAATGACACATAATGATAAACTATTTGACAATTAGGACAAGCCTGAATAAAGTGGGACAATGCCCGTTCCTATTGTTGACACAACCGTGACCTAAAGATCCAAAAATTTCTCCTCCACTATTGTTCAAACAAATGTTGGCAAACACACTTCTTTGCTTCGATATCAAAGAACAAACAAGACATTCTTTCCCATCACTATTACTTTGTATCATGATGCAGTTAATTTATTGATGGATTTGTGTATATATAATTCTTCTCCCAATTCTTTATCTTCTTCCAACTTTCTCTTTGTTCATGTATTAAAATATTTTCTTCCATGGGTGGTGGGGGTCTATGCAGGCCCTAACGCTACAATCGAGGATTCTGTTGGGTCCATATTCTAAAGGCATGCAAATGGCTCTAAAGGTGTGACTTTTGGCCTTCCTCAAATATGCTACAGGTACAAGATGATGAAGAAAAGTTCCTAGAATTGTGAGCAGTGAGAGCTCTTATCAAGTTTCAAAATTTGAATTTCTTATTTATAGAATTTAGGTTTCTAATTAAGTAATTATATAAAATTCACTAATAAAATAACTTTGCACCCATTTTTCTATATATTTTATTTCAATTATATACCTCTAAAATAATTAAATATTTCAAATACAAAACTATGTTATTTATTGATGGTATAGTAGTAGATGATATGATAAACCTAGCCAATATCGTTAATTATCGTCTTAAAGTTTAAGTATAAGCTTAACTTAATCTTATGATGTTGTTAGAAAATTATTTCATGGTTAAACCTAAATATATGTTTGAAGATTCCTAGGGCATCCTTTCCATCTTGTTTTGTCTTTTAGTCCCTTTTTCCAACTCAGCATCACATGCTTTGGTTGTAAATATTTTTTTTGTTAATGTTTTGATTTGTGGGTTACACGCAATGCCACTATTGTTCTTGTTGAATGCTATATACACTTACTTTACCCTGGAAAGCTTGCATCACTCCAAAAGCTTCTTTTTGAAAAGAAAAATGAAACAAGCTCGGAAAGTAGAAACACAGAGACAACATTAGTGGTTCTAGTCAAGAGCCATGGTATATTCTAAACCCACGAGAGTGAGCTTTTTCTAGTTAGGCCCTCTTCATGGGACATTCGGATTCAATTTTATTGGTGTTGTGCTTTATAGTGTCAAACATATTATGAAATTTTCATTTTGTTTCTAACTAATCCCTCCTTTTTATTCTTACTTTGTTCTCAAATAAATCATATAAATATTAATGTATCTATATATAATTGAGTGAACACTAGATAAAATTATTAAATAAAAATTAATTTTAGAATTAAAAAATAATTAGTTATTATATTAATTAAGTATAATGATATGTTGGTGATTTTGTTAGGTCCTTGTTCTCTTTTTTGGATTTGTTATAAAACTTTCGTTTCTATCTTTTGTATATGGGTTGAGGCATTTCTAAAATTTCTTTTTTATTTTATTTCATTATTTGTTGATTAAAAAAATTGACTCAGTTAGATATTATTTTATAAACTAAAATTATTGTCTTTTTATCAATAAAAAAGAATATATAAATAAATAAAATGGTACTTAGGGTACTCCAATCCATCTACAATTAATCAACTCTACACAAATGAGACCACAAAATTGGATGAAAATAAAGTCACCCAAGATTAGACCCATATGACTGACACAACAGAAAAAGACTCACTGGAGGGAAAAAAAAATCATTTCCTTCATAACTAGAACATTAAATATCATCTATATAGCACATGTTGTTTGACTTTATATATGCTACTTGTAATTCGCTTAGATCCTGACTTAAGAGGTGACTCTTTAAAAATAGCTCTTTTCATGTATAGTATAGGTCTCCATCAGCTCACAAAACACTTTCATCCCTATACAAAAATAAGTCAACAAGTAGTTGATATAAAATTAAGACAAATTTGCAGGTATAGAGGAAAATGAGAAAAAGAAACAAAAGAATAAAAGATGAGGATTAAATTTTCGTAGGATATATGAGAGAACATATTTATGTAAATAATATTAGGTTAAATATATTTTTCGTCCATGTACCATAACACAAAATTGATTTTTATCCTTAATTCAAATTTTAAACCATTCAAATACCTATAATATAAAAATGATTTGAATGGATCATTCTGTATGTGATAAGATTGTTATTTTTTTTAAAGATTATTAATTTTTTTCAAAATTTTCTGTTATTTTGATTGTAGATTGATTGTCATTATAACTATCCAATAGGTTGATAAAGTGAAACTTCAAATTGAATCAATTTTACATACAAAATTACTTATTCCAATCATTTTCATACTACAAGCATTTGAATGGTGTAAAATTTAGAAAAAAAGAAAGAAAACCAATTTCATACTACAAAAACAAAAATATATTTAACCCATTATATTATTATTAAATTACATAATCGTTGTCCACACGGAGACTACACATTAGTCAAGATCTTGTCAAATGACTCATATAATTGTTACCAATGTTATTGATTTCTTTGGAGTCACGATCGTGCTTCAGTCTTAGGCCCTGTATAAATCAATCTTTATTAGTGGTTTGTAATAGGAATTATTAAATTAAGGCAACTTGCAGTTAGCATGGAGCTTACTTTACTACCAAGATTTTACGGCCATTAATTATTAATTATACACTAAAGGAAAAAAATAATTTGACGTGGAAAGCATATCAATCTCTATTTGGTGTGCTTTTTAGAATCTCAATACAAAATGCAATAAAAATAAAAATAAAAATCTTACATAAATAGCCATTAACTTATTAACTATGTGATACAGTATACATAGATACAATTAAGAATATGTAGGATATTCAAAATTTAAAAATTATCTGTTATCTTTTAGTTATCATATAGATTATAAGTGAGATTCGTGATGGAAAGTGCACATTAATGAACCTTTATATGCAAAGAGATATCTTTGTAGACACTATAGTTTAGTTTCCTTTAAGGGAAAATTCATTGTGGATGATATAGACTAAATAGGGTAACACATAAACCAGAAGATACAATTACTGGTTAGATAACAAAGTCTCTGTGTAACTTATTTTTCCCTAACTTTTGTCATTTCAACTTCCTTTTGACTCATACATAATTCCCCCTCTTCCTCAGATTCACCAATATATATTTTCCACGTTAAATATGAATCAAAAAGCACTTTACATCATATATATATATATATATATATATATATATATATATATATATATATATATTATTTTTGTTTCTGTTTTGCTTCACAGTCCTTTGCTGTTTCACTAAGTAAAGCTTTGCTGGTCAAAAGGGAGGGTGGAAAAGCAAAAGGGAGAAGTGGAATTAAAAACCTAATTAATAAAGATAAAAAGATTGAAGAATATTTCACAATTGAATAGAACAATTTTGATACGTGATCGCTAATATGTGCACTTTCCATATTCTGAAAGTGATGATCTCAAAAGTGTGAATAGATTACTCCCCACCAAATTACCAATGTAATGTTATTTTACATTATTAAGCTGCATTTTTGCCAATGATTGAGAGACACTGTGATATTCACCAAAATAGAAACCACAGGGTTGAAAGAGATGAAAACCTCTCTTGTAATACATATAATTATTATACTAGAAATTCTACCGGTTTTCATACAAACTTATAATTTTTCAAAACATTCATATTACAAGATTACGGCTTATAAAATACAAACATTTACAATATAAAGTTTAAAACATCCTAAAACCTTCAAGGACCTCCTATACCTGTATGATCATCTGCTCGTGTATGTAGTATAATCATTGCAGTTCAAACACAACAAGAAAAACAAGGGTAAGCTAGTGAAAATAAAATTTTATAATATACACTATTAAATCAGAAGAGAAAACTGAGTTACATGTTCAATTTCTAAATTATTCAATCTTTTTCAAATCTCAACATAAAACAATCACGTAGATCTCACATGGATCTACACATCCAAGACATTCAACTAACAACGTCTTCCGGAAGACTCGTATTAAGTAAGTCCCACCAGAGACTAACACCTGATCCAAAGATTACTAGGGAATCCAACAGAAAGGGTCAGGGTAAGTTCAATACAACTCAAGTCGTGCATCTCATATGTCACGGTGTGCATGAACTCCTCTATCAGCTTCTCACCACCTGATATCTTAGTCTATGTGACTTAGATCATCAGTGAAGCTCGGAGATCTCTGTTACTACATAGGCATCAATACTTAATACACAGCAAACATCAGTCCATACATTATCCCAAATGTATGAATTCAATTTCATATCATTTCCATCATACAATATCATTCAAAACTTAATCCAAAATATTCAAAAGTCTATTTGACATAAAAAAAAAACAACCCTTAAATACTAACTCATCAAAACCTAATATTTCCACAAATTTAAATAATATATAAACAAACAACCCAATATATAAACAAACAACATCCCTGCAAGAGAAATTGAATATTGGGACCACGTCCCTTCCACATCCAGAATTTTCTAGCCTAGGGTGCTATAAAAAAAATTAAATTTAGCTTCCCTTACCTTAATTGCTTGCTTTCCAAGCAACTTCTAGAATTTTATTCCCCACTGTCTGGATAAGCTTTAAGATTTACAGGCCTAATGTAAGTTATCCAAACAAAACAAAAATTCAGTATATACTAGAATAAGTTGAGAGGATTAATCTTCTCAACTGACCCCACCAAGATTGATGATTAAAACATAGCGAAAAACAGAGAATAAAGGATCTTTAAAGTAAAAATGAACTTACTCTGTTTAAAAATCTGATCGGGTAGAATTTTTCCTTAACTCCTCAGCTACAGCGTGGTGCGATCAGATTCTAAAATAGATGAAGATTAGAAAAGGAAATTAAGAGAGAAGGGAGAGAGGAGAAAGAAATTGTGTGGTGCGTGACGGGGGGCAAGGGTTATGTGGGTTTCTTTTCTTCTTTTTTTTTTTACGCTGTTATATTATCTCCAACTACAAAAATTTTCATCCTCGAAAATGAACTTACCAATAAAAAGATTAGGGTATGATGCTCGTATCTCCTCTTCAATTTTCCAAGTGGAGTCTCCAGAGATGAGATCCCACAATACTTTCACCATGTCTTCCACGAACTTGTTTCACTTGTGAATCTAAAATTATGATTGGTTTCACTTCAACTGACAGATTTTCTTTCACCTGGATTGAATCAGACTCTAGAATGTGACTGGGATCTGGTACGTACTTTCTTAGCTGAGATACATGAAAAATATTGTGAATGTTAGCTAAAGGAGGAGGCAAAGCAATTTCATAAGCCACAGGACCTATTCTCCTGAGAATTTGATAAGGTCCTATGAACTTAGGAGTCAACTTCTTGGCTTTGAGTGCTCTTCCTACACCGGTGAATGGGGTAACTCTCAAAAACACATGATCACCCGCAGAGAATTCTAAAGGTCTTCTTCTTTGATCTGCATAAGATTTTTGCCTGTTAAAAGATGTTTTCAATTTTTCATGAATCATTTTGACTTTCTCATTGGTTTGTTGTATTAATTCTTGTCCGATTAATACACTTTCACCATCCTAAAACCAACACAGAGGTGTCCTGCACTTTCTTCCATACAATGCCTCGAAAGGAGTCATTCCTATGCTAGCTTGGTAACTATTATTGTATGTGAACTCTACCAATGGTAGAATTTCATCCCAACTGCCCAAATGATCTAACACACAAGTCCTGAGCAAATCCTCTAAGGACTGGATAGTTCTCTCTGATTGTCCATCAGTCTGAGGATGGTATGCTGAACTAAGTCTGAGTTTAGTCCTCAAAGCTTCTTGAAGTGTTTGCCAGAATCTGGAGGTGAATCTGGGATCTCTATCTGATATTATGTTGGATGGTACACCATGCAATCTGACTATTTCATGTATGTAAATTTGGGCCAACTTTTGCATAAAGATTCTCAAATCTATAGGTAGGAAGTGTGCTGTCTTTGTCAACCTATCCACTATGACCCAAATAGAGTCATGCTTCCGCAAAGTACATGGTAAGTGGGTAACAAAATCCATTGAGATACTGTCCCACTTCCACACTGGAATGCCCAACTGAGTTAACATGCCTCCAGGCCGTTAATGTTCAATCTTTGATTTCTGACAAGTCAAGCAAGCAGCTACAAACCTGGCTACATCGTTCTTCATGCCATGCCACCAATAAGACTTCTTCAGATCTTGATACATCTTGTTCATCCCTGGATGTAAACTGAGTTTGCTTTTATGACCTTCAGATAACACTGTTTGTTTTAGTTCATTATCCTCCGGTATGCATATTCTATTTTTGAATCTCAAAATACCATCCACTCCAAAAGAGAAGTCTTTAGCCTTGTCAATATTTAATAAGTCCAAGAAGTTCTTCAATTTTGAATCTTCCAACTGCTTCTCCTTCACCTTTTCCAAAAATTCATTAGTTATAACTAGTGTATTACAACTATTGCAATTTGAAGACATGGAAACCTCCAAATTCATACTCCTGAAATCCTCAATCAATGCCAGCTCTCTAATCATAAGCGACGACATTTGTATCTTTTTACGACTCAACGCATCTGCAACAACATTTGCCTTCCCAAGATGGTATATTAGCTGGAAATCATAATCCTTTAAAAATTCAATCCACCTCCTCTGCCTCATATTAAGCTCCTTCTGATTAAACAAATACTTCAAGCTTTTATGATCACTGAACACATTAAAATTAACTCCATAAAGAAAATGTCTCCATATTTTTAATGCAAAGACAACTGCTGCCAATTCTAAATCATGAGTTGGATAGTGTCTTTCATGCACCTTTAACTGACGAGAAGCGTAGGCAACAACTTTCTTATTCTGCATTAGAACACAACCCAATCCCTGATGAAGCATCACAAAAGACTTCAAAAGACTTATTGGTATTAGGGATTGTCAATACAGGAGCATTAGTCAACCTTCTTTTCAACTCTTCAAAGCTTCTCTCACATTGTTCAGTCCATGCAAAAGGATAATCCTTTCTAGTCAATTGGGTCAAAGGAGCAACTATTTTAGAAAAACTTTCTATAAATCTTCTGTAATATCCTGCTAACCCCACAAAGCTTCTAATTTCTGTAACAGTTTTAGGACGTTCCCACTGAAGCACAACCTCCACTTTAGAAGGATCTACTGATATTCCCTGTGCAGAGATAACATGTCCTAAAAATTGTATTTCTGACATCCAGAACTCACATTTTGAAAGTTTAGCATATAACTGTTTTTCTCTCAAAATGTTCAGGACAGTCCTAAGATGTTCTGCATGTTCTTCCCTTGTATGAGAATAGATCAAGATATCATCCATGAACACTACCACAAACTTATCAAGAAAAGGTCTAAAGATTCGATTCATATAATCCATGAAGATAGCAGGAGCATTCGTCACACCAAATGGCATAACTAGAAATTCATAGTGACCATACCTTGATCTATCCGCTTTCACTAAAATTTGGTGATAACCTGAAACTGCTCCATGCAATTGGTCCATTAGATCGTCAATTCTAGGAAGAGGATATTTATTCTTGATTGTTAACTTGTTTAATTGTCTATAATCTATGCATAAACGTGATGAACCATCCTTCTTCTTCACTAATAGCACTGGAGCTCCCCATGGAGAAACACTAGGTCGAATGAATTGTTTCTCCAACAAGTCTTCTAGTTGTTTCTTCAATTCAGCTAACTCTGCTGGTGCCATTCGGTATGGAGAAATTGACACCGGGCCTGCTCCAGGAATCAAGTCTATTGCAAACTCTATCTCTCTTTTAGGTGGAAGTCCAGGAATCTCATCAGGAAATACATCCATAAACTCCTGAACTATAAACATATCTTTCTATACTTTATCAGTAACTATAGAATAAGCCAAAAGCATAAAACATTCTGCACCTTCTTGTATCTCTCTCTCAAACTGCTGAGCTGAGATAACATGCATTTCTCCTAACTTAGGAAAAATTAACTTTTTCCAACCACAATCTATAAGGATATGATTAGCAGACAACCAATCCATTCCCAATATAACCTCCAAATCCTTTAGAGGTATACAAATCATGTTGATCTTGAATCTCTGTCCATCTATAATTACTGGACACTCAGCACACACGGAAGAAGTTACTATAATACCTTCTGTTGGTGTAGATACCACCAACTCAATTTCTAATTCTCAGATTGACAACTTAAGTTTCTTAGCACAATCAAAAGATATAAAAGAATGGGTTGCCTCATAATCAAACAATACAGATAACTGTGTTCCAAGGATAGAACAAATACCTCTAACAAGGCTATCAGACTGCGAAGCTTCAGCTCCACTAATGGAAAAAACTCTGCCAGTTGCTCTAGGTTTTTTATTATTATTTTGCTGTACTTGTTGCATTCCGCCAGAATTTGGAGCTCCCAATTGGACACAACAGTCTTTTGTTGCATGACCATACCTGTGACATCTATCACATGTCACATTTGTCATTGGATGAGGGCAAAATCTAACAACATGTGGCCCACCGCATCTAAAACATCTAAAACCAGGTGGTGAATGAGAACTGGGTCTTCCACTGCTATAAGATTGAGGTTTGAAATAAGGTTTCTTTCTATCTTCATATTTAGGCATGCTTTTAGAAGGTCCTTCCACTTGAGGCTTAGCAAGTCTGCTACTACTTTTCAAACCCTCCATCACTTTTGCTTTCTCCACTAGAGCAGGAAAATCTCTAATGGACATAGGAATCACCACTTCTTTAAGCTCTTGCTTCAACCCTGGGTGTAGAATCTAGCTAGGTGTTTGAACCTAGTAGCATATTCAGTGACTGAAAGATTTCCTTGTTCCAACTGCATGAATTCAATTTCTTTTGCATATTTGACACTATTAGGGAAATAATCCTCCATGAATCTTACTTTGAAACTCTCCCAAGTGACAATTTCTTCTCTATCCTCCATCATCTGCTTCATACCTATCCACCAAAACTCAGCTTCTTCGATAAGCATATAGATGGCATAAGATAACTTTCTCTCTTCTGGGCATTGAGTAGCTTCAAAGATTCTTTCTATGTCTCTCACCCATTGGTCTGCTTCATCTGGATTTACCTTCCCATTAAATTTGGGTGGATTGTGTCTCAGAAGATCCTCCAAACTAAAGGTATGGGGTTGTTGATGAAGTTGAGATGCTTCTGCTGCTAATCTAGCGGTTTCTAATTGATGAAGGGCGGCCTGATGTTGTTGTGTCGTAGTAGCATTCTGTTGCTGCAAGGCTGTTGCCATCATCTTTATTGCCCGAGCTAAGTTGGGCATATCTACTGGTGGAGGAGGAGTAGGTGATCTACGTGTCATCTTCTAGGCACATAAAGAATTAGGTTAGATATTACTAAAAATTTCCAACTACCTCTTTAAGACAAATTAACTTAAAAAAAAAATAATCACACAAAATAGATACAAAACCAATCAAGACTTATCTCTAAAATGTACTCTGAGGGTTTAGAATTAAGATAGAAAATCATCTTGATTTTGTCATGAGTGTGCACCCTCACCACTCTATCAAGATTATTTTCATTCTTAATACTTTCAACTTTATCCATAACAACTACTTTAACTCGAGCACAGACAAGATTTCAAGAAAACAACTTTATTAAACATCCTATTAGACACTTTTATCTAAGTCTTGAAGCTAGACTTAAACAAAAATCTACACGCAGGAGAAACACAATAAATCCACTACCCTAAGGTTATCTTAAGGATGAACCGCTCTGATACCATTAAATGTAACACCCCGAAAAAAAAATACATATAATTATTATGATAGAAATTCTACCGGTTTCCTTACAAATTTAGAAATTTTCAAAACATTCATATTACAAGATTACGGCTTATAAAATACAAAAATTTACAATATAAAGTTTAAAACATCCTAAAACCTTCAAGGACCTCCTACACCTATATGATCATCTGCTCGTGTACGTAGTACAGTCATCGTAGTTCAAACACAACAAGAAAAGCAAGGGTAAGCTAGTGAAAATAAAATTTTATAATATACACTATTAAATCAGAAGAGAAAACTGAGTTACATGTTCAATTTCTAAATTATTTAATCTTTTTCAAATCTCAACATAAAACAATCACGTAGATCTCACATGGATCTACACATCCAAGATATTCAACAAACAACATCTTCCGGAAGACTCGTATTAAGTAAGTCCCACCAAAGACTAACACCTGATCCAAAGATTATCAGCGAATCCAACAGAAAGGGTCAAGGTAAGTTCAATACAACCCAAGCCGTGCATCTCATATGTCACGGTGTACATGAACTCTTCCATCAGCTTCTCACCACTTGATATCTTAGTCTATGTGACTTAGATCATCAGTAAAGCTCGAAGATCTTTGTTACCACATAGGCATCAATACTTAATACACAACGAACATCAGTCTATACATTATCCCAAATGTATGAATTCAATTCCATATCATTTCCATCATACAATATCATTCAAAACTTAATCCAAAATATTCAAAAGTCTATTTGACATTTAAAAAAACAACACTTAAATACTAACTCATCAAAACCTAATATTTCCACAAATTTAAATAATATATAAACAAACAACCCAATATATAAACAAACAACATCCCTACAAGAGAAATTGAATATTGGGACCACGTCCCTTCCACATCCAGAATTTTCTAGCCTAGGGTGCTATAAGAAAATTAAATTTAGCTTCCCTTACCTTAATTGCTTGCTTTCCAAGCAACTTCTAGAATTTTATTCCCCATTGTCTGGATAAGCTTTAAGATTTACAGGCCTAATGCAAGTTATCCAAACAAAACAAAAATTTAGTATATACTAGAATAAGTTGAGAGGATTAATCTTCTCAACTGACTCCACCAAGATTGATGACTAAAACATAGCGAAAAACAGAGAATAAAGGATCTTTAAAGTAAAAATGAACTTACTCTGTTTAAAAATCTGATCGGGTAGAATTGTTCCTTAACTCCTCAGCTACAGCGTGGTGCGATCAGATTCTAAAATAGATGAAGATTGGAAAAGGAAATTAAGAGAGAAGGGAGATAGGAGAAAGAAATTGGATGGTGCGTGACGGGGGGGGGGGCAGGGGTTCTGTAGGTTTCTTTTTTTTTTTACGCTATTATATCTCTCTCTAAGAATTATCCATCCAGCATTGTGTGAGATAATTTTTGAACTTTTTTAAATAATATTAATTTTAGCTTCAAATAAAATCTGAAAAAAAAAATCTAAATAACAATAATTAAATATTTCAACTAAAATCTTTATACAAAGTCATATTTTTTTAACCTAAAAAATTTATCAACAAAAAAATTCAACTGTCATATTGGAAGGAAAGTAGCATATTATTCTTTGAGGTTTTGGATCTCATATTGGGACAGTAGAGATTGATCATTAAATATCTTAAACATTTAGCTCATGTAATTATGTCATGATCATAAAGGGAAATAATATCATTTTATGATATGTTACTTCAGTCAATGACTCAATGATATCCGCTCAAATAATGACTATCATCCAATACATCACATAATAGTCACATTTGAACAAGTTTGTTTGTCTATTACACTAAAATGAGAAAGAAGTAACAAAAAGTCAACTATACAGGTATCAAGCCTCAAAGTTAATTTATACAAATAAAGAAAGAATTTAAAGTGCAAATGTATGCTAAAGACATGCAAATTGCATCACAACAAATGTTTCCTATATGAGCGTCTACTGCATTGATCAAGGAACAATGTGGCAGATTTCATCAACTGATTGGGTTAAGAAGATTAAAGATACAATGATCATTTATGAGGAATAAATAGAAATAATTTGAATTTTCTTACACATTCAAGATGCAAAAGAATCAATTAGATCCCATTTTGAGCGTCTATTAGATACTTAAAGAAAGAGAATACATGAAGCTTCAATGGTCACATTCTGAAGAATATATAAAGACCTAGAAGGCAAAGAAGAAACATACAAAATAGTGATACAGAAACGATATACAAGTTTGTGTGAGATTTTTTCTTTGTACATATTATATATGCTTCATTGAGCATCAAGTGAGTTGGGTTGTGTGCTAAACCTTTTGAATCTTTCACTTTATGAAGTATACCATGTGAGTTTTTATTGTTCTCTCTAAAGAAAGTGTTTTCTTAATCATTAAGAGGTCTTGATCTCAAGGAAGATTAGGATTGGTCGCTTAGACATGTAGAGAATACTTGGTGACCTGAAGAGGTGTAACAATATTTGTGTGTACTTAAAGAGATAGAGAATATTTATGGGCTTGAGAGGTGTAAGAATATTCGGTGACTTGAAGAGGTGCAAGAATTGTGTACCTGGAGAGGTGAAGCATATATGTTCCTAGATAGGTGTTAAAACTCGGTGTACCTGAAGAGGTGTTAAAACTCATTTAGTGAAAGACCCTTAAGTGGGTTGCTTAAGGGGATTAGATGTATCCCTAGTTTTTGGGTGAACTTGTATAAATTTGTGTTTACTTCTCTCTATTTTATACTCCTTTTAGACACTTAATTTGTTTTTTGTTATTTGCAAATATATTTTATGCTCCATTCAATCCCCACCCCCCCCCCCCTCCCCCCAATTTTATGCAGCCAATTACACCTTCAAACTGTGCTAAGACACATTTCATAGAATGGAGGTGGAGATATAGGTTCAACAGACTATAACATTGTTGCCTCTACTTGAGCCTTCATGAGGCATTGCTATAACAATGTGAACCCCTCCCCCCCCCCCCCCCCCCTCGGCGACAGTAGATGGGGACATCATTCAGCTTCTGTCACTCTTGGGCTATTTATCTTCTTTCCTGCAATGCAAATAAAAATATGAGACAACCAAAAATTGTCGATAGAAATTTGTATAAGTATAAAAATTGTAAAACACTAACTGTCAAGACATATCCAATCAAGTGGCACAAAATTGCAGGCAATCTTCCTTAATTATTTGGTACTTGACACAAGGACTGTCATCTATATGTTTTTTGAACAAGTACTTACGTGTCAAAAAAGTCCTGAAATTCCTCCACTAGGTGAAATGGTTGGTAAGACCTTTTTTATCACCTCAATATTTGGAATGTCAAAATTTTGTTACAGAAAAAAAGACATATAAAATAATAACCAATTAAGAATGTCAGATAATAACGAAATTAGCTAACAAGGTGGTAAAATGATGTAATACCTAAATATTCTACCACAATAGGGTTTTTTTCGTCTCTTCAACCTCATCTCATGTTGGAATGACAATAGATACATGACATCAAGCTATTAGTCCCAAGTAGCTACTAAATTTAGCAGCATTTAGGCCTAATGGCTTACCCGAACGAGGATCTACGTCAACCTACATCCTCTCCTTAATAATCCATCCTGTAGTAATCTAAGCCAATCAGGTCATCCTAAGTCATTTCACAAAATGGTTTGGACCAAAAGTTTATCAAATTTAAGGGTAGATTGTGTATGTTTTACCAAATTATGAAAAATAATTTTCCCAAATTTTCCAACTGTACAATTCAAAATTTAGTACAAATAATTAATGTTTACCCATTTGCACTAAATCTCAAACGAGAATTAAGGTTCATTCAATGTATGCATTAATAATACTTAATGTAAGTAAAATTAATAGAACACAAACATACAATATTACCGAACATATTATAATACAACTTACTTCTATGATCAACCAAAACTTTCCATATAATTTTCCTAAAATATAGCATATAAAATATCTATAATATAATATCTAAAATTATAAACAAACTAGTGACTTAATAATTAAGTCATTCATAGAAACTAAAATAATTAATTAGTCCCTATCATTTTCTTTATTTCTAAGTTTTTAATTTTAATTTTAAAAATCTAATTAACATTGATCATGTATAATAATAAATTAATTTTAACAATTAATTTGAATGTTCAAAATTTCAAATTTATATATTTAAATAACATAACACATTTTCAATATCAAGTAAGCAACAACAATCAGTAAGTAATCAACAATAATTCAAATGAGACATTCATGCATTGTCATGATTTAGATCCACAAAAATAACCACAATATCAATTTCAAAAACAAATGTGAAGTTTAGACCGTTAACCTCAATAAAGAACAAAAACTCAATCCAATAAAACAAAAAGATCAATGCGCAAAATCAATAATTGGGAATCAACAAAACAAGTGAGTCAACCAATATAAAAGCTTCCACAACCTCTTTGCATTTGCCAACAAAGTGAAAAAAAGAGAAAAAAAAGATAAAATCGTCATTTTGGGAAAGAAAATATAAGAAAAATTATATTTGTATCATAAATATAAAGAGTTTTATATTAAATCCTATACAAATCAATGTAAAACTCTTTGTTTTATTTTTAAAATTGTTACTATATACTCTTTATATGTCATGTCTGGATAGATCTAACTTAAAAATTGTAACATAAATGATATTTTTCCACTTATATAGATGTTTAAAGAACCCTAAAATAGCATAACCATTTACCATTATTTAGGTGTCTATAGTTTGCATTTTGAAAAGGAATATTAAAATATGCTAAGATTCTCTCATGCATGTTATTACGATTAATCAGCCTTGTACGTTATTGAAATTTTTAATCTAACTTTATAAATTACTTCATTCATTTATTTTTAATTAGTCTTTTTCATATTTTATTTAGAGAATCATTTCTCTTTTTTATATTTAAAAAATCATCCAGTTTTAATTGACATATAAAGAAAGAAAAGTATATATAATAAATAATAAAACTAATTATATGTTCTACCACTCAATTATTATCATGTTACATTTTTTTTTCACACATTTTATTATTAAATTTTTCAATTTTTTTAGAATTTATCAATATATTAATTTCTAACATATTGAATTGGTTTATTATTTTACCAGCGTTGTACGTCTATACGCATTTTTTATATATTAACAAAACTATGAATAATTTTGTAAGGATAAGAAGGAATTTTTAGTGGCTTAATTAAGTTTCTAACTCTAAAAAAATTTGATTACTTTCAATTGAGTCCCTATAAAAATTTTTGGTTTAACTCACATCATTTATTGAGTACTTTAAAATTTTATAATTTTCAATTGAATATAAAAATCTACTGTAATTTTTTTTTAATTGGATGACATGATTGTTATCTTGTCACATCATCTTACTTAGTTGTCTCTACATATTATTTTATGTCTACTTGTTATTTTGTGTTAATATTAAACAATCTAATTTTGTGGTTGACGTGACAAGAAGAAGTTTTATTGTTAGATAAGGATGAACGGAAATGAAAAAGAAAGTGTGAAGTTGGAGTTATGCGTGAAGGTAGTGAAGGACCGAAGTTAACTACCTTTTCTTGTGTACTCAATAAAACAAAAAATATGAGAAACTTGAAACTTAATTAAACTTTTTTAGTTAAAAAATTTTCCAAATACTTTTTATTAAAAAGATAAGATTACCGTATTATTAGAAGTGAAATAAAAAATATATTCTTTATATAATGATATAGATTATATTTTTCAGTTAGAAATTTAATCATCAATAAATCGTGTAAGGACCTATAAGTTTATTTGGAATAAAAGTGATATATTTTAAATGATTTCTGAGTATGTTATTATTTAAAATAAAAAGGACATAAAAATAGAAAATCTCATAGTGGTCAGACCTCGGACGTCGCCCAAGGTCTGGGATCAGCTGGTAGAGGGCGATCGGTTGACCATTTTGCTAACCAAGTAGTCAGGTGCGATGACTTTATCGTGGGGTAATCACGTGGGCGTGCTTGAGGTGGGGAGGCACGTGAATCAAGAAGGGTAAGAGAAAGGAAGGTGTAGCTTAGAAGTCGATGAGATCGCCGTTTGTTGAAGAAGGCGGCGGCCTCCGACTTCCCCCGTATGAAATCAGCAATCGCCTATGGTGTACATGATTGCCGAAAAGAGCACGTCGTCGAGTATTCGAGAAGACTTGGAAAGCACTTAGTATGTGGTCTAAATACAGAAGATGAGTGAATTAGAAGATACGTGGCATATCTGCCACCATGAGTAGTGTGAGCCGTGATACCCCAGACTTAGAGGAATGGGAGGATGAACCTTCAGCAAGGTGTGACGATGTGACATCGGTGACCAGAGTGAGGCGATGTGTCCTCGTCACACACTAGGGCGATAAGAGATCGCCAACAGGATGGGAGGAACATCGGTCATCAACCAGGATGGGAGACACATCGGTTGTCTGCCAGGGTGAGGAATTAGTCATCGCCGGGATGAGAGGCACATCAGTCATCGCCGGGATGAGAGGCACATAGTCATCGCCAGGATGAGAGGCACATCAGTCATCGCCGGGATGAGAGGCACATAGTCATCGCCGGGATGAGAGGCACATCAGTCATCGCCGGGATGGGGGGCACATAGTCATCACCGGGATGAGAGGCACATCAGTCATCGCCAGAATGAGAGACACATCGTTCATCGGCGGATAATCATCGCGCGGTTAGTCATCGGTGGATGGTCATCGCGCGAGGTAGTGTTTCACACAGATAAGGTGGGACCCAGGCTCCCAGCATGAACGTTCTGCATGCGCGACACGTAGACATTAGGAGTGCTTCAAAGCAGTTGACGCCAGAGAGTTGGTAAGGCAGGTAACCCAAAGTTGGTACGCATAGAGACATCACGTGACAGTTCTGTCAGAGGAAACGTGCACGCAAGCTTCCCACAGAGTGGGTAACGACAGCTGCATGGCGGGTCTACGTTTCTTAGTCACAGAACACACCTCCTCTTAGTTGGAGTTCGAACGCTGTTGGAGTAGCGAGAGATAGAGTGAATTTAGTCTTCATCCTTTCTCCTTCCTCTCCTTCACTCTGCGATTCAGGCCTTCTCACGTCCCAGCTTGGCTACCGGCGACTGCCATAGAGCACCTGGGAAGGTTCTCTGCAAGTTTCCAATCAAGCCTTAAAACAGAGTTCGGGTATCCTTAAGTTCGATGGGTTAGAGCTCGTAGTGAGATTTTACGCAAGTCCAGGTAAGGGAAGCTAGCTTTATTTTCAATAACAACCGTAGGCTAGAAGATTCTGAAGTTGGGGCGACGTGGTTGCCGATTTTCAAACTTTCTTGCACGATGCTCTGTTTTTATGTGTGGGGCGACGTGATCGCCGGTTTTAATGCAAATTTCGAAATCTCCTGTTTTAGTGTCGTTTTGAAATTTGTTTGAGATTGAAAGGTGAAATGCATATGATATTCGAAAATCTGAACTTTGGTATGATTGTTTCTGTGATTGGGATTGTTTAAGAAAAGATTCAAAATATTATATGATGGAATTGTGCTTTTACGTGTGGTATGATGTACTGGAGGAATGTGAAATTGTGATCAAGACATAGTATTTTCAGGAAAGGAAATACCGTGTTGAGATTGGTATTAGAGTGTATTGATCAGTGAGTATCCTGTGAATGAGACGATCCTGACTCTGCTGATATAATGGAATCACATAGATGAAGTTATTCAGTTGTTGAGAGTCGAAGGAGGTTCATATGTATGGGTAAGTTGTTTGAAAGATAACTAACTTGACCTGTTATATGAATTAACCCTGTCATACCGGGAGGGTGATGATATTGAGATTATGTATGCGCATGGCTGTGTGGATTTCACAGCGACCCTGTGTGGATTTCACAGTGGTGTGGTATGACAGGTGCAGGTCTCTGGATGCTAAGTTCAACGCACGAGTCTTCCGGAAGTAGTGTCAAGTGTCTATGTGTGATGAGTCAGTGGAAGTATGACGTGAGAAAGAGAAATATTGAAATTTGATAGACACTTGATGGATTATGTGAAATGAATGACACTTGAGGGAATTGTGAAATGTGTGAATATTGGATGGTTTACGTTAATATCAAGTTTCATGTTTTAAAGTTTTAAAAAAAATATCTAGCTTACCCTTGTGTTTTGTTTTCTTAAAACTGTGATGATCGTGTAATTACACGGGAGTAGATGATGTTGCAAGCAGTAGAGCTCCTCAGTGAGCAAATGGAGAAAAAGAATAGTTTTAATTTGACTCAAATGTTGTATTTCCTTTTGAAAACTTTTGATGTATAAATTAAACTCCCTGCGAGGAGAGATGTTTCTTTTGAGATACAATGTATGGAATGGATGAAATATATATATATATATATATATATATATATATATATATATATATATATATATACCTATGTTAATTTTGATATTATTGTTTTATCTTTATTTTATGATATAAATATGAATAAGATTTTAGGGGCATTACATTAATGGTATCAGAGCAGTTCGTCCTTAGGATGATCTGAGGGTAGTGGATCCATTGTGTTTCTTCTGCTTACAAAAATTTATTGGAGTTTTGAATTAAAGCTATAGTGAAAGGTTTTTAAATGTTTTTCTTATTGAATTTTTGTGTGTGCTTTAGTAAATATATGCTCTAACTGAAAATTTTAGTATTAAGATTGAAAGGATCTTGATAAAGTAGTGAGGGTGCACACTCATAACTGGATCGAGGTGATTCTCAACCTTAATTCTAAAGGTTTGATGTTTAGTATGTATTGAATTCTGGTGTGATTTATTTCATTTTATTGAGTGTTTTTGTAATTGATTGAAAGTGGTTGTTTGGATTGATGGTTTTATACCAGTAGCTGTTCTGGTGTTATGCTTGATGTTATAAGTATCATGATCTTGCTGATAAACTCAAAATTCTAGATAATTTTGAGATGCTGACCTTTGTAAGACCTAGATGTGGTCTTCTAAATGAATTGATTCTTTATCAAGTTCATTTTATAGGAATATGATTAGAGAATAATAGTTTCCTAATCTTACACAGAAAATGGCTCCTAGACCGCCTACCCCTCCCCAACCTTTTGCAGAAATGAGCCAGATCGCCAGGGCCATTGAGATGATGGCAAGTGCTATCCAGCAGCAGAATGCGGCGATGGCTCAGAATCATCAAGCTGCAATGCAGCATTGGGAGACTGCTAGATCGGCTGCAACAGCTCCCCACGTCGGTCAGCCTCAGGAGCAGATGGGACTGACCGAGTTCCTCAGGCACAACCCACCTAAGTTCAGTGGGAATGCTACTCCCGACCAAGCAGATCAATGGGTCAGGGGGTTAGAGAAAATCTTCAAGGCGACCTCCTGCCCTGAAGATAAGAAGTTGGTGTTTGCTACGTACCTGCTATCTGGAGAAGCCGAGTTCTGGTGGATGGGAACTCAACAAATGATGGAAGCCCGAGAGGAAGTATTAGACTGGGAGAGCTTCAGGGTGAGATTCTTGGAGAAATATTTTCCAGATAGTGCAAGGTTTGCGAAGGAAGCAGAATTCCTCAGGTTGGAGCAGGGGGAGATGTCAGTGAATGCTTATGCTGCTCGGTTTGAGTACCTCACCCGATTCTATACCCAAGCTACCTCTGAGGCTTGGAGGTGTAGGAAGTTTGAAGAAGGACTGAAGCATGGGCTGAAGAGGACCATAGCCCCTATGTGCATCAGGGAATTTCACGCCTTAGTGGAGAAGGCGAATATGGTGGAGACTCTGGAAAAGGGTGATTCTCGGGTGATCAGGTCACACCCAGGGGGTTCTTCCAATGGGAAGGCCAAGGTGCAGCAGCAGCAGAATAAGCCTTATGCGAGACCTCCACAGCATAGGGCAGGAGCAGCACCGCCCCAGTTTCAACAGCAACAACCATGGAAGCCTAGATGTTTCCATTGTGGTGGACCACACATGTCCAATGTATGCCCCAAGGGGAACTCAGAGCGAAGATGCTACACTTGCCAAAAGACGGGGCATGTTTCTAGAGATTGTCCTAACAGGAATAGGATGACTCAATCCAGCGGTCCTCAGCAGTTGAGGAATGAAGGCAGCAGACCTCAAGCAGCAGGGAGAGTGTTTGCCATGTCAGGAGCTGAGGCGTCTCAGTCAGGTAACTTGGTGCAAGGTGTTTGTTTTATAGCTGGTAGAAGTGTAAAAGCCTTGTTTGATTCTGGAGCGACACACTCTTTTGTGTCAAGTCTGTGCGTAGACAAGTTGGGCCTCCTAGTGAAGGAGCTGCCGTTTGAACTGTTGGTCTCTACACCTGCATCAGGACAGGTTATGACTTCCACAGTTTGCTCTGAATATCCAGTGATAGTAGAGGGACGCAGGTTCAAAGTAAATTTGATCTGTCTACCTCTTCAGGATCTGGATGTTATCCTAGGAATGGATTGACTATCTGCCAATCACATTCTCATAGATTGCGGTAGGCAGAAAGTGGTGTTTCCAGATCTCCAAGAGTCAAATGTGATATCTGCTCAGCATGTGTGGTCGGAGTTGAAAGAAGGGGCAAGGTGCTTTGTGATCCTAGCTCAAGGGGGAGTGAAGAATGAAGAAGATATGGGCAGTATACATGTGGTGAAGGATTTCATGGATGTATTTCCAGAAGAAATACCTGGACTACCTCCTAAGAGAGAAGTGGAATTCTCTATTGATTTGGTACCTGGAGCTGGACCAGTGTCAATGGCACCCTACAGAATGGCTCCAGCTGAGTTGATGGAATTAAAGAAGCAAGTGGAAGAGTTGTTGGAGAAACAATTTATTAGACCTAGTGTATCTCCATGGGGGGCTCCAGTGCTTCTAGTTAAGAAAAAGGATGGAGGGTCTCGGTTGTGTGTAGATTACCGCCAGTTGAACAAGTTGACCATCAAGAATAAGTATCCTCTGCCTAGAATTGATGATTTGATGGATCAACTGCATGGAGCCTCGGTGTTCTCAAAGATTGATCTGAGAATGGGATACCACCAAATTTTGGTAAAAGCTGAAGATGTTCAGAAGACGGTGTTTAGGTCTCGTTATGGACACTATGAGTATGTGGTAATGCCGTTTGGAGTGACAAACGCTCCAGCTCTGTTCATGGACTACATGAATAGAATTTTTCGTCCTTTCTTGGATAAGTTCGTTGTAGTCTTTATAGACGACATACTCATTTATTCAAGGACCGAGGAAGAACATGAGGAACATCTGAAGACGGTGTTGGAGATCCTGAGGGAGAAGCAATTATATGCTAAGTTCTCCAAGTGTGAGTTCTGGCTGAAGGAAGTTAACTTCTTAGGACATGTGATATCTGCTCGGGGGATCTCAGTGGATCCAGCCAAGGTAGAGGCAGTGCTTCAGTGGGAACGTCCTAAGACAGTCACAGAGATAAGGAGTTTTGTGGGTCTAGCTGGCTACTATCGGCGGTTCATTGAGGATTTTTCCAAGGTAGTGGCTCCTTTGACTCAGTTGGCTCGCAAAGATCAACCTTTTGCTTGGACCGACCGATGTGAGCAGAGTTTCATGGAATTAAAGGAAAGATTGACTAGTGCTCCTGTGCTGGTGATCCCG